>OZ008349.1:11032125-11699125 GCA_963931975.1 Cataclysta lemnata | reverse complement strand
AGTGTTTCTTTTTCGTTGGACCTTCAGAATCATCTACAGCGACTTTTGTGCCCGATAAATGGCAATAGGCCACCTATTACATGGGACCCAACATAATTGGCGGAACGTGGGTGCTAGGTCACCTCTGCCTACCCCTTCGGGGATATAGGCGTGATGTATGTATGTATGTATGTAATGTACACCAATGGATATTTCTCTATGGATATGATGGAGAATGGACCATATCCCACCACGCTGGCCCAGTGGGTGTTGGTATTGGGTATTATCGACTGCAGATGCAGCCGGGACCAACGGATTAACGTGCCTTCCTAAGAACGGAGGACCTCGACATAATAAATGTTGGTCACCTTTCCAATGACCGACCTTAGCGAACATTGCTTAGTTAACGCAATCGCCAGATTGTACCAATAGTCATAGAAACTTATGATCGCACATCGTATTGGATACGATGCATACCCGAATAGGCCCGAGTTCACCACATGCGATTAATATTAAACCGTCTGTTTTTGACAGTTCTTACATACAATCAAATGTCAAAAACTGTCGGTTAAACAATCGCCTGTTTATGTGTTGGTGACCTCGAGCCTAAATCGTACACTAAACGATCACATCCAATTCAGTATTGTCGGACGACTAAATTCTGAAAGCACGGAATTTACTAGTTCGATAGTCGGCCAACTTGAAATTGTACGTCTGCGGTCACTATAAGAAGATATTTATGTAAAGACCTGGTGTTATTAGTGGCACATGTTTGGATCAAAATAATAAAAGATTCATAGGGCTCCTGCCCAGCGGAACAGTGGGTGAATTTACCTCAATTTTCCGTGCCAATAGGTCTCTCGGCGCCCGGGCACGGCGCTATTGCCAATAAACAATATCTTCCAGTCGAACGAACTACGAACGAGTATTTGCTAATTAGGAGCATGGATGCCGATCTAAAAGGTCCTTTGATGAAGGTGACAACGGCACAAGTGGAGCGTGAGATGTAAACGGTTCGAGATGGTGTTGCGAGTGGTAAATATTTAAGCGCCCGATAGATAGCAATAGGCTCGCCCCTGCTTACATGGTAAATAGCATTTCACCAAATATGTTAGGATTTCGCCAACTATGTTAGGTTCCTTGTAATAAATAGGTAACGAACCGAACGTCATCTGACAGGCACAGATGTAGACCTATGTATACCATCCACTGTATGTATTTTACTTTACGACGTGATGTGACAAGCAACAAACTTTTTGAATTCGAATTATCTCTTATGTCACCAACAATGTACTTCGATTTCCGTGCCCGTTAAATGGCAATAGGCTCGCCATCTATCACATGGGACCTAACCTTATTGGCAAAATGTAGGTGTTAGTGTACTCTGCCTACCCCTTCGGGAATATAGCCGTGGATTTATGTAGGTATGTTCTATTCCAACCTTGCCCAGAGTACAGCCTAGTATTTCTCTTTTGATTCACTCACTTTAAATTTTTAATTAAGACGAACCAAGTTCAACATGGCCGCCCCGATATTTAACTTCAAACTTCAGCATCGATATCTGACTTCCAGTTTTATCAGTTTCCACTGTCATAGTTCGCTAAGAGCTTTTTATTATGAAAAGGACTATATTTTCTCTTTCTGAATTTTTTAAACACGAAGTCGCTTCGAGTTTATCTTGAAGGCAAGTCTGACGTTTGGACAGGAAGAGTTCTTTGGAAACTGCCATTTTTTGCTTCGTTCTGTTTTTATTTTATTTTTGAAGGATTTTTTTAAATCCCCTAAAGTTTTAAATCCATGTACTTAACATGAGGAGCAGTAGTCGCTAAGGCCGGTCATTGGATGATTGACCAAAAATTTGTTATAGCGAGCTCCTCCGTTCTTCGGAAGGCACGTTAAGCTGTAGGTCCCGGCTGCATATGCAGTTGTTAATACCCGCCAATCCGCACTGGGCCAGCGTGGTGAATTATGGCCCATTCTCCCGATAATCTTTTAACAATAATGAAGTCCTGTGCCCCAGTAGTGGTGACGATAAAAATGCAGCTGGCGATAATGATGATGAAATAAGTACATCGCGTCACATTACGGGGACTGATAATACTTCACTACTGGAATGAAAGAAATCAAATTATGGGTTGGGATACACATTAATTTATCTTATTAATACGTAACAGTGTAATAAAAAAATCAAACGTTAATTCAGTACCTTTTGCATTACGCAATTTTTTTATGCGATTTACGTAGTATTACGCAATTTATGACTACAGAGCGATAAATCCTAATCAAGCTTTTAAATGTTCAATAAAATACCACGTAGTCCGTAGCTTTATTATGCGGGAACGAAAATTTAATTATATTCTTACAGGGGTGGTTTAAATGTGTAATATTTTTAAATTAAGTAGGTATATCGTTTGCAATAATTTAAGCGTCCAATTTTAAGGTGTTTTGAAATTTAAAATTTTTAAAAAAATTTAAAAGTGAAAGAAAATTCTAACAATTTTCCTAGAAAATACTGTTAAATGATTATCACTCTTTTCAATGGCAGTTGCGCTTGGCTCGCTTCGCTCGAAATGTTTAATTTCATTCTAACATTTATATAATGTTAAAATTAAAATCAAATGTTTAATTTGTAACCTGTAACCTAACTTTACCTAGCTATTGGTTAACTACTTAAGGTCCCTTAAGGTTCATGATGTAACAAATATTGTTGTAGAACTTATTAAAATACTACATTTTTCTGACGATGCCAAACAAGCGTCGTCCAATAATATACCTTACACCCAAATAAAAAATAACATGTATTACACTGCGGTTTCAGCAAGGTTTTAATGTGTCGGAAATAAGGCCATTATTTCTAGAGAACTGTATTTTATTAGTGGCAATTAGTTTTAATGATGGTAATTATTTCTTGCTTGAGATAAGTTCACGAAACCCTTAGAAGGAGCCAGCAATATATTAAGTGGTACCTTAGATTGCGTATCGATAGCCTGCAGTTAGTGATGCGAAGGAAACATGCAAAATATCGATGCTATTCTCACAGTGCTAAAGCAAGTGCTAAAGTAATTTAAATGAAATTGAACTATGTTGAACAAGGTAAGTTTGAGTCACCTGAACACAAAAGGAGCTCGGTGGCAATGTTTAATAAGACTAGTCAATGGATGGGTGATCAATAAATTAACTCTAGTTCCTCCGTTAAGCCGTTGGTATCGGCTGCACCTGTAGTCGTTAATACCCGCCAATCCGCACTGGGCCATCGTGGTGGGCTGTGGTCTATTCTCCCTATATTCTTCCATTCATAGGGTACAGCAGTGAACAACATCAAAAGGCGATGACAATGATGATGATGAACTCACAATATTAATTTACAAAGAAGTGAAAATGCATCTAATCAATTAATAGTTTTAGATAAAGCATCATCAAATTAATGACAATATTATTCTCCCGATAATTATCTTATCAAAAAGAGGGCAGTGACTGTTTTTATGCTCAGGCATGTAGGAGAAACTTTATAATTTTGAAATCTATCGATATCGATAGTCCAGTAACTGACCACACTGCCGCCCGAGCCAAAGCGGAGATGTAACAAACTATTTGTACCGCGGAAGTAGGCGTTTGAATAATTGAAGAAGTGTGGTCCCCGGAGTGTCGGCCAGTCTGGCCGGATCAATACAGTTGTAGACGGTAATTTGACCGCTAGTGATAATTTTGATTAAAAATACGGAACGGGTTTGTAGATGTATAATACGAACTACCTTTTTTATAACCACTTTCATGGTCTAGTGGTTCGCCCACCGGAATTAAGATTTCGAGGTCCCGGGTTCGGTCGCCAGGAGGGTAAAATTTGTACTCGGTTTGGTTGGTGGTAGGACTTCTTTCAAGTCCACCTGGCTAACTACCACCATCTTAACAAAATCTGTCGCCATAATAATAATGTTAACAGCATTATTGTGTTCCGACAATTATTATTGTGATAAGATAGCTAGCCCCTCTGTGGTTGAGGGTTCCAGGTGAAGCTCGATTCCATTTTTGGCCCTTATTGTCACTTACCATCAGGTCAGGTGAAGGGCAAGAGCTTTTTTTGTCTAACATAAAACCTTTTCAGATAACTCCTACATTCAGTTTATGACATTTATATGACTTATATGTCAAGAATTTGGTCTAGAGGAACTTTGAGCTTTGACTTGTTTTTCTGATGTGACTGACAGGGCAAAAATGTCCCACCCAAATCGCGGTTAATGTAGCGCATCGGTGTTGCAAAGTGGCCTGTGACATTTTTCAATCGCTTAATGGCGTAGCTTTATTGGCTCATGAGCTCGTCCATAACGGAATAATATTCTAGGGTAACTACAAGGAAACATGGGACAGGAAAGTCTCTGTATTATTATAATAAGGGAAGGGGAAATATTAAGATAGCCTAGCTGTAAGTGCTCTGGATCTGCGTTTCCGTTAGCTAAGCAATGTTCGGTACGGCCACTCATTGGATGGGTGTATTAGTATTTAGCCTTATCCAATCATATCCATGTTTCAAGACGCACGTCAACACATTTGTAGTCATTATAACCCAAATACAACCATAATTGGTTTTTGGAATTGCAAAAATCAAACCATTTTTTATTTATACGCTTTCAGGTATTCTTCTGTCTTCTTTCTTAACCAGAACAGTTATAACACGTAAAACACAAATAAACATTAAATGGTTTTATTGGAAATCACAGCATAATTATTTTAAACGGCCGTTAACTAAGATTTGAGTTAGGTTGCGGAAATAATCATCTTTAGTAAAATGATCATAGAAAACTTTTATCAGCGGGAGTGAGATTTTCTGTAATTCAGCAGGTGGTAACTCCTGAATTAGGATCTTGAGCCAAAATGGAGCACACAACGCCCGATAAACCTCTGAACGCGTCAAAACTCAAATCTCTGTTGACTTCATCATTTACCACAATGAAAGGTATAAAGTTGATAACAGCCATGGGTTCTATGGAGGCAATTCGGGCTTCCTCGTCCAAATTGTCAAGTTGAGGATTCTTCACGCAGAAATCGACTTCGTTCTCATTTAATCCTGCAGCGACAGCACATTTGTAGCTTCCCTGACTAAAACCAGGTAAAGGAACAGTGAAATCGCAAGCCATGAAATCCACTATCTTCCTCTGGTCGCCTTTCAAGAGGTTGAGTGAGCACCTCTGCATTCTGTTGGCCCAGCAGTCGTTGTCTCCAAAGTGGCATCTTATAGCTCCATTTTCAATCCTACTCCTTCCCCATGGCACAAACTCAACTTCCAAGAACTGTTCGTACCTGTTGAAGGTGGGCACTAGATGCTCTCTCATAAACCAGACTGTATCGCCACATGCTGACATAGTACCGACCTTAAGTTTGATCTTTGGACTTTGTGCTTCCACATTGTAGAGCAGGCACAGTAATGCAACAAAAACACAATAGCGAAACGCCATTTTGTACTTTGTTGTAAAAGGGGCGTCGAAGACTGTTGAAATTGTTGCTGTGATGCGCTTATTAAGTGATCACTTATCAGTTGTTTATAGATTAACATTGCTTGTTATCGAAATCACTGCTTCAGTTGGGTTCAGATTAAAGATAAGCCCTGAATTAATATGAAATCCGTTTCATTTGAACGTCACACCTATCATTTTCTTGTCTATTATAATTATTTTTTTTATAATAACAGCAGATTCTTATTCAGATTATGGCAATCTTTATTAGAACACCCAGGTAAACAATCCCCCTCGCTCTCTTTCCTCTCCTCAAAAGATTGTGTCGTGTACCTTTATGTTAGTATTTAAGTTCTTTCAGATCTAAGTTCAAATTGAAATCCCATATAGTAGTTAGACCTACAGTATCCCGTATAGTTGGTACTACCTTATCATCTGCGTCTTGTAGGTTAGTTACTCGTTATTCAAGCCCATCATTAAATTTGCTGGTATCAAGTATTGATGTAAATTGATAAATATAAAAGAAAATTAGACTGTAATATTATGGGCCGTGGAACATCTGGATGAAACGATCCGTAACGCCAACGCGCAAAGAGAACAAATCGCTATTGCAATCCTTATCTACAAAAATTACAGTACCATTAGCCGTATCCGAACTCAACGATTGTCCATTTGCCCAACTTCGGCGATTACAAGGCGTCGAAATTGGATTCTTTGAGATGAAAGTCGCACAATTAAAGAACATAGTAGTTTGCCAAGATAAAATCATCCATAAAATCAGGGAAAGTGGCCCTGATAAAATTTGGATGGTGCATCACAGTGATGATAACGATCTTTTGATAAATAACGACCTATCTTCTTTAATAAGCAGAGCTTCTATATTGAATGCCGTGTGATGATGGCAAAGCAAATTGTCACCACTCCCTATCAGACTAACTGCCGCACTCAGAGACGTCAAATAACGTTAATGAGTACTTAACGTCAAAAAATGACAATTCAAAAGTAGTCGCTATTCTTGCCGGGGATATGGTCTTGATTTGAATTAAAAATTTTGACATTAAATACTCATTAAAGTTAATAGACGTCTCTGAGTGCGGCAGTAAGAGTTATAAATATAATAATCAATGATGGAATTCCAAGCTTGGGTAATAACACGATTAACATGCCCCAGATGGTAGTATAATAGGTGTTCTCTCGAGTTCCTCAGCGCTTCAGAAGTCGGTAATACCCACTTATCCGAATTGGGCTAGCGTGATATGGTGGGTTGTGTGAGAAGTTAGGGAGCAAATGGGCCTCCGCGGCCTAGTGGAAATTTTAAAATACTTATGATGACGACTTCATACGACGAGGAAGACCACTGAAAAGATGGATGGATTGTGTGAGGTGTGATATGAAGGTGACGGATGTGAATGAGGAGATGACGAATGACAGAAGAGAATGGAAAAAGAGGACATACTACGCCGACCCCAAATAGGATGGGATAATGTCAGGAAGATGATGATGACGACTTCATAAATTCGTCTCTTATCCGTATAGTCTATAGGCCAATAGACTATAGAAGTATAGAGCATGCGCCAATATTTGTAATACCGTTGACGCAGGAAGTCTCTTTACTCGTCATCACTTACAATGTTAAGCAATTGATGATTTTTTTTTTACTTAAAGTGCAATTTTGTCTTTTCAAACCGCCAACTTTCCAAAATGCAGTAGGTATACAGCGTATCACATTTGACTTAAAACCAAGAACCAATTTCAATTGAATATCACTGAGGATTCCGGATCAAAATATGTCTAACAAAGAAGTAGTACTCAGGTACTAAACATTTCAAATACCCGGGTGTACCCGAATACGGGTACCCGAGCAGAAAACCCTGCTCAGGGGTTTCAAGGACAGGTGCAAACACGAGCACAACGGCTTTTACAAATTAATGAGTACCATTATATAATTTCTATGGAGCATTGTAGAAGAGATTGGTGATTAAAAATGTATTTGAAATCTGTCCTGGAGCGCACACCACGCATGGTTATACAAATAATGGCCTGTACAATGCACTGGCCGGCAGTTGGGGCGGTCGTTTGCAAACCATTACGACAGCGCAAACAAAATG
Organism: Cataclysta lemnata; assembly: GCA_963931975.1. Lineage (NCBI taxonomy): Eukaryota > Metazoa > Arthropoda > Insecta > Lepidoptera > Crambidae > Cataclysta > Cataclysta lemnata. Next base: position 11,691,591 of record OZ008349.1, on the reverse strand, counting down.
CCGAATCATGCTCCCCACAGAAATTAACACCGCATTAGCTATTTTCCACCTCATTACAATTTTAGGTACGGTATTTCGGCCGATTGTATGTGGTAAGCACTGCAATTTATTCATCACCTGCATTCTGCAAAATTTTCAATATTGGACATTATGTCTTCTTTTCGTATCGACAATAAACATACTTGATTCGAAATTATGATCATAACCATGCTCTTATCCCATCATAATATATTTGAATTCGGCGCAGTATGTTCTCTTTTTCCCCTCTCTTATGTCACTCGTCATATCTAAAAAATCTAAATCCCAACTTTTATTAGAAACGTGTTCGCTTTGTAACTTGAAACAGTTCAATAATATCTCTAATAAAAATAGTCGTATTTTAGATCTTATCCTGTGTACTGAAAGCTCTATTAGTGTATGTGGGGCATATGCATTGAGCCGCATAGATCAACACCACCCATCACTCCTGGTTGATTTTTCCTGTTCAAATTTGCCGCCTAAAGCTATTCATAATTCCCAAATAAAAAGACTAAACTTTTTCAAATGCAAACTAGATGCTGTCTGTCATGATTTGAGCTCTTCTATTGGCGTGTTCATCTGACTAGTAATGATATCGATGAAACTGTTCATAAATTTTATGATAAATTAAACCACATTATAAGAAAACACACCCCAATGATGCGTAAGAGTTCCAACCGGTTCCCATCATGGTTTAGCCCTGCTTTGATACGTTGTTTAAGGGAAAAAAAAAATTTTCATAAAAAATACAAAAAATTTGCTAATCCGTTACATTACGATTCTTTTGACCTCCTACGTAACCGATGTAAACTTCTTTTAAGCAATTGCTATAAAAAATACCTTGAATCTGTCGAATCCTCTATAAAACATAATGTTAAGCACTTTTTTAAATATGCCAATGGTAAAAAAACTTCTAATTCTATGCCGCTAACCATGATGTATGATCACGAGTCTTCATCGAACTTAGGTGAAATATGTAATATGTTTTCTACCTATTTTGGGTCCGTTTTTGAGGAAAAAACTGTTCACAAAATAGATCACACTACTACAAGTGTGATTCACAATTTTCCATTATCAGCCACTGAGATTAATTTTGAAAGTATAAAGACAAAGATTAAGACTCTTAACCCAGAAAAGGGCGCAGGACCTGACGGATTACCTCCAAATTTTATCAGGAATTGTTGTGATGAGCTGACAGTACCTTTACACATAATTTTTAACAACTCCCTACAGAGTGGGAAATTTCCTACGTACTGGAAGACTGCTAATGTTATACCGATATTTAAGTCAGGCGACAGGGCTCAATGCAAGAATTATAGACCTATAAGTATATTGTCTTGTTTTGCTAAGCTATTTGAATCGGTAATTTATGGAATCTTATATTCACACTTTAAGCCTCACATATCCTCTCATCAACACGGGTTTATTGGTAATAAATCGACTGTAAGTAATCTCTTAGAGTATAAAAATTATCTTTGCTGTGCATTTGCCCGCAGATGCCAAGTGGACTCTATTTATACCGATTTTGCCAAGGCATTCAATAAAGTAAACCATTCCATACTTTGTCAAAAACTCGAAAATTACGGTATCCACGGCAATTTGTTGCGATGGTTCACGTCTTATCTAGACAATAGGAGTCAACTTGTAAGTATACAGGGGCAACTCTCTTCACCAGTGGTGATAACATCTGGTGTTCCACAGGGGTCACACCTAGGACCGTTGCTGTTCTTAATGTATATTAATGATCTTACACAGCGACTAACTGTCCCCTGTCTGCTTTTTGCAGATGACTTAAAGATATTTCTTGCTATCAATGGTTATGAGGACCATGTCAGTCTACAACGGAATCTTTCCTTGATTTCTGAGTGGTGCACTGACAATCAAATGTTTTTAAATATTAGCAAGTGCTTGGTCATCTCCTTTGATTCCTCTAAACGTAAACTACATTATGACTACTCTTTAAATCATTCCATACTTCAACGCCAGTCTATCGTCAGGGACCATCGCTACCATTACGATCACATTGTTTCCAAGTCCACCCAACTTCTTGGTTTTATCTCACGTTCTACCAAGCAATAGTATAAACTTTTCTATGTTTATACTATTCTTTGATCAGAAGTATTCTCGAATATACCTGTGTTATATGGTCACCTTACTATATGACTCATTCCGATACAATTGAAAAGATTCAGAGGAGATTCCTTAACATTCTTTGTTTTAGACTGCAGTTAGGTCGCCAATATAGGTCTTATAGTGCTAAGCTCCAATACTTCAAAATGTTATCCCTTGCTTCTCGTCGTAAAGGTCAGGAATTAATATACCTCCATAAAATCATCCATTCCGAAATTGACTCGCCCTTACTTATTTCCCTACTAACTTTCAACACTCGATTTAGATCTCGTAATCCCACGTCTAAAATATTTCGTCTCCAAGTGTACAAGAACAATACTTCATATTATAATCCAATAATTAAAATGTGTAGATTATATAACGACATGGCATCTGAGCATTCTTTTTTGGATATTTTTAGTACCAAATTGTGCCAATTTAGAAGGCAAGTCTTAAAATTGGTATAAATTAATGTTGATGTTAAAGTATTGAAATTCATTTTACTTGAATAATGTACCCTAGTTACCCTATTACTACTGTATAAATTACTAATACTAGATAAATAAGCTTTAATTTCATTTTATAAAAATCACTAACCCTCTTAACATTCCATTATATTGTACTCATACTGTGCTTACATGTTAAGAATTATAGTCTGGACTTTCTATACTGTACAATTTATATACTTATTTTATGACTGTAATTTGTTTTGTGGGCCTTAATAAATAAATAAATAAATAAATATCCACATCCTCACACACCACTTTCATTCATACCGCAGACAATCAATAGATTTTTTCAGTGGTTTTCCATCAATCCATCGACATTAATTTTCATATCTGTTTTTACCAGATTCATGGCATCTCGTCTAATAACATGTCCATACCAAGCTAAATGACTGCCTTTAAAATGTTCTGTCACTGGCGCCACTTTCAGACGTTCTCTCATTTAATTGTTAATTATTTATCAATTTTTGTCATATCGCAGCACATCCAGCACACATTCTTCTACATATTTCATCCGTCATTTTCACTGCTCACTATTCCGATATATGTATACGTTATAATCACATCAATTATCCAGCACCATCTATGAAAAGTATAATTGATGTAAGTGAGCATGGGAGTTATGTGAGGAAAGGACATATTGTCAATAATATCTGCCTATACCTCTAGTGGTGCAGAGGCGTCAGTATGTATGTAAATTAATCTTCATCATTATCATCACCAGCCCTTTAACGTCCTCACTGCTCCAGCATTGGCCTTCCCTATGGATTACCTACTACCCAATTAATATAGGCCTGATATTCAACTAATTCACTAACCAAATTCTTCAAATTGACAACGAAGTATGCAGAAATTGAACATTGGTCACAATTTATGTAGAAAAAACAAACATACTTGAAATGGGATTTTATTTATAAAGAAACACAAATTATTTTATTGACTGGAAGTATAAATTAATAGAGTTCGTTAGTAAAATTGCAGTATATTAAATCTGACAGCCCCTTATTCCTGAGTCGGGGTCTGCTGCTAATATAAAACAAACTAAGCTAGACAGCCTCCTGTAAGCATCAAAACTTAAATCTCTATCGACCTCGTCGTTGACAACAATATAAGGTATAAAGTTGACTACAGCCATAGGTTCTATGGAGGCGATTCGGGCCGCTTCGTCCAAGTTATCATTTTGTGGGTTATTAACACAATGGTCAACGTCGACAACATTCAGTCCTGCAGCGATAGCACACTCGTAGCTTCCGCTACCAAAACCAGGTAAAGGTGTGGTAAAATCACAAGCCATAAACTCCACTTGCTTCCTCTGGTCGCCTTTCAAGAGATTGAGCGAGCACCTCTGCATTCGGTTGGCCCAGCAGTCGTTTTCTCCAAAGTGGCATATTATGTTTCCATTTTCAACCCTACTCCTTCCCCATGGCACAAACTCAATGTCCAAAAACTGTTCGTATTGGTTGAAGGTGGGCACGAGCTGATCTCTTATGAATCGCACTGTGTCGCCACAAGCGGACATTGTACCAATCACAAGTTTGACTTTCGGAGTTTGACATTCCACACTGTAGAATAAACTTAATAGTGCGAGAACCACACAGACGCGGAACGCCATTTTGTCCTTCCCACACACTTTACTAGAGCAGACTGGATTAAAATATTGAATTAATTCGGTGACGGTTCTCTTATCAGCCGTTTTTAAAATATCATCGCCAAATCATCGATACGTCCTAAAACTTTGATAATTGGGGACAAACTTAAGATAAACTTCAGTTAAATCCAAGATAGCTATTTTGTTTTCGTTGATGATTCTCTAATCAAATATACATACATACATACATAAATCACGCCTATATCCCCGAAGAGGTAGGCAGAGGTGAACTAGCACCCACGTTTCGCCAATTATGTTAGGTCCCATGTAATAGGTGGCGAGCCTATTGCCATAAATCGAGCACAAAAGTGTCGCAGTACATTGCTGGGCGGTATAAGAGGAACGCTGCTGCCCATTCTTCATCACTGATTTATCCTTAGTCGCCTTGTACGACACCCACGGGAGAGATTTGGGGTGGTGACAATTGTATTCTACTCTGCCGTCACCACACGGCATCAAATATAATAATGGGCGAAATACATTGTTTAGTGTTTAAAGAAATTCCATAATCACGGGTCACTCGGGTGGTGCAACATGAAGATGGTATTGACAGAAATGTAAATCATCAAAATAACTCAGGATGTATGAAATGGCACTAAGTCGCTGGCAACATGCGAACCAAGGATGCTCTCAAAATTAAGACAAAATTTACATAACTATTTTAGGCACTGTAAGGATCTGAATACTGGGTCTCTAACACAGACGAGGGGCGATAGTTATATTTAAATATATAAATATTGTAAGTAGATAAACATATTTTTAATATATTTTATCAGAAATACGAACACTGCAAGACTTGTCCTGTCGCATGGATCTTTCAAATATGAATTCAATGAACGACTTTGTCTGAAATTGTTTTTTTTATATATTTTTTATTCACAGCATGTTTTTTTTGTCACTTCACAGCACATCCAGCTCAACATTCTTCTACATATTTCATCCGTCATTTTCACTGCTCATAATTCCGATATATACGTTAAAGGTTTGTAATTATAATCACATAAATTATCCAGCACCATCTTTAAAATGAATAATTGATATAAGTGAGCATGGGAGTTATGTGAGGAAAGGACATATTGGCGGTCAATAATACCTGCCTATACCTCAAGTGGTGCAGAGGCGTGAGTATGTATGTAAATTACTCTTCATTATTATCATTACCAACCCTTTAACGTCCTCACTGCTCCAGCATTGGCCTTCCCTATGGATTACCTATTGCCCAATTATAATAGGGCAGATATTCAAGTAATTGACTAAACAAATTTCTTCAGATTGACAACGATTAATAGTATGCAGAAATTGAACATTGGTCACAAGTTATGCAAAAAAAAACAGACATACATAAAATAGGGTTTTATTTTTACAATAAACACAAATTATTTTATTGACTGGAAATATAAATTAATAGAGTTCGATAATAAATGAAGTACCTATATTAAATCTGACAGCCGCTTATTCCTGAGTCGGGATCTGCTGCTAATATAAAACAAACTAAGCTAGACAGCCTCGTTATAGCATCAAAACTCAAATCTCTGTTGACTTCGTCGTTGACAATAATATAAGGTATAGCGTTGATTACAGCCATAGGTTCTATGGAGGCGATTCGGGCCTCTTCGTCTAAGTTGTCATTTTGTGGGTTATTAACACAATGGTCGACGTCGACAACATTCAGTCCTGCAGCGATAGCACACTCGTAGCTTCCGCTACCAAAACCAGGTAAAGGTGCGGTAAAATCACAAGCCATAAACTCCACTTGCTTCCGCTGGTCGCCGTTCAAGAGATTGAGCGAGCACCTCTGCATTCGGTTGGCCCAGCAGTCGTTTTCTCCAAAGTGGCATATTATGTTTCCATTTTCAACCCTACTCCTTCCCCATGGCACAAACGCAATGTCCAAAAACTGTTCGTATTGGTTGAAGGTTGGCACAAGCTGATCTCTTATGAATCGCGCTGTGGGGCCACAGGCGGACATTGTACCAATCACAAGTTTGACTTTCGGAGTTTGACATTCCACACTGTAGAATAAACTTAATAGTGCGAGAACCACACAGACTCGGAACGCCATTTTGTCCTTTCCACACACTTTACTAGAGCAGACTGGATTAAAATATTTAATTAATTTGATGACGGTTCTCTTATCAGCCGTTTTTAAAATATCATCGCCAAATCATCGATACGTCCTAAAACTTCGATAATCGGTGACAAACTTAAGATAAACTTCCAAGATATCTATATTGTTTTCGTCGATGAGTCTTTAATCAAATATATTAATGTGCGAAATATATTTAGTGTTTAACAAAATTCCTCACTTGGGTGGTGCAACATGAAGATAGTCAATACCATCTTCATGTTGCAGCAGGAATGTAAACATCAAAACAACTCAGATTGGATGAAATGGCAATAGGTCACTGGCAACATGCGAACCAAGGAAGCTCTTAAAATTAAGAGACTTTACATAACTTGTTTTAGGTACTGTAAGGATCTGAATACTGGGTCTCTAAGAACACAGATGAGAGGCAATTGCAATTAATTAACAAAATAAATATTGTTATAACATAACATTATTTTTAATCTAGAAATGTATTTTGACAGAAATATGAACACTGCATGATTTGACTAGTCACATACTGTTGTTGTTTGTTATGTATTGCGTGGTTAAGATGGTAAATAATAGAAATAAGTAGAAATATGTAAGTAAAAGTAAAGACGTATAATTTTATCGAAAGAACAAGATGAAGTGTATTGACAAAAGCATGTCAAACTCCGTTCTAATAAAATACAAACAAATGTCCAAATATTAAATAAGGTTCCATATAAAATACCATTTATAACACTTCCCCTGAACCGAAATTTAATATTTATGTTACCAATATAGTGTATAGAACACTTCGATGATTGTCCACTAGCCACACTCACTTCTGCATTACACGAAGTACAGTTCTGCAACCACTTCCGCACTCCTATCATTTATGTCCAGGACTCATCTGAGTCCACATAAAAAGAGTTCAGCGGCGATTCCCGAGACGCCATCATAGCCTTCTCGATCCGTTTGCATTCTGCCTTAGTGTGTCTAGTTTTTCCCATTTCCAGCATATCTCCTTCCCTTTTTCCTGCTTATTACCAGCACCTTTTGTGATCAAGCAATATCCACTCCCATCAGTCCATTTCTTTTCCTGAAGAAGCTTCGCTTTCACAAAGTCGCCAGTCAGCTCCGTAATACTCTCCAGAGCATATGATCAGTGGATCATACTTCCCAGGAAGACCTTGAAGAATGATAGCTGCAGGAAATCATCATCTACGTGCTTGTTAACCGCTGCTAGTTGTTGCGACAGTGATAAACAGTAATTTACATACTGCTCCATATCACACAGAAATCATTTAACCGCACAACGCACAGATCTCTCAACAACCGCAGTCTTCGCCCGAGACCCTTGTCTTCATACGCCTTTTCCAAATTATTCCAAGCTACTTTCGCGGTGTCAACGTCCATAACATGAGAAATGCAGCTTCTATCTACCAAGAGACACAATCTTGGAAAGAGCTTTCTCATCTGTACGCTTCCTCAGTTCAGGTGACTTCCAGAGACGATAATTCTCCCGACCTCTGAGTTTTCAATAGATAAACCACTATTGCCCTCACCGGTACTCATCGCTAAAATTTGGACTATTATTATATATATTACAACTTACATAAAAATTTATTTCTCACGCTGCTATGCTGGGCCCATAACCTGTTGTTGTTTGTTATGTATTGCGTGGTTAAGATGGTAAATAATAGAAATAAGTAGAAATATGTAAGTAAAAGTAAAGACGTATAATTTTATCGAAAGAACAAGATGAAGTGTATTGACAAAAGCATGTCAAACTCCGTTCTAATAAAATACAAACAAATGTCCAAATATTAAATAAGGTTCCATATAAAATACCATTTATAACACATACATCTTTCAAATATGAATCTAATGGACGACTTTTCCTGAAAATGTTTTTTTTTATTTTTTATTCATCGCATGGTACATTGACAGAAAATTATGTTTTATTTATATTGCTTGGACTTATATTATTAGGAATATGACTAAAATGGCACGAATGGGTGTTAAACAATTGCGACATAAACGGTTCGGATTCCCGCATCGGGGCTTAAAAAAATTGGAGTTTTTCTTAACAAAGATTACTTTGAAACTTCCTAGACTTAATTGTAATTTATTGCTGAAGACTGCGGGTTTTCAATTACGGTTAATACGCTTAAAAATGTACAAGGTACCCCCCGGAGGGTAAAGGGGAGGTAAGAAACAACCCGCAGTATTAATGAAATTGACTTCCCCGGGGATCGAACTGGGACCCCTTGCTTACGTGACGGCCCCTTGAGCGGGGACGCCCCGGTCGTAGCCGGAGTCGGAAACAAAGGTGTGCGGCTTATCTAATAAACAGGGCCCTGTTAATTGTTATAGATACTAATCACTTTTCCATACGGTAATATCCGCTGCTCTTATACGTGTTGGTTCTTTGCAGATGTCTCTGAGAAGGTCTTACGCAGTAGCCAGTGACGACCTTGCTAAATTTTACGATGATGATTGACGATTTTTAAATACGAAAACGTCAACCAAAAGAATTTTGTTAGGCTTAAATGTCATCTAACTTAAAAGGAATTTTTAGAGAAATTACCAAATTTATTAAAAACTATTTAAAGAATTTTAGTTCATTAAAACCGTAATTATAATACCAATTAGTTAACAGAGTAAAAAACATCCATATTTCTCATAAATTCCAGTGACTGGAATCCAAGTAAACAAGTAAACGCTGTTATCAGATTCAAAGTTTAGAATGAGTGCAGAAGTAATCTCGTTCTGTCACACACAAGGGACCAGTGTAACACCCTCGAATTTCCGCTAATTTTAATTAATTCAAACAGGACCCAACTGAAGTCACAACTCTCCGACCCCAAACCTAAATCCTGTCTACAAACGACTGCTAAAATGTTACGGCTTCATACGTCTGCTGTTACAACGGGGCTCGTAAAATTAATACCTCACCTTCGTGTCGTTGGGTTGTCCCTCCAGATGGTAATGCCCCTTAAATATTTAAGTTTTCCGTACACTCTCTCCCTCGTTGCAAGATTCAATTTCACGCCCTAGAAAGGGGTCCATTCTGGACGATCTGCGGTCCTCAAACGTCAGGAGACACTAAATCGTCCAACGTAACTAAACCCTCATACTTACTCCGGTGCATCCTTTTAAGGAACAAGATCAAAGCTTGGGAAGCTCAACGTGATCTGGTGGGTACAATAGAAGCCACTTGAAGTATTATCCGGATGCATAGAGAATGGAAATGGCGGGAACTCAATTGAATCAATCTTGCGTCAAATTGGCAAAAGGTTTGAAGGGAGCTATGCGTTCAACTCCGTTTACGATCAGAATTTATTACTTTACCAATTTCATTGATAACATTCAATGCTAATTTGGTTGAAAACGGAGTTTAGCAGATAACAGGACAAAATATTTAAGGTTTTAATTTAGTATAAATCAACGATAAAGATCGCTTGTAACATATGATAACAATTTTTAGTTGGACATTATCATGATATACAATTTAACTTGCATGAGTAGGTACCGAGGGAGTTTTGTTGAAATTGTATTATTTAATTTAGAAACCTAAGTTGAAACCAATGTCGATATGCTTTATAGATACTATACTTATGTTAAAATAAAAACTAAAAATCGGACATAGATACCCTTGATATGAGTGTATAAAAATTGATTCAAGCAATTTTGAATTAAATCTAGTTTTAAATGCTAATCCCCAATTGAGAGGCAGAGCTTTAATTTCAGTGATAATTACTAGTTCTTTACAAGAACTTTCAGTGAAATGCACTGGAATGCACAAATCTTCGAAATTGTTAATATTTCGTGGGACAATATTATTATAATGTTTGTGGAAGTACTAGGGTCTTCGCAAGTTAACTATAAAGGAAGCATCATTAATATATTTACTAACATCAAAACTTGAGTTGCCGCTTCCAAGTAGACTTGTTTTCTCCCGCTTTCGAAATAATTCCAGCAGCAATAAAATCGTCTTAGCCTCCGTTGCTAAGTGTATCTGCACACGTAAGACTGCAGCTAGTAAAACCCCAACTAGACCTCTCACGGAACTCCCTGAGCTCCTTAATCTCATGAAGCCCTAACGGCCGACTATTAGCCTCAACCGAGCTCAACCACTGAGCCACCGCCACCTTAATCCGACATAAGTTATGCTCGAGCACTTCTGCTTGTAAGCTTTGACATTATGAAAATTTGCTTAATAGTTTTGAGGCTTTTTTCTGTGGGGATTCTATATGAATCTGTTGTGTCCCACAGACTGTACAAGTCACTGCGGCACTCAGAGACGTCAAATAACGTACGTAATGAGTACTTAATGTCAAAAACTGACAATTCAAAACTAGTCGGTATTCTTGCCGGGTCTATGGTCTAGATTTGAATGAAAATTTTTGACGTTAAGTACTCAATAACTTTATTTGACGTCTCTGATTGGTGAAAGAGAGTGAATGGGTGTTTTGTGGATGTGTCTGGGTGACTGGGTGTTTTGTGGGTGTGTCTGAATGGATGGGTGAGTATTGTGGGTGTGACTGGGCGGAAGTTGTGGGTGTCTGAATGGATGTTGTGAGTGTGTTTGGGTGTTTCGATATTTTGTGGGTGTTTCTGGGTGAATGGGTGTTTTGTGGGTGTTTCTGGGTGAATGGGTGTTTTGTGGGTGTTTCTGGGTGAATGGGTGTTTTGTGGGTGTTTCTGGGTGAATCGGTGTTTTTGGTGTTTCTGGGTACATGGGTGTTTTGTGGGTGTTTCTGGGTGAACGGGTGTTTTGTGGGTGTTTCTGGGTGAATGTGTGTTTTGTGGGTGTTTCTGGGTGAATGGGTGTTTTTTGGGTGTGTCTGAGTGGATGGGTGTGTATTGCGGGTGTTGAGAGTGTGTTTGGGTTAATGGGAGGGTGTTGTGGAAGTTTCTGGGTGAAAACAGAAACTGTTGTGATTGTATTATTTTTTTGTATTTTGCAATTTCCTCGTTGGGGGGGATGAAAAGTTACGTGTTGCACTCGAGTGCAAAGATTTTTCACCTTGTGCTCTTTTGATTCCCTCGCTATCGCTCAGAGAATCCTTCGCTAGCTCGGTCATCAAAATTGAGCACGCGGTTAAAAAAACAACTTTGCACTCACGTACAACAAATAACTATTGTCTTTGTCTTTGTATAAACTCTGAAGTCTGACGTATTTATTGTACTGTCGTCATAATCATCAGCTCTTTAATGCCCACGCTGCTAAAACGTAGTCTTACCCTAGGTATTAGTTTTCGTTGGTGGTATTAGTCCTTTTTCCTCCTTTTTATTCTATTCGACCAAACCGAGTGTCAAATTGATCGGTGAATTAAAATAGATCGTCGAAACTATCAGAATTTGATTATATTTTTCATTTCAATCATTTATTATCACATTACGTAACAGTATTAGATATAGATAAATTTATGCCGACCATGCATACAATCAGAGAATGAACTAAGTACAAAAGCAATTATTATTGACTAACTGAATAGATATCGTCGGCGCATTAATAAAAAATCCAACGATTAGATTTAATCATAATTAATTAGTAATTTAGTTATCAATTTGTCTCTTCGGTCAATTACCAAATATCGTTGCTTATCTCTGTTTATATGTAACCCTACATCGTCGACAACAATGAACAGTATTATTCTAATTTCGTCAAGTTATTTTAAAAGTTTTAAAAGTTTCACTTTTAATAGATGTGTGTAACACATCTATTAAACTATTATTTATTATATATAACTATTCATAAAGCCTAAAAATAATGTAAGGCATTTTAAACAGTTACGTCTGCAAATCTAAATTGTTATAAGTATAGACTATTTTAACAAATACGGGCAGTAGATATTTTTACCTACTTCAATGTTGTCTTGCATGTTTCTTGTTTGTCTCTCCGGGGATATTAGAAAAGGATGTTAACAGACTTTCAATATTGTTGTTTGCTCTTTTGTTTTACAAAAATAGGATTGTACTTCAAGAGCAATTATTTTATTTCTTTTCTTTGGGTGGTTTTTTTAAACGTAGGTATATACGATCGCTACACGTTTGAAAAACAAACACTTTGTGTCCGTTTTCATCAATTCTGTCTTAAAGCCTATGGTATCAGATGTCGCTTATTTATGAAAGTGCCAATAACTTAATTTGCGTTTCCTAAATAGCTATGAAGGTATATCTGTTGGTGAAACAGGCATTTAAACGTTTCGTGGTGATTTTCGTTTGACCTCTTTTTAATTACAAATCTGTTGCGGTCTAGACTGTACCTTTCTAATAATACAGCAAAATTACCTATAATAATTGCTTTATCTGTTTGAAATCTGTTTCTACATTGCGTATTTTCCTTGTCTTTAGTTAAGTAGTCTGGTTCTTCAAGTGCGTCGAATCCCGCACGTGGGTACAATTGTTCGAAAAATTTTGAGCTAAATCTAGCAACGTAATCGGACACCGCTACCACAGATATATATATAATATTGCCGGCCCTGTGTAAATGAGCAGGCAAACACCTCACCACCAACTCTAAACGCGACTAAATTCCCATTGTCAAAGTGAGACAACGCTATAAGCCCGAATAGAGCGGCGTCCCGAACCCGATTATGTAAGCCTCTTTCAATCGCTTTCGTCTACCTGTTACTCTCACACTTTGCGATTATTCTCAATGACCGAGAGTGACAGGTAGACGAAAGCGATTGAAAGAGGCTTACATAATAACCCCCCGTTTTGTCATCCGCGTTTTGATCGCACTAATACTTCATGGTACGGCCACAGGACGAATGCAGACACTCACAATATGATTCCGTCCGGCTAGCAATTAGATTGAGCAAACACACGGGGCTGTTCGCCCGGAACAATGCGAGGAGGGGTGTTCAGACCAACAAACAAAGCCTTCGGCGTCCGCCTCGATGGTTTCACGTGGGCCATCAAATACCTAACAATAGAAATGAAATTACGTCGCAATTCAATATGTATTAATTTATCTCAGACGTTGCTTCATCAACCGCTAAGTTTAATCTCGGGATGTATTGCTTCTTCTGTGCTGGAGTAGGAGCGATAAAATGGCATAGTGTCTAACAGTCCTGGCTCGCTCCAGCGGTGTCGTAAAAGTCGCCTAAGGGAGACCCCGTTGTATACCAAAAATCATTTTGGGCCACCCGAATGGTGGGGTAAGCTATCAATACATACCATAGGTGGCTAGTAGTGTTCGGCAGGCGGCCGGCTGTAAAACCGAAGCCAAAAACCTTAAGCAGTAGGTACGGATTGTAATGCTGTCATCCCAATCTATTTATCTCCGTTGCTCTCTTTATATCCTTTCGCTTTAGCGGTTTGGATTATTGCGGATTTCATGTATGCGGACTTGCCTATATTCCATAGGTTTGGATGTCACGACGATTCACAAGAGTGTTGTAGTGTGTAACTATGATCTTACCTCGGGCGATAAAACAGATCGCATATTTATCGCCCTCGATAAATACTTGCGATCTGCGGTATTCTCTGTTTTATCGCCCTTGGTCTAAAATAAACAATTTTATTTCGGTTTTAACTATCACACTTACTATGTCCATCTTGCCTCCTTTCCCGTTACCCTTGATCATTCCAAGTAATGCTTCGTTTCCAATACTGAAACATTACTCGGTTTATTATACTGTACCAACTGCAGAAGTAACAATATCGTTCATTTCCCACGTAGGTATAACACTGAATCAAAATCCAATTACGTGGTTATTGTGCAGCTCGCTTTGCCACAACCAGCCTGCGGATGAAGAGCCAACAAAAGGGACTAAGACGGTGCTGAGTGAACGAGTGAATGGGAACGAATGGGACCGTTAGTCACAAGACTGTCTTTTGTTGCAGTGACAAATTATAATTTCAGTTCAGTGGCAGAGAGATGGATTTGCTGGTTTGGTCGCAAATTCGCGTCAGGGCTATTTTAATTTGTGATTAATTTCCCGCTTTCGAAATAACAGTGGCACATCACAGGCAAATAGCAGTGGCACACATCGTCGCAAGCGATATTTTGCCTATGTCTTATTTTGCAGGCGTTAGCAACTTACGATTCACGTGACGGATGGCAAGAGGCTTGCTCGAATTCAAGCAATCTATATATTCCTCACCCACCAATTCCCACTGGGCCAGCGAGGTGTGTTATAGCACCCTCTTCCTATTATTGTTACATACATAGTGAAGGCCTGTGCCCCAGCAGTGGGCATTACATGGGCCCTAACACAATGTGCGAACGTGGCTGTAAATTCATTCGTGGGTGATAAACAGACAAGATTTACACATACATACGTAAATCGCACCTATATGTAGGCAGAGGTGAATTAACACCCATGTTTCGCCAATTAGGTCCGGTCCCATGAAATAGGTGGCGAACCTATTGCCATCTATCGGGCACGGAAATCGAAATACATTGCTAGGTGGTGTAAGAGGAACGCTGCTGCCCATTACTCATTGCTGTTCTAATCCTTAGTCGCCTTGTACGACACCCACGGGAGAAATGGGGGTGGTGACAATTGTATTTTGCTCTGCCGTCACCACACGCCAGGTTTTATATTCCTTCTTTAATTAATGTTATCTCTCATTTAAAGGTTGGCTGGAAGAGATCTCTATTAGAAATAAGTCCTCCCTTGTTAACAATAATGTATATGCCCTGTGCTTATTCGCTTAGTGTAGTTCACGAGAGCGAAGTCACGTGCAAAGCTAGTCCAGTATAAATTGCGACACACCGCCTTGATAGGCAATATCAGACTAGAGCCTGTGTAATGCACATCAGGTCATGTAAGAACGCTCAGTCATGGTAAGCGACAGCGGACGCTGCTGAAGTACAATTTGCATTTTGATTAAAGACAGGCAGCCGACAGGCGTCGGGTCAGGCCCGTGCACAGTGACGTCACTATATCGGAAGCCCGGACAATTGGTCTAACCTACTATAATACATCCAAGAATCATTTATCCGCGAAGGGGTAGGTGTATTAACACCCACACGTGTCACCCAACCTCTATTTATCAATATCAACCATTTTATGTCCCCAATGCTGGGGCACAAGCCTTCCCTATGAATGGAAATATAGGGAGAATCGGCCACCACCCACCACACTGGCTCGTGGGTATTAACGACTGCAGGTACAGCCGGGATCAACGGCTCAACGTGTCTTGTGAAGCACAGAGGAACACCTGATAGTGAATTTTTGGTCACCCATCCAATGACCGACCTTAACGAACATTGCTTAGTTCACGCAATCGCAGGTCAAGCGCGCTATGTTACTGCGCTAGCGAGTTCCATGTAATATAGTATAGGGCGAGCCTATTGCTATCCAAGAGAAACGCCGTTGCCCATTACTCATCGCTGTTTTGACCCTGAGTCATGACATCCGCAGGAGAGATGGGACACGCCTGGTGACAAATGTATTCTGCTCTGCCGTCATCACAAGGCACTAATAATAATTAATTAATTGTAAAATTTTTGGTATTTCAAAGAAAGAAGAAAAATATGTCAGAAAAATAAAATAAAAATTCTCATGACGCGCTTTCCAATACAAAGCAATAATACCACAACTCGAAAATTATTCGAAATAATCCAACTATATGCCTTCATCTATATGTATAATAGGGAATGTGTCTGCCCCAGCAACGAAGAGATGGAAGGGCTAGCGAAGAGACGCTGGTGATGATACCACACCCTTTTTTCTCCTACATGGGTAGAAACACAGATCATTTTCTTTCTTCGTGCTACGATTCTTACATACTTCTTTCGGTTCATCCAATCTCATAAAATGTCCTCATGCATGCCCTTCTGTTTCGGGTTCTCTTGACCTAGACATTTTTTAATAGATCCAGATTATACTTTTTCTTTGTAACATGAAGGTTAATAACTCTAAAAGATTTTAACCTTTTAATTAGGGGCGAAATTTGAATTTGTAAATTAGTAGCAAATATGGGCGCCTGTGTGTTTGTGAGAAATTTCGTATCACGTTTAAGGTAACGAAGGTACGAGGCGTGATTAGTAATTTGCATGAGTTTATGAGGCGTTACTGTGTACCCTTTCTGAGCTGTACGGCAGACTATAAATTAAGTTGAGTGCTTAATGGTTGTTTGTTATAATTTATGTAGACTAGCAAACGGGTTTTGCAAATATATAATTATATTAATCAGGAGTTATTATTATTTTGATTTTTACACACACATACCTACCTACCTACCAGTGGCGTGGCGTGAAAAAACAAGTTAGGCAAGCCACAACTATATGAAGCCTCTTATGGTTTAAGCATTAACTTTTAACACCGCCTGCTGTTCAACGCCATCTAGTGACGAAGCGGAGAACTACGTTGCCACTTTTGCGTGCTTGTGCTTTGTTTTATACAGCCAGAAAGAGAGATCATTATACAAACAAAAGCCGTGTTAATAAGGGAAGGACGATTCAACCCGGTCCGGAGCGGCTTGCAGGAGCGGCGCACGACCGCGATATTGAGTGCAGTTCACAAAAGAAATTCCGCTTTTATGGCTATTGCAATAAGATCTAAAATATTTACTTTTGACGGAACTTGTTTTCGTGGGAGTTTATTACTAATGTGTGCGTGTGTCGTAGTGTATCGATGCATAAGCGCGTAGGCTGCCGAAATGCCGGCTTGATGCCGGCTTGTAGGCAAACTTTAGGTACTATTTCGCGTTGCGTGCGCCTGACAAGACTACGCTTGTCTGTGTGCGTGCAGGCGCTGTATAGCAGGCGTCCATAACTCGATATTTAGCGAGTTAGTTGAAGGAATCTAGAGAGCGGGAGCGAATTGTATGTACCTGTGTTGCATATTGTTTCGCGCGCGTTTAATACTGTTATGATAAGATTATATTGATGGTTTTTTTTTATTTGCTTATAAAATGGTATTGTACTTGAATTATGGTAATGATTTTTTTATGCTCGCTCGTTTGGTACGGCTGTTGGGAATCGGGTTATATGGACGCTCCGCCACTGCTACCTACAATAATCTTTTTCTCCCTGCCCTGTTCCCAGTCTATCTGGGGTCGGCGCAGTGTGTTTCCTCTTCCATTGATATCGGTCAGACGTCATCTCACATACATATTGTATGTATCACGCATATTTATCCAAGAAGTGGTAGGCAGGGGTGTATCAACACTCACCTTTCCCCAATTATGTAGGTATAGCCTATTGCCATCTATGTGGCACGGTAATCGCTTTCCTTGACTTTCCTATTACTTACTGCCTTGTACGACACACATGACAGGGATTGAGGACAGCTGTATTGCTATCACTACACGGCAACATTTATCTGCCTTCGGAAATACGGAGAAACTCGAGGTAATATGTTTTTGTTCATCCGTCTAATGACCCGTCTTAGCGAACATTGCTTAGTTTACGCAATCTCAGGCCGAGTACGTTAGCCACTACTCCATCAAGGTCCTAAAACAGTATATTCTTTATTGTAATTGCGACAATTCCATTTCCTAAACTACGTTTTATTACTAAGCACCAATCTGGAAGAAGTGAAAAATAATACTATCCAGTCCAGTACCTACCCAACATTGTTATGATTTTATAGCTAGAAGCGTTTGAGATATAAAATTCTACTTCAGAATTCCATCAACATAGTAGTAGTAATATGTGGGAACCACGAAATGTGCAGATATCTAATA
Organism: Cataclysta lemnata; assembly: GCA_963931975.1. Classification (NCBI taxonomy): domain Eukaryota; kingdom Metazoa; phylum Arthropoda; class Insecta; order Lepidoptera; family Crambidae; genus Cataclysta; species Cataclysta lemnata. The sequence continues at coordinate 11,673,584 of OZ008349.1, read as the reverse complement.
AGTTTATAACATTACGAGTTCCACGTTTCAGTTCTCATTGGTTTTATATCAGAATCTTGTATCGGGTCCAGTTTCCATTATACCTATTTATAGTATAGATTACCACGAGAATTCGGGAACAGAACTGTATGATACATTTTTTTTTTGCTAGACAAGGAAGCTCATAACCTCCATCTCATTTGATGGTAAGTGAGAATAAGGGCCGAAGACGGAATCTGCTGGCTATCTTATCATAAACTGTCGGAACACAAGCTCGTAAACTTATTATTATGGCCACAAATTTTGATAAGATGGTGGTAGCTAGTCAGGCGGACTTGAAAAAAGTTCTCCCACCAACCGAACCGCGTACGAATTTGTACTCCCCTGGGGATCGAACCCGGTACATCGGGATCTAATTCCGGTGGGTGAACCACTAGAGCACAGAAGCGGTTTATAGATAGGCCAATTAGCCATATTATATATCACATGTTGCGTAAAAGAGAGAAATCGAACTAGTAATGTTTGTTAACCGCGTAGCGATGCAACTGTGCTTTCATAATATGTGCACCCGTGTGCATGTAACTGGAATCCATTCATTCGATAAGCCCGCTGGATTGAAACGGGCTCATTTTCAGTCTAACTATTCAACGTTGTGTTGACAAAGGTGCGTTTGCTGATTTTAATTGCGATATTGATCTGTCATGTTAGCACAGAACATCAATGATGGGTATTGTACCGCCGCCATGTACGCCGTGTCGTTACGGAAGAAGAGAATACAATTCACTCTTTAAAAACAGAACAGAAACAATGCAAATTTGCATTCCTGCAACAGTAATCCTTATTGTCATAAATTTAGAACAGACAATGTTACTAAGTATTTTTTGAGTTTCGTCTGGCTTGTGTTAAATGAGAAATCTTTCCCGCGGATCTGATATTCCCGAAGAATCTGATATTAAAATAAAACTTTGATCACAATATTTTTATTAATTATATATATATTTTTTTTAAATTGCTTCCTTCGCAATCCAGACGGTTACCTATAACCACTGGGCCAACCGAGACGTCCTGTACCACTCGGCCAATCAAGACGCTAATATCGTATATCACTCGGCCAAAAAGATAGAAGAGGAAAAATTTAAGAATTTTTATAATTATTTATTTGAGGTTCAACTTTGTTCCGAAATCTATCAAATACTCTCAAATGCACTCTCATAAAGAAGAAATAGATCCGTGGCCAGAATAGTTGACGTTTAAAAATGTCGTTATCCTCGTTCCGAAGTCGAATTTCCAAAATACGGAAGAATTGAACTGCCAACAGCCCTTTCTGGCTAAGAAATAACAGTTTATAAAACTCGATTCTCCTTTTGGCAAGCGAGCGTCAAAGCCGTCACGTATTCAAAGCGGCAATGGAAACGCGCCGGCCGGTTGCATCCCGATAAGTGCGGAGGCCAGCAATGGTTTCTGTTACATTCGCAGACGGAATCTAATTTAGTTTTCAAACTTTTACGCTCCCCGTCTAGACTCGGAATGTCCGAGAGCAATTTTGTTAACACCACTCCGCTTTTCAATTACTGTCTTGGCCGCGACGCGATCTTTTCAATAACATATAACATATTGTTCGAGGTTTTCGTTGTATGTCTGTTAGTGAGTTCCAAAAAAGCAAGTTTTCTATGATCAGGCTTTTATTCATACTTACATAAATCACGCCGCTTTCTCCCCGAAGAAGGTCCACGTTTCGCAAACTATGTTGGGTCCTCCTGTATCTTCCTGTAATAGGGAACGAGCCTATTGCCATCAATTGGGCCCATAAATCGCAGAACAAGAACGCTGCTGCCTATTCCTCAGCACTGTTTAAAACCTAGTGGCTTGTACGATACCCGCAGGGGAGATTGGGGTGGTGATTATTTATTGTATTCTGATCTACTACCAGCTCCCAGCCTCACCACTCACCATCTCATTCATATTTATCTTTATTTATTTGCAAAAAAATTAGGAGTATAGATTGAAGGTGGTAAAGCTAAAGCCTTGAGCAGAATGGATTGGAATGTTGTTATCCCAATCACTCACTCCGTTCAACGGTCTCTCGACATAGTCCTTTCCATCACCTTTCTACACATTAATTAATCACTAGCACCTTTTCGATCTCTTAGATAATATGAATAGACGTGATCAAGGCATTCAAGGGATGGCTTGATGACGTCTACCCGACATGAATCGAAGACGAAACATACGAGTAGGTACATATTATCTATTTCCGTGGTGATTCTAGACTGGAATATTCTACATTAATTTTTCTCTCTCAGCCCAGCATGGAATAAATATAATATTGACTTATTTGCAAGCCTATAAATTAAATCGCTTATAAGCAAGGCCACTGTCATGTTACTGAATTAACACAAGAAATGTGCAGCAATGTGATTTATACTAAAGAGTCAAAGTTCCCGATCTCAATTTTCGCTCTGGAGCACCAAGATACATCCACTTTAGCCGCCATTGAAAATTCAAGTTTATTTCAAAATAAAGTTCTTGGAGCCGCGATGCATCCGAGATGCGCGATATCGATTTGGGAAACGTAGGCGGTAAATAGCGAACAGTATGAAAGTGGACTCCGTTGGGATTGGGGGGACTATTCTTGTATACGCATATTGACATATTAGATTTAAAATATTAGTGAATAGAAGTTTCACCAATCCTAGCCCGATTCTATGGACCGATTCGGTGACGAAGATGGTCTATCTGGATCAGTCCAAATAATCGCATCCTCGTTACCTTCTGCTATGGCGAGTCATCTTCATCACTTTTTTGTCTTGTTCCTAGATTATCTAGGGGTCGACGTAGTACATTTATTTTCCTCTTTAATTCATATCGGTCAGACGTCATCTAGAAGCAGCTTGAGCGCCAGTGGCTAAGCTCGCTCAACCTGCAATTGGTAAGCAATGTTCGCTAACCGGCTAGTCATTAGATTGGTGTCTAAAAATGTATAACTCGAGTTCCTTCGTGCTTCGGAAGGCACGTTGAATCGTTGCTCCCAGCTGTATCTTCAGTCGTTAATACCCACCAAATCGCTGTACCAGCGTGCCCTATTCTCCCTATGTTCCTCCATACATAGGGAAGGACTGTGCCCAGCAGTTTCGACATTAAAGGGCTACTGATTATGATGCTCTTAACTGTACAACAAAAATAAATTGACACATCTGAAAAAGCAAAAAGAATGCGATAACAAATAATGCAGCTATAAATTTAAAAGCGGTGGTTTAAGAATAGACCCCTTCGACGCGGAACTTTCGACTAAGCTATCACACGATATATTCGACTATCCGCCGACACTCCAGTCTACAAGGATTTGCAATCTTTTTTACTGGCACTCCGAAATAGAACGCCGTGTCGTTAGCCTGTATCGCCCAAACTGTTTTAGCGATAGCGGTAAAGTTTGGGTTGATAATGATTATGGTTATCACCAGCGAAAATTAACGATAAGCGCAATCTTTACGCTTCCCTCAGACGTAATGGATAATCAAATGCCGTGAATTTCTCTTACTGAAACGATTAAATATCGATCAGCAGAATTGCTGTGGTGGTGACAGAAGAGTAGAATGGAATTGTTGCATCTTTTTGTTGTGTTATTTACCCCCAGTCAGACTGGGGGTGGTAATGATTGAATTATGCTCTGTCGTTAACACGCAGTAAAAAGAATTTGAATACCGAATAGGAATTCTTACCATTGGAGTCCTGACATAGTCCAAGTATAGGTACATAATTACGGCGCAAAACTGGCGAAACTTGAAAGCTTGCAAATAAAAAAAGAGTATGTGCTCATTACGTCCTTCACGAGCCTTAGATTGTGTTTGATACCAGCACAAAAGTGGGTGAAGCTGACATAAATCACGTATTGTAAGCACGCCACGCCCAGCATGAATAGTGTGCACTTCGCTTAATAAAGTTTGCATAGCCGAACGGCTTGTCACCGTGACAGCCCAACCCGGTAGCGACGTTTAATTTTCATTATCCGTAGACACACACACGCATATTTCATTTTAATTTTTACTAGGCATCGCTAGAAATAGCTCGCTAGCGCGGTGGCATACCGCGCTAGCGAGCTATTGAATGGGTGACCAAAAAATTATTATCTCGAGTTCCTGCTTGTGCTTCAGAAAGCACGTTAACCCACCAAACCATTGGGCTCTCATCAGAATGAATATGCGGGTCAACCACCTGGTGACGGGCTGCGGTCATCAAGCGGTAGTTCATAGCCCGGGCATGAACTTAGGCGGCTTCAGTCCTCTGGAGGTCTGGGCCGCCCACCGCACTGGACCAGCGTGTTGGGTTATGGCCTTATGGCCCAATCTCTCTATATTCTTCCATCCATAGGGAAGGCCCGTGCCCCAGCAATGGGGACATAAAAGGGCTAGTTATGATGATGATGATGACACACACACAACCATATTTAGTTTTAATTTTGACTAGGCATCGCTGGCTGACGAGAAAAATAGGTCAACGGCACTTCAGAATAGGTACCCAAAACTGTCAAATTTCTTCAATCGATCGTTAATCTTAATTTGTTTGTAGTAGGGCACAAAGTTGATTTAGAAAATTCGACATTTACTGCCGCACTCAGAGACGTCAATTAACTTTAATGAGTATTTAATGTCAAAAATTTTCATTCGAATCTAGACCATAGACCCGGCAAGAATAGCGACTTGTTTTGAATTGTCATTTTTTGACGTTAAGTACTCATTAACGTTATTTGGCGTCTCTGAGTGCGGCAGTTAGTGGTAGTCTCACGTGCTGTGTTGACTGTACATAACTGCTCCGTTGCCGGGCAAATATTTTTAGCAGTTTTGTTCCGCTTCCAAAGTTTGTTTTGAACACGAGAGCAATTTTGTACTTTAATTACCGGCCGTCAATTAGTTTCGCGAAAATATTGCTTGGAACAATATAAAAACAGGCGGCTAGTTGGGTGCTGGCAACATTATTTTAAGTTAATTTCTTTTCTTACTCAAGAAGCGCAAATAATAATATTTTTATATTATTTTTAAGTCGATTTTCTTTAAACGTAACTCAAGCTGTATAGCCATACTTTTATGTTATGTTCTTCTAGAAAATATACAATGGGATAAAAGTTTATTTTTATTTTATGATATTACTTAGTTAAGGTATGCCATGAATGTGAGTAAAAAAGTTATGGACTTGAATGTTGATGAATGTCAAACTAGGTGAAGACCACTGAAAAAATGGATGGATTGTGTGAGGTGTGATATGAAGGTGATGGTTATGAATCAGGAGATGACGAGTGACAGCAGAGAATGGAAAAAGGGGACCTACTGCGCCGACCCCAAATAGGAAATGAATAAGGTAAAAAATAACTTTACTCTTTACCTTGAACCTTCCTATTTAAAGTTATTAGCCTCACCATATTCAGTCATAATTATGAATCCAATGAAATGAACAAAGCGATAGAAAGAGAAACGTCTAACTCAATAGGAAGCTTAGATAAAGCACAAACCGGTTCCCGGACTCGCAAAAAATACGTGACGATACCCGCATGACGTCACAACTGCGACAGAATACGAATGACCCCCCTCGTCGCATGCATTATTTATCCACCTAAGCCGTCCGAATGAATGCACCGACCAAGAAAAACAACATGTCGAGACAAGACGTGGGATACTGTGGCCACTGGAAGTGGCTAGCACACTGCTTTATTTGCAAAGCTTTTATTCCTTATCATAAGCGCTTTAATGTCCCCACTGCTGAAGCACAGGCCTTTCCATTGAATACAAGAAATAGAAAGATAATAACCCACCACGCTGACCCAGTGATGATTGGTGGATATTGACGACTGCGTATGCAGCCGGGACCAACGTAACGTGCCTTACGAAGCACGAAGAAACTCAAAATATGTGGTCACCCATCCAATAACCAGCCGTAGCGAACATTGCTTAGTTTACGCAATCGCAGGCTAAGATTATTTTGAGCAAGGTCAAGGAAAATTATTGAGATTTAAATGACCAATTGGCCATTTTCAAGGGGTTATATTTTAATTGTTCACTAAAAATTTAATATGTTCACCGGTCTTCCATGCTAGCCTGGGAGTGTAAAATAAAGCAGAATGTGCCAGCCTCAACTCGCGCCTGGGTATAGTTCAATAAACACTTTGGAGCCCCTGTATAGTGGAGGGTAAACCAACAACAGAATACCTTAAGAAGGTTGGTTCCAGGCAGGCGACTGACTGTAAAACCCAAGACAAAAGCCTTGAGCAGCATGGATTGTAATATTTTCATCCCAATCACTCTCTCCGTTCATTGGTCTACACCGGGTAATCCATAATCAGTCGGCAATACATAATCAGCCTGCAAATAAACATTACTTATACCACAACAAAACCTGTGGATCAACGAACCGGCACTGACCTTCACAAAAGACGCGCAGACCAGCCACATCCAGCAAAATCCTTAAGTTCCCGGTCAATTCTGTACGTATGTACGCGAACGTGTATTCAAGACTAAACGACGGAAATAAAAATCCTATAAATATTGAACAACCATATTTTTCTCACTTTGTCGCTTGAAGGGCCAACGCCGCGCCGCTCGCACCCGAGGGAGGCGTACCTACCTTAGAATGTGTCTACGTTTTACACACGGACTTGTGGAATGGCAGGTTTGACATACTTCCATCTGCCGACGGTTAAATTCTTAAATAGACTCGTTGGAAAGTTCCAGAAAGGGATACATTGTAAGTATACAATTTGTAGTAGTGGAAGGCGACACCGAGCAGAATACAATATTGTCACTACCCCCAATGTCTTCAAGGCGACTAAGAAGTGATGAGAAATGGGTAGCATTCGTTATACTGCCTCTTATCAATATAGGTGCGATTTAAGTGTTTTTATATTCCTGTCTGCCCCTATTGCTAATTACCTACTTGATGTGAAATCTTCAGTGCACATCTGTCCCATTGGGTTCATGGGGCTATTTACACTGATTAATAATTATTATTGCCCGCGTAGGCACCTCTTCCCGCCACCTTTAACTATATCAGACTGAACGTTTCATTTATTTTGAACAACGGTCTACTTTAATTAGGCTTTAAACGGTCGAGAAAAGTCCGCGACACTTTTTTCTCGACCCTTGCACTGAAATCGATCGCATTACTATTTGTCACCAGTATGTCCACACCCTTAGGCGGTTCTACGCAAAACGCATACACACGACCACTATCGGTTTTCAAAGGCATCACAGGGGACTCAGTTTGGCTTTATGGGCGATAATTTTTGCCGGATCAAGGGGAAAATTGCGAGACTTAGCCGTTGCACCGTAAGACGAATAGGGTCGTATCTCACAATATACCTTGATCCCGTAGGTGAGGGTGGGTGTGCGGTTTGTTTTGAATTACAGCCTGATAACTTACAGCGATAACCCTGAAGTAATAATGCTTACTATTTAAAACAAGAAAACCGTATTTATTGCACTATAGGTAAGCAAAGATGATTAAAAAGCGGGTTGGCTGGACGACATCTGACCGATATGAATTGAAGAGGAAACGTACTGCGAAGTCCTCTTGGCTAGTTACCATACCACCATCCTAAAAATCTTTAGCCATAATAATAGGTAATGTTAACAGCATTATTGTGCTCGTACAATATTTTGTAATAAGATAGTCCCCCTATGTGGTTGAGGATTTCAGGTAAACTCGATTCCATTTTTGGCCGTTATCGTCACACACTTTTAGGTGAGACGAAGGCTTCCCTGTCCAGCAAGCAAAAAAGTTGCGAGGGATTTTATGAATTAAAAGGGAGTGGATGGCCCGATGAGGTCGATCTGACCCACATGAATGGAAGAGGAATCATACTGCGCCGACGGCAGTAACCCTGGGACATAAGTATAATGAAGGAATAGGGTTTCTCCAAAACCACTGGTGCAAATAGCAGTGCGTTTCTGAGACAGATTCAACCCTCTCACAGCTTGAGATGGTATTCTCAACGGAAATTTCCACACTCTTACACGAGTAAATCGACGTGTAATGACGCCAGAACCGCCTCTTTTGGCTAATGGAACCATCATACCAAATGATTTTGTCTCACTTTTGAGAATAATGTGACAATTTATTCATAGATCTTTTTATCGGTGCAATAACGAACGATGTGGGTTCGGGATCAATTGAGTATGTGTTTCCGGAATATATGGATACCTACATAAAGGCTGTCACCCCTGTGTGGTGACGGGAAAGGAGAAGACAATTGTCACCCCCAATCTTTACCGAAGAAGGTGGAGGAGGCTAGAGTTAGCGCGCACTGGTGACTTTCGTCACGGTGACTGTTTCGTCACTCTTATCAAGTCCGTGGATTTATATGCACAAAGTCATCCAGTTGTCACATCGTAACATGCGCGCATCTCCATACATAACCACAGACTTGATAAGAGTGACGAAAGTCACCAGTGCGCGTTAGCTCTAAGGGTAAGATGAATAACGGGCAGTCTCCTCTTTTACCGCCTATAAATATGCTTCAAGTTACGTGCCTTAAAATAGCCGTGATTTATGTATGGTATGTACCTATATAAAGGCTAAGGCTAACAAGGGAGAGTCTTTCTAATAAAAATACAGTAACTGAACATACTGCATTTTCTTTTGTAATAAGTTTTAAGGATTTGTAGATAAAATGTCGGCTAGTTATTTTTTTTATTTATATGTATAACATACATAACAATAATTAAAATTAAATACTTTCATACACACACTAGCAAACGAACACACATCCTTTCTCTAATATCGAATCGAAAACCAGAAATCCATCACGTAAGGGATGTCATTACAGGATTATTTTCATTAAATGCATAGTTCAACGCACCGAGCTCTGATACGTGGTCTGCATGGCAATTTTCATTAATAAAAGTGTTAACGCGTACCGTATATCTCTCTGTGATGAAAACTGAAAAATTCTGAAGCAATAAACTCTAAGTGCAGTCGCTTAAAAGCTATACTACATTTTTTAAGAATTTGATTGACTTTACCTGAGCTGCTGAACATTGGTTCGTTCTGGACTCGTTACAATAATTATCAAAACACCATGATTTTTTGTCACACTCTCGAAAATGTACTAATGAGCCAGTTACAAATATTAGCCCCTGTCATTAGTGCTCTAGACATTGGCCTTAAAACGGGACCAATTTAGGCCTTCCGCTACCAATTTTACTTCTCCATTCCTTTCGCCATATTAGTTTTGATTTTTTTTTTAAATTATCCATTCACCTTTCCTTTTTAATTATTTCTTAGTGACCAAACCATGTAAGCATCCATTTCTCAATTATTGTCATTACGTCTTCTTTCTTTTAAGCCACATCTTTCTCATAAGACATGTTCAACTACGCTTGCTTGAAAATCACTATCGCTTCGCAGTGAATAACATTTTAACATACATTTTTCTCCTTACAAGACTCAGCGGGTACATCACGATATTTTTCCAAGAAAATTAGGTATCCTTCGAGCAGTGAGCTCGACACGAGTGACAGGGGTGACCCTCGTTAAAGCATATCCAGTAACAACTCCGCTAAACAGCCGGACATCCGAGCACACGTGTCATTTGAGCACAAAATCTTCACTTAAATATATAGTCCGTATTGTGTTGGGTAGCTCCGCCGGGGCCTTTGTATCTTTCACGGCTTTCGGCGTCTCCGCCAAATATTATAAATAAATTGGAAGCACGAGTTTATTCAAACAAGTTATTTTTTATTCTGTCCTTAAATTGTCAAGAAGGCAATAAACTACACACACCGTTTCCGATGTGTCCATGGCACGCAAAAAAGCTCGCTGTCATGTCCGTTCGTAGCTACCAGGAGGCCATGCTGTTATACAGCAAGTTGCTGGCCATACAGCAAGTTCAATTTTTCTCTATAATGAAACAAAATATATAAAAAATACCTGTATACAGATGTATAAAAAAACCTGTATGATAAAAAAAAACTTTTCTTATTTTTGTGTTATCGGATAGTTCAAATAATCATCATCATTACGATCCACCATTATTTAACTTCTTATCACTGGATGGGCGAATATAGGAACAATGGGCCAAAATCCACCAAGATTTGTTTTGAATGAGCTAAGACCAATGGCTCTACGTGTCTTCCGAAGCACGGAGAAAATCGAGATAATACATTTTTGGTCACCCGTCTACTGTTTGGCCTTAGTCAAAATTACTTTGTTTACGACATCGCACAGCGAGCCCGTTTAGTCACTGTATTATCTAACTCCTCACTGACATTAATGTTACATAGCTATTATTAGAGGCACTATTAATACCCCCTTTGAGCGTAAATTAGGTACTCGAATCATGTTTTAAGTCTTCTCCAATTACCCTCAAAACCAAGCACCCGTTCCCACGAAAACCACGAAACAACTACAACATCGTAGCACAAGCACTTCTTCAACCGAATGTACGGACAGCGGAACGTATGCTAGCTCACCCCAAACACAACAATGCACCTTACTGCACCCGGACAACGTTCTTTTCTACACGACCCCTAACAGCCTGACCTGTAGGCGAGATTAAAATGTCCTTATTTGGTTTCTTTCCTTTGTCCCCCGAGACAGTTCCCTTTGTAGGCTGGGAAATCTTATAAATCTGTTTATGTTATAAAAAACAACTTTCTGTTCTGATTCGTCTTTGTTCCGGCGGGCGGTAGGGAGGCAGGCATCGTCTATTGTGTTAACAGGATTGTCTTTTCGATTTTAAAATACATTGCTTACACAAGTATGCTTCCAGGTAAGGTGACAAAAAATATTCGTCAGAAGACAATTAATCTATGAACCCACAGCGGAGTGGTGGCAGGTATTCTCACTCTCCGTATATGAGTATGTTTTGCTCAAGGTTTTGGCTTAGGTTTTACAGTCGGGCGCCTGCCTGACACCAACCCTCTTTGAGTATGCTGTTTTTTATGCTTTTCCCTCCACCATTCGGGTGCCCCAAGGTGCTTATTGGTCTACACCAGGCAATATCCCTTAGTCGACTTTTACAACAACCCCGGGTTGAGTCGGTCTCATGGGGTGTCATAACTCATAATAGCTTCAGAATACACGACGACGCTCTTAGAAAACTTTTGAATGGTCCTCAAACTTCAAGAGTTTAGACCGTTTTAGTTACGCGAGTTCTGTAATACCAATACGGGGTTCAGTTCCGGACTTGCACTTGGCAGATAATTTACTTCGAACTAGCACTGTAATTAGATTTAGCTCATAATGCTGGTTCCATTTCTAGGAACGAGGCAAGACTGTTTTTTAATACACTGGAATACACATCGGAACCAATAGCAGTTTATCTAATTTTTTACTAATGGTTAAATATCAGTCTGATATTATATTTAACTATTACTAAAAAAAAAATATTAATTTATTTTAAGCTGTGCACATGTTGACACACAATTTCCCAAAACGTCAACATGCTAAATTACTAGAAAGTCAATATAAAATAATACATTTTCATATAAATCAAATTAATACATAACAGAAACTCATCATTATTTACACAATTACATACATACATACATAAATCACGCCTATATCCCCGAAGGGGTAGGCAGAGGTGAATTAGCACCCGCGTTTCGCCAATTATGTGTGGTCCCATGTAATAGGTGACGAGCCTATTGCCATTTATTGGGCACAAAATTCGCAGTAGGTACATTGCTAGGTGGTATAAGAGGAACGCTGCTGCCCATTCCTCATCAATGATCTATCCTTAGTCGCCTAGTATGACACCCACGGGAGAGATTTGGGGTGGTGACAATTGTATTCTACTCTGCCGTCACCACACGGCACAATTACAGTGTGTTCTAAAATCAGTACATACATAAAAAAACGTCAATATTAAAGTTAAGTCAAAAAAATACAGATAGGTTTGTCAAGTTCAATAAATAATATTATAATTTAAAAGTATTATCAAAATACAGAACAGCTCTTCGACATAGTTGTCCAAAGTTGTCAGCAAACAATTTAAACAATTTAAGCCCCAGGAGGAACTATTATTATGAGGATACATACCTGAAGAAATTGAGTGAAATCCATGGCTTTATTTATTATTTAAATAACCAACAATCACAAATCTGAAGATATAAGTTTAAGGCATAAGTTTTTTTGACTCACCAATCCGCATTGGGACAGCGTGGTGTATTGTGGCCCATTCTCCCTATATCCTTCCATCCACAGGAAAGACCCCAGCAGTGGGGACATTAAAGGGCTGGTGATGAAGTACCTACTAAAACGTTTGATCAATCTAAAATATAATCTATCACACTGTGTCTGTGTCACCTGCTAAATAATAACGAGACATGGGCCAGCAACATGCTAAAGCGACAAGGGCGGACAGGCACGCTATCACGCCGGCTTACGATAATAAAACGTAACGAGCACCGAGCGAATTGTTGTTCTAAGCTTAGTTAGTCTTGACACGTCCGAAGGAAGATTAGTCAACATTTCTGTTTTCATTATGATAATGTACTTGATGAAGGTAGTACATGCTAGTAGAATGAACACGACGAAGAATTTAGACCAGTTAATTCCTGTAAAATGATTAATCAATGTTTTGCAAAATAAAAGTAGGTAATAAAAGTAAAGACAGTAATATTTAATACGCAAATTCAATACAGCCTACAAAGAGTAGCAATCGATCGTTAGTTCCATCACCAGGTTACAAAAAAAGAAAAACATATTACTTCATTATGCTCAATTTGTCCAGACAAATAGAACATCTTTCAATTTACAAGAATGTTCCTCAGTTCAAAACAGCTTTGTTAACTTTTAGACGGAAATCCTATACGGCTTCCCACCGTTATGCCACATGGAGGGAAACTGTCTTTAATATTCTATGTTATACAATTTTACAGAAAGTATACTTAATATTAACTGCTAACATGAGTGAATTGTAGAAAAAAATACAGCCAAACTAATGAAATAGGACAAGGACAAAAAGATACAAATAAGCTGAAAAGAAACTTGACATAATAATGTTATGTTCTTAAGAATGTTCCAAAGAAATAAGCGACAATTGCACTCCAGACTTTAGCGTTAGTGAATTCCACCAATTCCCCACTACAAAATGCCGACAAAGGCACTGCTGACAGACCGTCTATTCGAAAACAATTAATTTTTAATCGCTCCTAGAACGCTATTCCGCCACAATGCCAAACAGCATTAAATATTCGTTGGGCTTAAAGACTATGAGATAATCGGCCCGGCCCCGACAGACGGTAAGCAATTTACTAAAGATTAAAGCTCGATTTCTGAGAGCCGGGCCGGACTTAGACCCTGAATAGTTGCAACTGAAGCTGTTACTGCAACGACTTGATAGTTTCTCGTTCTGACATTTGTGGTTTGGTTCTGAGTGTGCCGCTGCGAACTAATAGATTGGTTTCGACCAGCCGCCAAGTCTTACATGGATTCCCTTAGTGAGGAAGTAGTCAATAGGATCTTCCCAGACTCCTTACTGGAAAGTTTTGATCTCATGTTCTTTGTAGTGTATCTGCGAGAAATAAAATACAGGACCAGACTACAAAGTATTTGTGACATTTCGTTAGGTTAGTTTTAGCTTTTCGTTTAATGAATCCGAAAGCAAATTCTGATCATGAAGCTGGTAATAGAAAATCAGCGCAATGCCGTTCCATGATTTGTTAAATTCATTCCATTCACACCTATTTGGTCACATCCAAAGAATCGGCTGTAATGTTACTGTTACAATCAATCGTTTCGAAACGTTTATTTATAGCAAGAATTCTGCTGCCCATTCCTCATCGCTATTTTAACCCTTAGACACGACACCCGCGTCACCACGCGACTTCAGTTACCTACTAGCTAATGAAAATGGGCGATGTTGAACTAAAACTTAATTCGAACACGTGTTTCATCTCTACATCGTTATACACACACACAATACACAGATCTATCACACATTTAGGAATAACGAACCTAATGTGTGATAGATCTGTGTATTGTGACACTAGCACCAGTATTAACGACAATCATATGCACCGGAACCAAGACTTATCGTCAATGGTAATTTCACTGACAGTATATAAAATAAGGCGTGGCAGACTTAAGTAATATTAGTGAAGGTAAACATAAAATTAAAATGGCGTATATCAGCCTTGCGACGGACACGAGGCGCTGACTCCGCGCAACGTGAGCTCGCCATGCACCGCGCTTCGGCCCCGGACTTGCGTCACTCTTTGTTCTAGCATCGAACGATTGTCACATAATTTAGCTATTAATAATTAAATTGTAATTTCAATTAAATAACTTTAAAATATTTTTATTTTTTTTTACATCCTACGGCCGCAGCCTTCGTAATTTACTGACGGCAAATGGCAATTGATATTAATCATTGTATCGATGATGAACCATATTTTTGCTACCGCTATACTGAACCTGTATGATCATAAATTAAACTCTGTATTTATATTAACCACGGGAAATTATTACAGACTAACTAAGAAGTTGGTACCGGAAAATAACATTAATAATAATGAAAAAGCAACGAAGCGTAAACATGTTTTTCGTGATGTCCTTTACATCAAAGACACGGTGTAATATAAAAATACAACCACTAAAGAAATTTCCTGAGAATATTCATGAAACATAATTTACTACGAAGAGTAAAGAGACTCATTAGCCGTGTCACATAATGTTATACATTATATTTTTTGACGCACATGAATATAACTTTAGATTTCTTGTGCGGCCTACAGTAAAGTGAGCTGTCGGATATAAAGCACTTTATGTCTGTTGTAATAATGATGACATTATACATACATATATAGACTTTGAGTTTGCGATACGTTGGACATTCGAATGTGCTGCAGATACAGGCAGATTAATTCAGATGATATAAGATGAGATCATGGTTTCAGATGATGTCCTTACATATGAATAGTCCATAGCATATTTCAGGTTCGTTGATAAAATTGTTCAAATCCAGCATTAAGTAAAAAATATTATATGAAATCTTGAAAATAATGCTTAACTCAAGAAATGAAACCTTAAAAAACAAATAAGCAAACACCTGTTGTTTTTTAAGACCAAAAAAAATTGGTAACAACTTACATGGATTCGGCCATAAGAGGTTTAATATACATGCATACATAAATCACGCCTATATCCCCGAAGGGGTAGGCAGAGGTGAACTAGCACCCGCGTTTCGCCAATTATGTTAAGTCCCATGTAATAGTTGGCGAGCCTATTGCCATTTATCGGGCACAAAAGTCGCAGTACATTGCCAGGACGGTGGTATAAGAGGAACGCTGCTGCCCATTCCTCATCACTGATTTATCCTTAGTCGCCTTGTACGACACCCACGGGAGAGATTTGGGATGGTGACAATTGTATTCTACTCTGCCGTCACCACACGGCCAAGGAGGTTTAAAGGAGGTTTAACGAATAATTAAATCCTGCTTATAGATTACCGATCCAGTGCTAAGTCTGCTTTTTGCAATAAAATATTCTGCCTTGTTATCAAAACTGTCTTTGCTTCAACATCGACATCGTACTATGTACAATTCAGCCCTTACAGTAGTAATGTCATGTCACTATTTAGCAATTAATTTTACGGTAAATTTTTATAATACTCTTGAAATATTTAATTGATTGTCTTAAAAATCCACAAGAAACTTACTTATTGTAAAGCCGCAGTATATTTACCTCCCTATGTTTCACAAATAAATGATTCAATTCAATTCCATTCTATTTTTAATTCTCAAACTAAAAGGGGAAATAAAAACCATGATAAGCCGTTTTCGACCAGCCGAGCAGTTTAGGGAACAAAAAAATGACTTGATTAAAAACCTCGCAAAGTTCTGACCAGAGGCGTTACTCTGGAAGTTTATTTCGTTCGATCGAGTCTTTGCGTCTTTGTCGCTCTTATTTTAACAGGCAGTGGCGTGAGAAAGACGGATAGATGTGAGTTAATCGTTCGGAGTTTCAGAGTAAACCTCCTTTTTATCCAAAGCCCGACTCCGCTCACCCCGAGCGTAATGCTGTCGGATTTATTTGTACTGTGAAGTTAGTCTGCCTAATCGAATAATGGCCATTGAGAGCTGCGGGCCTAGCACGGGACGTGGACAAGTCTCTCCCCACCACTTGACAATGTTTTGTCTCTGGATTTAGTAAGAGTTAGTGCGAGAGGAAAAGATTTTCTGTCCCCCGAAAGAAATGTGTCCCTGTCCCGTGCTACGGGGGCTGTTGAGAGACAAATAGCCCGACTACAGTCTGCATAGTTGTTTGCATCGGAAATTAAATTGCATTGTTCCACTGTCAATGGCACCGTTTAATTTTCGTTTCGTTAATTATAATAATAATATACACAATAATAATATACATATATACCTAATATACACACACACAGAAACATTGTATTGCATCACTATAAATATCACTATTGATTTTTCCGTTCTTCTCAGAATTTCAGAACAAGGCTTCTTGGCGTAGCTTATCACGATAAATATTGTACAACTTTTGATTTTGACACACACGTTTCCAATGCTTAAAACCTTACTTTTATTTGGGGACGAACAGGAATGACTTGTGTAGGTTTATGTATCTGCAATAACTACAGTACATAATAATAACTGTATAATAATATTTTAATAGTATTATTGAATTTGAAGCTACGATAAACTGCAACATTTATTTCCAAACTGCTTGTTTTTGGAATATCTTAATCTCGATCCAAAAATATCTTAAACATCACAAATCGATGATCCCAGTTACCCAGAACGCACACACACCCAAATCCATTGAACCGTTTGGAGTACTCTATCAAATCCAACAACAAAGAACTTATTTCGCATTCGATAAACCCAATACTGGAGAAGTATTTCTTTTTAACTTGCCCTGTATGAAGATTTTCCCCCAATTTCGTACATTGACGCATCGTAATTGGACACGTTACCTTTATACCATTAGATATTCACTGTAACAAAAATGTCCTTAGGATCCGCATGTTTTTCTTAGGTAATGATATAATAGGACAAGATTTGAATTTGCCGTGTGGCAGAACAAATACAATCCTTATCATTCCCGCGAGTTTACGATTAATATTTAAAAGATTAATGACGAATGTTCAGCCAAGTTCTTATCCTAGCGATACGGCGATTAACACGAGCATCATCATCACTATCCCATCAATTTTCCATTGCTGGGGCACAAACCTTGTTTATGAATGGCAGAATATAGAAAGAACGGGCCATAGCCGCTGGTTTAATCCTTAGTCGCCTGGAACGACACCTGAAGGAGAGATTCAGTGTGATGACAATTGTATTTATGATGAATTTATTTTTAGTGCATTAGTATACCTATACAGTTGTTGGTGAGTTAGTAAAATAGAGTTAATAAAATAGTATGACAATTAATGTTTTGGGTTTAAATTTTTAAATAAATAAATTATAAAACATGGACTAAAGTTAATCATAGTTTAAAACTGATGCTGTCACTTTGATAGGCTGAATGAATGACAGAGTTAGCGTAAATTTTAAACCATAACTAACTTTAGTCCATGTTTTTTTAATACGAGGGATAGAGTTTAAATTAGATCAAGTCTTAAAGAACCGAGGCCATCGTGTGCGCAGCATCTGTACCCCTTAAATTAAGTACATTCCTTGTAAGCTTCCGAAATAGTTGCCATTTCTTGAGTTCAGTGATGTTGATGGCATGGAATGTGTTAATTGTTTCGCGTCTATCTATCCCGACACACTTGGAAATGCATGTTCCGACTTCGGGTCTAACTAACGCAATATGGAGCCTGGTAAACAATTCTGTCTTACTCTTACGGTCGCTTAAAACTATGATAAACTTATTATAATACCTAAATCACATAAATATTCATCCGCGAAGGGTAGGCAGAAGTAAATTAAATTGACACCCAAGTTTCGCTTATTATGTTAGGTCCAAATGTGATAGGTGGCAAGCCTATTGCCATCTACCAGGCACATAAATCGCAGTTTTATTGCTAGGTTGTTAACTTAACAGGAATGCTGCTGCCCATTACACTCGTAACAGTAGGCCTAGCACGGGACGTGGACAAATTTCCCTCCACCACGTGACAGTGTTTTGTCTCGGCATTTATTGGGAGAGCGAGAGAAAAATATTTTCTTTCCCCAAGGAGATTTTGTCCACTGTCCACTGTAGATAGTGCTAGCTCAGACTCATTCCAAGAGTGTCGTAAGAGTCAACGAAGGCCGACTGAGCTAACCCCTGAGCTATCGAGCTCTTCAATAGAAAGCCTAAAAAGAAATAAGTGTTTAGTATTCTCCATTATCTCAGTTTACACTACGTTTCCTTACTCAGACTGTGTATCTTTATCCTACCAAGAATATTCTTAGTTCGTTTCTTAATTTTACGTGCCGACGCACACATCAGGAGCTGTTTGTGCAAGACGATACGACTGGCTCTGGTCTGACATTTTAACTTATCACACACTTGCTTACAATAGATAATAAATAATTATTTCTATACCTATATTCTAACCTTCACAAAGAACGTTGTTACTTACCATGGTTTTATACTTTAATACGTGTAAGTAAAATTATGTGTACCTATATATAATGTGTACCTACACATTTATTATACATAGAACATTAATCCCCCAAAGGGATAGGCAAAAGCAAATTAACACCCACTTTTCGCCGTACTAGGCGGCGAGCCTATTGCCATCTATCTGGCACGTAAAACTCAGTTTCTAAGTGGGTTAACAGAAATGCAACTACCAATTACTCATCACCGTCTTTACTTTTAGATAGAGATGTTCCAACTAGCCGCCAACTAGTCGGTATAGCCGACTAATCGGCCACTTTTTTAGTCGGCGAATTCAATCATAAACCGGGACTTTCTTAACATTTCTTAGAAAATTATATTGAATTAATAATATTGACGTTATAAACATTATACTTAGGATGACTATGTATTAAATTATTTTAAAATAAAAATAATCAACTTGAATTTTATTTTATCATCTATAAAAATAAAGAAATATTTCTTGCAAATAATAAATTATATATTGTGTTTGGTTTATGGGCTTGTGCACAAAGCTGCCATGTGACGTCGCTTCCACGCCCCATCGCAAGAACTTGCGAATTGATTCGCATCGCGTATTTCTTCAATTTCATTCCCCTTTGTTTCGCCGCCTTGCCGTACCAAATCGCATCGCAGCTGTGGTAAGTTGTGGTTTTCTGCGTTGCGAATTCGCACAAAATGCATTTTTTTGTGTACAAGCTCCATTAACGGTTTCCGTGACTCTCGTTTTTTGACATTTGGAATGCGAAAGTTTTTATCGTTAGATTGATTTTGAAATTTTTAGGCGAGATAAATTGTGTAGAAAAAAATAATTTTGGAAACTGTAGAGCTGTCAATATCACGAAGGTTATGGAAACCGTTCGTAATCCAATTCGGAAATTTCTGAATATTCTCAATAACCATGTTCGGCTTGGCCGACCAGTCGGCCGATTAGTCGGCCTTTTTACAACCAACTAATCGGCTAGTCGGCCAAAAGTCATAGTCGGCACATCTCTACTTTTAGACTTGTTGGAGAGATGGATGGAGGTGGCAATTGTATTCTCTCATGATCACAGGGCTGTTTATACATTTATATATAAATCTTTAAAATATACAACTTAACGTTAATAATTAATGTTTATTTATTTAACAATAGTTAAATTGTATTTAGGCTCGAATGTGCAAACTGAATATAGCACCGCACCATAGGTGTCTAAAAATAAATAGTAGGTAGGTATATTAAAAAATGGAAAAACAATCTTTTCAGTTTTATTAAGTTAATATTTTACGGTGTACAGAATAGATTTATGAAGAAGATAAATACGCTAGCCTATACATCATGCATCGAGGCCGAAGGTACCTACTGTGTGTGAATACAGCTAACAATCGAACCGGAAAGGCGATACTACGAAAATTGAAGCCTAGAGTCATGACCTACATAGATAGTTAATTTACTACTGAATCGTGAGAGGACGTCACATCTCACGTAGTGTGTGTAAATAATACGAGCACTTATTTTTGCACTCATACGTTTATGTGTGTATTATAGTTAATGGTTTGTTTAAAAAAAATTATATAAAAATGATATAATATAGAACATGGTACATGTAATACTTGTATTTTTTCCTGCTTATGTGTTCCTATATAATAATAATTTAGATTTCCCCCCTTCTACCTAATATACCTAATGGTGACAATAAAATAAAAACAACCAGTGGGACAGTAGTAAATTTATAATTTCAATTTAATACAAATTTAACACAATTTATAATTTAAAATTTACATAAGCAGTACTTAAAAGGAACCAAGACCAAGGAGTTCGGGTGGAGTCGTTCTGGTCGATAACGAGTGGGACGAGTATATGAATCTAAATGATATGAATCTACCTATATCTATAGAAGTCTATCTTTATCTCCGAGCCTTCAGCCGCCTGGTGGTTAGTAAGGTACCTGACTGTAGAGAAGTGTAGTAGGGAGTAGCAATTCCTCACAGGATTACCCGCTAGGTCCAGTCCACAATCAAGACAGCTTTAACTGGAGTCTCTTTACTCGTACCAAAGGACCCTTTCGGGTCAGTGACACAGTATGTATTCCTTTTAATAACAGCTGTTATTCGGAGAATCACTTTCTTGCTCCGATATAATATTTATAAAATTCTTCTGAAATTTGGAAAATTCCACCAAGATAAGAAGACCATCAAAATTTTACAGCGTCTCGCTAGGAATTTTAAAACGGAATGAAATCCACTTCCGAATTTCAAAATAAGCGCTCGTCATTGGCCGTGAGGTTTGACAATCGAATCCTGACATTCTTTAAGGCTACTAGGCCGGACTAGGGCAACGATTCTGTATCATACAGCCAAGATAACATTGACAAATTGACAATTTCTTCGATCTCTAAAAAATCGATTCTAAGGGAATTTTAGGCAACAAATATGACCACTGAAGACCTAACGAAACCTAAACGCCGAATAAATACTAAATAAAATCCTAACCTGCCGAAATACAAAATTATTGTCTGGAAACCAAGGAAAAAGTGAAGTAATATTTTTTATAACACTTGGGGGTTATATAACCACCCAAACCAAGCAACTCTTATCTGAACTTTTTCCTTTTTTTTTTTTTTTTTTTTTTTTATAAGTCCCCAATTATGCCAATTTCTCTTTGCAAACCCAAAATTATTATGACAACTAATGTCATTGTCACTGTCAGTCAGTTTGTCAATTTTGACTTTGACGACTTTGACAAGTGACAAAATGACAACGTTACAATATCCCCTTTCCCTCGAAAGAATTCACGTAAGTGAATTCGTGCTTGACGCCCACGTCAAACCCGAATCCCATTACCTTCCTACCTATACGACTGAAACGGATACTGAAAACCCCCCAAAATAATTCTTTTGCCAAAAAAAATTTAAAACGATTTAAATTTCCGAGAACTATAGTTCGCAAAACCCAGCCTGATCGATATGACAGCAGGCAACAAATATCTAAATGCTATAAGTGCGAAAAGGATAGACAGAAATGTGCACGAGTATGACAGCTGTCATACCAACCACAGCACATTTCACAAACCATAATCCCGACTATAGTCCTAACTTTATTAAAATGAAACGTGCAAAAACACAAAAATATATCTATTTAAGTTAATCAGTATGTAAAATGTTAAAATGTAAAAGAAAATTTCATTCCACGGTAAAAACCGAATAATAATATTGGAATAATTAAAATATTATTTCGCGATACAGGCATGCTTGAGAGGCACAAATGTTCGCGAGATAATACAAAACAATGCCACCAGATGGCGACACAACTCACAAAACCACAAAGCTAGAAAGCCTAGTGTTGCAAGTTGTAAAATTAACTCCACGCCCATTTAGCCGGTGCCCGCCCTGTGTCTCGCTTTAAAACTCTCTTGTGTATTCCCCAAATTATAAATGTTAGAAAAAGAATTACATTACAAAATTTGGAAAAAAGTTACGTTAAGTGGGAAAAGATGGGAAACAAGAGAATCTTAACCGAGGCACAGAGGTGGTGGACACCCGCCGCACCAACTGTTGTTACGAGTGCTATTACCCACGTTAGTCGACTCTTACGACATGCCGGGTGGAATTATGGCAGTGTAGGAATTCTTACGCCCGCCCAACACACGGGGGAAAATGAGAAAAAAAAAATCTAGCAAAATGTATAATAATGCTAAAAGGTAAATAAAAGAAAAAAAAGGTTACTGTGTGACATCAGTCATCTGATGCCGAATCTAAAATTTTAAAATCCTTTATGTGCCATTTGCCTATGAACTTGCCATTCTCGTCCTCAAGTTCATACACTAACGGAGACAGTTTTCTAATGATTTTACATAGCTCATATTTGGGAGCTAATTTTGCCGAAAAATATCTATCTGCAACACTTTGTTTGTATGTACGTTTCCAAATGTTATCACCTACGTTGTACGTAATATCACGCCGCTTTTTATTATAGTACTGTACGTTATGCTCATGAGCCTTGCGAAGAGATGATTTTACATTCACAAAGACGTCTTTGAGATGACCTAGATCACTGATATACGCATCCCGTGGTTGCACGATTAACTCATCGATATCCGTGAATTCACTATAAATGTTGCCATCCGCAACGGCTTCCCTACCGTGAACGAGCATGAACGGTGTATACGAGGTCGCCTCGTTCACAGCCGTATTCATTGCGAACTGTATTTTGTGTATATTCACGTCCCAAGTTCTATGATCGCTTTCAACGAAAGACGCAACCGCCGTGATCACTGTACGGTTATAACGCTCTACGGTATTCACCTGAGGACAGTACACGGGTCCCAAGTGTATTTGGGGGATATTATATTTCTCGTACATAGAACGAATCTCTCGACTAACAAATTGTGAACCGTTGTCAGACATTACAGTTTGAGGGATTCCGTGCACAAGAAATACATGATCCTCCAAACGTTGAGCAATAACTTTGCCGGTGGCCCTACGTAATGGAAACATTAAACAATATTTGCTAAATACACACACCACAACTAGCAGATAGATATTTTGCTGACGGGACATCGGCAGTGGACCAACTAGATCTATGCTGATGCACTGGAATGGCCTGCAACAAATTTTAGGTTCACCCATAAATCCCGGTGTTGCCAGTGTGCTGTGTTTATAAGCATTGCAAACAGTACATTTTTTAATAAAGTCCGCGGTATCTTTATACATACCAGGCCAAAAATATCTTAACTTTAAGCGTTTATATGTTTTTGCCACACCCAAGTGTGCAGCAGTAGGTACAGAATGATTTTGTAAAATTATATCCTCTCTAAATTCTAATGGGACTACCTCTTTCCATTGGAAATCACTACCTAGTTTATTTGTGCCTTTCGTAAAACGCATTAATCTACCATCTACTAATTGAAAATTTGGACAAGCTCGTGGCTTATCCGTGCAACGTTGTACAATATTATTATACCAAGAGTCGTTTGTGGAAATAATGTCTACCGGTGCTACTGGGACTGCACGGGACAACGCGTCTGGTACAATATTCTTTGAGCCACTGCGATGCTCAATTGTAAAATTATAGGGTGACAGTCTACAGCCCCAACGTGCTAGACGGCCAGTTGGATTTTTAAGATTTAGAAACCATTTCAGACTAGCATGATCTGTAATAATTTTAAAAGGACGACCATTGTCTAAATACGCTCGGAAATGTTCAACGACATGCACCACTGCTAATGCCTCCCGTTCAGTTGCTGAATAGTTGCGTTCCGCTGCCGAAAGAGATCGACTACAAAAAGCAATGGGATGTTCGACGTGGTCTATGGTTTGTGTCAAGGCCCCTCCCAGCCCGTAATCGGATGCATCGCAATGCACTGCAAATTCATTTGAAAAATCGGGGCATGCCAACACTGGTGCAGTGGTTAATGCCAATTTTAGGTCGTTGAACGCCCTGTCCGCCTCGACTGACCATTTGAACGGTGGAGCGCCTTTGCGAGTTGATGTAAGAGCATTCAACGGCCCTGCCCTGTTACTAAAATTTACAATGAAACGACGGTAATATGATGCTGTTCCCAAGAAGCTCTTCACCTCTTTTCTACTTGTGGGGGTGGGAAAATCTACTATAGCCTTCACCTTTTCAGGATCAGTGCGCAAACCGTATTCATCAACTACATGACCCAAATATTTAAGCTGTTTTCTGAAGAACTGACACTTTCCCATGTTAATGGTGAGGCCAGCATGACTCAACCTGTCCTTCACCAACTGGAGCAACTCCAAATGCTCCTGGAAATTGCTTGTTAGCAAAATTAAATCATCGAGGTAGACGAACAATTTACTATTATTACTAATTAAATTATTACTATCATTAGTTAAATTAATATTAATATTATTTCCAGGACCAGTAAACTCTGGGCCAAACAAGCGATCCATCAAACGCTGTTGTGTAGCCGGAGCTGAAGTAAGACCAAAGCTCATAACTTTAAAATGATAGAGACCTCTTCCGGGAATGGTGAAAGCTGTCTTTTCCCTAGAGTCTACATGCAAAGGCACTTGAAAAAATGAAGATTTTAAATCAATGGAAGAGAGGTACTTCGCATCCCTAAGCTGGTCAAGAATATGGCTTATATAAGGCATAGGATAAGCATCATGCTTTGAAATTGAATTAAGCTTTCGACTATCCAAGCAGAAGCGAGAAGAACCATCAGCTTTCATGGCTAATGTGACAGGATTATTCCAAGCACTGCTGCTAGGCTCCACCACATCATCCTTAAGCATCTGATCCAAATGCTCATTCATCAGTGCCAGCTTGGCAGGAGAAACCACATAATAGCGCTGTTTTATGGGGGCATGATCACCGGTGTCTATTATGTGACTAACCAAATGTGTCCTGCCTAAACCTATTTTTTCAGCTGAAATATCTTCAAATTGAGAGATGACCTCCCTAGCCTGCATATGCTCCTCCTCAGATAATGAATCAAAATCATGTAATGCCATATCAGTAGCTATAACAGTGTTTACTTGCTCATTTACATTAAAAAATTCACCCCCCCTCAATAACTTCAAAACCTCTGGTGCTATATTAAACTCCTTCCAAAAATTTAGACCAAAAAGCAGACCAGTAGTGACCCCTGGTACTATATAAAATTTAACTACACAAGTTTTCCCATCAACTGTTACCGGCAAAAACATGTAGCCAGTGACAGGAGATGAAGAACCATTGGCAGTTTTAATGAATTGTAAGTTATGTGAAGTATGTATATTAGCAAAGTTAATAAAATGTTTTACTGTATCTTGTCCCATTATTGAAATTTCCGAACCAGAGTCCAACAACCCTCTGAATCCTAAATCATAGATATTTACTTTTAAATATGGACGTATATCTGTATGTATAGAGTGAACTGGTGATGAAAGACATGTAGACTTTATTGTATTAATTTTATTATAGTCATGTCTATTAGAATAAAATATCCTAGTTTTATATTTAGGGAAATTTTGATTATTATTTACTAATCGCCAGTTCACTGTTTCAAGTTTTTTGAAACATTATTATCAAAAGTAGGTTTCCTAGCATTGCAATTAGGGCAAGTCCTAGCAGTGACATCCCTCTTACCACAACTATAACAAATCACAACAAAAGGTGCCCTGCAATTCTTTAAACTGTGACCATTGATTCTGCAACGGACACAGAAATCACCTCTTATAGGCTGAACTGCAGAAACCTTCTGTTGAGATGTAACATTTTGTTTGTAGCACAAGTCAGGTGCTAAAGTAGTTGTGCTAATAGGTTCACTGAAATGTTTGCATCTCTCCTGCGCTGCCTCAAGCAATCTACATTTCTTTTTTAACTCTGTCCAAGATTCAATTGGGGTCAATGCTAACTGGGAGGTATAGAAGGGTCTAATGTTAAATAAAACAATGTTTAATTTTTCCTCTTCTATTAAAGGCTTAGATAACCTACTAAAATAGTTTTGCATTATGCTGAGGTAATTTATTATACTTTCCTCAGCACCTTGAGTTCTAGAGCGAATTTCCTGTAATAATCTGTGGTCATAATCAGTAGGCAAATATTCTTCCAATAATAATTGTTTTAATTCAAACCAGTCATAGACATCTGATTTGACACCACGATACCAACACAAAGCCTCATTGGAAAACAACTCAGATGCTGAACAGAAAAGTCTACCATCAGTAATACCCCTTGATAAGCAAAGCTCCTCCAAGCGCTGCAAGAAAGCTTTCACACATGTTTTGCCATCAAATTTTATGCCAAGTTTATGAACAGATGAACAATCTCCTACCAAACCACTTGAATCCTGTGGCCTGCTAGGTGACTGCTCACCGGGCTTTTCCTGTGTAAGACTACTTTTAAATGTGTGTAAAATGTTATCAATTTTTACCAAAACACTATCTAAACGCTTCTGGCAGGAGGCCAATGAGGAAGAGAAGTCGCTGTCCATCTCTTCTCCCACATCCAGCCGACTGATTCGATGGAATAAATGGTGTGCAAGGGTCTGAATCCTATTCAAAGTTTTTAGTGTGCCTGCCTTTGATGAAGATATTGAAACCAGTTTATCCAGATCATCTAGCTTTTTCTGCACAATTCTTAATTCTGAAACAATATCTAGATCACCACATTCCAATACCTCATCAGAGGGCAGGTCCCTATTGAGTAAACGAATCTGTGCCTTCAAAGCAGTCACTGTGTCTGTCGGCTTTGCACCCCTAATCTTAACTTCATACTCAAGTTCATCTTTCAACAGCAAATTAAAAGTTATTGGTCTTTGCTCCATGATGCAAACAACCTAATTTATTTATTTATATGTTAATGTCAATATGACTTTAAAAGATAAAAAAAAGTGTGGAAAGGCAGGCAAAGGAACCAAGATAGTGCACTGTTATGCGCAGGCACAGTAAAAAGGTTATAAGAAATTTAGTAAAGTAATCTGCTAATTATACCTAGCTTATTATAGCATTAAAATTGCAAAGTAAAAAAAAAATGCAGTGCAAAAACTAAAGAAACCACTCCAGATATCGAACAGAACTTACAGTTTCTCCATTAACATGTAAAATTCCTGTATAATAGTGAAGATATCCCTGTTTAAAATATTTTATAGCACAAGAAAATTATACAAATTAGGTTTAAGTTTATAGCAATGATGATAGCACTCCTAAAATAAAAAAACTAACCTCTAATCCTGCCCGTCATCGACCAGCCTCCTCTGAGCAAATTAGACCAGAAACAAGGACTATAATAAAAAGTAACAGAACCTCCTTTTCCTAATGTTCGGGCGCCATGTAATACTTGTATTTTTTCCTGCTTATGTGTTCCTATATAATAATAATTTAGATTTCCCCCCTTCTACCTAATATACCTAATGGTGACAATAAAATAAAAACAACCAGTGGGACAGTAGTAAATTTATAATTTCAATTTAATACAAATTTAACACAATTTATAATTTAAAATTTACATAAGCAGTACTTAAAAGGAACCAAGACCAAGGAGTTCGGGTGGAGTCGTTCTGGTCGATAACGAGTGGGACGAGTATATGAATCTAAATGATATGAATCTACCTATATCTATAGAAGTCTATCTTTATCTCCGAGCCTTCAGCCGCCTGGTGGTTAGTAAGGTACCTGACTGTAGAGAAGTGTAGTAGGGAGTAGCAATTCCTCACAGGATTACCCGCTAGGTCCAGTCCACAATCAAGACAGCTTTAACTGGAGTCTCTTTACTCGTACCAAAGGACCCTTTCGGGTCAGTGACACAGTATGTATTCCTTTTAATAACAGCTGTTATTCGGAGAATCACTTTCTTGCTCCGATATAATATTTATAAAATTCTTCTGAAATTTGGAAAATTCCACCAAGATAAGAAGACCATCAAAATTTTACAGCGTCTCGCTAGGAATTTTAAAACGGAATGAAATCCACTTCCGAATTTCAAAATAAGCGCTCGTCATTGGCCGTGAGGTTTGACAATCGAATCCTGACATTCTTTAAGGCTACTAGGCCGGACTAGGGCAACGATTCTGTATCATACAGCCAAGATAACATTGACAAATTGACAATTTCTTCGATCTCTAAAAAATCGATTCTAAGGGAATTTTAGGCAACAAATATGACCACTGAAGACCTAACGAAACCTAAACGCCGAATAAATACTAAATAAAATCCTAACCTGCCGAAATACAAAATTATTGTCTGGAAACCAAGGAAAAAGTGAAGTAATATTTTTTATAACACTTGGGGGTTATATAACCACCCAAACCAAGCAACTCTTATCTGAACTTTTTCCTTTTTTTTTTTTTTTTTTTTTTTTATAAGTCCCCAATTATGCCAATTTCTCTTTGCAAACCCAAAATTATTATGACAACTAATGTCATTGTCACTGTCAGTCAGTTTGTCAATTTTGACTTTGACAAGTGACAAAATGACAACGTTACATACAACATAGCAAAATGTAAAGGCTCCTGCACACCAAACGGAGGTCAGTAGCAGCGCAGTTTGAATGCGGCCCCGCGCAAGTTGTAATACAAGAAACTCTTTGAACTGCGTTACACCAAATTTTAACGCAGGCCCGCGCTCAATCTGCTCAGCGCCGCGCCGCACTGCAACTGCCGGAATACAACCCAGGCGACGCGGGCTGTTGCATCACCATGGCGGTCATGTTAGCATGGCTCACCGGGGCAGTGCAGCGCAGCGCGTCGTCGTCGTCTAACCCGTCATACTAAACGTGGTCTAGCGGTGCAACTGCTTTGAAACTGCCGCTGCGTTCAGTGTGCCGATTCCTCCTGACCCGCGTTTGGTGTGCAGGAGCCTTAAGTTAGTTCATGATCATCATTGTCAGCCCTTTAATGTCCCCACTGCACAGGCCATCCCTTCCCATATGGATGGGCAACAACCCACCACGCTGGCCCAGTGCAGATTGGTGGGTATTAACGATTTCGCATTGACTAGCGCACGCGGCTTGAGATTGCGTAAACAAAGTAATGTTCGCTAAGGTCGGTTATTGAATGCGTGACCAAAAATATACTATCTCGAGGGCCTCCGTGTTAATGACTCTGCACTTGGTAATACTCACCGGATCCGCACTGGGCAAGCGTGGTAGGTTGTAGCCCATTCTCCCTATTTTCTCGCCTCCATAGGGAAATCCTGTGCCCCAGGACCTAAAATTGGTAAGGTATTTTAGCAACAAAATATTTGACAAATTATTCACTTCGAATCGAACACTTCAGAAGTCGAAATAATAATATGACTCAGACATCCCGCGTCCCTCGCAAACTAAGCGTGAAATAAAAAGACAGTTGAAAGCGTAAAAGTCACGAAGAAAGAAATCCCCCTACATTTTTTAGCCATTGGCAAGTATTACCTTTTAATGTGATTTCCTGAGCGGGCCCGGCTACCTCCTCCGGGATTCGACTAATGGATTCTGTTCATACTTTTCTCGGCTCAATCTATCAGTTAGGAGTTTATTAAATTCCCCTTAATACAACCGCCGTATTCGATGCGCATTAAATATTGTACTTCGGTCCCGCGGTGATAGACAGTTAAGGAATTGTGACGCAATAAGTGAAAGATCACGTCCACGTCACTACCTTACCTACGAATAAAGCTTAATGTCGCTTGACACCGTTAACTCATTCTTAAGAAGGTTTGTGAGGGTATAAAAAATTTTTCATTTTTAAAATAGGAACTGCCGCTCTCGACGAATACTATGGATGGTACTTAATAAAAAAGGTTGGAAATAATTTTTTGATTTTTTTTCAGACCATTCTTTCTATGTGCCAAAATTGTTTAATAAAGATAGTAACCAAGAAACATGGACTGTAGGAGTGTTAACCATCAACGGACGCACGAATAACGTGTCAATAGCAGTATTGAGAGATTGAGACACGTTGTACAGAGTAGGCATGCACTTACCTCGATATTCGTATAACCCCCAATCGCTTAGACGACACCCACGGGAGAGGTAGGGCTGGTCGCTATAGTCTGCTGTGTGGTAACCACAGGGCCACACACACTTTTTCATTACGTTTCAGAATATTTGTCTGTTTGAGTTCAAGAAATATCACTTTTGTATTGATTAGACATTTCTCAATGAGCATTCTGTTGGCGAATCGTTCATACAGTTGGTTGTGATCCCGTTCAGAAACGATTTATATCGATTTACTTCTACAATTAATAGGTCTACCAAAATCTCATGGTAAATTGGAAAATAAAAAATTGTAGAGGGAAATACTAGGGAAATTGGAATAAATGGTCTTGATACTTGTTAATTTTTATTTATTTTTCAGACGTAGCAGTAGTAGATAGTATTAAGATTTTGGTGGTTAGAAAAATTTCGAAAAATTATGGTTTTGATGCGGGAATCGAACCCGCGTCCACTGCAATCCGGGCAGGTGCCTATATCGCTCGGCCATACGAGATACTAATTAAATTGATGCAATTCTAACATAATCAAATAAGAATAACCTTTACCACTTTACGTTGTAAGCCAACGGATTTATGTTTAAATACCTTGCAATGTAGAAATACCAAAATCACACCAAAATCTTTGTACTAATTTTTCTAACATTTATTTATTGTTGAAATTAAAATCAAATAAGATATTAATTAATAATTATTATTATGATTGTTAACATTTATATATTAGAACAATATTGAGAAGGGCAATAATACTATTAAAGTGCTGTTTGAAATTTTATTATACATACAAATAGATTAAATATTAATTTAGAACTAAAGAACGATTCTACAAACTCCACATGCATATCTCTTCAGCATCTGCAGAGCATCTAATTATTCTATAGCATTCTTGCAACATCTCTGTCATGATGAATATCATGAATCTTGCTCTATAAAATAATTTTCATATTTCTTTTAAAAATTAAAGAAACCCCTGTAAGTGTAAGATTTTTACCCCAAAGAGTAAAAATCTATAGGTAAAAGTATCAGTCTGGTATGTATCAACTAACCAGCCAAATCTACGACGCGCTTTAAAATTGCCGATTGCGATAGATTTACACCTCCTTCTTCACGTATTTTACGATACACATTGACATCAATATTTCTCGCTTGAGATCGAAGTGGCGTTTTCGATATTTTCACAATAACAAATTATATTTTGAGAAAAAAACACAAAAATCTTTGAGTACTTGACAAACCTTGTCATTTGATTTGACAGACGCCAGTTGACGTTGCCACATCATAATCTTGATTAAAAAAAAACAAATAATGCCATGAGATTCTGGTAGACCTTTCTTCAGATTTGGCAAACTATATTGCCAAATTTGAACAAAAACCTTGCCTTTTACAGCAATTTGAATGAGCTTCCACGAAAATTAAATTTTTAAACTGCCTCATTTTAAGCCAGAAATACGTAGCCCGTTAACAAGATTTAAAAAAAACGCTAAGCTTTTTTTTAAGAAACCCTTTACGTTTTGAATAAAGAACTCGATTTTCAAAGGCCCATTCTTTTTTCGGTGCAATAAAAGAAAAAGAGATTGGGCTTTCTTCACCTCTTTACGGGCGAGCTAACGAGATGGCTTCTGTTTAACTTAGTGCGATGTTTAAAATATTCTTCAAGTTATACAGAAACTCATTTACCATTTCCGGCTACGTTATATTTAGGGCCTGTTTCACAATCGAAAAGTAAGTTCGAAGTAGTTTACTTTGCAGATCAATTGACATATATTTCATATTACAACTGTCAACTGATCTGCGAAGTAAGCTACTTGGAACTTATTTGTCGATTGTGATACAGACCCTTAAAATTTGTCAATTAGTACCTATTTACAGCATTTCAAGTTCCTTTAATTAGGAATGGTTTATCGATAGATGAATTCAGAAGTTGACCAACAATCAGTATATAATTATGCCTCTTGATTCATCACAAATAAAGGTAAGCAATAACATTCCATTTCAAGAGAGACATGAAAAACCCAGAACGCCTTCGTAAGTAGCGAAACCTGCTACATTTCATTTTCGAGTCATTCTTATTATTGTGAAGACTTTAAACTTGGACCTAATTTGATCTTACAATTTTCCTCCGACGTCCGCTTGGGGCTCAGTGTCAACGTTTCATTCGGATTACACGTAGCAAACTTACGCGTGCGATTCGAATGACACGTTCGCCTCTCGCAATAAGAACGGGAATCGTCCATTTCCTAGCTTAAAGCCGAATTGGTTACGTCTCGATGCAGTGCAGCGGTCATTCTGTTACGCGGGAGCAACTTGAACATCTTCCAAGTCTGTGTTGTCATTATTAAAAGAAAATGAGTATTGTTATGGGTGCTGTAGAGATGTTATTAACTGCGGTACATTGAGGGGTATCATCTGTGGCGGGTAGACGTTGTTTTCTTGAGACCGGTAATGGTGCGGACGCTGTATTATATTTCCACGCGGATTTTCTTATTGCAGTGGTATTAAGTAAAACTACTTATGTTTCTTTTCCAGGAAGAGCTTCAACACAGTAACCAGCTGGAAATGTACTGTCGGAAATACTTCGATAATACAAGATACCTAAACTTTTCCAACTTTGTTTCCAGGGACAACTTTGCTGTTATTCTAATGCCTTGACTGTTTTCGACTCTTTGTGGTTACCATTCTCATGGTTTTAGGCATCTAACCTATAAATAACTAGACACAGACATAACACCTGCCTATTTTAAACGCGCTGAATGTTTTAACACCCACATTTCAATAACTATTTAAGGCACCACGTAGGAGGCGAGCTTTTTGTCATCCACCGAGCACGTAACCGCAGTATAATGAAACGGCACAACTCAAAAAATATTCTGAATCATTGTGTATTCAAAATGTGTGGCATTGAGACCTACTTGTGCAAGACGAATGTTTTTAATTAGTGTATTTTTATTCAAGGAGATTAAAAGATTAATATCTTGTCACAATAAATAATTTATACAATCCATAATGTGACATATAATAAAATAATGTGACATATAATGAATGTGACGTTTAATAGTAACTAGTATTTCACAGAAACTGTCGTTGGTGCGTTGTGGTACTAAAGTGCCACCCAATTCCGAAAGCCAATCATCCGACCAACCAACTACTGCTGAAGAGTTTTTTGGCTACGAACGCCTCAATTTAGGATACTTTATTCTTTGAATATTGGTTACTAACATTTCCGAAAATAACAAGGACATTGTAGTAGAGGAGACGTGGTAGATTGACCTTCACCGATCTGATAACTCGATGAGACATATTTTTAATATAAAATATAATTTATAATCAAATATGCCTATCGAAAAGTGTTCATAGCTATTTTTAATTTCATTAATTTTCTTTCATCAACTTCAGTCTTATCATCACGGAATGAGTTTTATCTCAATTAACAACTTTTAACACAGAGAATATGCCTTAGCTAGGCATATTCTGTAACACTTTTCGATAGGCAAGTTATCGTAGGCATATTATTTATAAATTATATTGATTTAATAAAAAATATGTCTCATCGAGTTATCAGATCGGTGAAGGTCTATCTTCCACGGCTCTTAGACTATAGGTACAATTACGATTAACACAACCGGCGCCGGGAACAGCTGCGACTTCCTATTAAACTTACTGCAGAGTTGACTGATTTCATTTCCAAAGCCGATTCTTTTCCGCGTGTTCCGTAAAGCGTAAAATTGGGAAACAAACATGCTCATGTCGCTTTGTTCCCAAAGGAGTCTTTGAGATGGCTCCTCTTGCCTTCATCCTATTGTCTCAGTTCTTTAGCTTCCTACGTAAGGCGATTAATAAAGTGACTGTGCTGGAAAGGTACTCGTAGGTACTTTGATTAATTTGTTTGGCTAAATCTGAGGTCGTTGACGTGTCGTTTATACTGTCTTGTTTATTAATATTTCATGAGATTTTTAGTTTTCTGGAATGTACCAAGGTCTTTATATCTCTGTAAATAGGCATTGTTTTCTTGAATCATGGTGCAATGTTGACAACAAGGGAATTCAAAAACTAAAATATAATACTTAATAAAATAAGCATTGTGGTGATGGAGTCCGACAAGGTGACTAAGGGTTAAAACTGGGATCAGAAATAGGCATAAAAATTCTACTGGTTCATCACGAACTCAGGATTGATTTAAAACAGTTTTCGAAAAAGGTGTAAATCGGGCGAGATCACCTCTGCGGCATCAAACCACAGAGTATAGAATCGAAGAAGAAGAAGAAAGTACTAATATCAAACAAGATGACCTAATATGAGCTTAAATATGCAACAGCCACGCTGCTGTTGATAATAAAGTTCTTAGGAAACGCGGACATCAAAGCAACTCTTAGAAGTGATCCTTGAAAGATATGTAGTGTCACTCTATATGTTAATCAGTTCCAATAATCCATATACAGATGGAGACGATAATAAAACTAGATGTAATAATAATTATGTTTATATTCAGGATTTCATTGGCCAACTCTTGTACTTGGCAATTTTTTTACTTGGAAGCTGTAATGATTCCAATTTTATTTGATATAGTAAACAAAATATATAAAATACACAATGTTTCCTGTTCCATTAATATCGGTTAGACGTTATCAAGCCATACACCATTGTCTTTTTGATTCATTATCGTGCATCACACCAGAATGATGCAGAAGTGGCAAATGGTAGTGAAGAGGAAACTTTATACACCAGATGAACCGGAAACAGTATTTTTAGTCATGAAAATAGGTCACATAACGAGACTATTTTAAACAAAGATTTTGGTGGTAAGAAAAAGAATTTCGAAAAATTATGATCTTGAGGCGAGAATCGAACCCGCGTCCGCTGCTATCCGGGCAGGTGCCTGACCGCTCGGCCACCCAAGATACTAACTATCTTATCTAATTTATTTCTACATTGCGAGGGTACCCGTTGGCTTACAACGTGAAGTGTAAAGGTTAGAAGAATTTCGGCAAGATATTTAGTGTCTTGGGTGGCCGATCGGTCAGGCACCTGCCCGGATAGCAGCGGACGCGGGTTCGATTCCCGCCTCAAGATCATAATTTTTCGAAATTCTTTTTCTAACCACTAAAATCTTTGTACTAATTTTTCTAACATTTATATGTTAAAATTAAAATCGAATAGAGACTATTTTATATTAGTTAACGATGTGTATTATTTTTGAAATTAAAGTGTCAACTATATCTAATACTTTAACATTCATCTCATAAGGATTAAGCCAACTGAACTATACCCACATTTTAATTTCATGTAGCTCTGCGCAACTAGAGATTTTGCTACTTTAATTCATAAGAATACGACGATTTCATCCCAGTTTTTTTTAAATTAGACTTAAAATTTATCCTTAATCTTTCTTTCCCCCTTGTTATAAAACTTGGACTAAAGTTAGTCATGGTTAAAAATTGATGCTAACTGTCTTTCATTCAGCAAATAAAAGGGACAGCATCAGTTTTAAACTATGACTAACTGTAGTACATGTTTTATAATAAGGCGGTTTATGTCTAAATGGAAACAGTGATCTTAGTTGTTAGGATAAAAGCTAATCAACGAAATTACAGAAAAATAAGCTCGTAAATTTATTACCTATATATGTAATACGTTAACAATTGAAGTGAAACCGAACATCAATAAAATGATCGCCTGGTTATCTCCTTGAAGAGTTAGACAGTCGAATAAACATTTATACACATAATTAAATAATATATTGCGCCAACCCCAAATATTATGGGATCAGTGCAGGGCGATGATGATGATGAAGAATGAATTAGTGTATTATTATCTAAACTGGTAAAATAAACTCTTCCTATCCCGAGTTTTAACAGCCGGCTAGCAGATACGATTGAGTGTTGTGTTAATGATTATTGGCCTTGCGATATTTGAGAGTACTAAAGCTATGCCGTGTGGTGACGGCAGAGTAGAATACAATTGTCACCACCCCAAATCTCCCCCGTGGGTGTCGTACAAGGCGACTAAGGATAAATCGGTGATGAGGAATGGGCAGCAGCGTTCCTCTTATACCATCTAGCTTTGTACCTACTGCGACTTTTGTGCCCGATAAATGACAATAGGCTCGCCACCTATTACATGGGACTTAACATAACTGGCGAAACGTGGGTGCTAGTTCACCTCTGCCTACCCCTTCGGGGTTATAGGCGTGATTTATGTATGTATGTATGTAAGGCTACCCCAGTACAAGGTGATACACCGGGCTATCACCTGTAGAGTTGATTTCAGTACACACCAGCCCGACTAGCATGATCACCGAACCACGATATGATAAAGCCATTGTTTCGGTGGTCATGCTAGCCGGGCTGGGCCATGTACGAGACATCGTAAATACAATTGATTTGTAAGTTAAAAAGTTAAAGATTTAATAAAATGTTATTTTCATTAATTTAAACAATATGGAAAAGCATCCAAACAACAATTTCAGCCCAAGAAACGCTTTCTCTCGCATCTTGCACCACAGAAGACTGCAGCCAGTACGCAGCTTCATAATTAGCTATTTCCCATTTCGCCAGGAGCCACTGGCTTTGCTGCGAGCCTTAATTAACTGCACTATGTTGTAAAATTCCGTCATAGTTAATAACTGAACAAACACCCATGAAGGAGGCGGCCGTAATTTGACAGAGGAACGTGGAAGGGAAGGATATTGAATTTTTTTAAAGTCACACACTGTACACCGTAGTGCAGCTCTACAGTGGCTTAGCGGGTTTGGACTGCGATTGTGTAGACCAAGCAATCTATACTTAATTATTATAAAGCTGAAGAGTTTGGTTGGTGCAACGCGCTAATCTCGGGAACTACTGAATCAAATTGAAATATTCTTTTTGTGTTGGATAGTCCATTTCTCTAGAAACATTCATACATACATAAAGCACGCCTATATCCCCGAAGGGGTAGGCAGAGGTGAACTAGCACCCACGTTTCGCCAATTACCGAGGAAGGCTATAGGCTATTTAGTAATCGACATTAATGCGAGCGAAGCCGCAGGCGACCACTAGTATTCGATAAAGTCCGCCATGGGTGGTAATATAATATTATTATAATAAATCCTGCGTGGTGGGTTATGACCCTATATTCTTCCATCCATAGCAAAAGGCGTGTACCCCAGCAGTGGGGACGTGGAAAGGCTGATGTGAAGATGGTGATGTGAGAGAAGTCAGGGTGGTGAAGATGATTATTGTTTGTTGTTAAGCGGCCCCGTGAACCTATATTGGATCTCAAGTCCAAAGCGCTGCTACTGACTTCCACCTCTTGCACATTATTGACCTCGACCCGGCACGGTGAACCTATGGTTTTTTTAAGGACCTAAGCTGTTTGCTGAGAAGCCTTTACAGCATCTACCAGGTTTTTTGGGGAACGTGAAGACTTTGTCCTCAAGCCTTGCAGTCGAGCACTCCCTGGAGGGCACCTCCACATCAAGCGTCCCCCATGGGGGAACGGTATCTCCCGGGGGACATATACTGCGCGGAGCCTCACAGAACGCCCGAGTCGAAGCTTAAAAGTAACCTGATCCCATGGAATTCTAAGAGTTTTCGTCCCACTCTACATAAAAGCTGTTATGACAAG
Organism: Cataclysta lemnata; assembly: GCA_963931975.1. Classification (NCBI taxonomy): domain Eukaryota; kingdom Metazoa; phylum Arthropoda; class Insecta; order Lepidoptera; family Crambidae; genus Cataclysta; species Cataclysta lemnata. The sequence continues at coordinate 11,636,061 of OZ008349.1, read as the reverse complement.
CCCCAACGTGCTTCAGTTAAGAGTTGTTTCATGATTCAAACTCTGCACTCTGAAATAGTTACACCATCACAAATGGCGTGTATAATGGGTGTCCCTTAAGCGCACCGTTCCTTTATCGTGGACTTAAGCTAAAAGCTTAACCTTTATAATGCATGATACAATTTTTATCAATTGCACAGTAGAGCAGTTACAAGAGTCAGCTACTGTGCTGCAATATAGATAAATATAAACATTACATACATAAAACACGCCTATATACCCGAAGGGGTAAGCAGAGGTGAATGAAATACCCAATTTTCGCCAATTAAGTTAGGTCCCATGTAATAGGTGGACGAGCCTATTGCCAACTATCGGGCACATATCGCAGTATTTAAGTGGTTCAAGACGTTAAGTTATATAGTTCAAGAGAATGCTGCTGCCTATTGCTCATCGCTGTCTTTACCCCTGATGTCTTACCGTCGATTCTGCTCTGCCGTTACCACACGGCACAATATAAATATTAGCTTTACATTGAGTTTTGTACGAAAATAATTGGATTCAACAATAATTTTGAGTTGTGTTTATTTTTTATTTAAAGAACGATTGTTTCCTTTTACATATTCTCCGTGCGTAGAAAAATGCATGACAAAGAAACATGAACCTATAATAAACGGAAGTGCTTTATTAAATATCCAATCGCCATCTTGTAATTTTAATTATGAATTCCATTCCAGTTCGCCTTCAAAGGATCCGTACAGAGAGGCGACAGATTATAGAATCGCTAATTTCAATCCGAAGTAACCATGTTTCATTAATCTAAGCACCGTTTGAAGAATGCAGATTAGCAATTACGAAGTAGCAGGTGGCGAATCGAAACCCTATCAAATTAGCTATAGGTACGGACGGGCAGAATCGATCGGAATTGAATTGATGTATGGGTGAATGGAATCGGATTGTTATGTCGGCGATGAAGTACGTCACAAGCATGAAGTACATGCGTCATCATCTTACTGCCAAAGTTGCTAAGTTTTTACGGCTTCCATTCCTAACTGAATCATTAAGCAAAACATCAATTCCTTGTGTATTTTTATTATTTTTTCACCATCAAAAGGACAGTTAAAATAAAATATTACAAATACCTATATAGCGCGCCCACTGCGGTCCTGCGGTGCGGTTCAACAGTAACATTAGAACTATTGAATGCCTGGATATTGCCCGGTGTAGACCAATAAGCACCTTGGGGCACCCGAATGGTGTAGGGCAAAACACCAACAACAGCATACCCAAAGAGGGTTGGTGTCAGGCAGGCGGCCGTAAAACCTAAGTCATAACCTTGATCAGTATAGATTGGAATGTTGTCTTGCCAATCACTCTCTCCGTTCATTGGTCTCTCGACATGGCCCTTTCCATCACTTTTCTATACATACATTCATCACTAGCACCTTTCCGGTGTGATAGATGATATGAACCAAAAGGGAGTGGATAGCTTAATCACGTCTGACCTATGTGAATAGAAGAGGAAACATACTGCGGCAACCCCAGATAAACTGGGAACACACCGCTCCCCGTGGCGAGTTGCTCTGCACATCTTCAGGGATAAGAATTATAAGTTTGACGACATAAAACCTTATGTTTTCATATCTCTATATTTCTCTATATATATATATATATATATATTATTGTCTTTTTGAGATTCCTTAACAAAATCCGGGTAAAAATAGTAGAATAGCTGCTGGAGCAGAAAATGGATTGAAACACAGTCCACAAAATTTAGTAACAGGAATTTTTGGAATCAATCAGTAACTAAAGAGCTCTCGCCAAATATTACTGAATACAAATTTTGTATTAGCATCGCAAATTTTCATTAACAAGTTGTTAGCTGGCAGACTGGAACTAATTAATTCAAAAAATCACACCCACGCGAACGTCTTTAGCGTTTCGTCCTTTGCTCAGCTTTAAATTAAATTCAAAGCGGAATTCATTAATTGAATTCACATTTTTAAGTACTTACCTACCAGAGTTTCTAACAAGGCTAAGTTTGGATCACAAAGCATTATTAGAAAGCATTTTAGATGGCAAAATGTAGGTGTTTCTACATCTTTGCTTACCCTTTGGAGCAACATATTCATAGAAGGTCTGTTTGTCATAATATATCTAAGTCTAACATACATACATAAATCACGCCTATATCCCCGAAGGGGTAGGCAGAGGTGAACTAGCACCCACGTTTCGCCAATTATGTTAGGTCCCATGTAATAGGTGGCGAGCCTATTGCCATATATCGGGCACAAAAGTCGCAGTACATTGCTATTGCTAGGTGGTATTAGAGGAACACTGCTGCCCATTCCTCATCATTGATTTATCCTTAGTCGCCTTGTACGACGCCCATGGGAGAGATTTGGGGTGGTGACAATTGTATTCTACTCTGCCGTCACCACACGGCTCACATAGTCTAACATACATACATACTTATGCATACTGCCCGCGCGAGTACTTTATGTATGGGTTTTGTTTGTTTCAGCTGTCAGCATGTCTGCGCAAGTAACCCGTGCGATGTGATGCGCGCGCAGGCTACTTGCGCATGTTACTGGTGCAGGTACATTCTCAAGTCGCTGGAATCGTTTACATGATCCATGTAACGTGCGCAAGTGCTTCAACATGCGCAAGCCACTTGCACCGTGTAGAAGCACCATTACATACTTCTCTAGAGTCAAGTTCTAAAATTGAATTAAACAATGGTGTCTTCATAAAGGAATTGCCGTACGACCGTGGTCCAACTTTGGACGCTGCTCAGCTCGGCTGGCTCAAACTACTTTCACGAGAGGCACCCCCGCGAAAGTAAATTACTCGCTAACAATTTAAAACATGGAGGGACCGAACTTTCAGTTAACTTTCCGGCACCTTTTTATAAGGAGCTGGTGTAGTACATTTGTAACCGCCTCCGTGGTCCACCGGTCCCGGGTTCGATCCCCGGGGAGTACAAATTCGCAGTCGGTTTGGTTGGTGGTAGGACTTTTTTCAAGTCCGCCTGGCTGCCACCGTCTTATCAAAATCTTTCGCTATAATAGTAATATTTACAGCATTATAATTATTTGATTTTAATTTTAACATTATATAAATGTTAGAAAAAATAGTACAAAGATTTTAGTGGTTACAACGTGAAGTGTAAAGGTTAGAAGAATTTCGGCAAGTTAATTAGTATCTTGGGTGGCCGAGCGGTCAGGCACCTGCCCGGATAGCAGCGGACGCGGGTTCGATTCCCGCCTCAAGATCATAATTTTTCGAAATTCTTTTTCTAACTTCTAATATCTTTGTACTAATTATTCTTACATTTATATAATGTTAAAATTAAAATCAAATAGTTTATAAAGCAAACCCAAGCTTAACCGAACGCACGGTATTTGTAAAAATATCTGCTTTGGAATGTTTGAAATTTATTTCTACATTGCGAGGGTACCCGTTGGCTTACAACGTGAAGTGTAAAGGTTAGAAGAATTTCGGCAAGTTAATTAGTATGTTGGGTGGCCGAGCGGTCAGGCACCTGCCCGGATAGCAGCGAACGCAGGTTCGATTCCCGCCTCAAAATCATAATTTTTCGAAATTCTTTTTCTAACCACTAAAATCTTAGCATTATAATTGTATTCCGACAAAGGAATGAATGGTATGGGCCAAGTCAAGTCAAAGTTATTACTTGAGTAAAAGTCGTTACTTAAATTATCATTTTTAAACATTAAACAAGAATTTGAATGAAGAAGAACTTTTAAATTAAGAACAGTTACTTAAATACTCCATTACTACCTAAGTAAGTACTGTCTAAAGTAAGAATATTCTATAAAAATGACAATTTAAGTAACGATTTTTACTGAAGTAATTAACTTTAATTTGACTATAGATACGAGTGTCAGACATGATGAGATAACTATAGGGTCGAACGTATTGTCTGTATTTTTCAGAGTTAACACAGCACGGACTGTACTGGAAATATCGTAATTAGTAACAAGCAATATTTTCCAAGCTAGCTCACCGCTACCACTGTAATTACTCTTACACAAAGAAGAGAATCAAATATCCGGATTTCCTTGAAAAAGCAGTTTTGCCCATCAACGAAATGCGCCGTGACAACAAAATTGCTTAACTTCGAAAACATGGCACTATGCAGTTCTATGGTTCAACACAAAATGCTACAAAAACCATTTCCTGTGATCCGGCTAAGCCTTAAGGCGATACTTCGTGAAAGTTTCTTGGCTGAGACAGAGATAGATAGAAATAATATTATTATGACTTCTTGGAACATCGAAAAAATATTGGGCGTTGCAATGCGTGCACGCGCGACGTAAGCAGGAGGGAAAGTGGAAACGATTTATTTAGGTATTAAAATTCCAAAATGTTTTAGAAAAAAAAACACTTTTGAGACTAGTTGAAACAGTTAATTGCTGTTCTAATAAACTTAGTTAGGGTTTTCAATAATCCTCCGTTCGATTATAAGCCGAAAGGGAATGAGACGGATCATCTTTGGATTTTTATTATGTCAAGAAAATTGTTGCCATTCGTGGTTTGGCGTTCATAGAATACTTGACTCAACTCTGACATATTTGAAAACCGGAACAACAGTATCAGGTAAAAATTATAGTAAGGCTGTGTTCAGTCTAAGCTGTCAGCCGCCAAAACTGAGCGAGCGTTACGCAGTTAATTGTATTTCCATTCACTTTTTCGTTCACACCCAACCCACAATACATTACGCTATGCGTGGATGATGACATTCGGCGGCCGAACAATATTATAGCGCGCCACTACGCGCCGCGGACGCTCAGCGTACGCATGCGGTGTGAATGTGAACGTATACAAGCCGGCTGTTTCGTTCACACCATTGGCGTATTGTAAGCTACAGCGTATTGTCAGCATACTGTGAACGAAATAAACCGTTTATTTTCACGTTCAACCGCCTCCGTGATCTATTGGTTCGCTCACCGGAATGAAGATCCAGAGGTCCCGGGTTCGATCCCCAGGGGGGTACAAATTTGTGCTCGGTTTGGTTGGTGGTAGGACTTCTTTGAAGTCCGTCTGGCTAGCTACCACCATCTTATCAAAATCTGTCGCCATAATAATAATGTTAACAGCATTATTGTGTTCCGTCAATGTGTGATAAGATAGCCAGCCCCACTGTGGTTGAGCCCTTATCGCCACTTACCATCAGGTGAGATGAAGGGCCAGAGCTCCCTGTCTAACATAAAAAAAAACGTTCACACTGGGACTCACTGTGAGCCTGTGGCCGTAACGTGAAGTATTAGTGCGATCCAAACGCGGGTGACAAAACGGGTCGTCTCGCCCCTCTACTTACAACGGCTTATCGCGTTGTCTCACTTTAACAATGGGAATTGAGTCGTAGGTGGTAAGGGCCCTGCTCACGTTCGGCGGCTGACTATACGTTTGGTTTGAACACGGCCTAAATCTCTTTCAAAACGCTGAACACTAGGGAGGTAGCGCCTTAAAGTGGTCTGCTCAACTTTCATTAACACAGCCACGATAAGTAGTTTGCAAGTTTTTCGACCGCTAGTACCGCCAAACGTCTGCCATTGCGGACTTTATAATTCCAACGACGTCTGTCACCGTGACGTTTCCATTAAAACTCCTCGTCGATCAGGGCGCCGGCACGGAACGCGTCAAACTACCACGGAGCAGGTTTTAAATTAGCCGAGTCCCGGTTCCGTGAACAGGAAATGAGTCCTAACCCGGTTATATCACGCCAGCGATCTAGCCACGATCCTTATAAACAACAATAATTACAACTCAACGGATTTGACTCAAGGAAGAAGGCTCAAAGTCACTCAAAGGGCAATGGAGAGGGCTATGCTCGGTGTATCCCTGCGTGATCATATCAGAAATGATGAGATCCGCAAGAGAACTAAGGTCACCGACATAGCCCGAAGAATTGCGGACCTTAAGTGGCAGCGGGCAGGGCACATTGCGAGGAGGACTGACGGCTGTTGGGGCGGAAAACTCCTCGAATGGCGGCCACGAACCGGGAGACGCAGCGTTGGTCGTCGGTTGATCGTCGTTCCACCTTGTGGGGGGTCCCCCACAAGGTGGAACGACGATCTGGTGAAGGTCGCGGCAAGCCGCTGGATTCGGGCAGCGTAGGGCTGACCGGTTTGGAGATCTTTGGGGGGCCTATGCCCAACAGTGGGTGACTCTCGGCTGAATGATGATGATGTATATGAGTCGCGCGTACTGTTTGTGTTCTTATAGTTCGACAACTTCGTGCGCGACCTTCCTGCGGTATGAGAGACGGTGGCGGGGACGGGACACTATAGATGTTAGCGGGGGCGGGTGATGCGGGTAGGGAAAACTGGCTAGCGTTTAGAGTGCCCCGTCCCTGCCACCGTCTCTCATACCGAAGGAAGGGCGCGTACGAACTTGTCGGTCAGTGCTCGCCAGTGCGCACCAGTGTGAGTGTAAGAAGCATTTATTTAATTCAATTATTTATCTGTGCCGTATTTATATGTGCCGTGTGGTGACGGCAGAGTAGAATACAATTGTCACCACCCCAAATCTCTCCCGTGGGTGTCGTACAAGGCGACTAAGGATAAATCAGTGATGAGGAATGGGCAGCAGCGTTCCTCTTATACCATCTAGCTATGTACCTACTGCGACTTTTGTGCCCGATAAATGGCAATAGGCTCGCCACCTATTACATGGGACCTAACATAACTGGCGAAACGTGAGTGCTAGTTCACCTCTGCCTACCCCTTCGGGGATATAGGCGTGACTTATGTATGTATGTATGTAATTATTTATCCAAGATACAAATTGATGAAAGTCACATCTGTAATACATGCTGAAACAAATTAATGAGGATTAAAAAGATCAAGCATACCCTCATAGTTCGCGAGGACCTATGTAACTAACTAATCGCTCCTAACAAGGTCTTAAGAAAACGACCTTTGAACAATTTATCGCAGAACTAAGTAAAGCCTTGACTTCGAATATATAACTCCAGGGCAAACTAGACTTCATAAGCACAGTAGAAAACTCTACCAGTAGGATAACGTAACGTTAGTAATTTTTTTCTGTGACACATTAATTTCCCTATGGATGGGAGAATAGACGGTGGGTTTTAACAACTGCAGATGCAGCCGGGGCCTATGATTGAACGTGGCTTCTGAAGCACGGAGTAACTTGCCATGATATATTTTTGGTCATCTATCCAATGACCATAGCGAGCATTGCTTTGTCTACGCAATGGCAGGCTTAGTGCGCTAAGCCTTTGTGCTTGCTTATTTATCCCTAAAAGCTACCCAGAGATGTACTGACACCTACATTTAACCATGTAAGAGAGGTCGCCACCTTTTATATCGTATTGCCATCAGCTATCGGGCACATACATACATACATACATAAGTCACGCCTATATCCCCGAAGGGGTAGGCAGAGGTGAACTAGCACCCACGTTTCGCCAATTATGTTAGGTCCCATGTAATAGGTGGCGAGCCTATTGCCATTTATCGGGCACAAAAGTCGCAGTACTATTGCTAGGTGAAGAGGAATAAGAGGAACGCTGCTGCCCATTCCTCATCGCTGGTTTATCCTTAGTCGCCTTGTACGACACCCACGGGAGAGATTTGGGGTGGTGACAATTGCATTCTACTCTGCCGTCACCAAACCGCTAACATACAGAACAAAAAAAAATAAGCACATAAATCCAGTAACTTTTATATATTTACTACTGTCATTAAGTTAACTACGCCGGATGAAGGCTTCGATGTTTACTCGTCTGAATATATGTAGATGTGTTAATAAGTAGTAATTTCCGTTCTCTTGGTTCATGTATCTTCTGGGAAATATCGACTGAAATGTGTTACGTAGATAAATATTTCAGAATATAATGTTTTCGCATAAAGTTTCCTTAACATTCTTTATGTGATACTACATTCTCCTTATTTGATGTTGAGCAGGGACTCGACAGTTATGAGGAAAATATGTGCCTTAGAATTTTAATGTACAGTCCACAGCACATAAGGTTTTACAAATCTCTCCTATTGAGGTGTAATTTGTACCATGTCTTTTCAAAACTGGGTAACTTTAATAAAAAAAAATTATATATGGAATTATTTTTCATTACTTAAAAATAATTATTTAAATATTTTAATGAAAATACTTTGGCGTTACATTGGGTGTCTCGCCCATGCCATCATTTCATTGCTGACGGTCGGAGGAGACCTATTTTTGGACCCCTGCTATGACCCTAACACTGTTCAGTTACTAAACTATAATTTTTCGAACCCCAATTTTCTTTGTAAAAACTTCTCTACATTTATAGGTCGGGACCACCGACTTAACAAAGCATGAAGGAGCTCCTCCGTGCTTTGGAAGGCACGGTATAATAAATTTTTATCCCACCCATCCAATGACCGGCCTTAGCGACATGGCTTAGTTTACACAATTGCGCTATGCCACTGTGCTAGCGAGCTCCTATGATAGTACCTCATATGACAGGCGCGAAATTAAAGTTAAACGTGTGTCTCAATAAATGTTTCTTTCTTTCTTTTTCTTCATACATACATAAATCACGCCTATATCCCCGACATCGTGGCCGTGTGGTGACGGCAGAGTAGAATACAATTGTCACCACCCCAAATCTCTCCCGTGGGTGTCGTACAAGGCGACTAAGGATAAAACAGTGATGAGGAATGGGCAGCAGCGTTCCTGTTATACCTACCACCTAGCAATATACTGCGACTTTTGTGCCCGATAAATGGCAATAGGCTCGCCACCTATTACATGGGACCTGACATAATTGGCGAAACGTGGGTGCTAGTTCACCTCTGCCTACCCCTTCGGGGATATAGGCGTGATTTATGTATGTATGTATATCCCCGAAGGGGTAGGCAGGGGTGAAATAAACACCCACTTTTCGCCAATTAAGTTGGGTCCCATGTAATAGGTGGCGAGCCTATTGCCATCTATCGGGTATATAAAATCGCAGTATATAGCTAGGTGGTAGAAAATTGTGCTTTACCATTCTTCAATACCAATTGGTCACCCAGCAGGTGTAGATCATCTAGACGCATAAATTGCTCCCAAGCGGACGCTGGTTGTCAGTTTAATTTGCGACGGCGCGTATGGCGGACAGCTGTTGCGGTCGCACCTCCGTCACATGAGACAGTGCGGTTTTATGAATATTCATTATCCCCAATAAACATGTTACCTGGTTATCATCTATTCATTTGACCCTCGAATGTTCCGACGAATGCTCCTACGTGTTTATGAACAGCTGATCTCTACTCGAAGTGTATAATTTTTTTTTTTTTTAAATGAATAAATTAAATAAATAAATATTTTTTTTTTTACACTCACACCTACCATCTAACCCAAAGTAAGTAGCCTAAGCACTTGTGTTATGTATTCTAGATGACGGACATATTTTTAATATAATTATGTATATAAATGTTGATAATATACTACATAAACATATACACAACCATGACTCGGAAACTAACATTTGTGGTCCCTACAAAGTTTGCCCCTACCAGGATTCGAACCCGGGACCTCTTGGCCAATACCCAGCAATCTGAGCATTCGACCAAGGTGGCTGTCTTGAAGTAAATTTTGGAATGAAGTATAGAAGGAATGAAGTGTATTTGTGGCAGCAATGAGTAATGGGCAGCAGTATATCTCTAATGAGGAGCTCGCTAGCGCAATGGCATAGTGCACTTGGGCTGCGAACTAAGTAATATTTGCTAACGCCGGTCATCGTATGGGTGACCAAAAATTTATTATCTCGAGTTCCTCCATGCTTCGGAAGGCACGGTAAGCCGTTGGTCTCGGCTGCATCCGTAGTCGTTAATACCCACCAACCCGCACTGGGCCAGCGTGGTGGGTTATGACCCAATCTCCCTATATTGTTCCATCCATAGGGAAGGCCCGTGCTCCAGCAGTGGGGACATTAAAGGGCTGGTGATGATGATGATGATGATGATGATGACTCTAATGCCATCAAGCAATGTAGGTACTTTAATTTGGCTCGCCACGCATTACATGGGACCTAATCTAATTGGCGAAACGTGGGTGGTAATTCATCTCTGCCTACCCTTTCGGGGATACAGGCGTGATTTAGGTATGTACGTTTGTATTTAGCTGACTAAATCTACTTTGTCATTTTTTGATATTAAGTACTCAGTGATGTGAATTGACTTCTCTGAGTGCGGCAGTCTGTTAGTATTTAAAAATCCTTTAGAAAATTCGTGAAAACGAAACACACGATAAACGTTTACGTGCTATTAAAACCAAAATGTTTAGTTCTTGTTTTATGGCTCCCCCGCGGTTATTCGGCGCGAGTTGGTTTAATTTGTGACGTATTATACTGCTGCTTCGTTTACATAAATCTGTCTCGCGAGGAATAATTTCATTTGAGTTAACAATTTGTCTTTATTATTGGTCTAAATGAATCGTTTTTTTATGCATGACTACAAGCATATAATACGTTACTACTTACAAACACTCTTAACTTTAAAGTAAGTCAACGCTAGACGCAGACTAGCGTATGTTTTACATACATACATAAATCACGCCTATATCCCCGAAGGGGTAAGCAGAGGTGAACTAGCACCCACGTATCGCCAGTTATGATAGGTCCCATGTAATAGGTGGCGAGCCTATTGCCATTTATTGGTTACAAAAGTCGCAGTAGGTACATTGCTAGGTGGTATAAGAGGAACGCTGCTGCCCATTCCTCATGACTGATTTATCCTTAGTCGCCTTGTACGACACCCACGGGAGAGATTTGGGGTGGTGACAATTGTATTCTACTCTGCCGTCACCACACGGTTGTTTTACTTGTACTTAAAAACAATCTAAATAATTTTGCCACAATAGAACGATGATCGTTTCATATTTTGACAAAACATGGTCTGTAAAACTTACCTTATTACTAATTAAGTACACCATGCTAATTGTCATTATGTATTATTTTGATATGTTTACCACTCACTATAGAATGTTGATAGAACCATTTCCAAAGATATTGACCAATAACTAAAATCAGCCGGTATTATATTCCACAAAATTGTTAAAGACGTGTTTAAATCTGATGTTTTCAGAAATAGGAACACTAATTGTTAAACACTTTGTAATATAACATCGTATATTATGATCTAAAATATGCGTCCAAGTATTATCGTAGCAGTTCCTAAAATAGCTAAATCCTGTAGCACTACGGCTCGTAGCAACACCGTAGCAAACAATTTCAACTTGTGATTATGAAAATTGGCAACGTAATTTGGCTTCAATTACGTTGTAATATGAAGGTATATTATAACAATATTCTTCTGAAGTAAGTTGGGTATCGTAATCCAAGCTTCTAAAAGTAATGGCCCTTTCTCACCGACCACCATCACTATGAGCAAGGTGTATTGTTAATTAGGCTAATATTTCGTGCAAAGTTTAACTATAAACTCTGGGGCCAAACACGTGTCACTCAGTTTAATTACAACAAACTTATTAGAAACAATTTGCGATAACGCTTGTATATGAAACGGGATATGGGTGAGTTCACTGTGCTATATACTATATAGTATTATACAGCCGGTACGTATACGCTGCTAAGACGTGTGCAGACTTGCGAACACGATCTCCGCCCTCGAACTTTCGTATAACATTAACATTTACTGTAAACATATAAACATACATACATATATGTATATCACGCATTTCTCTAGGCATAGCAGGCAGGCAGGAGTAGGCAGAGATCGCGTCTTTCCACTTATTGTTACGATCCTTACATACTTCTATCGCTTCATCCAGTCTCATTAACGTCCTCATGCATGCCTGTCGTTTTCGGATACACCTCTATTAGAAAGAAAGTATAATTCATTGAGACAAAATAAACAAAAATATTAAAATATATAGGTGAACATAATACCAAATAATTTAAAGTATTATGTGGGACCTAACATAGTTGGCGAAACGTGGGTGAATCATTTTATTAGTGGTGTGAATTTTATGACAACCCTGAGGTGAGTCGAGGCTACTCTGATATGTTTTCGCTCCGGATAGCATGAAAGAAACTTTAATACAATAAACAATTGAAGTAATCTTTTGATATACCTACTTACTTTAAGCCTGTTTCAGAACAGATCAACATAAGCCTAATACAATAAGTTACCTAGCAACCGCCGTTATTTTTAGCAACTCAACAACAAGTCCCAGGCAACAAATATTCAGCAAGATTAATTCTATCTGTAGATGGAATATTGAAAGCGCGACGTTTGCGTAAACTAAGTAATATTTGCTAAGGCTGGTATTCAGATGGGTGACGAAATTATCTCGAGTTCCTGTTTGCGTCGGAAGGCACCCTAAGTCGTTAGTCCTGCCTGCATCTACAGACGTTATTACCCACCAACCCGCACTGGGCCAACATGGTGGGTTATGGCCTGTTCTCCCTGTGTTCTTCCAGACACAGGGAACACCTGTGACATTAACGGGGGACCCCAGAAGTGGGGACATTTAAGGACTGTTGATGTCAAATTCAAAATTCGTTTATTCATATCTGATTTAATCATATTAATACAATACACTCATGAATCATCAAGACCTAAGACATCGAAAACATGTGTGTCCAAGGGAGGATGGGGGAGTGCGCAGTACGGTGATGATGTAAGCCTGTTGGGCACTTGAGCAGAATTCAGCTTTATATTGGAGCACGATATTCCTCTGACTACATCTAAAATGACAGATTTTACATGTATTGATTGGCCGAGTGGTATAGGCATCTGCTCGAATCGCAGAGGACGCGGGTTCGATTCCCGCATCAAGACTTTAATAATCGAACTTTTTCTAAACACAATATTATTTTTTGTAGATTTTACAAGATTATTCAATATACATACATACATAACTCACGCCTATATCCCGAAGGGGTAGGCAGAGGAGCACTAGCACCCACGTTTCGCCAATTATGTTAGGTCCCATGTAATGGGTGGCGAGCCTATTGCCATTTATCGGGCACAAAAATTGCAGTACTATTGCTAGATGGTATAAGAGGAACGCTGCTGCCCATTCCTCATCGCTGATTTATCCTTAGTCGCCTTGTACGACACCCACGGGAGAGATTTGGGGTGGTGACAATTGTATTCTACTCTGCCGTCACCACACGGCACGGATTATTCAATATATTTTCTTTATATTGCTTTATTGTAGAATGTTTTACATTGTATTATATAAAGCTTTCCCCGTGACAAATACAATTAATTATATCGTTAATTACAGTTATATAGACACGTGAACTTTACTGATTTAAAAAATATTGATTTCTACTTAAAAACAATTTAGAATTAACATTCGAAAATAGAATTTGAAATGTTTTATTTTTGTTTTGCCTGCTAGTAATTGGATTCAAAATTGGGTTATATCAACCTGTTTGACTATCGTGCAGTTGATGTGGAAAGTGCTTTTAATAACGAAGCCAATCAAAAGCTAAATACAATTTAGTTTCAATAATAAAGACCATAATAATTTAATGTGTCGTTTTTCTCTATAGATAATGAATGAATTGTGTAAAAAGATATATAAAAGATAAATATTGGTTTCGGATGTTTATCGAGATTTCGAAAAGGTATAATATGACTCCTTTACTCTGTAAATTTTTATTTACCTTAAATATTAAGAGACTAAATATTTAAGGCTTAAAGTCAGTACTGTAAAAATTATTTTATCATTTTTATCTATAAAAGGGATGGTGATGATGATGATAACTTATTTACACATTCATAATTAAAAACGTATAGCTTCATTCTATACCACTACCGCTTCACGTAATACAAGTAGTATTCCACGTCTCCTTAAGCTAAAAAAATGTTTTTCTTTGCTAAAGCAAACTACAAAATTGGTTTCCGTAAAACGCAGCGGAAAGTTTCAATTACTGGCTTCGAACTAATTACAAACAATTAAATGTAGTTACGTGTTGGAAATCGCTTGTACTGTTTGCATACAAAGCATTTTAATGTTTCTAGTATTCATATTATTAGTATTTTATAAAATGTTGTTTGTGTTTTTAGGATTAAGGCCCGAGTTCACCAACACGTAAATCAAGCGATTATTATTAACCGTCAGTTTTTGCCATTTTATCGTATTGAAGAACTGTCAATTTATTATTATTAGTCGGTTATCTTATAAACGCTTGATTTACGTGTTGGTGAACTCGGGCCTAAATGTTAGAAAAAATATTTGACTAAGGGTAAACACATCTATGTGTATGTTAGAGATATTCATCTAACAATATACTGCGGTTTAAGTGCACGAGAGATGACAATGGGTTCGCCACCATTGAGTTATAACATAATAGTAGCTCAATGCTCACCACATACCGCTAATTGGCGAAAAGAGGGTGCTTGGTACACCTCTGCCTCAGAGATATAGGCCTGATTTATGTATGTATGTATTTTCTTTGTCAGAAATTATATACCCAATATGAATGATAAAGATATGAAATTTGGTAGCCACTCACCACCCAACAAACTGGCAAAATTGAATCAAGCAAATTGCTAACTTCATACAGTTTTAGTACGTTCACTAAATAACGAGCGTTAGGTCGTTAGCGGGCTGGACAAGTTGCAACCTGCCTAGAAATGGGTCAAGATGTCACGTCCCACGTAACGTGCACTGAAACAACTGCCCGGGGCTACCAACACGCTACCTTACGAGCAGGGAGCTATGAAGCATTGCTTCCTCAATTAGTTGATTAATTTATGGCGCAACTAATATTAATTTGCAGTAAGAGTAAGCTTACAAATTCAATAATTAGAATAAGGGACATGGAAAGGTTAAAAATTTGTCATTCTCTATATACATATATATATTAGCTAGCTTTTACCCGTGGCTTTACTGGCTTTGATGCCTTTAAATAGTTGTTTAAATCATAATCATTAGAAATAACAAAATGACAGCGCCGGTCAAATGATGACTTTTACGGAGAAAAATTTGATAGCTTCGGTTACAGTAATATAATTTTCTTAATATCTCTAACATATTTTTCAACACAATTGCTCGTAAATTGACTCTTATTACACCGTTTTAAGGTTCATAATGCAGCGTATTATGCACTCGTGCATAATTTATTACGTACTAGTGCGTAATTGTATATTTTTAATGCTTTTTTTTTGTTAAATTCTCCCTATATTTTTAGGGAAGCATAGGGTTTAGCCCTGTCTTTAGTCTGTATTCATGTGTGTGAAATGAAAAAAATGAACTTTACGTTAAAAGAGGGATGTCACACATTTTAACCCATCTAGGGAGTGCTCGTCGCGAATTTAATGGTTCATGGCGACTGATGAGGCGGTGAAAACCACTATAAAATTCTCAACAACAAACACAACACGAGACTTATTTTCAATAATTCCTCATAATTTAACGTCAACATAGATCCTTAAGCATCAAATTAACACCACTTTCATTGCACAAAATCCACTCTGAAACAATTTTTGAATTGATGAAAAAAAGTTTATGCTTATTGAGTTTGTCTATGGACATTGAATATTTTTACGAAAATTAAATTATTTTAGAGTTAAGATGATAAATAAACATTTTATTCCATTCGATTTTAGATTTTGTCTTGGGTGGCCGAGCGGTCAGGCACCTGCCCGGATAGCAGCGGACGCGGGTTCGATTCCCGCCTCAAGATCATAATTTTTCGAAATTCTTTTCTAACCACCAAAATCATTTTATTCCATGTTTATAAACATAAATTAACTTAACTATCGTCCTTAGAAACACTATTTATTTTATTTTTTATTTTGCTGCTGCTTCGGATGCACAGCCAGTTTTTCTATGCCTTTTGAAAATCGTCATGTTTTAATAAATTAATATAGAGTCATAGTGATGTTTACTGTTAAAAAAATGTGTAGTTTTGTGTAATAAGTGTCTACGGCGATGAACAATATAAAGATTTAATGAAACAAAAGTGCATTTGATGAGAAAGGCGATGAGCATTTTCGTGGTCGATCTACCTCGCGAGTCTCCATCAATAGGCTGTTAGCGTAAATTTGCCGCCAAACTCTCCCAAAATGCATTAAAACGCGACACATCCGCGTTTTAATGCGATTAATACTGAAGAAAGTAGACTACATCAGATGAGGCTGTATGTGCTGGTTCCCTTTGCCGTCCCTAGTAATAAGGAGAATCAAAAAAGAACAAAAAGGGGAGTGTTTGGCGCGTTTCGTGGTGTCAGTTAGATTTATTTTCACTAATTCAAAAATTGTTACAGAGTGGATTTTGTGCAGTGAAAGTGGGGTTATTTTGATGCACAAACATCCGTGTTGATGTGCAATTATGCAGAATCATCGAAAATAAGTCTCATGATGTGTTTGATGTTGTGGTGAAGATCACTATAAAAAGTGGTTTTATATATTTCATCAAGCACCATCATTAACTCTGTTACCATTCAATTCGCGCCAAGCACTCCCTAGATGCGTTAAAATATGTGGCACCCATATTTTAACGTAAAATTCATTTCATTCATACTTTTCACCCACTCATTATTTCATAAGACTACAGATAAAATATACACTAAAGACTTGGTTGTATGGGCTAGACCCTTTGCCTTCCCTAAAATATAGGGAGAATTTAAAACTAACTAAAAGAACAAAAACCAAACTTGTAGGGGTTTTTGGCGCGTTTCGTGGTGTCAGTCAGATTTATTTTCGCTTATTCAAAAATTGTTACAGAGTGGATTTTGTGCAGTGAAAGTGGTGTTATTTTGATGCACAAGCATCCGAGTTGATGTGCAATTATGCAGAATCATCGAAAATAAGTCTCATGATGTGTTTGATGTTGTGGTGAAGATCACTTTAAAAAGTGGTTTTATCCATTTCATCAAGCACCATCATTAACTCTGTTACCATTCAATTCGCGCCAAGCACTCCCTAGATGCGTTAAAATATGTGGCACCCATATTTTAACGTAAAATTCATTTTATTCATACATTTCACCCACTCATTATTTCATACTACTACAGATAAAATATACACTAAAGACTTGGCTGTATGGGCTAGACCCTTTGCCTTCCCTAAAATATAGGGAGAATTTTAAAACAACAACAACAACAACAAACTTGTAGGCGCCATTTTCCGTAATTATTTGGTATTTTTGGTAAAGTTAATAACAATACAAGTTTGTTTTTTCCTCGCAATTGTGTTGAAAAACGTCGTATGCAACTCGTATGCATTGATCATTACACACTCAGCTTCCTTACCGCGCTCGCCTGCGGCTCGCGCTTGCAATAATGCCTCGTATGTAATGACCAACGTAGCATACTCGTAGCATAATATACTATTATTAGTGTTCGTACACTTCTTGTTCTTACATATTATTTTCTATAAATAACAAAAATGCATCTATACTAGATACCAAACTTCTTCCATTCGTAGATTATAGATTAATATTAATAGTTACCCTAGACGTAGATAGACGTAGACGTATATGCAGCTTACCTACTTCAGCATGTATTATTTGCATCAATGCTTTCATGATATTAATCACGAAGAGAATTATTAGCGTTTCACAATGAAAATCGCCCAAAGGCTTTGAATGGTTGTTTGGTATGTAGTCAAATTCTAATTTATTGAGTTGTATAGTCCAATTCCATTACTGGAAACACGATTTATAAATAAAATCCAAATCCTGTATTGTCTGTGAAATATTTGACAACTAGTCCCATATTGTTATTAGATTCGATGCACGTATTTTGTTAACAAGAATAATTCAATTGTTGGTAATAACTGTTAGTTTTTTCTACGATATGGAAAAGTTGATAAAATTAACAAGGAAAAATCTGGAAAAAAACACGCCGTGTGCTGAGAGTGCAGAACAAATAAAAGTACAATTGCCACCACCCCCATCTCACCCGTAGGTTTTCAACCTTTGATAACTAATAGATCAGCGTAATTTATTTACCTTACAACAATTCGTCTTGAATTATAAACAAACCCATAACTTTGTATGTAAATGTTTTTCTAAAACCCGGATGAAAACAACATTCAAAGATACGAGTACAATCTGCTTAAGAACAATCAAACAACCTTAGGATATCAGACTCATATACAAGCTGATAAAACTAAAACAATAAATAAACACAGAAAACTTCTTTCTAACATTAACAAGAAACCTCCGCTTTGCACAATAGAAACTAACCCAGGTAATCTGTACCGGGGAACTCAGGAGTATACGATCTCCGAGAATATGCAAAACGGAACTCGGCCAAACCACAGTATAGCCAGAACAGTAATACATCTTTATACAAACTGGCCGCTGCCCATTAGAATGAGTGCTTTCTTCGTACTCGGCGACATGTAGGCACACATTGACATAAAATACGTGGCATAAGGGTTCGGTGTGATCGCGCGTGTACAAGGTGATTGCACGTTCGCTCGTTGCTCGTTTCCGCCAGGCACATTCGCGTTCCAGCCGCCGCTTTAGTTATAAGCGTCAACGCAGAGTAGGCTAATAACTCGCGGACAGGCTGAGATAAACTACTGTTCTGGGTATACTGTGGTCAAACTAAACTAGCTGGCTGGGAGCTTAGCGTGGAATTATTCACAGGCAATTTTTAAGCGGATTCGTTAATCCGGTGAGAATTTGCGCTTGGATATTTTCGATTTCACCCGGCTTAATAGTTTTGCTTATTCCGGGGCAGTAGAACTAAAACAACTGGCATAGCGACGGTTTCACGGTTATATAACTATTTGCCAATACGCTACGCAAGTGATAGAACCTTTGGTTCCTTTCTGTCTCCTTAAGGAAGCAGACAACGAGACTGGCGAGCATTTATCTATTTTCAAAATGGTTTTAGTCACGAGAGTGTCCGTTTCCGGCAGTATACCCGCTTTGGGTCAGTTTCCAACCAAACACTAATGTTAATTAATTCTCATTACGTAGGTCTGTCCCAAAGTTATATTGCATACATACATAATATACGTTAACCACACCTATTTTTCCCCGAAGAGGTAGCCAAAGATGAAATAAGACCCATGTTTCGCTTGTTATTTAGGTCCCATGTAATAGGTGTCGAACCAGTTGCCATGCCAGCAGGCACTTAAATCACATAAATAATTAATACATACAAAATTTATTACGTGTGTATTAATATTACTGGTGCCTATAATTCAGTATGAGGTAGAAGCGATCGCAGCGTTACCGAAACCTTAGACGAGCGAAACTCCAACACCGTGTTATTCTTAGACTGAAATAACAACGAAACTTGCAACATTCTCCACCAGGTCAAGTAATATGTAGCAAAATAGACGTGAATGGGTTAAACGCTGGTGCTCTAAGTTTATGTACTACACTGGGCAAATCTAAATTAGTGACTCATACAAAATAGAAAGCTAATGGTTTTGTTTTATGCTAGACTAGGAAGCTCTTGCCGTCCATCTCACCTGATGGTAAGTGGCGATAAGGGCCGAAGATGGAATTGAGCTTCACCTGGAACCCTAAGCCACAGAGGACTGGCTATCTTATCGCAAATTATGATAATTTTGGTCTCTTCCTTTCGCAACCTTCTTTTAATATCACAGGACCTATCCTATAGCGCACAGACTGAAGTCAAATATTCGCCTAGAGAGAAGTGCTGTTTGAGCTCAGGTTTGCAGTTTTCTGATAAATAAAATTGAAAGCAAATTTACTTAAAGTCGTAACAGGAATTCGTCGCGAAATTACGAATAAGTTTTCGAGATGTCTACGACGAAGGAAAACTTAAGCGTTGACGAAAGACTTCCGAGTGGTTAAACCGCTCTCATTAAACAAACTGAAATGAAATTAAATCCGAGCGAGCGACTGTTAGTCTTACGGTGCTTGTACACGGTGCATGTTGAAGCACTTGCGCGGGTTATATGTATCGTGTAATTTCAGCGTGTCCAGCGACTCGAGGATGTGCCGTGACCGTACTATGAAGTACAAGTGTGATCCAAACGCGGGTGACAAACCGTGACGCCGCTCTACTCGGCTTATAGCGTTGTCTCACTTTAACAATTGGAATTGAATCGCGTTAAGAGTTGGTGGTAAGGCCCCTGCTCAAGGAACATGCGCAAATAGCCTGCGCGCGCATCGCATCGCGCGGATTACTTGCGCAGACATGCTGACAGCTGAAACGAACAAGACCCATACATAAACTACTCGCGCGGTTGCATGCACGACGAAGTAAGTACATGACGAAGTAACTCGTGCAAGTAGCCCTCGCCTTTTTTTATGCACTAATCAACTAACTTGAACATGCTGCTTGTGCAAGTAGTTCGCGCCTATTTTTATGCAGTCATCCACTAACTTGAGCATTCTGCTTGCGCAAGTAGCCCGCGCCTTTCTTATGCACTGATCAACAAACTTGAGCATACTGCTTGCGCAAGTAGCTCGCACCTTTACTTGCACCGTGTAGAAGCATCATTAGTCAAAAGCTTCCACGGCATATGCTCCCAGACGCGAGTGCTTCAGCAACTCTTCGTGGTAATGAGTCTTTATATGCTTTAGAAATGAATTATACATGCATAGGGTAAGGGGGCCTAAACTGGACATACTACTGTCTAAAGTGGGCACTCAAGGTTTACTACAAGTAAATCTTGCTCGCCGTTGTAAATTGCAAGAACTGTAATATAGCTGTCGAAGTGTAGGTATTAACACAGATCTGCCTATTCCTCCGGGGGTAAAATTCGTGGGTTGAGTCGATGTATATAATATGTTACATACATACATAAATCACGCCTATATCCCCGAAGATGTAGGCAATTAAATACCCTCTTTTCGCTAATTAAGTTACGTCCCATGTTGAGACCATTGCCATGTATCGGGCACATAAAATCGCATTATATTGCTAGGTGGTAAAAGAGACGGGAGAGATGGGGGTGGTGACAATTGTATTCTGCTCTGCCGTCACCACAATTCACCTACGTAGCTGCGTAGGTACGCACAATGCGGAGTGTTACAATTTGTTTCCTATATACACCATCGCTCAACATCAGCTAACCTAATAACTCGGGAAAAACATAAAATATATTAACATAATGGAAGGCAATATTAAGCCGAGTCAAATAAATCTTGGGCTCATTTCTTCTTATGGGTACTTTATTCGGATATTAATTTAGTATTCACCCTTCCATCGTGTTTTATGTAAATGGTAAATATAAGTAATTGTATGGAAATGCGGCTTGTTAGATGCTTAGATTTATGAGCGAATAATGTATTATGGTCTCTTTAACGTACTCTCTCTCGTAACACTCTTTAAAAACCAACTGAACATTTTCAATTTAACAGATCTTACCTATTTTGACTCGCTTTTTGTATTGATTCGAAATGTTGCTTTGTCTAAGGCCTAAATATTACCTAAACTCTGTATTTGAATGAATGTTGTAATTTATGGGAAAAACCTACTTTTAGGCGCAAAAAACCCTACTTGGGGCTGGCTATGATAATAACGGATGGAGCTCGCTAGTGCAGTGGCATAGCGCGCTTCGCCTGCGATTGTGTAAACTAAGCAATATTCACTAAGGCCGGTTATTGGATGGGTGACCAAAAATTTATTATCTCTAGTTCCTCCGTGGTAATTCACGTGCATAACGTTCTAAAGCGTGTCCTAATGCGGGCATCAGGACAAAAATTTTTAGAATTTTGTTCCGACCGCTTTTTCTATGTCAATATGCTACAACCGAATTACTGAGAAATGCAAACAAAAGCGATGCATGTTGAACAATCCTATATTCCCGTAGTTTTCGCTCAAAACGCAAAATGTAAACCGATTTCATTCCGTTCATAAATCAGTCGAAGTGAATTAAAAGGCACTACAATTTTTCAGTGCGCAAATAAAAACGAGTGGAGGGCCTTTTATACGAGTGTTAGAACTAACCGGATGGTCATTAATCGTGGTGCAGCTATCCCGCTCGCAATCCATACATTAGAGTGGGCTGGTAATGAATTGTCCGCGTGTATACAGTTAAAATGTCAGAGTTTAGCAGGTCTGGCTTTAAAGTCAATAAGAATAATTGTGCTGCAGCAGAAGCTATAGAAAACTATCAATTTCAAGTCTTCGTAATCCGGTCCGATTCATAGCTCTCTTTTTTTATCTGTTTGGTAAGTGACGATAAGGGCCAAGGATGGTATCCAGCTTCACCTGGCACCCTCAACCATAGAGGGGCTGGCTTTCTTGACACAATTGTCGGAACACAATAATGCTGTTAACATTATTATTATGGCGACAGATTTTGATAGGATGGTGGTAGCTAGCCAGGCGGGCTTCAAAGAAGCCTTACCACCAACCAAAAATCTCTTTGGCAGAGTGGCGAGACTCCATCCTCTGATAGAACGGTAGAAACCCCGAATCTCACCCGCGGTTGCCGTACAGGGCGTTCCTCTTATACCACCTTGCAATATCCTGCTTTTTACGTGCCCGGTAAACGGCAATAAGCTCGACACATGGGACCTAACGTAATTGGCGAAACTTTACCCCTTCGAGGAAAAATAAGCGTGATATAATTATGTATGTACCTATACCTAGCATAATGCAAAAATAGAATAAATAGGCCGGATTTATGTTTGTATGTTACCTAGCATAATTAATACAAAATAGTCGAACAGCATTGAACCAAAAGCCCGCAGTGACTCCATAATTTAACAGACCGATATTGAGTTAGCTGAGGCATTGTCTAATATCTGGGGAGATAATGGCAATATTAATAAAGTCGGTCTGGCGGAGAGGCGGTTATTGTTTATTTCCTCCAGGTTAATGCTGGGACCAGTTATTTTACCCACGAACGGTGATACAATATGACATTGTTTATAGACAAGCCTCGCGGGCATCACAATGGGCGGTTAATCCTAATTTGTTCTGACTAAACGCTGAGCACTCCGAATGATTCAGGTGAACAGGATGGAGGGAATTTGTGTAATAATTTAGTCAGGAATTCGAATTTACAGTAATAATAATTCACTTCTTTGAAAAATCTTACAATTTTTAACACATGGTTGGGGCTACACTTGCGCTAGAAGACCCCGCTTTTCCATATCATACAATTTTTATTTATACAAAGAACAGAACTGAAAAATGAAGTGCTTAATATTATAATTTACGAGTGTTATGAGTTAGGTATATAAATACAATATAATTTTATTGAATTTCTCTAAAGCTTATGATGAGATACCGCTTTTTGACTTACGCGGACAGTGTAGCGTAAAGGACGTCGTTACGTATGCTATGTGAAATATGTGCCTCAACTAAAAGCACTTGCCCGTGCAACTCGTATCTCGTACAAGGTTGCTTCATAAGGTATGCACTACATCTTTCTAGTGTGTTTACTCCAAACTCGCAGTCTCCCAGCTCTCACCGTGAGTACCTACAGCCTTTAAAAGGTTTTGACGCAGAACGTCACTTTCGCGAAATGTCTCATTCGCAAGATGACACTCCAGCTGTTTCGTCTATCGTTGTATTATATTATATTGGTTATTATAATTTATTATATGCCGTGTGGTGGCGGCAGAGTAGAATACAATTGTCACCACCCCAAATCACTCCCGTGGGTGTCGTACAAGGCGGCTAAGGAGAAATCAGTGATGAGGAATGAGCAGCAGCGTTCCTCTTATACCACCTAGCAACGTACCTACTGCGACTTTTGTGCCCGATAAATGGCAATAGGCTCGCCAACTATTACATGGGACCTAACATAATTGGCGAAACGCGGGTGCTAGTTCACCTCTGCCTACCCCTTCGGGGATGTAGGCGTGATTTATGTATGTATGTATGTATAATTTATTATTATTTTTATGCTGATATTTTATACTTTTAATTTGTTACTTACCTGATTTTAGATCCTCCTCAGAAATAAAACTTGCTGGAGTGACATCTTTCGAAAAGGGCGTTTTGCGAAAGTGACATTGTGCGAAAATGACTTTCTGCCAAACTGACCAAATCTTTCACGGTGACATTTCGCGAAAGCGACGTTCTGCGTCAAGTCCCTTTAAAAGCAGCGGCGTTTCTTGACGACAGCACAAGTAGACACGCGTCCTTACGAACCTCCGTAGATGCCACTCCTCATAGCGCTTTAATTAAAATAATTAATACGTGTGCGAATTCTATCAAGACCAGGCTCCAATATGTGGAAGTTAATAATGCTTTATTAAGCCATATGTTACAGAAATGCTCACTCCGCAATATATTATTATGTACTTGATACACAAGTGTAACTTGCCGGGTTTCGCTTGGGAAGCTAATCTGATATTGATTGTTCTATTTTAATGTGAGACCTTGTTTACGCTGAACAAACGCGGTATTTAGTTTAGCGGCACTACAGAATATTGCTAAAATGGAATACAAAAGAGTTAATACTCTATCATTCATTACTATAGTTGGTTCATTTAACCGTTCACACAATACCAGTACCAGTTGCTTACAATACCCGTACCTACTAGGTAGATTAATTTTGTTTCTTATCCCACATTTCACCCTGGCTCACATTATTGTATAACTAAAAGTTATACCATGTCAGCCGTGTGGTGACAGCACAGCAGAATACAATTGTCACCACCGCTAATCTCTTCCTCTGGTATCGTACAAGGCGACTAAGGAAATGAGGAATAGGCAGCAGCGTTCCTGTTATAACACCTAGCAATAATCTGCGATATACGTGCCCGATAAGATGGCAATAGGCTCGCCCCCTATTAGATGGGACAAACATACTTGGCGATATGTGAGTACGAATACATCTCTATCTACCCCTTCGGGAATTAATAGGTGTGATATATGCATGTGTATAGATACCATAATGTGAGCCAATATTCCTCACAAATCACTCCAATTTCGCAAAATCCAGGACGCCTAACGTTTAAAGGGTTGAACTCAATAATTAAGCTTTATATTAATTTCTGGGTAATGAAACCACAACAATTCCATGCGAACTCTCACTAAGTGTGGGTGCGTGAATTTGAACTAGTAGAAACTACAAGCCTCTAATTTAAATTTTAGAACAAAGAAAATTGAAATCGGTTGAGTAATCGAAATATTTCGGCAACGAAAAGAAATTATAATTCTAGATAACGTGTATTTGGTATATAATTAGTGTATTTGGTATATAATTATTACAATTAGTCATTGGTAGCAGCTCAATAGATAACACTAGTAATTGTTGATTTTTTCCATTATTTGAATTAAATTTCAAATACAAATTAAAGAGAAATATACCTTTTGAATTTTAAAAGACACAAATCAAAGAAGCTTTTTTCGAAAATCTCTATTTCGTACATTCGGAATACAGAAAGTTTCGACGTATTTTTTGCGGTGTGACGTTTTTGTATTAAATGTGCGATATGTCATAATATTTTTTTCATCCCACCATTTCGGAAAAAGCGTTTTTGCTCTTCGATATCTGAGTGCAAAAGCCGTTTTTATCCTCTAGAGGTTAAAGTAAATTTGAATTTAGAACATCGTGTGCAATGAGTTTGTGAATTCAAAACATCATTATACATATTTATTTCTACCTCCATGGTGCCGAAATTGTCATGCAACCTATTTTAATTTGTTAAAAACTCAGACTCGGAACCTTCTTGGTGTACTTTTTAGTAATTTGCTTTGCGCGCGCCATTTTCTTTTCACGTCACAAATTTGTTAAAACCTAGGAGTTCCGTGACGGTCAATCAGCTTGGCGTCAATCTTGCTTTATGCATTTTGATCGTCTACAACGCTTGCTGGATGCTTGAGTCAAGCATTTAAAAGCTTTTTAGGTCTGTTTGATTTGCTTACGCTAGCAACGGAACAAAAACATACAGAAAATCAACGTGCTTGACTCAAGCTGATGGAGTTCCGAGACGGTCAGTCTCGGAACTCCATTAGGGACGGTAATTTTTATTAGGGACTTACAGGTGTGTCTGGATGAATGTTGCGAGTGTGGCTGGGTGGATGGGTGGCTGTTGGAGGTGTGTCTGGGTGAATGGGTGTTTTGAGGGTGTGTCTAGGTGAATGGGTGTTTTGTTGGTGTGTCTGGGTGAATGGGTTTTTGTGGGTGTGTCCGAATGGATGGGTGAGTATTGTGGGTGTTTCTGGGTGATTGGGTTTTTTTTTGGGTGTGATTAGGTGTTTTGTGGGTGTTTCTGGGTGATTGAGTGTTTTTTGGGTGTGATTGGGTGTTTTGTAGGTGTTTCTGGGTGAATGGGTGTTTTGTGGGTGTTTCTGGGTTAGTCGGTGTTTTGTGGGTGTTTCTGGGTGAATGGGTGTTTTGTGGGTGTTTCTGGGTGAATGGGTGTTTTGTGGGTGTTTCTGGGTGATTGGGTTTTTTTGGGTGTGATTAGGGTTTTGTGGGTGTTTCTGGGTGAATGGGTGTTTTGTGGGTGTTTCTTGGTGAATGGGTGTTTTGTGGGTGTTTCTGGGTGAATGGGTGTTTTGTGGGTGTTTCTGGGTGAATGAGTGTTTTGTGTGTGTTTCTGGGTGAATGGGCGTTTTTTGGGTGTTTCTGGGTAAATGGGTGTTTTGTGGGTGTTTCTGGGTGAATGGGTGTTTTGTGGGTTTTTCTGGGTGAATGGGTGTTTTGTGGGTGTTTCTGGGTGAATGGGTGTTTTTTGGGTGTGTCTGAGTGGATGGGTGTGAATGTTGTGGGTGTTTCTGGGTGGGTGTTGAGAGTGTGTTTGGGTTAATGGGAGGGTGTTGTGGTAGTTTCTGGGTGAAAACAGAAACTGTTGTGATTGTATTTTCTTTTTTGTATTTTGCAATTTCCTCGTTGGGGGTGATGAAAAGTTACGTGTTGCACTCGAGTGCAAAGATTTTTCACCTTGTGCTCTTTTGATTCCCTCGCTATCGCTCAGGATTCTAATTTTTGAATCACTCGCTACGCTCGTGATTCAATTTTAGAATCCTTCGCTAGCTCGGTCATCAAAATTGAGCACGCGGTTAAAAAACAACTTTGCACTCACGTACAACAAATAACTATTATCATGATCATTAATCGATCCCCTGCCCTTCGCAATATGGAAAACTGTATGTACCCCACGACTAACCAACGCTTTACCTAAAATGTAACACGAATGTTCTCAAACATCGTTCTGAATGCGCATGATCCGTCAGCATTCACCAAATTTTACGAAGCCCGCAAGAACACATCAGTCCCTGTCTGTCACCTAAGAGATATTAAAGCAAACCCACACAGTTTATACGTCACGATACCCAATTAACGTCCGTAGGAATTCACGCGGCCCGGTAATCTGTTTATATTTTCAGCAGATGTAATTAATTATCGAGGCTTGGCTGTCACTATTGCTGGGGTGAAGTATATTGTGAGTTGTAACTAATGTTTCATTAATGAAAGCGTGTTAAGTCAGCAATGTACCGATAAGCAAGAGCGTATACTCGGTATTGCGTCATCGTATCTCAATCATAATTCGATAGATATATGCAATACGATTTTGTTTTTGTGATGCGGTGACATGATTTAGTGAAAATCATGCCTTTAACAATTATCCATGCCGTATTTTTATCAATAGGGGAAATATGACATGTGTTTGAATTATAATATTGAAATATGGACACTTAACAATAAAAAATAACATACATACATACATAAATCACGCCTATATCCCCGAAGGGGTAGGCAGAGGTGAATTAGCACCCACGTTTCGCCAATTAGTAAGGTCCCATGTAATAGGTGGCGAGCCTATTGCCATTTATCGGGCACAAAAATCGCAGTATATTGCTAGGTGGTAGGTATAAGAGGAACGCTGCTGCCCATTCCTCATCAATGTTTTATCCTTAGTCGCCTTGTACGACACCCACGGGAGAGATTTGGGGTGGTGACAATTGTATTCTACTCTGCCGTCACCACACGGCTAACAAAAAATAACGACTTAAATAAATGTGTTTATAAAATTCTGGTAAATTACATTTGACTTTGGGTGTTACATTGCATATAATTATTACGTATGTATGTGAAACGTAAGTCAGCTTTACGTTCCCAATATCCCACTAGCGTAAAAAACATACTCTGCTAACCCGCTAATTCAAAAACTGCCGCTACAAAACTACGCTTTCACGTTCGTGTGTCAAAACGAAACACCAAAACACTTTGCTCGGGCAAAACTTTTAGATCTGGTTTCCACCTAAACCGAGTAGAGTGGATTAACCAGGCTCGACTGGACTGTCAAAAATACGGCGCTACACAGCTTTTTGAGCGCAAACCCCGAAGCGGACCGAAGGGTGTAAAGGTCTCGGATAACTGGCGGTCCGAGTGCAAACTTTATAATTGGCCATAACCCTCCAATACGTGGCCTCTCCCCCGGGAACTCGGTAATTAACAAGTCGGTTCTGCTCCCCGCTCCTGTGACAATAACCGGCTGACTTGTGTTACGGGAGCTAGTGAAACACTGTGCAGCGGTTATACCTCAAAGTGTTTACATACGCCGTGGAGGCAAACTCGTCTGTTATTAGCTTAACCGGACACATTGTAAGCTTTATTATTCCAGTTACGTTGTTATGGATATAATATGTTAAGGATTAATCAGTGATGAGGAATGGGCAGCAGCGTTCCTCTTATACCTACCACCTAGCAAAGTACTGCGACTTTTGACAATAGGCTCGCCACTAACTTAATTGGCGAAAAGTCGGTATTAATTCACCTCTGTCTACCCCTTCGTAAATATAGGCGTGATTTTTGTATATAATATATGTATGTATTATTTCAGTACACAGGTTTACCCGTCTACTGACTTTATTAGCACATTTACATTTGAAACAAAACCTTTGGGAAATTTCACTAGCCTCTAATGAGATTATCAGTATTTTCATTAGGTCGGCTAGACGGTTTTCTAACGGACGTGATCACGGGAACACAGCTAAGACCTAGCTCTTACCTAATTATACGCGAGTTAAATTAACGAATGTGCCGTGTGGTGACGGCAGAGTGTAATACAATTGTTACCACCCCAAATCTCTCCCGTGGGTGTCGTACAAGGCGACTAAGGATAAATCAATGATGAGGAATGGGCAGCAGCGTTCCTCTTGTACCGCCTAGCAATGCCTATTGCTACTGTTGTGCCCGATAAATGGCAATAGGCTCGCCACCTATTATATGGGACCTAATATTATTGGCGAAACGTGGTTGCTACTTCACCTACACCTTCGGGGATATAGGCGTGATTTATGTACGTATGTAAATTAAGCAAATTAAGGCATATGGCCCAGCAGTGGGGACATTATGGCTGGTGATAATGACGAGAAAATTATTAATTAACCACCAGCTCGCACTGAGCCAGCGTGGTCAGTTATGGCCCATTTTCACTGCCAACTTTAGAAAAGACCTGTGTCCTAACAATGGAGATATGAAAAGGTTGGTGATGCAATAATGATGTTTTAAAAGTCTAGGGTTTCCGTTGAACTGCTTAAACAAAAGCACTATTGGCGAACAAACAATTCAGTTGTTCCTCGAACACGGCTCAATTCGAGCCTTAATTAAGTATTGTTGTTGTTCCTTTCATTTAGCTATTCTGCTTAATTGACGAGTTTTAAGAGTTACAGTAGTAGTTGAAGGGGACTTGGGCCGAGTTAGTTGTGTAATTGGCAGCAATTCATTGTTACGATGCTGTTAAGCTTAATCTGAGAAAGTTGAGTTCAATTGGACTTTTTTGAGTGCGACCCAGTTGAGTTGAGGGGCCGACTCGCGTTTTAGCTATTCCTTTGCGAAGTGACGATTGGGCAAGTAGACACGAGGACTGTCGCGAGTTTGGAGTACTTGTGTTTTGTACGGTCAGCAAAAATAATTTAAAATTGAGATTTGAAATGAAATTAAATGAAATGAAATTTATTTTAGTTCAACTCAAGTGTACATAATTTGGTCACTGTTACAATCATTTAGAATATGATACATGCTCATTTACAACAATTTTTAACAGCATCACTGGTCTTCACACTAGGATATCCTGTGTCTTGAAGACCAGACTTCCCAATTAAACTATACATGTATATATACTTGTGCGTGTGTTTAAGTGTGTGTAAAAGATATATACAATATATACAAAGAATATATTACATATACATTATACAGGGCGTCCCACGGCCATGCCACACGGAGGGAAAGTATATTAAATATTGAACGTAGGACATTTTTCTAAAAGAAGACATCGTTTTATTTTTAATAATAAGTAGAACTGCATTCACAGATTTTTTAAAAATCGCCTACCTCAATCGGGAATCGAACCCGCCAAATGTGATTTAAAAAATTACATGTATTTTATAATAGCGTTTGAAAGGGCTACTCATCATTATTTTCTTAAGCATTATTTTCTCCTAAATAACCTAGCATATTAAATGAAACTAAGATCATAAAATTTTTCGTTTTATTTAAAATTTTGTTCAGGGAAATTTCCTCTGACTTGGCCATGCTTCCAACAATTAACATTATCATTTCAAAGACCTACCCACTTGAGATACGAGATTTCCGTGGTGTAAGTACATGATAATAATAAAGCGATACATGAAGTGTAGTAGGTACTTGTATGCATTTCTTCATGAGCTCACAATTGCACACATTGCTCACATCCACCATGCAAAAATAAGTAAATCGACAGGGAGAGAAATTATCAAAAGAGTGAGAATTTGTATACAACAGAACGGATCACATTTTGAGCATTTGATAATTTTTTATTTTAAATAAAATCAAAAATTTTGTGATGTTTGTTTCATGCTAGGTTATTTAGGAAAAAATAATGCTTATGAGTAGCCCTTTCAAACGCTATTATAAAATACATGTAATTTTTCTATCACATTTGGCGGGTTCGATTCCCGGTTGAGGTAGGCGATTTTAAAGAATCTGTGAATGCAGTTCTACTTATTATTAAAAATAAAACGATGTCTTCTTTTAGTCAAATATCCTACGTTCAATATTTAATATACTTTCCCTCCGTGTGGCATGGCCGTGGGACGCCCTGTATATATTTGAAACAAACAATTTCGATTTTCACCTAAAATTTCACAAGTCCGATATATAGTTCGATATTTTTACATTGATAGTTATAAATTCTTTGGCTTGATATAGACATGTCATGTACAATCTCCCTTGGTTGACTTTTGCAACAGCCCTTGGTAGAGTCGGGGCTGGCATGCTCTACTTAATTTTTTCGCTTCCAGCCCGCCTAGCATGACCACCTAAACACGATATATTATAGCCATTTATCGCGTTGAACTGTCAAATTAGCATATTGTGTAACAGTGATTATGTTAGCCTGCAGGGCAGTGTCATACAAGGCGACTTAGAGTTAACGAGGATCGGGCAGTATTCCACAATTATTGCGATAAACATTCCTGTTGAATGACAAATGGGCTCACCTCTATCCCTTAGGATCTTAATTAAGCTGGCGAATTGTTTGTGACTTCTGCCTACCTCTGAGGGGAAAAAAGCGAGGTTATGTACCTAAAAACTTTTTAATTAGTGTACAATAAAGCATACTCTTACAAGGACTTTTCTCATATTGTATCCTAAAGAAACTTTTACCAAACTATACTTTCCCTCTACATACAATATGACATTGAGCAAGTAGCAAATTCCTACTCAGAATCTTAAATTTTCCACTGCCAAAATATACCTAGACACCAACGCAGGCAAGGCATTCATAAAATTCTGTACATACAAAAATTTCATAGCAAAAATTCGTCACGAATCCTCGGCATGCACCGACCAACAAATGCATCCACTATCTCTCCCTGGTGAATACAAATGGCCCTCTTCAGCGAAATAGGCGCGGAGGGGCGCATATATTACAAGAATACGTTTAATATCTTAAAATGCGGAGACGCATTTTATGTCGAGCACAACAAAATAAGAGTGCTCCGCTCCACTCGATTGGACCAAGGTTTTTATCTGTTTCGGGGGACTTTATTGTGTTTTTGGAAAAAGGGGGTAGTTTGAATATTTTATTTTATTAAAGAGCTGTAGGCTGTAGTGTGAAGAAACCCTTTCTTCATACTACAGCCTGCAGCTCCTTAAGGTAGGTAGGAGGTCGTAGGACCTCAAAATTTAACCAAACCTAGAGCAATATGAATAGAAAAACTTCACCAATCGCAAACTGAGGATGAAGAAGATATCTGACTACTGAGGCCGTCGAAACTGACCAAACTTGAGTGTTATTTAATATTTACATTATTTGGAAAAATTATCATATAACTCGAATGTTGATTGAACGTGTTCAAGGCACGTGTGCGATTCGTTGTCCAAAGAGCTCGCGCTCGACTCACACCCAGGACTGCTGCTACTCCTCCGGGCTTCGGAACTCGACTACAGTCCAGCAAATTTGCCTCGAGTCTTGTATATGTATATGTCGCAGCCAACTGGCTTAATTAGCCGTTCAATCAACAACTCGCTTCACTGCACTCGCTCGGCTTACTAACCCATGTCGGTAAATAGTAAGATTTTTACCTGGGTGGCTGCTGCATATCGCTAGTTGAACGGCGCTGTTTATTAGAGAGGCTAGGCTGTTGATTGAACGGCTATTTAAGCTAGTTTGCTGCGACATACATCTCTAAATCCAGCCCACGACACAGAATAAACGCTTCGCATGTTTTGTTGCCGTGTTACATTTGCACTTCCAATACCTATATTACTTCCAATTCCGATACAATCTATATGCAATGACGTCACCGTCAGCTGGCCAATTCACGATTTACATGCGAGTGTGTTATTGCATTCATGGGTCGAGGTACCGCTGATGTAGGAATATTGAACTGCCGGCTTAAATCACGGAACTTTGCAACGAATGTGTGCGCGTTTTGGCACATTGTGTTGATTGTACGGCCAACAGCCACGTCCGGCTACCTGCTTTCACATCAATATGGTCTTCAACATAATGACATAAGGTTCTTTCTCGCACAGATTGACGGAGCTTAAATGGGAATGGTATTTTAAAGGTCTTCAGTTAATTAATCGTCTTAAAAGCTGCATAATATTCTATCTATATCGTTTGGCTTAATATGGGCATTTTGTGACAATGAATGTATGATTGATATTAATGTTTATAGTTGACAAAGTAGAGGAAGACCAGAGAAAAGACGAATAGGTTAGTGAGCTAAGATATCCAGGTAATTGGTGTGTATGAGCAAATGACGAGTGATAGAAAAAAGTGAAGATAGAGGAAATACTACATAATGTAAAGATAGTAAGCCGTGTGGTGACGGCAGAGCAGAATACAATTGTCACCACCCCCATCTCTCCCGTGGGTGTCGTACAAGGCGACTAAGGGTAAAGACAGCAATGAGTAATGGCCAGCAGCATTTCTCTCATATCACCTAGCAATATAAATTTGTACTGCGATTTATGTGCCCGATATATGGCAATAGGCTCGCCACCTTTTACATGGGACCGAACATAATTGGCGAAAAGTGGGTGTTAGTTCACCTCTGCCTACCCCTTCGGGGATATAGGCGTGATTTATGTATGTATGTAAAGATAGAATTATCCGACGTGCCACAACAGAATTGTTACCACACTCACCACCCCAAATCCCTTCCGCGAGTGTCGTTCAAAGCGACTAAGGGTTAGAACAGAAATAAAAATATTATATCATAGTTTAATTATGTACCATGTGGCTGGGCTGTACTTATATAAATAAATAAATAAACAGAGATGAGGAATGGGCAGCATCGTTCCTATTGTACCACTTAGCATTTTACTGTGATTTAGGTGCCCGATAGGTATGTGGCAATAGGCTCGCCCTCTAATACATGAGGCTGAAAATAGTGAATCGTGGGCTTTAACAAACCTCAGGCTACCCCATATATAGGCGTGAGTTATGTGTGTATTTAAATAAAAGTAACCAATTTCGCCTATCACATAAAACGTCTTCATCTCAGATCGAATACAGTAACCCGTTAACGATGTCTAAGCCAGAATCGTCGGGGCGCGATGACGCACACCAAGCTATTGTTTGGCCGATACAGAGGCATGTTCAGATCAGGAAAATTTTCGCGAAACTATGCTCTGATGCGAGATCATGAATAATCTCAATTATTTTCTCGGATTCTATAAATAATTCACCTAAAACGGTACGAGTCATACAGATCCGAAACCAGTAAGCTCCGATATTCTTTTATTTGATCTAATTTTGGAACGCCCGTAAGCGTTTCGATGCGGGGAATTGCCTACGGAACTAATCATCGGGATAGGGCTGAACTAATGAGCTTTACCCTTTCCATCAAGTCCCCGATGTAAAAAAAGATCAACCCTCAAACGTGCACTCGGATTAATTGCTACCTCGCTTTGTTCCACTCCCTGAGTGAGGAAAGGTATTGAATAAAATGTGTTTTGTATTATACATTTGTATTATTTATCAGATTCTTATTCGTTCAGTCTGCTACCAAATTATTTGGGGTCGGTGCGTTTGTTTATAGTCTTTTGACGGTTAGGTTGATTTAGTCAAATGGTCAGATCGCTATTGGTTTTCGGCCAAGAGGTGTCGGGTTCAAATCCTAGTTAAGGCAAATGTGTGTGATGAACACAGACATTACCAACTCTCTTTGTTGTTGGTGGTTTGCCCTCCAATATTCAGGTGCTCAAGGTTCTTCTTGGTCTACACCGGGCAATCTCCCTTAGTCGACTTTTGACACCCCTGCGGTGCGTCGGGACTGGCACATTCTACGTTATTTTTCCACTTTCAGACCAGCATGGAAGTTCACTTATAGAATGTACAAATAAAAATAAAATATTAACTATAACAAAACGAAAACTCTTTCACCTTAACTAATAAAGTTCTCCTGCTTAACAAGATTCTCCTCTTAACTGGAAAATAATAAAAATTATAGTTGGAAAAGAATTAAAACTTCACGCGAGGCCAACAATGCGGAAATTGTTTTAATTCTTCAACTTACTCCATCTTCTATCTTACTACAGCATTTTCATTTATTATGAACTTGAAGTACCTACAATTTTTTATTATTAACTTGAAGTAAGTACTATCGTTGCGGTAAAGTTTGTAAGTAACACGAAAGTTAATTTATTCCTACTCCTTTTTCATTGTAATTGGACGCGCTGTTTCATAAGTTCAAGATAAAATCAAAATTATACTTGACGAATTTTTCGTATTGAGTGATGCAAGCTATAGAATATTATGTTTAACTGATCGATGTGAAACCATATTATGACAATATAGAGATTTTTGCAATTGAAAGCAGTAATAACCATTTCAAGTAGAAATCTAATAAGGTTAGTTTCTTCATCCGGGTCAATATGTTTTACGTGCACATTTCTCGATGTGCTTTCTGCTATGCGTCGTGGACTAAGCGTGATTCGGTGAAAAGGTAATGTGTCAAAGATTACTGTTAGCGAATCAGTCTTGAGTCATTATGTTATAGTTCACCCACTCCTTAATAGACGATTATTATGGCAGAAACCCATTTTTAAAACACGCCGCGACCCGATGTAACGCGATGCGTGTCGAGTCAAATCAAATGTATTGGTTTTCTATGACCAGAATCACACTATGAACATCCGACGCGATGCCATATTGTTCGGTGTCTACACGTGGAGTCACGTCGCGTTTCAAAAATGTGTCGGGGTCATTATTGAATCGTCGGTTTTTGACATTTTATCGTACGGAAAAACTGTCAAAAACTGACGGTTATGTTTTAATCGCTTGTTTTATGTGTTGGTGAACTCAAGCCTTAATTGTTAGAAACCGTTTCAGAGCCTCAAAATATAAACGTTTTCCGAATAACAGCCCCATTAAAATCGATCAAACCGAGTAAAACAATTCCCTTTCGACTTGTTAAACAAACTTGTGGGGGACTAATCTCCTATTTGGGGCTAAGCTGATCAAGTCATCAATCCGACGAAGCCTTTGAAGGGGTTCTCATCCCTTCGGCTAATCAGAGAAGAGTGCGCCTGTTAATGTTGGTGATTTTTTGAACTTTCCCATTATAGGTAGGCCTTTGTGACCGTCATTGGGTTATTCGTTCAATCGAGCGGAGCCATTACGTGGC
Organism: Cataclysta lemnata; assembly: GCA_963931975.1. Classification (NCBI taxonomy): domain Eukaryota; kingdom Metazoa; phylum Arthropoda; class Insecta; order Lepidoptera; family Crambidae; genus Cataclysta; species Cataclysta lemnata. The sequence goes on along the minus strand of OZ008349.1, from coordinate 11,600,120 downwards.
ATTTTTCTGTGACTGCTTTATACGTACACATAATAGGTAAATGTTACCGTCAAAGCTTTAGATCGCTCACAAGGACTTTTAACTGGAAATAAAGGCGGTAGGGATTTTGACTGAAAGGGTTGGCCGAAGGCTGTTTCTATATTTCTATGTGAAGGAAACTGACTGATATACAATCTTTTATATACTATTATCGATATTTATTATTATATCAATCACACCTATATCCCCGAAAAGGTACGCAGAGATGAATCAACACCCACGTTTCTGTAAGGATAGGGCCCATGCAATAGGTGGCGAGCAATACAATATTGTTAGCTGGTATATGAGTAATCCTGCTGTCCATTACTTGTCGCTGTCTTTATCCTTAGTCGCATTGTAGGACACTTTTTTTTTTAGTGACTTTCAGCCTTATTGCAAGCGGACACGTTTTCTTACTGGCAACACACATCAATCTTTAGACACTGCAGTGGATGAAAAATCTTAATAAAAAAAGTGAAACAACCGGGTTGGTCAAGTTGGCTTGACTTGTCGACGACCGTACGTTACCAGCGAGACCATCGCCCTGATACAACGTGTTTACTGCCTATAACGGAATCAGGGTAACAGATCTAAAATAAGGCCGCTAGTTTATGCACCTGTAAATTAATTATGCGGACTCCTTGTAACTAAGGTAAGGTTCGAACATGGGACCGCGTGAATTATTAACGAAGGTCGCCCCTGGGAAATCACAAGTGGCAAGTGGATGGACTCGAGCCCGGCATGGCAAATACGGTGCCACAGGCGACACAGCGGACTAAGTTTTTGATGAGCCGCAGAATTCGGAACGTGGTGCCTGTATTTGGCAGCCTTTGAAGAGTATGTTAAAACTATACTGCGTAATGTCTTAAATCACTGATCCTGTTAAGGACGTTAATTGCATACATAAATCGAGGAGCTCGCTGGCGCTAGCTGCGATTGCGTTACCTATATTGGTTTTACATACATACATACATAAATCACGCCTAAATCCCCGAAGGGGTAGGCAGAGGTGAACTAGCACCCACGTTTCGCTAATTATGTCAGGTCCCATGTAATAGGTGGCGAGCCTATTGCCATTTATCGGGCACAAAAGTCGCAGTACATTGATATTGCTAGGTGGTATAAGAGGAACGCTACTGCCCATTCCTCATCGCTGATTTATCCTTAGTCGCCTTGTACGACACCCACGGGAGAGATTTGGGGAGGTGACAATTGTATTCTACTCTGCCGTCACCACACGGCTATTGGTTTTACCTACCTATATTACCCGTTCACATCTATTTGCCAGGTAGCCATGCACAGAAATAAGAAGGCAAGCCTACCTAGGCATATTCGGTGAGTTAAAAACTATCAATTGAGATAAAACTTATTCAGAAATAATAAGAGTGAAGGTGATTAAAGAAAATTATTAAAGTAATAGCTATGAACCCTTTTCGGTAGGCAAGTTATCATAAGCGTATATTTGTAAGAAACCGACAGGAGAGATTTGAATAGTGACAATTGTATTCTGCACTGTCGTCACCACAAGACTAAACTTGCATGGTCTGTACCTATTAGGAAAATATTAAAAACAACACGTACTTTAAAAGTGTTATCAAAAAAATAATGGAATTATAAAGAACGTCAGTTACAGACAGTCTGGAAAAAGCAAGTGACATGACAAATTAAGTAAAAGCAAAACAAAGTAAGCACTATGTATGTAAGCACAAGTATGTAAATTCGTAGACAAGATATTGCTTACTCGTGTTATATTTAGGACTTGTTTTTCATGAGGAATCTCCTATTGTATGCCGTATGCAGACAGTGTAGGTACAGCCCCTATGCGACACAGGTGCAATATTGAAGATGCGACGCATACACAAGACTTAAATCGACAAATAAGACGGCACGAGTTTGATTGTGTTCTTGCTCCCTATTGTGTATTGATATATTCTTGGAGGATTCACGTAAACAGAAGTCATTTTTTATTTATGTTTCAAAACGTTATTGTTTGTTTTAACTTACGCCGTGTGGTAACGGTGCAGCAGAATTAATACAATAGGGATGATGACACTAACAAATAATCACTGATATTTTAATGATTTATAATAATAATTTAGGATAAGGAGATTCGTTAATAGTCACTTGTTATCAGATTATACTTGTGATTGATATTTATTTCATAAAAATAAAAGTACAGAACTTAGCAATCCGCCATATTTGCTTAAACGCCGCGTGACGTCATTATTTAGCTTATTTATTTATTTGCCCATCAAATTCACTAGTTTAATAAAGAAACTGGCCTTTTTACGGAATAGTGACGTCATATAGACGCCATTGCTGTTTTGGCGTTTTGCCTGAAATTTTAAATTGCATTATTCAAAACATGTTCTTTTTTTAAATTCGAATGTTTTTACAAAAAATATAATTTATTTTGGGTAAGATAGACACGTAAGAAAAGTGTAGTTTTTCAAAATTAGTCATCATGCCTATTGTCACCACTCCCAATTTCTCCCGCGGGTAGTAGTAGCTGTAGTACAAGGCTACTAAGGGTTTCACAACGATGAATAATAAGTAGCAGCGTTCGTCATGTATGACCTAGCAATATACAGCGATTAATATTCCCAAGGCTATCCCCCTATCACATAAGACCTATCATAGTTATCGAAACTCTGCCTACCCTTTCGGGGATATACATACCAGGAGACTTATTGGTCACTGCAAACATTTTTGGAATTCGTTCAGACCAACAAATTTCACCATGGGAGCAACTCCAAATTCACGAAAAAATAACATCAGCTGTTTCATACAAAATGACCCAAATGTATGAAACAGCTGTTATTTTTTTCGTGAATTTGAAGTTGCTTCCATAGTGAAATATGTTCAGTACGATGGTCTGAACGAATTTGAAAAAATTTTGCAGTGACTAAAAAGTCTCCTGGTATATGTGTGATTTATGTATGTCTTCTTCATCTGATGCTGTTCTTGGCAGCTTTAATAATTTTCTTGTTGACTTTAAGCGTCTTAACTCTCAAAATATGAATGTGTTGTATTTTAAAAGTTAAGAGACTCATCAGTTATTCGACATTGCACTTAAATATTAACTTATCGCCTAAGGTTCGGCCTTCAGCCATAATAAAACTTGTGGTGTGGTTATTTATTTAGCTTAGATGAGAAATAGGGCTATTGATATGATTATTTTTATTCTTCACTCTTCTTTTCTTTCTCACTTTCCTCACTTGACTTACTAGTGAAAGCCTGGCCAATCTATCGAACGCATAGAATACAAAATTGACGTATTACAGTGAAAATAATACATCAGTGCCATACTTTTGTTTTCTATGCGTTCGAATAGATAAGCCACTTAGCTACCCGGGCTGACGTTTCCTGTGCAAACATTTAATACATACATACATAATTCACGCCTATATCCCCGAAGGGGTAAGCAGAGGTGAACTAGCCCCCACGCTTCGCCAATTATGCTAGGTCCCATGTAATAGGTGGCGAGCCTATTGCCATTTATCGGGCACAAAAGTCGCAGTACTTTGCTAGGTGGTAGGTATAAGAGGAACGCTGCTGCCCATTCCTCATCACTGATTGATCCTTAGTCGCCTTGTACGACACCCACGGGAGCGATTTGGGGTGGTGACAATTGTATTCTACTCTGCCGTCACCACACGGCCAACATCGTTTGCGTAATTCTTTATTTTATTAACCAGAATTAATTTATGTTTAGGCTCCCTTCCAGCTCTGAATCCCCAATAGGTACGAGGTCAATGTCCATAAAAGTCCCATTAAGGGGCATTAACCCCGCCGATACAAAAAACAAGCAATAAATTACGCGACCACAACAATGTGTCTTCCGAGGGTGAGCTCTCTGCGTACAGCCGCCGATATTTAGGAGGCCCGCTTTGATTCTAATCACCGATCAATATAATCGTTACATTAATGGTTGAAAGTCGCATCAGGAGATTCAACCTTTACTCTTTGAATGCTACATTAGATTTTAAACCTATTAATATCACGTTTGGGCACAGGCCTTGGATGGAAGAACTTTGTAATCCCCTAGAAACAACAACAATACTTAATTAAAGTTCGAATTGAGCTGGGTTCGAAAAACAACTGAATTGTTTCTTGGTCCTTTTACTTTTGAATCATCATTGCATCATTTCCAGCCTTTCAATGTGCCCAATGCTGGGGCACAGGCCTTCCCTATAGAGGGAAGAATATAAGGAGAATGGGCGACAACACATCACGCTGGCCCAGTGCGGGTTGGTGGGTATTAATGACTGTATGCAACCGGGACCAACGGAGCAAATGCGCCTGGGTAAGTTTTTAAGTATATACTAATATACTAAGGTATATTGCACACTTTCATTCACATTCTTTTCGATGTATTGGTGTTTTGTTATCATATCCGCTACGAATAACATGATTCATATATTCTTCTTCATATATTTTAGCTTCAACTTCAATATACTATCTACACCTCGACGAACGACCTTAGAATCGTGACTCTTGAACTATATGTTATCAAACTAATCAAAAACTCTTTACAAGATCGTCGCTCTCACATCTGAATGTCTCGCTTTAATAAAATATGTCCACCATTATTTTCTTGACACTTTTAGACGTCTCAAAACGATAAGTACAGTGCATATATCACGCGACAAACAAAGCAATATAAGAAAGCGAAACGTGCCGAAAATATTGCGAACAATAAGTTATTTTGGAGGATGCACGAAGAATTTATTTGCGTTGTGTAGGACGCAGGTGGTGGCATCGTGCTGGCACATTCTCTTTGAACATCTTTTTGAATATGTAATAATAAAAATGTCTACATATGAAATGCATCTATAATGAGGTAGCACGCTCATTTCGCCAACAGAATGACTATTATTTTGTATTTAACTGCACGTTATGGAATCGTATTTCAATATACAGAAAACGACTAATTAATAGGTAGGTATATCGGATTAAATAACTCTGACTTAAAGCTAAACAAAACGATGAAAAATAAACTACCTAAGATACATTACGCCTGATTATCACCGAAGGGGTAGGCAGTGGTGCATTAACACCCATATTTCGCCAATTATTTAAGGCCCATGAATTAGGGAGTGAACCTATGCCATCTATCGTTCATGTAAATCGCAGTATATTGCTAGTTTAGTAACTATAGCAGGAATGTACTCATTCCTCATTGCCTTTTAACCCTTATATGGTCACCCCCAGCACCCGCGGGAGAGATTAGGGCTGCGACAATTGTACTTTGTCTTCACCACACGGCTCATGAACATGCACCTGTAAATTAAACCAAACTTAGAATAACTGTTACTAACAATAACAAAAGATTGAAACCAACCAGACCAATATTACGAGTATATTTAGGTACCACAACCGACGTCATTCCACGTACGTAACCTGCTGTCAAACAAACACCAAATCAAACAAGAAACTTTTTGAGTCAAATATAACAGGCCAAAACAAACATTGAGCAAACAACAATTGGAGCCGTCTCGGACGGCGACGACTCCAACTTCGTACGACGAACTCAAAGGCAAAGGGCCGGTGCAACTTCTAATGGTATTTATGAATTAAACTACACAGTAAATGTAGGTATTAGCCTAAAAAGATACTGCGAATGTATGAACAGTCCAAATGGACACAGTGATTCAGACGCTTCACACACAAATATGACACGGCTGTATGTTTGAGCCGTGTGGTGACGGCTGACCAGAATACAACTGTCACCACCCCCATCTCTCCCACGGTGTCGTGCAAGGCGACCAAGGGTAAAGACTGCGATGAATAATGGGTAGCACCATTCCTATTATACCACCTAGCAATTTACTGCGAATTACGTGCCCGATAGGTGTCCATAGGCTCTACCCCTACTGGACCTAACATAATTGGTGGAACCTGGTGTTAATTGACCTCTGCCTACCCCTTCGGGGATTAAAATATTTATCTGAGGCATGGTGAAAGAGGTGCAACAATAGCCACACTTCACCAGCATTACCAGGTCCCAATGGATGATGACTTTCTCACTAGATGAACTGACCTAGCAAATGCCGCTAGGAGCCGTTCAATGCAGTCGAGGCAAGACCGGCAGTTCTGTTAGTATGTGTGTGGTCATGCAAGCCAGGCAGGTCATTAAAGAATCGTCTTGCAAATAACCCAATAAACAGTCGGGGAGTGGAAAGTGAGCAAGGGTTGACCCCTGGAGCGGGCGACCGCACCAATTTTGTTATTCACCGTTTGTATTCAGGGAGGTGCACCCGGCACGTACCGCGGACACGGGACTTCACTTTGCTCTTTTATATTTTTTCACAGTTCCAGACGTTCCCGGGGAGCGGTGTCACGAAACTCTATGCTCGAAACGTGTTTTTGTGAAGGTGCTTTCGAATACACTCCGTTATTTATCATAATTTTTAGTTTAAATTATGGATTTAAATTTATTTGACCATAAATGTTAAGTTGATAAGAACCGTTGATATACTTAACCGCCAATTTGTGCTCGGTTCGGTTGGTGGTTGGACTTCTTTCATGTCCGCCTGGCTACCTTCATCTTATCAATATCTGTTGTCGCCATAATAATAATGTTAACAGCATTATTGTATTCTGACTGTGTGATAAGATAGCCAGCCCCCCTGTGGTTGAGAGTTCCAGGTGAAGCTCGGTTCCATCTTCGACCATATAGCAAAAAAATTCTGCTTGCTTCTTCCCCTTCCCTGTCTAGCAAAAAAAAAGCTTGAGTGACGAAGATCATCATCATCGTCATCACCTGGCCTTTTATGGCCGCACTGCTGGAGGAGAGGTTTTCCTATAGATGGAAGAATATAGGGAGACTGAACCTACCCACGCTGGCCCAGTGCAAATTGGTGGGTATTAACAAGCGCAGATGCAATCCAACGGCTTAACGTGCCTTCCGAAGCACATAGGAAGTTTAAATAATATATTTTTGGTCACCCATCCAATGAGTGAGATTAGTGAACGTTGCTTTAGTTTACTCATAACAAACAATAAAACTGAGTTATGAACCAATAACACTTATTGTTCCCAGTAAGTTTCTAATAGGATTACAAACGTAGGTACTTTAAGTAGACTACAAATATTTAAGTCATTAAATTTTGCAAATAGCAAAAAAATAAACTGAAAAAGGCAAAAGTAATAAAAAGCATAGGAATAAATGAATTCATTGAAATACATGTTTACTTTGAAAGCTCCTGAATCCAGGCCTGGCTGTGCAACATGAACATTGATAATATATAAAAAGAATAAATAAGACAGTATAAGAATTGTCTCTTTTGTATTTATTCATGGCCTCAACCGTACGTCTTTATAGCTAACAAAGTGTGTATCTTTATTGACGTGCCAAGACTATCGTCTTATAAATAAACGGGGGAAGAGAGTTACTTATTCATACAGAGCAGTCGTCTCGACAGAGGCAACACTATTTGGGCGACATAAACACATTTCACCTATCCCCACAGGTGGATGTGCGGTTTTTCCAGAAATCGATGCTACAGCCTCCCTTTACCGCCGCTTTTAGTATGCGGGACACGACTCAACTCCGTTACGCTTTCCTTCTGCAAAAAGGTACTCTATAATTTTATTTTCCGACCAAAACGTAGTTATCCGAGAAACTGATACCTTTGCAACGGATACCCGGCACGCTGCGACTCGCTTTTTTGATCGGCAAATCGAATTCTTCGTAAGCGCCGTACGTACGTACTCGGTCAAATATCATTTTATTTATTCACTGGGAGACCTGAACGTTGAAGGACTTAGGAGATTCATGGCTTATTGATTGTGAGTCTCTCTGCGAAACTAAGAAACTAAATGTCATCCGTTTCAGATAATTTAATTTGGTTCCCTTTTCTCGCACCAATTGGCTTTCGAATTATTTATATTTCTAATATTTGATGATGGAGACCCTTACTTTAGACTCTTACTTTAGCCGAGGAAAAAATAATTAATTAATTAATATTTTGGGTTTTGGTATCTTCTTAGCCTTTTTAGCTACGACGTTAAAATATTTAGAAAGTACCAAGTAGTAATGTATGGTTTCCTTTTTTTAATCTCCATTTTTATGTAACTCGTGTATGTAAGTTTAGAGTCCTACTACACCGAAGCTAGATAATGAGAAGCGAAGGGTAAAATTTGCTACGATACGTAGCTGTGCTACGGTGTACTATCGTAGCTCGTAGCGAGTCGTAGCTCCTTCGTGTCACCATAAGTTCGTCACGGCCCGCCCTTTCCAAATAGAGTTCGCGTCGGATGCCTCGGGCGCGCATTACGACCTCTTGTTTACAGAATGTTTGTTTCGCCGTGTTTGTATTTGACTGCGTCTATTTGGTGTTTGACGTCTTGTAATTGACGCCGAGTGAATCGATTAGTTGACTGGAATAGGGTTTGTGTTGAATGAATGAATTATTCTTATACTAAGAACGTGAATGGGTTTCAATCTCTTGAATGTTGATTTCTGATTAACTATGCGTTATGGTTTCGCCTATATATATACATACATAAATCACGGCTATATCCCCGAAGGGGTAGGCAGAGGCGAACTACTGCGACTTTTGTGCCCGATAAATGGCAATAGGCTCGCCACCTATTACATGGGACCTAACATAATTGGCGAAACGTGGGTGCTAGTTCACCTCTGCCTACCCCTTCGGGGATATAGGCGTGATTTATGTATGTATGTATGTAGAGGCGAACAAGCACCCCCGTTTCGCCAATTATGTCAGGTCCAATTTAATGGGTGGCGAGCCCATTACCATTTATCGGGCACAAAAGTCACAGTACATTGCTTGGTGGTATAAGAGGAACGCTGCTGCCCATTCCTCATCACTGATTTATCCTTAGTCGCCTTGTAGGACACCTACGGGAGAGATTTGGGGAGGTGACAATAGTATTCTACTCTGCCGTCACCACACGGCTCACCACACGGTTTCGCCTAAAACATCCACTAATGAAAGAAGGTCTGTCATATAGCCATTGATCGCTTTGAACCGTTAAAATTCATTGGATTTTTGAGAGCTTAAAGCAATAAATGGCTACATCTTAAAGCCTATACAGCTATTTTATATAAATATAGCCATTTATCGCTTCGAACTCTTAATTCAATGATTTTTTACAGTTCAAAGCTATAAATGCTATATCATATCGTGTTTCGGTAGTCATGCTAGCCGGGCTGGCCTGATAGTTGGCTGATAGGCTCTTAGAACATTTTATTGGGTAAGGAAAAAGGACCTGACTGGACGGTTGGCTGATAGGTTCTCAAACCTTGCATTTGTTCTTTCCCTGGAAGGTTTATTTACGGCAAACATCTATCAAAAGAATCTAGCTACCGAGAGTGCCTCACATTATCAGGGCATTAAGAATTGCAACGGAGAGTGAACTTCTTCTTCTCCCTGCCCTGTTTGCAGTCCATCTAGGGTCGGCACAGTATGTTGCCTCTTCCATTTGTATCGGTCTGACGGTATAAAGCCATCCATTTCTTTTTGATTCGAATCATCCATCACCCCGAAAAGGTACTCTTGATGAATTAATGTATAGAAAATTTTTTGAAAGGATGTTGAGACATCGATGAACGGAGAGAGCGATTCTCAAGCTCAAGGTTTTGGCTTAGGTTTCACAGTCGCATATCATATTATAGCACTTAGGCCTCATAGCAGCTAGCGAGCTTGTGAGGCATGAGAGCGTGGATAAATACGGTTTTGACGACCGACTTGGTCGAATTCTCAGATCGCTGGGTATTGGCCAAGAGGTCCCGGGTTCGAATCCTGGTAGGTGCAGATTTTGTGATGAGCACAAATATTTGTTCCCGAGTCATAGTTGTGTATATGTTTATGTAGTATATTTTCAACATTTATATACATAATTATATTAAAAATATGTCCATCATCTAGTTTTATAAAACAAGAGCTTACGCTACTTACTTTGGGATAGATGATAGGTGTGAGTGTAAAAATATTTTAAAATGCCAAGTTAAGCTAATGGCTTGCTTTATATCACCACCTAGCCACTAAACGTCAACTAACCAATAATGCAACTTAATCGAATAAAATTGACCACTACTTTGATGGAGATGTAAGGGGATGAGAAATAGGCACGACTGTGCTTTTAAATGGCATGAAAAGCGCAGCCACTGTGCTTTTAAATGGCGACTGGACGGGCCCAAGCGAAAATACCGCTAAATGGATGGTGCTCTATATCGACAGTTCTAGAACAAAGCGCTTCAGGCCAACGTGTGCGCGTCGAAAAATTACAAAGCAAAGCTCTGGATGTGAGGGATGAGAGCGTGGAAAGAGCAAAGGTAATCCCTCCTGGCCAAATAGCACTTAAGGATGTCCACTTACTGGACGGCGAAGGAAAAGCAGGGGCCTAAACGGGACAAAATAAATAGGTGGAGATTCCCCACGACGATTGATCGAGTGCACTTGGCTTTTTAAAAAATACGTGTTCTTCTCGATTACGATCGTTCAGAATATACTTGACCACAGTGATAACGGGTCACTGACTTATATTAATACAAAGAAAAATATATTAGAATAATTATAGTCTAGATGCGGGAATCGAACCCTGTCCTCTGCACTCCGATATTTTTTCTAATATTTACTTAACATAAAACTAATGTCATATTATTAATTTTAAAATAGTTTTTGTTTTTTATTCAACGTATTTTTTACAACTTATTTTTTGTATGTGCGAAAAAAGGAACATTTTATTTATTGATAATGTCACTGAATTGAATGAAATTGACTACCAATAGGAGGAGAAATACTGACGGCCGGTTTGGTCATCAGCAGACAGATGAACACAAACTATGTTAATGTGGAATAATATTAGGGATTAATGTATGAAATTGTCGTTTTTTACAATAAAATCTAAATTGTTTATTTTTTAGTGTATAACAAATTTATTTAATCAAAATAGTTACCATTATACATTGCAGGCATCTAATAGGAAGGTCATTTATGCCTTTGCGATAAAACTCTGAGGATCTAGACCGCGCAAACTGTGTGAAAGCATTTTGTACTGCCTCCTGGGAAGAAAACTTCTCGTCACGTAGATAATTGTCCAAATCACGAAAAAAATAGTAGTCCGTTGGGGCAAGGTCTGGCGAATACGGAGGATGACGAATGGTTTCTAACTGCATTTCCTGAAGTGTCCTGTGGCGCCGGCGCGCCCGCTGCCTACCGCCGTGCTTGCGGCAGCAACCGCGCCGCACGCGCGGGCGACGGCGAACCCGCCGTATTGGAGCCGAGAGGACTTCCCTTGGCTCCCGCCCCGCCGCCCAGCCGGGCCAGCCGCCCAGGCCCCCGACCCCAGCCAGCCGCAGGCACCGGCACCCAGCCACCGAGCCACCGCCCCCGCCGAACCGCTGCCCCGCCGGCAAGGGGGGCGCGCACGCCGACCAGCCCGCCAGACACTCGCTCCAGCTCCAGTCTCCTCGAGCGCGCCTCCAGCGCTGTCCAACTCATGGATGGGCAGTATGTTGATAGCCCTCGACCAGCTGCTGCTGGCCCTGGAGCGGGGGGCCCGCCACCCACAGGACCCCGTCCGCATAGCCATCATGGCGGTGCGGATGACCCTACAGGCTCTCAGCGCAATCTGAGGGCCATCTACTGGAACCCGGGGGGGATTAGGGGAAAGGAGCAGGAGCTCCGCTTACTCGCCCAGTCGCATGACGCCCATGTCATGCTCCTGGGCGAGACCTTTCTTCTTCCCCAGCACACACTTCGGCTGTCCAACTACCACGTGTACCGTCGGGACGACACTACGTCCAGCGGCCGCGCCTGCAGAGGCGTGGCGATCCTGGTACGCCGTGACGTCGTGCACGAGGAGTTGGACCTGGCCCCCTACGTGACCACCGCCACAGTGGGGATCACAATCTTTGCGGCCGGAGCGGAGTTGCGATTGTACGCAGCCAACCGCCCCCCCAAACCCCGGATTAGATCAACCGCCGGTGCGGACCTCCAACAGCTGTTTGACGGTGTGACGCCGACCCTGGTGGCTGGCGATCTCAACGCCAAGTACCCACAATGGGGTTCGCGCGTCACTAACCAGGCCGGAAAACAGCTGCTGGAGGCCAGTGCAAGGATGGACGTGGAAGTCATCGGCCCGGACTCGCCGACCCACGTCCCCTCCGACCCCACCAAGCAGCCTGATGTACTGGACATCGTCGTACATCAGGCCCTGGGCGCGCCCATTAACCTGGAGGTGCTGTATGACGCGAGCACACAACACCTCCCCCTCTTGAGCGTTACAGACCTGGCCGCCACCTGCACTGCACCATGAGCTCCGGTTCCCCACACCAACTGGGGGGCGTTCGCCGCAGCCCTCGCCGACCTCACACTCGACCGCCCTGTGTCCTCACCCGAGGACGTGGACGCTGCGGTCGAGTACTTCACCGCGCGCATCCAGGCCGCCAAGGAGGCAGCCACCACCCTCCGCCCTGCGAAGTCTCGCAGGGAGGAGCTCCCGCCCCATCTGCGAGCGGAGATCATCAGGAAGCGAGAGCTGCGCCGCCTGTGGGCGACAACCCGCTGCCCACGCCTGAAGACGGAGCTCAACCGCCTGACATTCAAGCTGTCGGAGGCCGTGAGGAGATGGCGCGGCAGCTGTTGGGAGAGTCGCATAGACCATGCGACTGACAGCGCCGCCGACCTCTTCCGGCTGAACCGACAGCTCACCCGGTCCGCCCCCCCTGTCTGCTCGCTGTTGGACAGCGCCGGCAGGCGTCGCTACGCCGCCGCAGACAGGGCCCACATCCTGGTGGACCACCTGGGGGTGCAGTTCACCCCCCACCCGGCCTCTACCGACACCGCTGTCGTCGAGCACCACAGGCACGTGTGTCGCCGTGTCGAGGAGATCCTGTCGGCCCCAGCGCCGCCGCTCCGCGGGGAGGACTTCATCTCCCCTGCCGAGCTGCGCAAAGCCGTCCTCCGCCTCCACAGGCGAAAGGCGCCCGGGCCTGACGGCATCTCCTCCACGGCCCTCATGCAGCTTCCTCAGAGGAGTCTGGTGGCACTCACCAGGCTCTTCAATGGCATCCTGCGCACCAGGCACTTTCTACAAGCGTGGAAGTGTGGGCGGGTCATAGTCCTTCTGAAACCGGGCAAAGACAGGCGACTGCCCTCAAGCTACCGACCCATCACGCTACTATCGCACGTGGCCAAGCTGTTTGAGCGCCTGCTGCTGCGCCGAGTCCGCCCGCACGTCCCGCTCAGGGACGAGCAATTCGGATTCCGCAGCGGCCACTCGACCTCGCTACAGCTAGCGGGCGTGCTCCACCACCTCACGGCCAACCAGAACCGGGGCCACCGGACGGTGGGGATCTTCTTGGACATCGAGAAGGCCTTCGACCGTGTCTGGCACCCCGGCCTCATCTTTAAGTTTGCCGCCACCAGCATGCCGCCCGCCATCGTGCAGATGGTAGCGTCTTTCCTCGAGGGTCGTAGCTTCTACATTTCGGTCGAGGACGCCGACTCCCACACTTGCCCGATACGCGCAGGAGTGCCCCAAGGAAGCTGCCTTTCACCGTGCCTGTACGCCGCCTACACCAACGACATCCCCACGCTCTAGGACCGACTCCGGGAGTGGGAGAGGTACGTGGTGTTGGCGCTATTTGCCGACGACAGCGCCTTCTTCGCCTCGTCGCGCAACCCGCGCGCAGCCGCCGCGAAGATGCAGCTGCTGCTGGACCGCCTGCCCGCATGGCTGGACAACTGGAGGATGGCCGTCAATGTGGGGAAGACGGCTGCCATCCTAGTCGGGTCGAGACCGCGCGTGCCCCTGCTGCTCAAGCTCCGTGGCCAGGACGTAGCGTGGCAGACCTCAGTTAAGTACCTCCGGTGTCACATCGACCACTCGCTCCGGATGACGCCGCAGGTCGACCACTCGATCTGCATGGCGAAAATGGCGCGAGCCCTGCTTCGTCCGGTGTTGACCCGACTACCGCTGCGTACCAAACTGATGGTCTACAAGACGTACGTCCTGCCGCGGCTAACCTACGGATGCCGACGGTGGAGGAGTTCGTCGCCCGTCTGGCGCGTCGGATGTTCGACCGCGCCGACAACGGGCCCCACATCAACCTCCAACACATCGCACCCAACATCCCTGTGCCCCTAGGTTGTTCCAGACGAGCACTGCCCCGAGAGCTCCTGTCACCACCAGCCGAGGAGACGGAGATGTCACCAGCACCAGCTGCATCCCCGCGACGAGGCGACATCCCCCGGCCGAGATTCCGCGTCGTCTATGGCTCGAGGTGCGCCGCCGGGCGCCCGCCCCGCGTGCCGCGCCCGCCCCAGACGACGCGCCCACCGGACTGACACCGTGCCCGCCGCCCGCAGCAGAGCGCAACATTGCCCCGTGCACGCGGCCTGCTGCGCGGGCACACCCACCGATCACGACAACCAAGTCACGGCTGGTCGCGCGAGACCATCTCCGCGCTTGATCGCCGTGACCTCACCGGACATGACACCACTGGATTGGACCATACCATCATCATCATCCCCACTTATCTCGCCGACTCACCACCAGGTTCCTTCCCCCCTACTCTCTGGTACATGGTATAAGTCGAGGCCCGCTCGCTGGCTCCTAGCCGGGCCTTGCCCCACGGCAAAACACCCGGCATATGGTTAGACCGCGCCGAGGGCCTCGCCACCAGACCGGGGTCGAGCACAGGGGTGCGATGGGGAGCCCCGCCGTCTTAGACGGCGGCTCAGACCACCGGGGGACTGATGTCCCCTGAGTTGATGCCCGGGCCATGAGCTACCGCTCGATGCCCGCAGCCCGCCATCAGGCGCATGACCCGGATGATGATGATGATGATGAAGGGTCAAAACGGTTTCTGTATGAGGCCTCGCGTTGTCATGGAGCAATAATGGTAAAGATCGATTCATGAGTCGGGGCTGTTTTACTGCTAGTTTTGCGAAACATTGTTCTTAGTTCAGCACAATAGACATCTGCCGTTATTACTTGACCAGATCGGAGAAAACTATAGTGAATAACTGCTGAAACCACTTTTTATTGGTAAGTTTTGCTTTATGACACTGTGGTGGTCTGGGGTCAGCCATTGCATTTTCCTTTTACGGTTATCATAAAGAATCCACTTTTCGTCACATATCACAATTCGATCCAATATTCCTTCATTTCTGTACCGTTTCAACAAGGCAACACAAGTTTCAACACGCGTTTCTTTCTGCAGATCAGTCAAATCATGAAGCACCCATGTTTCGTATTTTTTTTATTTTATTGATTTGACGCAAATGAGTCAATATTGTGGGTAAGGTAACGTTAAACCATGCCGCTAATACCTGAGTAGTTTGACTAGGATCGGCTTGCACCATCTCACCAAACGCAACCTTGATATTGCGGGCTGTTTCTGCCGCGTCACTTCCGCGCCGGAACTCGTATCACTAAAAAAATCACTCGAATTTTCGCAGTATCCATCTTTCTTGTCTAACTGCCGCACTTAGAGAAGTGTATTAACTTTAATGAGTACTTAATGTCAAAATAAAATATTTGAATATAGACCATAGACCCGGCAAGAATAGCGACTAGTTTTGAATTGTTATTTTTTGACATTAAATACTCATTAACGTTATTTGACGTCTCTGAGTGCGGCAGTAAGTCGCTTATATTATAGTTAATTTTCAAATTAAGAATATATGAATATAAGTTGAATAACAAAAATAATTGAAAGTCGATATTCAAATTTTCACATTTTTTAAAAAAAAGAACATCATAGAAACCATGTGAAAAAAGTTTCATTCGAAAATCTCAAACCATGAAGATTCTATGTCAATTCAAAAACCTATTACAATAAAACAGCAATTTCATACTTTAACCCCTATTATTACAAATATTTATATTTTTTTTTTTCAATCTAGATATTAATAACTTGAGTTTATTGCTAATGACTTGCTAGATGATATATGTGCGTGGGTATGTGTGTTAAACAGGTCCTAGCAATTTTTAAGGTTTAGTTTCATCAACCCCAACAAGCACACGTGAAAGGTTTTCTTTTTTCATCGGATCCTTTCGTGTTTGGGATGAACTGGCCGCGAACTCCGGCTTGCTCAAAGCCAACAGCATTCTGTCACGTTTCAACCGACAAGTTTGAGTTTGTTTAACGAGCCCCATTCTCCGTTCACTCAACTAAATCTTTTGGGAGGCAAACAACTACAAACGAGAACTTTAAAAAACCGACACGGGACCAGAATACGAAAGGCGCAATTGTGATTTCATTGCTTTGTGTTTCGGGGAAATTATTCTGTAGGTACGTGAAAATGAAACACAGGTAGGTATTGATTTTCGGGATCAAGGATTACAGAAATCATGGAAATAGCTTACACTTAGCTTAGAAATTATCTAAATTTTTAATTCATGACCTAACACATATAAAATAAAGTCAAAAAAATCAATTATCATTGCATAGTCCTCCCCAAAGAGTCGCATATATTATAGTTAGTTATATTATTAATAAAAAATCTAAAAGAGAGAAAGTCGTTATTCAAATCGAGCGTTAACAATGAAAAGAAAATACTAAAATATGTAAAAATAAAAAAAAAACCTTTTGTTAGACTTGGTTACTTAAGAAATACATTGATTTAAAACTTATAATTTGGACTGAAACACAAAGGCAGAGTTCGCTTTTAGAAAGCGTAACTTGACTATGAAAAAATAACATCTTGAAGTTTTACGTCTTGGATAAATAAAAGAGGCAAGTCTTCAAAATCAAAAGCAACTTTAATTGCGTCGTCCTTCGGTTTAGATTCGAAGAGCAAGAGATAAACACGAACGAGCGTCTGCTAATCGCTCACTACTCTGTCTGAGTGAAATACTTTTAACTTTTTATCGGGACCGATCGGATGGTAGCAATTTAAAAAGTGCTGAAATCTAAAGGTTAACTGAAGATTAGATTCTAAAATGGATAAAGCAATTTTATTATTAGCTCTAAGTCTTCCCTTAATCTTTTTCATCCTGTCCTGTTCCCAGTTTATCTGGGGTCAGCACAGCATGTTTCCTCTTCCATTATCGTCGGTCAGGCGTCATCAAGCCCTTCACTCCCTTTTGATTCATATCATCCATCACACTGGAAAGGTGCTAGTGAAAAGTGAATGTGACGCAAAGGACCATGCCGAGAGACCAATGCACGGAGAGAGTGATTGGGCTGGGAACCGATCCATACTACTGAAGGATTGAGCTTAGGTGTTAAAGCCGCCGCCTGACACCAACCATTTAAGTATGCTGTTAATGGTGGTTTGCACACCACCATTAGGGTGCCCAAAGTGCTTATTGATAGTCGATTTTCGAGGGAAAATGGTAACATTTTGTTGTCAGTTTTCCACGATTACGAATTCGAGGGAAGATGTGACAAAAATTCCCAGTTTTCCCCGTTCGGGGGAAAGCTTTTGGGGGAAACTGGGAACAGACGGATTCTTAGGACTCACCTATGGTGAGTCGGCGTGGCACATTATACGCTATTTTTTCGCTCCCTGCCCAGCGGAAGCGATAGAACAGACCTAAGCGTCGTCTAATTTGTGTAATCCGCGCAGGGGACGCGGCAAATCGTAAAGTGTGCTGAGTTACGGGACACAAAGTGGGCACGCTACATCGCTGGCATATTGTGTGGCCGTCCGGCCCGACGCTCCTCTAATATGTGGGCTATGCGGCGCCAAGGAATGTGATATGTATATACTTACTTCCAGTTATGTTTTTTCCTTGTGAAATGTTAAAGTGTGTAATTATAGCACAGTAGAATAGAATACAAATGTCAATTTTTGACAGCTTATCTTACATTTGACACGGCGCCGACGGTCTATAAGTTGTTTTCTTTGTTATACGTCAGTTTCATACTTTTATTTTCTATACGTTGGATTAAATAAGCCACTAGGCTAGGTCTCTGTCTCGCATGTTGATTCATTAACACAAGGTGTTCCTTAAATGTATGAGTGACAAAAGCATGTATACATATATCGTAAGTGAATGGAGAAAACGGCAAGGAAGACCCCGTCGGATTTTTCATAGTCAAATTGAAAATATATTAAATAGGGCCAGATCAAGAGTACCAGAAACCATGCATGAGGACATTAATGAGATTGATGAAGCGAAAGAAGTATGTAAGAAGGATCGTAGCAAGTGGAAAGAAGTTATCTCTGCTTACCCCTGTGGGAGTACGGCATGACGTTTATATATATGTGTTCCTTACGTTATCATCAGACAAGCAAAGTCTGTAGAAGATAACCTCGACTAAAATAAAAATCTAAACGAACAGTAATTTCTATATATTCTTGATGCTATAAATTTTGAACAATTTTTTAAGTACTTTTTGAGTGGTGTCGCTTTTTTTTATTAAATAAGCGATAATACAAGAGGTGATTTGAGAAAGGTCCAAAATGGCCGCACTTCCTTCGGCCATTTCGCAAAGTTGCCGCCATAACATTACGTACGCGTAACTTAGCCAGCTTTATGAGGGCTTCCGAATATTTGAGCTGTAATTACATAAGCAACCGCGCGAGTACGTGAACTTTCGCCGAAATTACGCAGTCGGCGATTGGTGTTTACGATCGGGAGTATAAGGCACGTGATTTTGTGCTCAATGCGTTAAATTGTTGCCTGTTTTAAGTGGGGTCTGGTGCAGGAAAGGTGCTTGTGAGCTGAATACGAGTGAAGTTTTTTTATTCTAACAGGGAAGCTCTTGCCCTTCATCTTACCTGATGGTAAGTGACGAAAAGGGCCGAAGATGGAATCGAGCTTCACCTGGAACCCTCAACCACAGAGGGCCTGGCTATCTTATCACAATATCGAGATCGAGCCGGACCTCTGGATCTTGATTCAGGTGGACCACTAGACCACTAGACGGTTCAACCTCCTTTGAGAAGATACAGGTTTTTTTAAAGGACCTAAGTTGTTGGCTGTTGGCCGAGAAGCCTTTACAGCATCTACCGGGTTTCTGGGATAAGGCGAAGACCTTGTCCTCCAGCCTTGCAATCGAGCATCTCCCGGGGAACTATAACTAACACAGAGAGCCTCGGCCACAGAGAGAATCGGAGCTTAGAGCGGCAGTCCTCTTAAGGAGTGGAGGAGTGGCGCGGACCTCGGCTGTGTAGTTTTAAGTAAAGAGTGCCGACAGATAAGAATACAATTGTCACCACCCCTGCCTCTCTGGTGGGTGTCGTACAAGGCGACTGAAAGCTATAACATAAATAGTAATGGGGAGCAGCATCGTTGGTGCACCATCTAAAAATAGCTGCGAAACCTGAAGTAAGTTGCCGAATCGCGGGTGTTAAAACATACCTGCCTACTCCTTAGTTCCCCAAGGTGTGAATAATGTAATTACTAATTCCTTGAAATTGAAAGATAGTTTAGTCAGATAGTTGGCGTAATTAGATGTTGTTACGCAGTCCGTATATTGTCACAAGCCGTGTTCTCTATTGCGGGGCCACAATTCCAAAGTCTATGTTGGCATTTAAATGATCCTAGCACCGTTTTGGCATCGTGCCTTGTCCAGATAGTACACGCTCTCACGGATTACGAATTGTTACACCGAAGCTGTGTTTGGGTCAGATTAATAGTCAGGTCAATGTCCTCTTGAGACTATTTCTACTAGTGCAATTTAACAAGGAATCAGTTCAGAATAGTTTTCATTCCTTGCGTTCTTTCCTTGCGTTTGACATGGTAATAGCAGGACCAATCTCATGTAAACGAAAAGTTATATCTACTTGTCATTCTAAAATTGTAAATATCGTTAGTTTATGTTATTCTATCGCGCAAGATTGTAAAATGTTCAAATATTGTGATCCGTAAACATACTGCTTACAATTAAACGGATTATTTCTTAATAGCTTACATAAGTTACTTAGTACATGAACCACCGAACTGCATGAACCAGCGAACTGTTTACTGCGTCATTGACCTTCGATCATTAGGTATGAATTTAAATCCACCTTCGACCCTCATCGTCACTTACCATCAGGTGAGATGAAGGCCAAGAGCTTTCCTGTCTTGCATAAAATAGGAGTCAGATTTGTGTAGCACGTAAAGTAATGTATGGTGAAACGTATTACGTGTAAGGCTCAGGGCATGGGGTTTGCACTAATCCAGCAACTGTCGGATTTTACTGCGGCCACAAAGGCCTTCGTGTAACACAAACATGATTTGCGTTGGGTTCGCGTGCCATCCACATTTTTCGCGTAAAATTTCGCCATTTATTTTATATTTTATTATATAAGGCTCTTTTCACACACACGAGGTACCTACTGCCTTCTGGCAAACTATTCTAGTACCTAGATGCAATCTCGGGGATCACGCACCCTAAGCCGTCTTATCAGTGGATGACGGCTGACTTTCGCAAGTCCAGAAAGTCACTTCTCTCATTTTGTTTTTTTTATCGTTAAAAGAGATGATGTTTATTGTAATTTGTGTATTTTCAAATTCAATTTATAATGTTTCATTTGCTATGTTGTCGATTGTGTCCTTCCCCTTTAATTGTAATAAGTAATATTTGGCTTAAGTAACCGTATCTGTTTCTTTATTTTCCAATCCTGACTTCGAAAATATATTTTTTTTAATTTTTTTCTTACTTTGTTACAGAGGAAAAAAATAAAATGTAAAAAACATGCAATGACGTCAGAGTCACGCAATCAATCAATATCATGTCTGTTAGTCATAAATCAAATCCATTGTCATTAATTGTCGTCGTCGAAATAACATTAATAAAGTAAAAATAAATTTGAAATATTTCCGACACTTTAATTTTAACTAATTTAAAACGTATTTTACTTGAAAATTAATTTCAAACATTTCGAACAATATGGTTTTATTTTTTCGTAACTGTGACCTCATTTGGCGCTTACGTCAGAAAAAATAAAAAATATGGGCGTCTACATTTTCTGCATAGAGGACAATAATACTACGGATAATTTTCTGTCTAATTTCATATAACATCAAATTAAAAGTATGTTGAAAAAATGAAATGTTGTCAATTGCATTTTTTATTGTTTATTATGTTGGTGATCGATAAATAAATAAATCCCTAAGTTTGTGAGTGTGAATTACTTAAAAGTGCACAATTTCTGCTATCCAGGTTGTATCGCGGTAGTGACAGAGCGAGTTGAAACATATGCGGTATCCGTAACGGAACCGCTATACATTACGATCACGGTGCACTTGCCGTATCGTGAAAAGTTTGTATGTTTGTTTCTGCTTTATTCAACCATCACGGAAACCGAGTGTGTGTGAAAACGACACGACCCGACTCGACACAAGCCCAGCGCCATTGCGTGAAAAGTCGGATGTGTTCAAATTCCAATATAGCGAGCGTAAGCTATCCACAGAATGACCATATTATCGTTGGTGAGTTGCCTCATGCATGAATGAAGAATTTATTGAGAGTTAGGATTAGGGAAATCGCCTCGAGGAGAAATTGATTGGAATTCTTGAAAGAGTGGAGGTGTCAGTAGATTGTACTCTGAAACAACTTAAATCAAAATTCATATAAACCTTGTCAGTGACACAAAACTTTTATCTGTGTTCATTCAGTTCATTCTTATGTGTGTAAGTGTGTAAGTTCTCTCTTAATCAATATATTTTCTATAATTAATTTACTAGTGTTTTCAATCCTCTGAACCTCTTAAAGGGATTGTAAACAGTGACTTCTACGTGGTGCCGAAACCCAAAACCTGCTCACTTGTAATTTTTCACTAGCCCGTTAGATCCCACTGCTGGGCAATGGTCTCCTCCGTAACCCTCCATCTAGAGCCATACCGAGCCAATTCCGTCCATGTTTTGAAGTATGCCTCCAGATCGTAATCAAACCTTGAAAGTTGACCTGGAAGTTTAGTTTAGCTGGGCTTTTTCCGCACTTAGCCCCCTGATTGGGCCATTGTACGTGTCTCCTTATATTGAACTACTCCAACCATCCCAGATTATCCCAAAAACTTAGCAGCCTTTTCAGACTGCTGCAGGCTTCTGAGACCGATACTGGGGATTGGAGAAGCCTTGCCCGTTGATCTGCCACGCTCCTGCATTCTATAAGCACGTGCTGTGGCGTTTCTTCTACCTCCATGCATCCTCTGCATAGAGGGCTGTCGGTCACCCCAATGGTATATAGGTGCTTGTTTAGGGAGCAATGGCCAGTTAGTTGACCTGGAAAAATAACGTCCAAAAGCTACAAAGGTCCGCGTTGTGAGTCAGCTAACAGGAAACAGTACGCGAATGCGTAATTTTTCAGTAGACTACAACATTTTTCACCTGACCTTTTCTCCGAGGTAGGAAAAACTTATCCAACCTTGAAACGGCGCTCATCCCTTTTACGAGCGACGTCAGTAACCTTTCTCGGAGTTTGCTTAACAATATTCAAATGCCAGCCTGTTCCCGGACCGCGCCGTCCGGTAAACTGCTTATTATGCGTCTCAACTATAACCTGGTTTAGACGCTCGAATTGAAAATATAGCTTAAAGCTTTCGTTAGCATAAGTGAAGCTCGATATAGCGCAGACGCTTAGCGCGCTCGGCCTGTCATTGCGCAAACTAAGCAATGTTGACAAAAGTAAGAAAAAAATGGAAAAAATGTCGTCAAGCTAACTTACTCTCTTACTCCCTCTTAGTTGCTATGATATGATCATAATTTTTATATTTTTGATCACCCATCTAATGACCAGCCCTTGCGAACTTGCTTAGTTTAAGCAATGGCAAGCCGAACGCGCTAAGCGACAGCCCTATCGAGCTACGCATATGATTGGATATGACATCCTTGCATGACAGAAATTACAAGGGAATATGAGGGTTAGATAGATGGGCGAATGTTTTTTTTATTTTTTCTTATCTTTGTTAAATATGTGTAAAGAAAACATATTAACACAAATAGTTTAGCATTTTTGCTAATAAATAAACATCAAATCTGTCTTATAATTTCGGCTAAAATAGAATATTATTATAGGTTTCTCCTGGGCAGTAAAATGATTGAAGATTTTCTTGAGATCGTATAATTTGTAAGATAGAAGAATGATATGCAAAAAAATGGTGTCTTATATTTTGGTTGACAAATAAAGATTTTATCAAATTAATGTTAACAGATAATTTTTATTTTTACTTATATTATAATATTTTTTATGTATTTTTGTAGGTTCTCATGGTCAAATATGCAGAAGCGTTCCTCTTATACCACTTAGCAATGTACTGCGGCTTTTGTGCCTGAAAATGGCAATAGGCCCGCCACCTATTACATGGGAACTAACATAATTGGCGAAACGTGGATGCTAATTCACCTCTGCCTACGCTTTGGGGGATATAGGCGTGATTTATGTATGTATGTATCTACGCCAATGCGAAGTCACACCCACCAAACATATTAGAATGGAGGCGAGAAAACGTCGGCGACCCTTTGATATGGGCTTTGCACTTGATAAGGGCTTCGACATTGATCCTTGAACTGCTTCCAGAGTCACTTAGAATTCGAGGATTCACTTCTGACAAAAGGAAAAACAGTCGCTGTTAAGAAAACTTCTAACGAAAAAAACTTCTAAAGAAACTTGCGAAAATTGTTCAGTGACATTCAATATAATGTTCTCTTGTATTTGCACAAGCATGAAATAAAAACAAATTTATCCGATTTAACTCTTTAAATTGAGTATAAAAGATAGAATATAGAATATATTTAAGTGTTTGGCATTTTTATTACTCAAATTCGTTAAATAAGTACTTTTCGAAAGGTTATGAGATATCTTATATACTATACTATACTTCTAGTATGACGCTGCGCCAGACGTAGGTCACTATAAAATAATAAATTATTCAACAAGGGACTAAATCGAGCCATAACGACATGAGATGTTTTGCCACCCGCGATGGGCGCTATAGTTTGAGTGTCATAATGGTTGTTTAGCCCGCGGTAAAAACTCTTCTTTTCACTTTATACGAGGAAAAAAATACGAGTAATTAAAGTAAATAAAATAAGATATTACTTTTAATACGTAGCTACGCTCAATACGAGTACCTAACGGACATCTCTTCAAAATTCAAATAACTACAATATCCCATGGCACTGCAAGTAACTCATCTGTATGCATTTTATATTTCAGTGTATCAGTTTTAGTGTTCTGTTTTCATAATTTAATGTATTCTTTTACAGTGCTTTTTTGTGAATTAAATAAATAAAATAAATCAATTGTGGTTCCTTATATCTTGGAGCCCACTAGGACCCTCATACACCGTTCCGTTAGAAAACTATACACTTTAAACACTCCACAATAGTCCTCTCAACATACTACTGTAACACAGCCACGTAATAATTTGTGACTTATTACTCCCCGCCTAAAACACACTCCATTATTCATGGCAATAATTATTATCATGAAATATCCAAAAGGCAATAATTCGTAAAGTTTTGTATTTAATCTTCAAAGGCTTGTATCATAGTAGGCTAGCGGGCGATAACCGATCTGGTTACAGATTTTATAAAAATGCTTGTTACCAATACATCCGAAACCGGAAAAATAGAAAGGCAACGAAAATCGGAGTTGTAAGTATTCTATTGACTGACAATAAAATATTATCAAAAAGAATAGGTTCTATTTAAAATAAAGTAATAACGTTAGACTTGTAATAAACGTTATTATTTGTTAGTGATTCAAATGTATAACAAAACAAAACTAAATTTACACCCACATTGCGACAGTTGCATAACGCATCCCACGTAATAAGGGGCAAGTCTCATCATCATCATCACCAGCCTTTTAATATCCCCACTGCTGGGGCACGGGCCTTCCCTGTGGATAAAAGAATATAGGGAGATTGGGCCGTAACCCACGCTGGCCCAGTGCGGGTTGGTGGGTTCTATTATTATAGGGGCGAGTCTATTGCCATCTAATGGGAACTTCTTCTTCTTAATCATGGGGTCAACTAGATCAGCAACTTTTTCAGACCTCTTTATATAGACACCAGTATCCAGCTTTCATGGAGCACTGTGAAAATGAATGAAAATATGGTTTATTCATATAAGGTATGATTACATACACTCGTGAATCGTTAAAGAAATAACGTTAAACACTGGAAACGAAAAGAAAAACAGTTTCCAATATTTAAAGTTATAAACTACACGATCCGTTCGTAAACTACCGGGAGGCCTTGTTCTGAGAAGAACGGGCAAGAAACTCAGCAAGTTTGTTCCTGCCTTTACATGAAGGAAAGATGTCATAAAATATTTTAATATATTACATATCATATTATATTCTATCTTAACATATTAGTTATCATATTTAAAAAATATATTTAATTTGAATGTTTATGGACATCTTTCATTGAGTATAAATAAAAATTTATAATTATTACTGGTAGTCAGCATAGCTTAATTTACTTGGTTAAAAAATAATTAAAACTAATATATACATGTCAGTTGGTCTAATTACCATACAAAATCTATATCCACGCATCTTTATCGTTTATGTAGTCTATAACCGTATAATATCCCTTTTTCACAAGTCTTTGTTAAATTTGGCTTTTAAATTTAAGTTAAGGGAGTTCCGTTAAAGATCGTGGGATTTTGTTGTATATTTGTATACATTTCCCCAATGTAAGAACAACCAGTTTTATGCAGACGGAATTGAGGAAAGGCTAGTGTACTTTTTGCCTGGTACTATATTTAAGGGTATCACCAACTTTAACAAATTGATTACAATTTTTATAAACATATAGAATATTATCATTTTATATGTTATAGAATGATAATAATGTAAGTAAATAATAATATAGAATAATATAAAAATGTTTATTATTTATAAATATACTGACCAGCTACAGTTAAAATATTTATTTCCTTAAATAATTCTCTTAACGAGTCCCTTTGTTTAAGTGTGCACGGCACGTATTGCCCTTTTCTGTATTAAAAATATATCATTAATATCGGACGCTAAAGAGCTCCATAACAACATGCCATATGACATAACACTATGGAAATAACTAAAGTCCGTCTCGACATTTGTCAATAGTCTTATTTTTTTAACAGCGTATGCTGCTGCGTATGTTATATTCCATATGCCACATGCCAACAACGCATTCTTTCATAATTCGGCGACACAGTACACAGAGGCGATGAAAGTCTAAAAAAACTGATTTTAGTTGGAAACACGGCAAAAGAAGGCAAACGATCTCGCGGTCGTTCACCAACATGTTGGGCCGGTCAAGTGAAAGACTCATCGCCCTCAAAATACTACACAGCTAGCCAAGCACGTGACGTAGACAAAATCTCTCTCCACCACTTGAATATGTTTTATCTCGGCATTTAGTGCGAGTTAGAGCGAGCGGAGAATATTTTCATTTCCCCGAGGAGATTTTCTCCACGTCCCGTGCTACGGTAGGTATATATACGGGGTAGATGTAATTCTGAAGCTGACAACAACCAGAGAGAGACTATCATATTTTACACATAGAAAATGTTATAAAACCTGGATACAATACTTTCACCCGCTAAAGCGCATACACTAAGCCCTACCGCTAAGGGACAGCTATCAGCCCCAAAGCATCACGCTAAGTTTCGTGCCAATCATACTTAAACAGTCAAATTAAACTAAGGGACAGTGACAATTCGATTTAGTGCTTAATTGAATTAATTTATTGTGTTTCAGCTTCACCTGCAGAATGGAAAAATTATAATGGGATGGAAGTTATAGTTTTCTCTGATGTGTACATCAAATTACTCGTATACATCAGAGGATGTGTACGAGTAAATGAAATTAAGTCGTGAGCATGTTATGTTATTATTTATCTCGATGTTTCTATCACTTTTACAGCGACTATCACGGATAGACGTTGATATATTATTTTGATTTTTATTATAACGTTATAGAAATGTAAGAAAAAATATTACAAATAAAAAGATGTCACAACATTTTCGAAATTTTCTATTTTTTTTTTGTAATAATTAATTTAACAACTAAATTGAAAGACCAGAATGAAAAATATGACTCGACCACTCGACTTACCACTTTTGCACTTTATTTTGTTAAGTTCGAAAACTAATTGAAGGTAGGTACCAGTGGCGTGGCGTGAAAAAACAAGTTAGGCAAGCCACAACTATATGAAGCCTCTTATGGTTTAAGCATTAACTTTTAACACCGCCTGCTAGGATACGGCTACAACTGTTCAACGCCATCTAGTGGCAAAGCGGAGAACTACGTTGCCACTTTTGCGTGCTTGTGCTTTGGCTGGACGATTCAACCCGGTCCGGAGCGGCTTGCAGGAGCGGCGCACGACCGCGTTATTGAGCGCAGTTCACAAAAGAAATTCCGCTTTTATGGCTATTGCAATAAGATCTAAAATATTTACTTCTGACGGAACTTGTTTTCGTGGGAGTTTATTACTAATGTGTGCGTGTGTCGTAGTGTATCGATGCATAAGCGCGTAGGCTGCCGAAATGCCGGCTTGATGCCGGCTTGTAGGCAAACTTTAGGTACTATTTCGCGTTGCGTGCGCCTGACAAGACTACGCTTGTCTGTGTGCGTGCAGGCGCTCTATAGCAGGCGTCCATATAACTCGATATTTAGCGAGTTAGTTGAAGGAATCTAGAGAGCGGGAGCGAATTGTATGTACCTGTGTTGCATATTGTTTCGCGCGCGTTTAATACTGTTATGATAAGATTATATTGATGGATTTTTTTTATTTGCTTATAAAATGGTATTGTACTTGAATTATGGTAATGATTTTTTTATGCTCGCTCGTTTGGTACGGCTGTTGGGAATCGGGTTATATGGACGCTCCGCCACTGGTAGGTACTTATATTACACATTTTGTAAACAAGCATTGCCATAAACAGTACTACCTACTTCTACAATAAAAGTAATAAGTCAAATTATATTCTGCATTTCGGGGAAATCTCTTATCAGAACTCTAGGGAAAATCTCTCGTTATTCTTGTAAGATTTTCCATGTAAACGCTTATTATCATTGAATACTACAACAAAGCCCAACTTCCCGGAAATGGATACCACTTAGAGCGCAGATATATAAAGCGGCTAATGAAAGCGGAAATAAAAATACCTCTGTAAGCGCAAGTTAGGCGCATAATCCGGCGACCTTGTCAAAGGTAGCTTAAAAAGCAAACTCATCCCAGATATCATTAAAGAAAGTCGAAATTGCTGTGCGCCACTCAGGCTAATGGAAGAGAACACTCCGTAGGCAACTTTCCTACTCGTAAAACAGATACGTTAGGGCCGCGGCTCATTGGTTTTGTCTAAAGCGTGCGTCGCACCGAGCCATGGGCTGTATTAATATTTCAATTATTTCATACAAAGAAAACGAGGTTAGAAAAATTACTGTCCTGTCCCCGTAGCACGGGTGTGGAGAAAATTTCCTCGGAAAAAGATTTTTTTCTCTCTCGGTAACTCCCACTAAATCCCAAGACGTAACACTGTCAAGTGGTGGAGAGAGATTTTGTCCAAGTCCTGTGCCAAGCCTACTGATGCGTGAAATAAACCTTAGCACATTAATTTTTAAAAAATCTAACTTTTTATATTGTTCATATCAAAATAATAATTTTTAATTATTATTTAAGGACATGTATGTATTTAAGGACAACTTACAACTATCGTAGTTGGGTTGCCTAGAAAACGGATCAGTAAAAAAAACATTTAAAATCATCTTAAATTTTGAAATAACGCCGGTATAAACATTTAAAAACAAATCAGAATTATATTTTGATATTTTTAATAATTAGTGTTCACATTCAATTCTGCGGGATCATTAAAATAAAAGTTTATTCTATTATGTCGAGAATTATATTTTTATAGTGGTTTTCACCACCTCATCAGTCATAAAGTCTATTACATATGGGTCTGTATTTTATAATTCTAGAACAATAAAACTATGAACATGAGCGAAATTAAAACATATTGCGGAATCTCCCGGGCGTGACGGCGCGGTGTAACGCTCACTTTATTCTCTGTAAAGGTGTATTGCGAAATGAGTTTACCTGTTTTCCTCTTTTTGGAGTTTTAAAACAAGATTCCTGGAAATTCACAGAATATTTCTTGAAGTTTTATAAATCAACATTACTCATATTAATGTACGAGTTTTACCATGTTAAACAACACAATAAACATAGTATTTTTGGTTTTCCTTGGAATCGCGTCGTATCAAATATCAGAGATATTACATAGAAAAATATGCCAGAAAAAGATTTTGGTGGTTAGAAAAAGAATTTCGAAAAATTATGATCTTGAGGCGGGAATCGAACCCGCGTCCGCTGCTATCCGGGGTGCCTGACCGCTCGGCCACCCAAGACACTAATTAACTTGCCGAAATTCTTCTAACCTTTACAATTCACGTTGTACCACCAAAATCTTTGTACTAATTTTTCTAACATTTATATAATGTTAAAATTAAATTCGAAATAGTATGCCAGAAAAAATTAACTTAGGGAAGAAAGGACATGATCGTTAAAGATATGTATTTATATGTAGTATTTTTGTTACAAAAGGAAAATCTGGAAAATCCTAATTATTATTTAAATTGCATTAATGTAAACACATTATTAATCAGTTGAGTAATGTTTTTAATCTGTTTTCGAGCGCACTCAATGCCGCGAAATCGGATCCAGTGCATAAATCCGCCAGTCCTTTGTAATTATTACAGTTTCCAAAACAAACGGAGGCCACCGCTGGCCGCGTAAATAAATGTCATCGCCACGCTCCATTACAACGGTAAACAATCGAAGTCCTCATTAAAAAACAATACTTAACATGCAGATAAGTCCATAAATATTTCATTGCGTTGCGCCCCAAGGCATTTTGAAATGACCCCACACTGGAGCGTTGCAGTCGTTTCTCTACAGTCTGTTGCATATTTGAGAGCGTTCCACAAATTGGATTCACCATGAAAAATGCGAATGACATCGCATTTTTCATGGGGAACAAATGTCTGTTAAAAGAGCGGGGAGGTAAATCAAGGTCGTCTCAATACGGTTAATCCTCCCCTCCATCCATTCCCTGTGTAGGTAAGAAAAATTTTCAGAGACATTTTTGAAAAAAATTGCATCTTAGATTAATTCCATTAGACAGTTGTCATCTAAACAATCATTGGGGTGACAGGAGGTCACAAAGTTGGTGTCATAGAAGACATTATAATAATATGTTACAGGCAGATCGTTGATTTCGGCATTTTATAATATTTCTCGTGACCTGATGTGCCAATCGGTAGGTTAAGCTTACTCTCTTGTCACCAACCGGAGCGCGGCTAGCGAACTCCATTAATTATGAAAAGTGTAGAAATCATTAAAAGAACCTAAATTATGTAGTAAAGAACGAACTTTTTCACGAAATGTCGACATTTTATAAAATGGCGAATTTGAGGAACTGTCTGTGACACGCACATAAATCTTCTATTACCACCCACATTTTGCCAACTATGTTAGGTGCAATAGGTGGCGTACTTGCAACGTAGAGTTGTTTTAAAAGAACGCCCATAATTAAATGTCAAGTGCACGAAAAATCAAACAGGAAGCATGTTGTTGCAGAGCACGCCAAGCGAAATTGAATTGCTCCAAGCGAAATCTTACGTGCTTGACCATAACATCGTTTTCGTGTACAGCGTGCAACAGAGCGTACTCCACACTGCTAGCCCCAATCGGCTTTAGCACACAGAGATAAGATTCAATTTGGCTCGCATCGCTCACTCTTGAGAGCATCGCGTTACATAAACAGCTAACTACCCGCAACAGAGTGTACAGTCGCGACTGGGTCAACGTTTGCGCGACAGTTGCAAATTAACCCTTATTACCATCGCTTTAAACACTCCAGCCAGATTCAGTTAGCCCGCTCTTGTAGTACAAGGCTCTGGAGATCCAATTCCCTTCGTATAGCGACGTCCGTGTACTGAAGTAGGGTAACAAGTCCGTTGACCTTTCGTAATATTATGTGTGTCATATTCATATTATGATTTGTAGCTTGGTACACGTCAATAGTTGAAGAGGATATTATTATCTCCCCCACGAGAACGGGGAAAACTATTCAATAGGTTCGGAAACATCAGAGAATATTCAGTGCCTACTGCAAAAAGTTTATTGTGATATATTGTATTGTGCTAGACACGGTATCATTCTACTTTATTATGAAATCTTATGGACAAGCTAAAGAAGGACTTTATACATTTTATATGAGGCACTTGATATGTACTGCTGCAAAGACATTAATGATCATACTCGAGCAATGTTTACGTAACCATATTCTGAGAGAACTTTTCGATTAGGACGAGTTGTCACTTAACCAATCATTAAGTGACAACTCGTCCTAATCGAAAAGTTCTCTCAGAATACGGTTACGTAATCATTGCTTGCTCGACCAAATGGGATTGGTCACTTGCTACGGTCCTTACATACTTCTTTCGCTTCATCCAGTCCCTGACATCTGTTGTCTGATATCTAGTATAGCACGGGGCCTGCGGCGTATGGACAAGGACGTGTACATTACATTATGCAATCATCACCTGGAAAGTTGCAACACAACGGTGTAAAATATTGGTCCGTGTATTGTTTTCCTTCCAACCCAAGCGCCTAAGCTGTTTACTCTACGGAGGACGCAAGTTCGATTCCCACATCAGGACAATGATTTATCGATGTTTCTTTATAGATTTCATTTTTTCATTTGTTTTTGATTTAAAAATAATTAAGCAAAAATATAGATAACGACAAACTATTCCGACGGACATGAACATATTGCTACACATTTCGATTCAAGAAAAAACGAAACAAAAACAGCAAG
This sequence comes from Cataclysta lemnata, assembly GCA_963931975.1. Taxonomy (NCBI): domain Eukaryota; kingdom Metazoa; phylum Arthropoda; class Insecta; order Lepidoptera; family Crambidae; genus Cataclysta; species Cataclysta lemnata. The sequence goes on along the minus strand of OZ008349.1, from coordinate 11,568,356 downwards.
CCTCACCACTCAGACACTCATGAGTTGCAAAATGCGCACATTCCATATCCGACGATAACAGATGTAGATGGGTCAGAGACATGATGTTGGAACGTTACCCGAGTGAAAGGTAAAGAGGAATAGGTTTATTGTCCTTGCGAGATCGAAAGTGGCGAATCCTTTTAGGGCCCGAGTGCCGAACGACACCGTTTTATCAAACCTTCCGTAGCGATCCGCTGAAAGTTTGATGCGGACCCATAGTTACCATTTACGCGTAGGACTCCGGTAGCACACGTTCCACGCCCTCCGGGACGCACCTTTTCGCCTTCCTAAAGCTGCGTTTCCACTGGAGATGTGCGAGTAAAAAGTTTCGTATGAGGATGTGCGTATGAGGATGTGACACGTACAATTGCTCAATCAGGAGGCTGAGTGCGGAAAAGGCCCAGTTAAACTAAACTATTAGGATGTGCAGCTGTGCTGTGGAAATGTGTCAGGGTTTCCACCTCTTTCACTGATCTGTGGTTTCCACCGAAAACGTCTTACACGAGAATGTGTAGCGGAGCTGTGAAAATGCGCTTTAATGTGCGCTGCGAAGATAGACTGCTTCTATTGACTAGCAACTACAGAACGCGGAATCGTCGCAAACCTCGCAACACATTACTCACAATACATATCTCGCAACACATCAATACTTGTTTAATATGTAAAAAGACTGGAGGAGCTAGAGCAGCGGTGTTTTGCGCTTGGCCTGCGATTGCGTAAACTAAGCAATATCGCTAAGATCAGTCATCGGATTGGTGACCAAAAATTTATTATCTCGAGTTCCTCCGTGCTTCGGAAGGCACGTTAAGCCGGTGATCCCGGAAGCATCTACAGTAGTTATACTCACAAACCCGCACCGGGCCAGCGTGGTGGGTTATGGCCCAATCTCCCTATATTTTTCCATCCATAGGAAAAGCCCGTGCCCCAGCAGTGGGTACATTAAATAGGCTGGCGAGGATGTAAAAAAACTCTTTATCCACCAACGCCGTGCTGAGCGAGCCTACGAAAATGGAGTGATCCCATTGGTTCTCCTCAAACAAAAAACTCAAAAAACTTCAAACCTCGCATTCTCGTACGTACATACATATGTCACGCATTTCTCCCACAGGGGTAGAAAGAGAGATCACTTCTTTCCACTTGCTACGATCCTTACATACTTCTTTCGCTTCATCCAATCTCATCAACCTCTACATGCACGCCCGTCGATTTCGGGTACTCTTGACCTGGCCCTTTTTTAATAGACTTTCAATTTGATTATTCTCCCAATTTGTATGGTGGAAAAGCAGCCTAACGCACGTTCTACGCTTGTCGGGACGCACCTTTTCACCTTCCCAATAAATAAATACGCAGAACACACTTACGTTTCGCTGTTTCCGCTGCCGAAATGAATTTTTGCCTTTTAAAATATTGCGTTTAGTCGGGGAAGGAGCGGCCTGCCGGAATTATTTGGACGCAGCGACTTTGGAGAAGATGGATTGGTGCTGCGTCAGCAAGGCGGGAAAAATATTTTTTTCAGGCCAAGGGATGACAGAATGTAGTGTATAGTCTATGGATGGCAGTGTATGTTACTGGTATTTGTGTTATTGTATTATTTATATTACAGAACAGTGTGGTAACGACAGTGCAGAATATAATTGTCACCACCCCCAATCTTTTCAGTGGGTGTCGTACAAGGCGACTAAGGGTAAAGACAGGGAATATTGTCTGTATATGTAGTATAGTAATACTTCAATTTCATAGATTTGTATTATTAGAAGGGCAGGAACGCTGCTGCCCAGCCCTTCTGATAATTGATAATAATTATTATGAATAACTGACGCACTCAGAGACATCATTTAACTTTAATGAGTACTTAATGTCAAAAAATTTCATTTAAATCAAGACCATAGCCGGCAAGAACAGCGACTAGTTTTGAATTGTCAGTTTTTGACATTAACGTTAATTGACGTATCTGAGTGCGGCATTAAATTACGTCAAATATTGGAAACGGTTATAATATTCGCCACGTTTTTGAATTGTGTGCTATTGTACGTATGTGTGTTGCGAATTGCGAAGTAGAGAGTTGCAAGTAGTGAGGTATAACTTGTTAATGAGCAAACAGCGTAGGACCGTGAACAAATTGCAACCCCTCCATATTTCATAGGCGCTTGATCCGGACCCTAGGCAATTAGATCGAACAAACAAATCTCGATTAGGGCACCCGGCTAACTCTCATCTCATTAATGTCGTGTCCGCATTTAATTAAAATTTTCCCTTTTTAACTAGTGACGGGATGGAATATGTCGACAATGACGGAAGCGAGGTGGAATGTTATCGACAATGCCCGCAGTGAGGATGCTGTTGAAATGAATTTTAGTAGACTGACGGAAAAATGCAGTTTTAAAAGCTTTCCCCCCCATAGTCTACATTTCAAATGCCGCTCACTTTTGTAAAAGGTATACAAATGAGAGCAAAATAAGTGTACACTATATATATTAGTCTTTTTAAAATAAATTATTTAAGTAATAAAATTCTATATTTCTCGAGACTACTCAAAGGTTCACAACGTTAGTAACAAAATTAATAATTTTTAAAATTAACCTCATACTTACCTTAATTTCATAAAATTTTAAATTTCCTAGGGTTGTCTATGATTTTCTGTTCCCGCGTATTGCAAATCTCAGTGTCAAAAAAAACATAAGCATTAAAAACGTATAATAAGCTTATTCATGCTACGAATATATTTAATGCGTCAAAATAATAGAGTCAAGACATTTTTGCTTTGATTTAATATTAAGTTGATAATCGATAGTCGGTCACGTCCCTAGTCCAGATTTACTCTATGGTTGCGGGCTTGTCGATCCATTATTAGCGCATTCTTGAGGAGATAACGCCTGTCCCCCAACGACCGTAAAAGATAGAGTGAAAATATGACGACGCGGAGTCGTTACTTTAATTAAATTCCGTATTGAGAGTTTATCTCTTGATATCCCCACCCTTTGGGCGAATATGCCTTTTTATTTTAATGTTATTTTGACGTAGACACAAGAGAAGTTTGTTTGTAGGCAGGTAAAATAATAATTAATATTATTGTGAACTCTTTTTATTTTTTACATTTAATATAAAAATATATTATATTAAAAATATATTTTTTCTTGATTTGACCTATTCTCGAAATATATTAACGTTACAGTTTCCCACAGACTTTTTATCATAAAGATTTCTAAACGCTCTTTTTTCATCTAGACTGAGGGTTTAGAAATCCTTACATTAACCCTATTTTGTTAAATGACCTTGGTAGTTCTTCAGAACATCCGTCTGAGACAGCTATCTTCCTAGAGAAACGTACGGAGACCCCGGCAAAATGAACCTTAACCGGCGACCACAGAGCAGATTATCGAATAAAAGCATTGTAAAGTGTGAAGATTCTCGAAGTAAAAAACTCTACTGGCTGACTTCACCATCACTACTGCACTCCTCATCCGCAATTCACACGGGTCCAATTACTCACATATTCCACGTGGAGAAATCTGAAATCTCCCCGCGGAAAAGCGCTCTATCTCACGCTAGATCCCGAGACAACACTGTCAAATGGTGGAGAGAGATTTTGTCCATGTTTTGGATTTAATGACGCGTGCACAGCACGCAAAGACATAATGCAGATTAAAAATTGGGGTCAACCTAATCCAACGTTTCGTTTTCTGTGATTATGCGGGTCTGAGCAAGATTGATGACGACTTCCAGGGTGGCTGCTCGGCTTAAACGCTTAATCCTCGAGATTATGAGGCATAAATAGCAATTCATGCTTGCCCTCTCACACTCACTTATGTAGCTACGCATCTGAATACCCTTACTATTATAAATACACCCTCAGTATCTCTAGGGACATCGTTTGTTAAGTTCAAGCCTTCATAAATTTCCGTAGTATTTTTACATAATAATATGTGTAACTAACATATTAATATTGTATAGTACACAAGCTTAAACTAAACTAACAACGCCGGGAAAACTGCAAGAAAATTTCAAATGAGAAAAAAAATTAGTCGCAAAATAACTCTAAGCATTTTTGTAGTCCGTTTAAGACATAAAGGGAACATAGAGTAGAGAGCATTATTAAACGCAATTTTGTAAGTAAAATTTAAAACAAATGTAAATATGGGGATAATCTTCGTAAATTACTCACTCACATTTCGACCTTTCTAAATGCGCACAATTCGTCACTTGAGGTTCTTATTTGTCACGTTAAAATCCCACTGTCTTTACCAGAATCAACCCTGACCTTTATATTACACCCTCATCATCATCATAAAATCTGTTTCGTTCGCGCCAAGCACTCACCTAGATGTATCAAAAAGTTGGCCACCATATTTCAATATCTTATGAAAAATCACCATTTTCAAATGAAGACATGGCTCAAAGGGCTCAGATATCAAGCCAAAATCCCTCAAACAAATAATAATAACTTAAGAAAGCGCTGCGGAAATTCTAAAGTGCATGAAAAATAAACTGCCTACTTGATTCAGAGTAAAACATGCGGACTGTACAGATAAAGCGGCACGTCTACGTACGTCTTGTTAACTATTTATTATTCTAAAAAAACAGACTTAACGTTCTCTGGGAGCCTAAGGTCGTCCCAAAGCAAACATCCGTACCTGCCCCCGCTCGCCCCACTTCAAACGTCTACTACCCGGAGGAGGAGTAAATTATCCCGTGAATAAATTATATTTCTTCCCCCCTTTATGAAGACGCTTCAAGTGCATTTTCGCCCATGTTTTTTTTTGTTGGGCTCAGATCAAAGCATTGCAGGAATTCCGGGCACGGTCGTGACCCCGCAAACGTAAAATGAATAAAAAATTTAATGTGACTTGATGTCTGTGGATAATAGCCGGTAAGGGACCTTAGGATGTTTTCTGGCAAAATATTGTTTGCTCAATTGGATTCGTCAATCTCTTTATCTTTTTTTCAAAAATTGCTCAGTCATACATATTAAATCGATCGTCGATCGATATTATGTTTGATCTGTTCCTAGGTAAGGCATCTATTTCCTGTTAGCTAGATTAATACGTTTTAAAATACGTAGCTGTGTAGAATAAGTGTTTTGCGTAGAGCGTAGATTAACAATTACGATATTATCTTAGGTATTTTAAGGATCATAATAATATACTTACGTCAGAAACACAAAAATATATTTAAAAATATAACTGAGTTATCACCAATAAAAAAGTGCTTATTGGTATAGGTACACTAACTGAGCATCTCCCATAGTTGACTTTTACGACGCGCTGATGACACGCGGATGAGTCGGCGCATTCTGCATTATTTTTACTCCCAGACCAGTATTGAAGGGTTTATTTCTAATACTAACTAATATCTACCTATTAGATTTTAATTTCAACATTATACAGGGCGTCCCACGGCCATGCCACACGGAGGGAAAGTATATTAAATATTGAACGTAGGATATTTTACTAAAAGAAGACATCGTTTTATTTTTAAAATTACTTGTATTTTATAATAGCGTTTGAAAGGGCTACTCATAAACATTATTTTATCCTAAATAACCTAGCATATTAAATGAAACTAAGATCATAAAATTTTTCATTTTATTTAAAAAAAAATAATTTATCAAATACATACTCTAAATGTGATCCGTTCTGTTGTATACAAATTCTCACTCTTTTGATAATTTCTCTCCCTGTCGATTTACTTATTTTTGCATGCTGGATGTTTGAAATAATACGTCTAAGTTCATTTTGTAACTCCTGCACACTGTTGTACTGGTTCCTGTAAACTAAATCTTTTACATAACCGCGTAAAAAAAAATTTTTTACTAATATCAGCCAGTTGCATGGTAATTGTGAGGTCATGAAGAAATGCATACAAGTACCTACTACACCTCATGTATCGCTTTATTATTATCATGTACTTACACCACGGAAATCTTGTATCTCAAGTGGGTAGGTCTTTGAAATGATAATGTTAATTGTTGGAAGCATGGCCAAGTCAGAGGAAATTTCCCTGAACAAAATTTTAAATAAAATGAAAAATTTTATGATCTTAGTTTCATTAAATATGCTAGGTTATTTAGGAAAAAATAATGCTTATGAGTAGCCCTTTCAAACGCTATTATAAAATACAAGTAATTTTTCTATCACATTTGGCGGGTTCGATTCCCGGTTGAGGTCGGCGATTTTTAAAAAATCTGTGAATGCAGTTCTACTTATTATTAAAAATAAAATGATGTCTTCTTTTAGTAAAATATCCTACGTTCAATATTTAATATACTTTCCCTCCGTGTGGCATGGCCGTGGGACGCCCTGTATAAATGTTAGAAAAATTAGTACAAAGATTTTGGTGGTTAGAAAATGGTCTAAAAATTATAGTCTTATGCGGGAATCGATCAAAATTAATATCTACCTACCTACTATAAGTTAGTCAAAGATAGTTAGTTTTTATCTATAAAATGTCAAACTTCCAGCCAGCTTCCTGCCAGATTAAAAACCAACTGTAGAACAAAATAAAACATTTGTTTTAAAAAAGACAGGTTGCAAGAAAGGAATTACAAATATCATTTAACTTTGTAATTAATAATAATATATTATTTCTAACAGTTATACAATTGTCACCACCCCCAATCTCTCCCGGGGTGTCTTACCTAGCGAAGTACTGTAGGCTTGTCATCTATCTAACATAATTCCACGAATGTTGTTAAAAAAGGTCGTACGGATTGAAATAACACTTGCATTTTTAGATTTTACTCCTTCATAGAACTTTTATTGTAGGTATCTAGTAAAGCAGTAAAATCTAAAAATGTCCTCGTTAAAAACGAACACCTGATAGAGTTACAGCGCTTACGCACTACATCCGATCCGAAACCGAGAAAAAAATATTGGTCTAGAAAACTCGGACAGAGATCGGATGTAGTGCGTAAGTTACCATAGAAATAGTTCATCGGCTACAACGGACCGTCAAAATCTCGGATATGGATCGGATGTAGTGCGTAAGCGCTCTTAGAGGTTATATCAAACAAAAAGTTACACAATACTGTATCCTACCTACCCCTACCCTAGCTACAGAAAGTTACCTGTTACCAACAAAGCTTCGACATCGACAGACCAATTAATAATTTTCCAATTCGCCCCCACTTCCCTCGGAATCGTTCATCTTTCATTCAACATTCTATATATAAACCCGTTAAATGTCCCTTCTAAAATGCCTTTCCGTTTAATTTCATTTCTTATAGGACGGACCCACGGTCGAGGGAAATACCCGTAGTCCTGGTAACGGTGTCGAATCTACCCTCTTTGATCTACGCTATAGAATTTGAGCCCTTTAATGAAATCTTTAAATGTAGTCACAGTAATCTGTTTGTGTCCAACAGCCCCAACGACGAAGACGGGTTGGGCCAACGACTTTCATACATACATAAATTACGGGTGTCGTACAAGGTGACTAATGGTAAAGAAAGCGATGGGTAAATGCATACCACCTCTTAGACAATCTAGTAATATACTGCGATTGTGCCAGTTAGATAAATAATAATAAATCTTAAAGATAAATAATAAAAATAATAATAAATCTAATGCAATAGACTGGCTATATCCCTATCACATGGGACCTAACATAATTGGTGAAACATAGGTGTTTATTCACGTTTTTTTTTAGTGGAATACATACCAGCCGCTAGCTAGGCGATTGATGTGTGTGGGAATACCCACTAAAACACTACGGTGTCCCTCCAGCCCTTTTTTGCAGGGAGAGTCTGGGATCTGCCGCGAGGCAATTCACCAGTCTCTCCCCAGGGCCACCCGGCTCCCGGCTGACGCCGGGGTCAGCGCCCAGGAGGGGATGCTCGGAACACTGGATATCCCCCCAGGTGCTTATTCACCTGTGCGGTAAGCATACTCCTTCGGGGGTAAATAGGCTTGATTGATTTGGTGTTAGACTTTAACAAAGAAAAAGATTTGCAATAAAAAAAATTCTAAATATAATGGCCTAATGCGGACATAATTTTTGAATTCTCTTTACATTAGGTACCTACCTAACTAACACTATGTTGTATAAAGTTTGTTTCCATACACCTAAAGGCTAGCGTCGTCGCCAGCCCCTATAATGTCCCTACAGCTGGGTCACAGGCATTACCTATCGTGGAAAAATTATATCATCATGACTAATGTATACCTTTAGACCTAATACAGAACATTACTAGCCGGGACGTAATTCTAAATCTCGGACATCATCGAGATCGCAAACTATGTATTACATCGGTGACTTTCATTTGAAATATCGAAGGGTTTTAGCGTATAAAGGCATTTCATGGGTCCTGGCCCGATTAGATCCCCATTTTTTGTACCTCGATCCGTCGTAGTCCCAATCACTTAATTGTAGAAAATATATTCATTCGTTTCTAGCAAAAGGAAGCTTTACATATCAGAATGATAGGAGAAGCTATTGAAATAAAGAAATACCAAAATTTCATAAGGTATCGCTCTAAAAAAGGATAGAAATTGTGTGCACGTAAAAATTATTTTCCAAATTGACAAGTGCCATTAAGAAACACTGAAACGGCTCACTCCCTGTTACCTGGCATTGTTGTTCCTTTAAAGATATTGCACGATATTCAATTTCAATGGTCCAACGAAGTTATCGCATTAATATGGCACGTGCAGATGTGGTTTCCAAAGACTGAGCACCCCAATTGAATGCAGCCATATGTGAGTTTCTCTGTCTAGTCCAGCGCCCAGACGATTTTGTAAAGGGGAAGCGTTACAGGATGTATTTAAATATATGAGGAATATTACTTTTGAGGGTTGGTGTCAGGCAGGCGGCCGGCTGTAAAACCTAAGCCAAAACCTTGAGCAGTATGGATTGGAATGTTGTCATTTAAATCACTCTCTCCGTTCATAGGTCTATCGACATGGTCCGTTCCGACTTTTTTCTATACATTCATTCATCACAAGCACCTTTACGGTGTGATGGATGATATGAATCAATAGGGAGTGGATGGCTTGATGACGTCTGACCGATGTGAATGGAAGACGAAACATTCTGCGCCGATCCCAGATAGACTGGGAACAGGGCAGGGAGAATATTACTTTTGAGGAAACTAATACGGACACAGTGGGTAAGACGAATATTTTAATTACATAATAATTACTTACGCATAAATACGAAATCTCTGTTTAGTTCCTTCCCTGCCTCCTTAAGGGAGCACACAACGAGGCGCGCGAAAATACACCAATTTTTAAAACGATTTCATACGCGGGAGTGCCCGTTTTAGGCAGTATTGGTCTAGACTATCTTCATACCCACATAAATCACGCCTATATCTCCGAACGAGTAGACAGAGGCGAATAAACATCCTTTTTTCGCCAATTAAGTTAGATCTCATTTAATAGGTAGTGAGCCTATTGCCCATTCGACAGCGGCCGTGGTCACGGGGGGACTCCCGTGACCACGGCCGACGGATTAAAGTGATCGAAACGTCGGGTTAAATAATTAACATGCCAAACACCTAATTATACGCGAGTCTTATCCGTAAAAGTTGTTTTATTTCAAATGTGTAGTGCTCGTGCAAATATAAGAAAACATTATGAGCCTATTGCCTTCTATCAGGCACATAAAAGAGAAATTCTGGTGCCTATAACTGATCGCTGTCTTTACCCTTAGTTAGTAGTCTTGTATGACACACCACACGGCTACTCAGCCATCTTTGCCTATTCTGTTCTGATATGGTAATTGTTACCCTTTGTATTCAAATAATGTCCAATTAGTACATTTTTGCGCGCCTCCAGTGTTAAATCCTTAAATAGCAAATATTAATCTCGTGTGTGCACATCGCTTTAAGAGGGACGGATTTAAATTAAAACGGACCCCTTTGAAGAAAGGGTATTTAATTGTGGTCGGTTCGGCACATCGTTTCGTTCGTATAATAGGCGAATTTCATACTTAAATGCTTTTTGTCCTCAAGTCAGTGGGAGCCTCTGAATGGAATATTGCTGGGAAAGATGAAAAATTTGTGTCCAAACGACACTGAGAGCGAGATACGGACACTGGAAATGATCCAATTTTGAATTCTGTGAATAGAAAATGATTAATTTGCTTCCTATTAATTGTGGAGGTTTGATGGGCGTAGGATTTAATAAACGTTAGTATTTTACTAAAAGTCTATTCTTAGACTGATTTTTAGTTATAATAATCTTAAGTAGGTAGGCGGCTCTTTGATAAGAGTTGCCTAAAGTTCAACTACAGTTAATGAATTTTGGAGTGTTTTGATCTGGACATCTTCAGTGCGCCCCTCAGACCTCATCAGCGTTTTCCATCAGGCGAGATTGTGCTTAAACAATAAAAAATGTCACAGTTAGGCTCCTACTATTATAGTACATACGTAAATCAAGCCCATTTATGTCGGAAGTGGTAGGCAAATGCTATCAACCAAATTCCGCCAACTATTTTAGGTTACATGGGACCGAGCGAGCCGCGACCCATATAGATACCTGCACGGCTAGCATACCAACGAAACACGATATGATATATCCATATACCATTTATCGCTTTTAAATGTCAAAAATCCAATTATTTTTTACAGTTCAAAGCCTTAAATGGCTATATCATACCTTCATCATTTCAAAAGACGCCCACTGTTAAAGGCCTCAAAGAATCTCCTACCTTCTTGAAAGATTCAATTTACATGAATTAACAACTGAGTATTGATCTCTGGCTTTTTATTAAACATTCAAAATAGACTTACTGCCGCACTCAGAGACGTCAATTAACTTTAATGAGTATTTAATGTCAATTTTTTTTATTCAAATCTAGACCATAGACTCGGCAAGAATAGCGACTAGTTTTGAATTGTCATTTTTTGACGTTAAGTACTCATTAACGTTATTTGACGTCTCTGAGTGCGGCAGTTACAGTGCACAGACATCTACTGAGAACAATGTTTAGAGGACAAATCGCTATTCCGTCTGCTCCGCCGCAATTCAATAAAGCAAGACGTTCATGATCTTGTCACCATATATTCTAGGGCTTAAAGTTCAAAATTGTGTAGTTGGACTGTCCGTGGCACTGTTTACGGCGGGTAATAGGTGTCCGGACTCCGGAGGTGGGTAATCCCAATTTGCATTAGTATTGCTGTTGGTTTTGGTGATTGGTTCGTCCGGTCTGCGAGGCCTTTAGTTTAGGCTGTTTGAAGCCCCTGTGAGATCGGTTATCGACGCCCTGTTTGCGATACAATTGAGCCTTGACAAATACCTGATGAGGGTGAGTTGGTTGCAGCTGCAGTGAACTTTACATCAGTACATGCAGTGATCATTTTAGTTTACGCAATCTCAGGCGTGCTATAAGCCACTGCGGTATCACGCTCTTTTAAAACGCGATATCCGCAAAATATTCCTATATTATCACAAAAAAAATTGTGGTCGTTGGTATGTTCAAATGAAAATCGAAAATAATTCCTTCAATCTGCTACGCGGATCTGAGCTTTATCTGAAACAAGTATAATGTATTTTTGTTTACAGCAAAAATCTTGAGAGCGAATCGCCTTCACCAAATTTCCGAAACATTTTGTTGACCCAATAAAGCTGCACTACCGTTAACAGGAGGTTGCCTACTTTCGATTCAGTTCGCTGCTAAATTTTTATTAGGGGACGGATCGGGGGTACAAACTAGTGCCCTTGTCAGATACAAAAACCCATCGGCCGCCGCTCCCTCGGGGGAACTTAACCTATTCTAACCGGCGGGGTTATTATGTAAGCCTCTTTCAATCGCTTTCGTCTACCTGTCACTCTCACTCATTGAGAATAATCGCAAAGTGTAAGAGTGACAAGTAGACGAAAGCGATTGAATGAGGCTTACATAATCGGGGTTCGGGCTACTGTTTTATTCCCTTGTTGGGCGGTGATATCTATTACTGCCGCCTTTGGGGGTTCGATGTTATGTTTCTTAATGTTCTGCGTTAAGGTCTACTGTAAAACAGTTGTACGAGAAGTAATAGACCGTAAAGATAACTAGTTCTGTGCGTGATCGAAGAGGAACGAGAGGGATTCATTAATCACTGAAGTATTTACTGATCCATTACTACTTTACTATAACGCTATTGTGACACTTGTCCTGTGAAAACAGTAATGGATAAGTAAATAGTTCGGTGATCATCACTTTCAACTCTCAAAAAAAGTTAGCGAATAGGCCTACTGTTAGGGGCATATTTTTGTGTGATAAATATGGATACTTGTTCTAGAGTCATAATTGTTTAAAATGTTTATGTAGAATATTTTCAATATTTGTTTAATTATTATGAATATTTTTCCGTCATCTAGTTTCCATAACACAAGCCCTTAAGCTGCTTACTTGGCTGGATGATTGTCAGAAATATAAAAAAATATTCTATAGGTACACAATGTAAAAGAAATATATAGTATAAATATTATCTAATAGGTATATAGCCCGTCTTGTTCTTCGGCTAGTCCATTAAAAATATTAGTGAAAGCAATTTTGAATTTGAATGAGCAGTTTCCGAGATAACCTTCTTCGTCAGAACTTAAAAGCATGACGACATCCTTCTAATACCCGTAGGTATTGACTGTATGTCATACGTAGGTACGTACAGAATTAGTCAAGTCCTATTTACATCCAGGCAGTTCAGACAGTTGGTGAATTCGAAAATCACTCCAGCCAGTGACACGCGCCATATTTCCTTTACAGACGCGGGTCCTAAAATACAACACAAATCACCGGCGAAGATAAAAGAGGCCTAGCCAAACAAAGTTCGCGTAAATCCTCCAAATCCGTTTCTGCCTATCGAGTGTCCAAACAATCTATTCGGGGCCAACATACGGACGTCGGGATCGACGTCAAGAAAAGTTAGGGCGCTCCTTAATTAGAAGCGTCGTTGCTAAATAACGCCGGTTTGGAGTAACGTTTGTTAGGCTTAGGAGCGTTAGGGGCAACCCTGCGCAGGGCTGTACTCGGTGAGTGGCGTGATATAATTAAGAATACCTACACACGAAAGTATTTGTACAATTGATGACACATAAATCATAAGTCAAGCTCATAAATCAGGTCCGTTCCGTCTCTTTTCTACTATACATTCATCATCACTAGGATCTTTACGGTGTGAAGGATGATATGAATCAAAAGAGATAGTGGATGACGTCTGACCGATATGAATGGAAGAGAAATCATATTGCGCCAACCCCAGATTTAGTAGGAACGGGGCAGGGATAAACGGACACAAATAAATCAAACCTATGTCCCCGAAGGGATATAGGGTTAGCAGAGGTGAACTAAACACCCACTTTTCGCCAACTAAGTTCGCCATTACATGGGACCTATGTATTGGCGAGCCTATTGCTATCTATCGGGCACATAAATCGCAGCATAGTGTGGTATAAGAGGAATGCTGCTGGCATTACGCATAGCTGTGTTTACCCTAAGTCGCCTTTTACGACACCCACGGGAGAGATGGGGGTGGTGACAATTATTGTATTCTGCTCTGCCGTCAGCACTTGGCAGTTATTAAGGCAGTAATAACCTAAGTATACCAGGTGTAAAGAACCTAAAAGTAAATTATTATATTTCCGAGCATACTTAATTCAGGAAAATAACATCCCTCAGCCGAACGACCTAATTGCGTCCCTGTCTACTTAATCCTGCCCGGCCGCGTCTCGCGACTCTACTGAAACGTACAGCCCAAAACGCCCGAATTCAGATCCCACGCTGCATAATTGAAAAACATTTCCTCCGATAGAGATGAGACGAATCTTAAAGCTATTGTTTTGGACTGCGAAGATCCACTCGACGGCGTCAGATTCACCGTCCTCGAGTGTAATTCGACAAAGAACGAGCTAAGCTCTGCTTGGGAACTTTTAAATTATTCTGCGGTGAGATGTACCTATTGAGATTCTACTTGTTCGAACAGATAAGCACTGACTGCTTGGAGAGATGTACGTCTTACTTAAAAGTTTGTATCAATGCTGTTTAAACAATTGACCGGGTTTGGGCTGAATTAAAACTGGTATTTTGTTTATTGATTTTTAATTCAACATTATATTCAATGTTAGAAAAATTGAATGGTATTTGAAATATTTGAATCTCCCATTTAAAAGTTATCTTTTTTCGAAATCACACATTCTAAGAGAGCTGTCGTCGAGAAAATTAACGAATGGACGGAGTATAACAATAAGTAATTTATAAGAAACTAAAATTCTACTATCTCAATTTCAATGTTCGCAGCTATTGTAAGCCTTGTTAGAAATTGATCTTTCGTAACACTGACAAATTGAGTAGGAAGGTACCTAACTATAATAGGCCGGTAAGTGAAAAAAACTTTTGAGATAAAACATTTATTTGAAATAACACAAACTTCACTACAAATATTCAAAGACAATGAATCGTTTAAAAATACTCGATAGCATAATCTACCCAATTTATTGAAGGAACATAGCGAGATCTTTAACAAAGTTTAAATATTACAAGATTATTAAACAAAATACTTCAGATTAAAGACCAACTTAAACGGGGTCCGAAGTAGCGTTGAAAATTACATGTAAATACATTGAATCTTTCTAATATTTTGGCATTTTACATGTATTTTAAGGTGTATTTTTCGCATTATTTATTCGTATTTTATTTACATAACGCTTTTGATGTCCCCCAAATCTAAGAAGTTTCTAATAACCTCTATCTAGCTAGACAGTGTATAAATATATGATTAAAAATAAGCATGACATGATTCATAAGGAAATAAATAACAACCAACAAGAACGAGGGTTCTTACAAAACTTCGTTCTTTGATTGTTGACGATGAAAAATACATTGTACTAGTGTTTTGTGTTTGATCAACTGAAAAATCAAGATAAGATCGCAAAATTACATGAGTATTTTTCAAATGAACCTTTAATTCGTTTGTTTTGTTTCGAAAATTACATGTATTTTACAGAAAAATTAAGTTTCAAGGCTAATCAAGTTTCGAAAGAGACAAAAGGTGCGGGTAGACTTAGCTTAGCTAGGTTACTTAGCTTCAGCAACGCGCAATATGCATGTTGTGTAGGTATGTTTCTAGATAAAGCCATAACGGGCAAGAAAAGTAGGTATGAATCCTTCCAAAGTCAAAAATATCTAAATATCTTAATCAAGTGTTTCGGTTAATTTACTTGTACTTGGGAATGCTAATAAACATTTTTATTAATTAATTGGTCGTAAAATAGGCCAAAGGAAACTTTCTTTTTATACATATTAAGTAGGTAAGCATTAAATTTTAAGCCATTCGGTATTTAATCATATAAATGCGAAAGTGAATTTCGATTTTCTTACGATTTGAAACCTAAACCACTCAACCGATTATAAAAATTCCATACAACCAACCGCAAATACTCATAGTACTTATTGTGTCTGTTTTCAGCTTTACTATGTCCTATTGTCAATAGATTGCATAAATAAATTACATAATCAAACTGCTGCTTGTACAATTCAACTTTTAAATTTCTTATCACTACTTTTATTTGGCCCTCTGGTTATGTTTTCTAGTTACAATTTTACTAATAACATTTTATTTTGGTGATTATCCATGTAAATATCTAGTAGGTAAGATTGGCGTATTTGAAAATGTAGTGCTTACCTAACTATACTTTCTATAACCTCTAATGTAGTTAATATTAATTGACCATAATTTCGCAGCGACTATAGCAAAAGTGTTACAGTCTACAGAATTTGGCACGACACCGTACCCTGATACATCTAAGTACTATACCTACAAAAAGACTAAACTAGGTTAATATTAAAAGTCAAATAAGTTAATGAGCACAGAGTGAGAAAATATAAAATAAATATACCTATTCATCATTTTGTAAAAGGTAACCATTTGTAAAACCAATCGCTCTAGTATTAGTAAAACGATTAAACCAAAGAAATGTAAGTTTTCAGAGAGGGCCAGCCAGATCTCCATATTATAATAACTTTACAAATACCATTATGTATAATACTAGGCTTTAGAAGAAACTTGGTAAAGCTAGTGTCTTAAATTTTTCCAAGATTCCCAAGGGCCATAGTGAATAATTTACAAACGGTTCGTTGCGCTATTGCGTTATCCGTTGGCTTAATTAATTATCAAATAAAGAGATTGGTTTTACAAATTGTGTTAGAACGTTTACAATTGATGAATATTTTTTTTTCTAGTACAATAAGTTGTAATATGCAACCCAGCCATGCCAAAATCACCACAACCATCCGTAAAGGGGGACATAAACGTAAATAAACAGCTAAATTGCACTGGCTTATGTGATTTCTCATATAATATGAGGCTAGTTGGCTATTACGCCACCTCCGAATATAATTTTATGGGAAAGTTAGGTAGGTAAGTAAATTTCCACCTGAACCCTTGGAAATAACATATCAAATTATGATTACAAAATTAAATTGTTAGTTTACGAGACAATTTCGATTGGTCAATACCGAATATTATAGGTAATTATTAGTAATTTAAATATGGATTAAGTATATTCTTATATTTTTAAATTTGCTGAAAATATGACTTTATAGAGTTCTAGTTAAGATAAGATTAATTGTAAACTAACCCTACGATGCAAGTACATTTTAACAACAACAATGCCAAACAACCTAATATACGAGAGTTAAATCAGGTAAAGTTGTCTTGTTTCAGTATGATACTATATTTCAACATATAGGACGATTATAACGTCAATACGGAATCTACAAAGTTCCCGAAAATATTTTGTGTATGTTACATTATTTTATAAGTTTTATTAAAAACTCTATTTAAATGCAATAATTTGACTTGGTTTAATATTTCACTATAGTTACTATAGTAATGATCTTACTATAGTTAAAATACTAATATACATACTTATTTATATATAATATATACAAGCGACATATCTAAATACGTGAGTTTTTTTATTGTTTGTTGCTTAGTTAGGCTACATATTAGTACATGTTTATTATATTAATTCTCTTTACTTATATTTCTTTATGACAATGTATAATGTCATAAAAATACATTGCAAATTTTAAGTCATTTTTATTTTATAATTCTAGGCCATCTTGGTGTAACGTCGTTGCCAAAATTCGTTTAATAGTTCAAAAAATTTTTCAAACTCTTGGACCATCCTCCTTAAGTAAAGTCATAGTTTAAAATGACAATATTTCATCACAGTTCCTAAAATTCTTATTGGTGCACATTCGATGCTCTGAAGTTTTTAAAGTTATATTAATTATTAGCCAATGTAAACATACCTTATTTGTGTTTTAATCAGTTACGACTTCAAAGTTGACAGAAATTGTTAAATATTGGCCTTATAATATGCAGCATTGTGTGCAGCATCATATCACCAGACTACGTCAAAGGGTTTTATTTTTGCTAACTGTACCGATAATGTCGCTAGTAAATAAATTTGACAGTTCTGTAGTCAGACGTAGTGTTGACTGTACAAATTATGTTTAACAAACGTTGCATATCTGTAATTAGCACTATATTAACTTCAATACAGTTTGTGAAAGCTGTTAGTGAGATAGCAGATAACAAATGCGTAAAAATAATAAATAATTAAATGATACCAAGACTTATATTTCTTACTGCCAATACTGATACAATGTTTCAATCTTGGTCCTAATATTTTTTATAAAAATATCTTTGACCGTAGGAACAATAGAGGCAACAATATTAATGCATCAATGTTCATAATACACACAAAAAAAAATAACAGAGACTGCATAAAGATACACCAGTGTATATGAGAATATAATATTTTTATATTAAATACTTCTTTCAAATATGACTACCATAGGTAAGTAAGGTAAGTCAATATAATGTGAATATTAATATGTTATTATTCATTGTCTACTACCAAAAAGACTATTATCATTACCTAGTTTACAGCCATTCTGCACAATCATATTTGAATGAATTTGTGGTTTCTATGTTTATCATAAATCATAGTACTACAAGCATTTATAGAATTTAATTCACAAGAAAAAAGTTATTTTATTAATTTTTTATATTATTCCTAATAAAATCAATTGGTAAAATAAGCAAGACATATACTTAATTTATAAGTAAGCAATATTAGTAAATGTAATAATAAGGCTGTTTAATTACAAATTATTTTTGTACCTTCTTTATATTACCTAAGTATTCAATATTTCGAGTATAGGTATGTGCTAATATTTAGACATAAAAGCAAAAGACGCTAAAGTGGAAGCATCTTCCAAAAACATGATCTATTCTAGCCTTCATGCATTATGAGAAAAAAATGTTTTCTAATAATTACAACTTGCATGAACGGATTTTTACAATTAGCTAACACCTAAAGTATATTCTATCATTCATAGTCATAGCATACAGTTAGCTACCAAATAAGATTCCAGTATAATAGGTCTTACCTATTTATTCAATTTATGACAAGCCTGCTTTTTAGTAGCCAATCTAGGCGTATTGGCACACAGAAAACTTGGATCATCAAACTTGTACTTCATCAGTACCTTCTATACACCACAATTATATACCAATTAGATTATTGGTAAACATGACAATAAATCACTGCACTAAAGCCTTCAGCCTGCTTATATAACATACTAATAACAATATCTATCACAACAAAATCTTCTTGCTCACTTCCATCACTGCACAAACAGTTCAAGCCTGCTTTCGTTATATGCCCAGCAGACAGAAGGCAAGCAAGTTAGAACATCAGTCATCCGCATCAACCTCATCGTCGCTCATCTCCTCCTCGCTGGTGCAATCTGGCTGAGATGCTTGAGCGTTACAACGTTCACACCAACAAACGAAGAGGTAATTCTGAGCGAGATCCTGAAAACAAAAGGACTATTATAAAAACAATTGATACCCAAAATTGTGGCCACAAGGGGAGCTCGATAGTGCAGTGACTTAGCGCGCTCAGTCTGCGATTGCGTAAACTAAGCAATGTTTGCTTCGGTCATTAGATAGGTGACCAATAATGTTTTAACTCGAATTCCTCCATGCTCCGGAAGGCACGTTAAGCTGTTGGTCCTGGCTGCTTATGCAGTCTTTAATACTGGGCCAGTATTGTCAGTTATGACCCATTCTCCCTTTATTCTTACATCCATAAGAAAGGCCTGTGCCCTAGCAGGGGGGACATTAAGAGGCTGGTGATGATGATGATGAGACCATGGATAAGTGTGTTAAAAATTGCAGTAACCTTAAAAAGTTACCTTTTGCCTTGAATGCCTTGATCTCTGCAGTGTACACTCGTCCAAATAGCTAATGCATATTTCATCTCCGGGCAAAATTGGCTTTACTGCTTTCAATTGTATCCTGTGGTTGCCATACGGGAAAGCTGACTCTGCATTTGGGGCACAGCTGTGGTTGCATGCACTTTGTAACTGGAAAAGCCCTGAGCCTTCTGTATTCAAGAATGTCCCTGATTCTGTAAGTTTATTGCTTCATTAGTGCAAAATAATAATACCAATTGTCTTAAAATTATGCATTGGAATTTTTAGCTTCAATATGGTAATTTAAAGCGTCCAAATTATTATATTTCAAATTGTCTTAACGCAAGTTAAATTATCGGGAAGAACTGTTTAAGAAAAACAATGCTCAAAGTTGCAAATGAATAGTTAAAAGGATCAACACAATTAACGAGCACATGAAAGCAAATTATAAAATAATAAATGTACAGGGGGTAGGCAGAGGTGTATTTAACACCACAAACTATTTTAAGTCCCATCAAATAGTGGACAAGTCTATTTCCACAGGGCAAGTAAATCGCAGTATATTGTAATATAGAAATAATATTTAGAAAACTATTTAATAACTCACCTTCCTCAACATATTGATACAATTTGTCTATAAATAAATCAAGCTGTTGCCTCTCATCATCAGACATGGATATTTCTAGCACTGCATTTACCCACATTGCCAATGGACTAGTACCGATTCCTTGACCATTTGTTCCAATTAGGGCTATTAGTGAACAGAAACCTTCAGGTGAGAGAAACTGTAAAAAGTTTAGAATAAAATAAATTTCAGAATAATATAATATTAATTTTAGAATAATATAATATTTAGATATTTATTGCTCATTAATCCTTAACATGATTAATTAAATATGGAAAATAATATTTTCAATGAAAATAATCATTTAAATTATTTTTTGTGTTTGGACCATTTGAGCAGCTTACCCCCGAATACAGAAACGCTACTCAAATTTAGGGGATTGCTTAAAAAGTTAAGTGGACACTACCTGACAGAATCTGTATGGAAAAACGTCAATTTTGACAATACTTAAATGGGACTTAAACTTTGAATAGCGTTTTTGTATTCGGGGGTTATATAGATAGTTAAAGATAGATAGATAAAGTAGACAGAAGAACTCTTCAAAAAATGTTACTAGTGATTTAATTAAAATTTTTATCATTTATTTATCACTATTTATTCCAAAACTGTCACTTATTAGATTCTCAGAATATTTGCAGAAACAATGTAGAGAAAACTAAACAAAAAACATGGGTACGAATTGAGTATCCTCCTCCGTTTTTTCGTTGGTTAATAAATAAATATTTGTATTTACGATATTTTAATATCATCACCTCTTGTACATGGTTCCCATTCAGGACATTAGTGGTCAGATCTCTTAGTGTATTCAGTTGATTGGCAAATTGTTCTCCTAGTAACTTGTGAACCAACTCTGCATCTTCATTCACTGTCCGATGGCAAAACTGCTTTATCTTATTTGCTGCAGATGAAGGATCAGCACTCTGTTCAATATATGCTAATATTCGTACTAGTAACATTATGCTTGTTGTTTCAGGGGGATAGTGCATTTGCCTAAAAAAATACAATAATAGTGGGGACTCATTATAAAATCCTAAAAAATTAATTACCTATTTGTATTTTATTTGAACTATAAATAAATGTTAAGAAGAAACTTTTCATAATTTTTTGCCTTA
Source organism: Cataclysta lemnata (assembly GCA_963931975.1). Classification (NCBI taxonomy): domain Eukaryota; kingdom Metazoa; phylum Arthropoda; class Insecta; order Lepidoptera; family Crambidae; genus Cataclysta; species Cataclysta lemnata. The sequence continues at coordinate 11,547,410 of OZ008349.1, read as the reverse complement.
TTTTATGTTTGTTTGTCATCTGTAAAGCACATTGTAATAATAATTATCCATAAAACAATATTAGATGAACAAAATTTCATTCAGATTGCAAAATCAGTTCTTAGTTTAGCTTGAAATGTTAAATTATTTATTATTAAAATTAAGTAATTTTATGTATAAATTACAACTTGTTAGTTCTCTTAGCTTAGGTACAAAGAGAAGGTGACTGGAATAGGTTTATTTATAATTGTAACAGCTTAAAAAGTATTGTATTAGCAAAAAAATTTAATACTTTTAAACATACTTCCATGCTTCTAGAAGAATAGTTATTGGATGTTGGGCGTCACTAGTATCATAGCACAATAATCTGTGATATGTGACAAAAGCTTTATCTCTGCATGATTCCGAGCAATATAGCACAGAGCACTGGTTGCAAGTAGTAATAGTTTCTAAATTGGTCTCGAAGCAATTGGAATGAGGTAAAACAATGTCCGGTTTGCATGATAGTCTTCGAACATTTTGTTCAGGTGTTTCTAGGGGCCTGGAAAACAAGATGCTTAATATTAAGTTGTGAATACAACCACAATCTGTGCAATCTAGGATTGGCCATGTGAAAATAGGTAACAAATAAAAGAAAATTGAAATGTGTGAAAGGGATTGAGCAAATTATTTGTCATGCGCAATGTCCTACGGCTAACAGATTTATGATTTCATGTAACAGTAATAGATTAATAATTAATTGCATATTTGAATGTAAAGTGGAAGTTTAGTAGGCACTGTTCTCCCTGCCCTGTTCCCAGTCTATCTGGGGTCGGCGCAGTATGTTTCCTCTTCCATTCATATCGGTCAGACGTCATCAAGCCATCCCCTCCCTTTTGATTCATGTCATCCATCACACCATAAAGGTGCTACTGATGAACGAATGTATACAAAAGAGACGGAACGGACCATATCAAGAGACCAATGAACGGAGAGAGTGATTGGAATGACAACATTCCAATCCATACTGTTCAAAGTTTTGGCTTAGGTTTTACAGCCGGCTGCCTGCCTGACACTAACCCTGTTTGGGTATGCTGTTGTTGGTGGTTTGCCCTCCACCATTCAGAAGCCAAGGTGCTTATTGGTCTACACCGGGCAATCTCCCTTAGTCGACTTTTACGACACCTATCGGATGAGTCGGAGCTGGCCTATTCTACGTTATTCGTTCGCTCCCAGGCCAGCATAGAAGACTTAGCACTGACCTCATACAATAATCACAAGCCAAATATCTGTATGCTGCGTTCCAAGCGAACTGGCAGGACACCAATGGTTCCTCTTCTAAAATAATATCTCCTTGGTTATATTTTCGAATAGCAAACAATCCTTTTCCCTGAAATTTTAACATGGTACTGTGAAACTATAATTTTTAAACCGGAATATTGTACAATAATTAGACTCAGTAAATTACCTTCTTGCTATTGGATGTTCGTATCTCAAATCCTTCCATTTTTGGTATTTTAATAGTTTATTTTTGTCAACGGCTAACAGTAAAAAGATCACTAAATTAAACAAAACCACACAAAACTTTGAGGTTATTTTTGGATGATTGACGTTGACGTTTGTATGTTTTAGTTAGTTTTAAATTCTCCCTATATTTTAGGGAAGACAAAGGGTCTAGCCCATACAGCCAAGTCTTTAGTGTGTATTTTATCTGTAGTCTTATGAAATAACGAGTGGGTGAAAAGTATGAATGAAATGAATTTTACGTTAAAATATGGGTGCCACATATTTTAACGCATCTAGGGAGTGCTTGGCGCGAACTGAATGGTAACAGAGCTAATGATGGTGCTTGATGAAATGGATAAAACCACTTTTTATAGCGATCTTCACCACAACATCAAACACATCATGAGACTTATTTTCGATGATTCTGCATAATTGCACATCAACACGGATGCTTGTGCATCAAAATAACACCACTTTCACTGCACAAAATCCACTCTGTAACTATTTTTGAATTATTGAAAATAAATCTGACTGACACCACGAAATGCGCCAAACACTCGATTTTTTCTGTGTGTTTTAGTTAGTTTTAAAATTCTCCCTATATTTTAGGGAAGGCAAAGGGTCTAGCCCATACAGCCAAGTCTTTAGTGTATATTTTATCTGTAGTCTTATGAAATAATAAGTGGGTGAAATGATGAATGAAATTAATTTTACGTTTAAATGTGGGTGTCAAACATTTTAACGCATCTAGGGAGTGCTTGGCACCAATTAAATGGTAACAGAGTTCATGATGAAAAAAAACAATTAAAAAAACTATTTTATTTATAAAAACATAGTATAATTGTAAAATCATTGTCAAAAACATATTGTAATTTTAAAAAAATAACTATTAAATACTTTTTATAAGAATGTAACAAATCTTTAATGTTGAGAGATCGATTTATAAGCAAAAATTAATAAAAAATAATCGCACACTTGGGCACCAAAATAATAGTAAAATTAATGATGCCTATATTGACAATACAAACAAAATAGCAGACGAAAATTTAGTTCCAATTTTGACCATGCGCGGACTTATCTCGCGCGCACTTTATAGGCATTTTCCGGATCACAGAGGACGCGGGTTCGACTAAAAATTTTCATTTCATCTAACCACAATATTCTTTGAATAGGTACTTCAATTTTATTGAGGTTTCATGAAAGCTAAGTGGCTTATCAAAGTCTGTGTTCAGGATTGAATGTGTGAAATTATACTTGCTTTGTGAGTGACACCAATGGTGTATCCATATGTCTATCTTTGATTTATAAACATTTATTTTCTCACATTGTCATTAATTTTAACAGAAAATAATAATCATTGTTTAAAAATTATTTTAATTTGTATTTTATGAATACCTACAACATTATTAATGTTAAGCTTGTTATGAATACTCATCTATAGGCTGTAAGTTAGTAAACCCTTTGATTATAAATTTAAAACTAAATTATAATGAGATTTTTGACATTTGCGTTGTGACAGGTCGAAATGGCGGTCAGCGCTTTACTTTAATTATTTTTAAACATTTATTAAAGTTGCTCTTTGAGAATGCATATCAAACAGGTAAACACATCTTCGAATATTGTTTCGTTAAGGAAAAAATTAAACAGTCATTGCTGTTATGAATGTTTCACAATTTGATGGCTGTGTTTTCGACTCCTTAGGGTCTCGTTTACAAGCAATGTTATTGTTTACAGGTGATAATTCAAGGATTTAAGAGTTACCGAGAGCAAATTGTTGTTGAACCATTTGATAAACGGCACAATGTAGTCGTTGGACGCAATGGTTCAGGAAAAAGTAACTTCTTTCATGGTTAGTGCATAATATCATAAACATGAATGTAGCACAAGCCAAAATCTAAATGAAACTTGACATTGGCACTCGCTGTAGTATCATACATGCTTTAAAATATTACTATTTTTATCTGTACAGATAATGTTAAATTTTAAACTTTCAGCGATTCAGTTTGTATTGAGTGATGAATTTTCTCATTTGCGACCGGAACAAAGGTTGGCATTGCTTCATGAGGGCACAGGCCCCAGAGTAATTTCGGCCTTCGTTGAAATTATATTTGACAACTCCGATAACAGAATACCTGTAAGTCTAAATTTCAATATCAACTGTTCTTTTTTTTTAAATTTAGGATATTAAGATAGCTTTATTCCATTTGCCGCCGTGTGGTGACGGCAGAGTAGAATACAATTGTCACCTCCCCAAATCTCTCCCGTGGGTGTCGTACAAGGCGACTAAGGATAAATCAGCGATGAGGAATGGGCAGCAGCGTTCCTCTTATACCACCTAGCAATAGCAATGTACTGCGACTTTTGTGCCCGAGAAATGGCAATAGGCTCGCCACATGGGACCTAACATAATTGGCGAAACGTGGGTGCTAGTTCACCTCTGCCTACCCCTTCTGGGATATAGGCGTGATTTATGTATGTATGTATGTTTATTCCATTTGTAATACATTAATATAAATCTCAATAGTCAAATTTTATATTTATAAAATTAATATGCTTACAGATTGAAAAAGATGAAATCTTCTTACGTCGTGTCATTGGCTCAAAGAAGGATCAATTCTTTCTCAATAAGAAAGTTGTGCCTAGGTCTGAAGTACTTAATTTATTGGAAAGTGCTGGGCTGTCTAATTCCAACCCCTATTATATTGTAAAACAAGGAAAGGTGTGTATTCATACATAAATGTATATTCATACATATGTATTCATACATATTATACATAAATGTATTCATTTTACTTTTTTCCACCTAGATAGATATCTTTGCTTTAAGTAATTCCACATAGTCAAGCTAAACAAGAGGGATTCAAATATCATATAAGTGATTTTACTCTATCACAAACCTGCACATTTTTACTTACTATACATATAATTACTCTTCTTTTTTGTTTTTTATTGACTGACCTTTTAATTTTATATTCTTGTATATTGTAAACATTTCGCAGATTAACCAAATGGCAGTAGCTCCAGACTCACACAGACTGAAATTGCTAAGGGAAGTTGCCGGTACAAGAGTTTATGATGAACGCAGAGAGGAATCTGTCACAATCCTCAAGGAGACTGTTGGAAAGGTAACCAACTTGAATATTTAAATTCATTACAGATTATAGATGAATTAATAATGATTTTCATACTACCGCACTCAGAGACGTCAATTAACTTTAATGAGTATTTCATGTCAAAAATTTTCATTCAAATCTAGACCCATAGACCACCATAGACCCGGCAAGAATAGCGACTAGTTTTGAATTGTAATTTTTTGACGTTAAGTGCTCATTAACGTTTTTTGACGTCTCTGAGTGCGGCAGTTAGTGTTTAATATTTATTGTGTCAAGTTTAAAGATAATACTTTATGTTGTCTATTGTAGACATGTATTTTTAATTTATGTTTCAAAACAGGTCGAAAAGATCAATGAGTTCCTGCAAACTATTGAAGAGAGACTGAAAACCCTTGAAGAAGAAAAGGAAGAACTTAAGGAATACCAGAAGTGGGATAGAGCAAGACGTGTTTTGGAATTTATTATTCATGACACAGAGCATAGAGAAAACAAGCGGAAGTTGGAAGAGGTTCTCTATATTTTGTAGATTTTTTATATTTAAATACTAACTGGCAACTTACAAAATAAAGTACAGAAGTATTGCTATTCAAAAGCTTTTGTATAGCCATACTTTTATACAATAAATACTCTATTTTTGTGACAGATATATGGAACCACAAAATGGAGTGAGTAAATTTAAATATTTAATAAGAAACTTGATATTCTTTTTTTTTTATTCTCCCTATATTTTAGGGAAGGCAAAGGGTCTAGCCCATACAGCCATGTCTTTAGTATATATTTTATCTGTAGTCATATGAGATAATGAGTGGGTGAAATGTATGAATGAAATGAATTTTACGTTAAAATATGGTTTCTTTTGCAGCTGGAAAAAATGCGTTCAAACAGTGGCAAAGAACAACAGCATTATGCTGATATGGTCAGAGAAGCGCAAGAACATGTAAGAGAAGCCAACAGGTACTATTTTGGTGATTTTTATATAAATTTTGCTAAGTTCCAGCTAATGATCAGCTTAACCATAAAAAAAGGTGATGGGCACCCAAAATTGTTATTATTTTTAAAGGAAACTGAAAGAAGCTCGTAAGGATGTCGGAGCAGCGCGTGAAGAAAAAGATATCCTCTCAACCGAACAGCAGCAATTGCTCCGCGAGAAGACCAAACTAGAATTGGCCATCAAAGACTTGACAGATGATGTTGACGGCGATAACAAATCTAAGGTATATTTTAAACTGCCATCAGTCGCCAGACTTTTATCAGTTGTGTTGAGTGAAGCTAGCGTTTGAAGAGCAGCAGGCCAGTGCCTTGCCTGCCACTCAGGATATGTGACCGCTTTTCAATCTTCTGATCACATTGAGGTTGAGTAATCCAGAAGCAAGCGGATTAGGGTATTACGAGACGATCAAGATACGATTTTCTATGATGTTCAATTTCTGAGGCCACTGTTGCCATATTTAAGAACTCGTGTACTTCATCATTCCTCGTAAACCAAGGAGCATTTACAATGTTCTTTAGGATGTTATTCTAAACCCTTTGTAAGCATGTTACATTACTCTTGCTGGCTACTCCCCATATTTGAATGCCGTATGTTCATATAGGTTTAAAAATTGAGTTATATATTAACAGTTTATTGTCCAAGGTAAATTACTGGCTCTTAAAATTGTAATTGTATTTTTAAAGCATGCTGTACAGTACAATATGGTGATATTGTATAAAACAAAGTGATCAAATACTTCTGAACAGTTTAAAATGTCACTAAGTTCTTTGCACTACAAGTTTTACATAATATATAAACATTAATTTCTTCATTACTATGTTAGTAGATGCTGTCTATAATTTCCATACAACTAATTCATCAAAAATATCTGAACACTTATAACATCAGCATTAATAATAATAATAACATACAGCCATACAATTAAATGATAGTCCAGTCAAGTTAGCTAGAAAAATTGTTGTCAATTGGCAATGTCATTTTTTTATCTATAACATACATACATACATAAATCACGCCTATATCCCCGAAGGGGTAGGCAAAGGTGAACTAGCACCCACGTTTCGCCAATTATGTTAGGTCCCATGTAATAGGTGGCGAGCCTATTGCCATTTATCTGGCACAAAAATCGCAGTACATTGCTATTGCTAGGTGGTATAAGAGGAACGCTGCTGCCCATTCCTCATCATTGATTTATCTATAACAATTATTGTATACCGCTCTTTCATCACCATACGACGGCACCATTCATATCGTATTTATTCGTACAGGAAAGGGCAGAAGCAGAATTGGATCGTCTCCGGCAGCAGATTTCCGAAAAGGAGCGCGAGTTGGAGGAACTCAAGCCTAAATACGAAGAGATGAAATCTCGCGAGGAGGAGTGCACTAGAGCTCTTGCCCTCAACCAGCAGAAGCGGCAGGAGTTGTATGCCAAGCAGGGCAGAGGCACACAGTTTACTTCCAAACAGGACAGAGACAGATGGATTGAAAAGGAGTTGAAGTATGTATTGTTATATTTAATTACTACTTACACATACATTATAATAATAGAAAAAATATTGCAAAGAAAAGAAGTCTGAAATTTTTTCGAAAAATGATTGTCCTAATGCGAGAATCGAACCAGTTTTATTACAAAAAAGTTACAATGCAAATTTCTTATTCTAAATATAATACATAACAGTTTATTGAACGGCATTAATCTCTGTTTAGAATACAGCTCACCAATCGAGACATAGTGAGAGACAAATTGTTTAAATCTGTCTTACCCTTTACAGGGCATTGGTAAAATATTTGCCACCATAAATAAATTGGACCTTAGTGATTTGCAATAAGATTTCATATCAATGGAAAAAAAATCCCTCATTAAAATTTACTCTATAAAGATTAAAATAAAATACAACAATATCGCCAAGTCAAAGATGTTTAAAGTAATTAATTTATTAATCAAATTTTAGATCTCTCAACAAGCAAATAAAAGATAAAAAGGACCATGAAAGTAAATTACGGGAAGACCTTCGCCGCGACGCCTCTAAACTAACCGAACTGGAGAAGAAAATAGAAGAGATGACGAAAGAGATGGAGAGGCAAAGAGTGGCAATAGATGAACACAACAAGCAATACTATGAATGTAAGAAACGGAAGGACCAAGAACAGAGCGCCAGAAAGTGAGTAGTATAGGACATTATCCTCTAAGGGGTAAGCGTAGGTGTATTAACTTAACACCCACATTTCGCCAACTAAGTTAAAATAGTGGGGGCAGAATTCCTGTTACTAAAATAGAAACTAACAAATGTATTCTTAGCCAGTTAAAGACAGTAATAATTATTATGCTGCGGAATTAAACTGAATTAATTGATTAATAATTTAGTTAGATGGAATTGTTGTGGCAGCATTTAATTGTTATTTAATATTCTAAGAGTGCAGGTCATTTGTTTTTATGCTTACGTATCTTATGTCCTTAAAATGTACATAATTATGTTAAACTCAAAATAATTTTTATAAACATATTTTTTATACTTAGTAAAATTACGTTTATTTTTCTACTTTCAAAATAGTGAACTATGGAGAAAAGAGACTTCATTGACTCAAAACTTATCGTCATTGAAAGAGGATTTGGCGAAAGCTGACCAGGCGCTCCGGTCTATGGCAGGAAAGGTAAAAATTGTACAAGAAAACAATGAATGTTTAGTTGTGTCTCACCTTATGTTATTAACCTTATGTAATCTTACTGTATTTATAGCCTATACTTAATGGAAGGGACAGTGTAAGGAAGGTTCTAGAGACATTTCAAGAAAGAGGAGGAGACTGGGCTAAAATAGCCACTCAGTACTATGGGCCAGTCATAGAGAACTTCACATGTGATAAGACCATCTACACCGCAGTCGAAGTAAGTCAAATTTAAAAAAATTGTACAGAGAATTCCACACAAGTCTATGAATTTTGTGTGTAATAAGTTTTTGGTTTGTTTTTAAAGTTTTCATATTTACCAATATGTCACCTGTACAAGTGAAGGCAGGCGTACTGATATATCCACCAATTCATCACTGGGATTTTTTTTATTTCATCAGCTGGGATCAGCTAGTAAAGATTTTATATTTTATACCTTAAAGTATCTGTACTACTAATTGATAAACAACGATGTACAACATATTACTTATTCTTGAAAACAATTATTTTTGCTAATATCCTGAATGGTATTAGTTTATAACTTTATTTTTTCACAGGTGACAGCTGGCAATCGTCTTTTCCACCACATTGTGGAGTCCGATACAGTGGGCACCAAAATCCTGAAGGAGATGAACCGTCAGAGTTTGCCCGGAGAAGTGACATTCATGCCCCTGAACCGGCTTCAAGTCAGAGACATGGTCTACCCCAATGACAATGTAAGTAAACGTACATCATACATAGAATTCATACATCACGCCTTTCTCAAACAGGGCAGGCAGAAATCACTTCTTTCTACTTGCTACGATCCTTACATATTAGGGGATCGGACAGTAAACAATTTAAAATCTAAAATGTACTAAGATAAAAGAAATATACAATTTGACGGTTATTTTTGGAATAATAACCTAATTTAATTAATTTAAATATTTTAAATGAAGAAATAAAATTTTGTTATTCAAAATATAATCGGTACTGAAACATTAATCACAGTGTGTGCGTTATTTGTGAGCAATCATGAATGAAACGGGTATACTACCTATTAGTTTTCTAAATGGATACGACCACAAATGACGTCACGCGCTGCCAGAACGTGCCCTTTTTGGCGCCAGTTTTAAACAAGCAATATTAAAACATGGTTTTGAGTACCTATGCTACTTACACAAGTACTCATGCTCCTTACTTTGGCTAAAACACTCTTACACTCACACCTATCATCAAGCCGCTAGATGATAGGTGTGAGTGTTGCCCCCGAATACAGAAACGCTAATCAAATTTGGGGGACTGCTTAAAAAGTTAAGTGGACATTACCTGTCAGAATTTGTATGGAAAAACGTCAATTTTGACAACATTTAAATGTTAAGCAAGACTTAAACTTTGATTAGCGTTTCTGTATTCGGGGGTAAGAGATATACATTTTTTTTAAGTGACCTCTTTTTCCAACCTCAGATTGAGGTGGGTATTTGCGCCAATGACGAGGACCTCAGCCTAGGGTCATAGTGTTTATTGTTGTAGATCCTGGACGATAAAAACTTTCTGGTGATCCTGCATTTTTATTATTATTATAATTGCTATGTATGTCACACAGAACGCCATTGCCATGGTGCAAAAGTTGAAGTACGACCCGAAGTACGCGAAGGCCATGAAGTACATCTTCGGCAAGACCCTCATCTGCCGCAACCTGGAGTGCGCCACGGAGTTAGGCAAGCAGTTCCATCTGGACTGCGTCACGCTGGAAGGAGATCAGGTCAGTGGACACACATACATACATAAATAACCCCTGTAAATCCAGTATTAGCTGACCCGGTAAAGGTTGTTATCATCATCATCATCACCAGCCCTTTAATGTCCCCACTGCTGGGGCACGGACCTTCCCCATGGATGGAAGAATATAGGGAGATTGAGCCATAACCCACCACGCTGGCCCAGTGCGGGTTGGTTAGTTTTAACGACTGAAGATACAGCCGGGCTTAACGTGCCTTCCGAAGCACAGAGGAACTCGAGATAATAAATTTTTGGTCACCCATCCAATGACCGGCCTTAGCGACATTTGACATTGAGTTTAGGCAATCGCAGGCCAAGGGCGCTATGCCACTGCGCTAGCGAGCTCCTCAGTTATGCCAACGTTGTTATGCCATATTTCAATTATTAAAGGTTATAGTGAGTCCAATCATAGGTCACCACATTAGGATCACGGATCAGTGCCCCGAGCACGAACTTTTCGAACATTCGGTCTCGAAAAAGCACTCAATGTATCACAAAGAAATTTGTGGTTAGAAAAAGTTCGAAAAGCTATAAGTCTTGATGCGGGAATGGAACCCGCGGCCTCCGCGTTCCGGGCAGATGCCTATACTCGGCCAACCATGACGTTTATTAACTTGCCGAAAGGGATATGGGCATTTTGGTCTACTGACTAATACACTTGAATCGTTTAGCAATGGATAGGTCCTTTCTAGACGGAAAGAAGTTATTATGGAGTCACATTTCGAATTGTTGTCCTATTTGAGATATCGGCGTGTTTTTGTATGCAACTCACGGTCGCCATCTTGATTTTTTGTCACATACCTGCTACTTATATTCGTCAAACGGCTGAACTGATTTTAATGATTTAGGTCTTAAATGAAAGGTATAGAATTAATGTATGGACGAATTACGACGTTTGACGAATATAACAAAAATACCTAGAGATGTAATCACAAAATGATTTAATATTCAAGGTACGCTTATTCCGATCGGACAACAAATCAGGACAAGCACCATACCAATTCGTGTTCTATGATTACATACCTTTCTAACGATATATGACTTATATTTATTGGGTCCTACCTAGACCAGTACATTTGTGCCCATACCCCCTTTTTCTATTTAACACTTCGCTCAATGTATGATAAAATGAACGGTTTCAATTGTCACCTTCATGATTGACAGCGACAGTTTTGATTCTTTTTTTAAATCTACTCAAGTTTTTTTACAAAAAATTTTAATTGTTATGTTATGTTCTTCCACCCATAGAGATTGGCCCGGTAAAAAAAATCGTTTTGGACTGTTAATTCTTGTCACACGTCTTCTTTGAAATCACACCTTTTTAACCGACGAATAAACGTAGGAGGTTCAATTCAATTCGTACCCGTATGTTTTTTTTAACAATCAATTATCTGTTTTAGGTGTCATCGAAAGGCTCGCTCACTGGCGGCTACTTCAACCAGTCCCGGTCTCGTCTCGAAATGCAGAAAACCCGATCTGAACTGATGGAACAGATCACCACGCTAGACCAAGAACTCAGCACTCTCAGGCAGGAGTTGAACAAGACTGAGACAAGTATCAACACTGTTGTGTCGGAGATGCAGAGGACTGAGACGAAGCAGGGGAAAGCTAAGTGAGTGAATATTGAACATTTTCAATAGTGTGGTTTTACTTCTATTTTTCATTGATTGTGACAGAATCACAGTCGTTACCTTTGGGCAGCCTTTGACATCTAACAGTGTAATTATGATTTACGCGGGTGTCAAGTCTTGTTACGTTTTGAAATGTGACGTTACGAAACTTAAGACCCCCTACCCCCTTGTCACACAAAGTCACATTTCATTGACCCCCCCTACCCTTTAAGATGTGATGTAATTTTTGGTTGGATGGATTTTGATTAAGGTTTGATTTATGTTATCATCATCACCAGCCCTTGAATGTCCCTACTACAGGCCTTCCCCTCGAACTCGAGATAATATAACCAGGAATGAGCAACAGGGTTCCTGATGCGCCATCTAGCACATTACTAAAGTTCCCGGTGAATAGCAATGGATTGAAACATGGGATTTAAATAAATAAATAAATATTTTTTACACTCACACCTAAGCCCAAAGTAAGTAGCCTAAGCACTTGTGTTATGGATACTAGATGACGGATATATTTTTAATATATAATTATGTATATAAATGTTGAAAATATACTACATAAACATATACACAACCATGACTCGGGAACAAATGTTTGTGTGTATCATAAAATTGGCCCCTACCAGGATTTGAACCCGGGACCTCTTGGCCAATACCCAGCCAATCTGAGCATTCGACCAAGCCGGCTGAAATAAGCTGGCGAAACGCGCGTGTTATAACACCTCTGCCTACTCTTAAGGCGTGCTTTATGTATAAATGTGTAATTAAATTAGCTAATCGGCTTGATTACTCCTTACTCCACAGAGATATATTCGACAAAGTCAAAGCCGACATTCGGCTGATGAAGGAAGAGTTGGGATCGATAGAGAGGTTCCGCGGGCCAAAGGAGCGATCTCTCGCCCAGTGCCGGTCCAGCTTAGAAGCTATGCAAGCTACTAAGGAGGGCTTGGAGTCCGAGTTACATCAGGTATGTGGAGTTATTGTTGCCTATATTGTGTACTATTGTGAACAAACGACTTCACGTGTCTTCCGAAGCACAATTACTCATAAGAAACTGTTAGCCTCCCGGTAATATTATTATTGTTCACTTGCAGACTTCAATGCAATTTGGTCTAAAAATTTAGATAAAAACAAACCGGCTAAAAATTATATTTATACATACGAGCTACACTCCTAATTGTCATTTAACGAATAGGGATACATACATACATAAATCACGCCAATATCCCCGAAGGGGTAGGCAGAGGTGAACTAGCACCCACGTTTAGCCAAATATGTCAGGTCCCATGTAATAGGTGGCGAGCCATTTATCGGGCACAAAAGTCGCAGTACATTGCTGGGTGGTATGAGAGGAACGCTGCTGCCGATTCCTCATCAATAGGGATAGGTGTACTAAAACGGTTATTTTATGACTAAAATACGTATGTATGTACTTAAATGTTGTTTGGTTTTGCCTACCACACCTAACTACCACACTCTTCGCTCCAAGGCCATGGGAGCTATTCAAATAGAATTCTATAGATATTATGATTATTGAATTAAAGTCGTGTTGTGACGGCAGAGAAGAATACAATTGTCACCACCCCCCATCTTTCCCGCGGGTGTCGTACAAGGCGTCTAACTGCCGCACTCAGAGACGTCAATTAACTTTAATGAGTATTTAATGACAAAAATTTTCATTCAAATCTAGACCCGGCAACAATAGCGACTAGTTTTGAATTGTCATTTTTTGACGTTTAGTACTCATTAACGTTATTTGACGTCTCTGAGTGCGGCAGTAAGGGTTAAAACAGCAATGAGCAATAGGCAGCAGCGTTCCTCTTAGACCACCTAGCAATGCACTGCGATTTCTCTCGATAAATAGCAATGTGCTCGCCACATGTGACCTAATCTAATTGGCGAAACGTGAGTATTAATTCACCTCTGCCCATCCCTTAGGGGATATAGGCGTATTTATGTATGTATGCATACAACAACAATTTGGTTGGTGGTAGGACTTCATTCAAGTCCGCCTGGCTAGCTACCACCACCTTATCAAAATCTGTCGCCATAATAATAATGTTAACAGCATTATTGTGTTCCGACAATGTGTGATATGATAGTCAGTCGCTCTGTGGTTGAGGGTTCCAGGTGGAGCTCGATTCCATCTTCGGCCCTTATGGTCACTTACCATCAGGTGAGATGAAGGGCGAGAGCCCTGTCTAGCATATAAAATAAATATAAAAACAACCCGTTTTCTTGTACAGGAACTAATGGAACAGCTGTCGACCTCGGACCAAGGGAAAGTGGACGAACTAAACGACGCGATCCGCAGACTGACGCAAGAGAACAAGGAGGCGTTCAGCGCCAGGATGAATTTGGAGGCCACCAAGAACAAGCTCGAGAACTTGCTCACCAACAATCTCATCAGGTGACGATAAATCACTTCTAATATTTATTTTTTTTACATTCACATCTATCATCTGGCCCAAAGTAAGTAGCCTAAGCATTTGTGTTATGAATACACCTCTAATGAGTCGCATGAAGACTTTGTGACTATTCGAACTTTTTCTAAACACAATTTTCTTGGTTCTAATGAGTCGTTGGCGCGTGCATTTGCACGCGGGACCTAAAATTTTGGTCGCCATGAATTTTTTTTCAAAAGCCAAAAATTCAAAGTTGTAAAATTGCTGACCTAACAATTTGTATGGGAGAAGAAATAGAAAATTAGAAGAATATTTTTTAATATGCAACACCATAGTGTTTATATGAATATGTTAGCATGGGTAGTATAAATAAATCAAGCCCATATCTCCTAACGGGTAGGCAGAGGTGAATTAACGCCCACGTAATAGGTGGCGAGCCTATTAGTCATTTATCGGTCACAGAAATCGCAGTGCACTCTAGGTGATCTAAGATGAACGCTGCTGCCCATTACTCATTGCTGTTTTAACCCTTACCCCCGAATACAGAAATGCTACGGATTAGACTCGCTTATATTTAGATGTTTGGCATTATTATTTATCCCGACGTTTCGATCACTTTACAGCGGCCGTGGTCACCGTGTGACCGTGGATAAATAATATTGCCAAACATCTAAATATACGCGAGTCTAATCCGTAAAAGTTGTTTTGTTTCAAATGTGTAGTGCTCTTGCAAATATAAGAGAACATTATTTGATTAGCGTTTCTGTATTCGGGGGTTTGTCGCCTAGTTTATTTTTTATTTATTTTATTGTTTACAATAGTTTACATGTTTTATATAAAACAACGCCTATACACACACTGAGTAATAATTACAAAACCTCTCCCCGAACAGACGTAAAGACGAACTAGTGCAAGCTCTGCAAGAGATATCGGTGGAAGATCGCAAGCGGCGGCTGGCGAACAGCAAGGGCGACCTGACCGGTGCGGAGAAGCGCATCAAGCAGATCAACCGGGAGTTGGAGGAAGTCGAGAGGAAAGTGCAGTCCGCCGTCAAGAACGAGAAGGGATTGAAGCTGGAGTTGGACAAGTGGAGGAATAAGGTGAGAGGGAGAACTTTTTGAGAGTACTGTTTACTGTATACTTAAGCCATTATAGGGAGACACAAAATGTACCACAAACGGTGCCGGGTGGTGACGGCAGAGTAGAATACAATTGGCGCCACCCCAAATCTCTCCCGTGGGTGTCGTGCAAGGCGACTAAAGATGAATCAGTGATGAGAAACGGGCAGCAGAGTTCCTCTTATACCACCTAGCAATAGCAATGTACTGCGATTTTGTGCCCGATAAATGGCAATGGGCTCGCCACCTATAACATGGGACCTAATATAATTGGCGAAACGTGGGTGCTAGTTCACCTCTGCCTATCGTGATTTATGTATGTATGTATGTACAAAATGTAAACAATTTTTATGTTTCTTTTTTGAAAATGTTGGGCAAACGCTCTGCCTATTCGACTTAAAAAATATATATATGGTTAACAGCATTATTCTGTTCCGACAATTGTGATAAGATAGCCAGCCCCTCTGTGGTTGAGGGTTCCAGGTGAAGCTTGATTCCATTTGCGGCCCTTATCGTCATTAACCATTAACCATCAGGTGAGATGAAGGGCAACAGCTTCCCTGTTCAGCATACATATGTATGTATCTCTAGTAGCAATTATAACGAGATAAAAAATGTTAACAGTTTAATGTATCTCTTTATCAATGAAACACATTTAGAAATAAGAAAGATGTATTCTAAAATACATCATCCATTTAAGAAAATCAAAATGATTAGCTACTTTGAGGTATTACACATTTTTATTTTTGTATTTTATATTAAAAGACTCGTCAACATTATTTACGCTCTTTATCACGTCACAGTGGCCTTACTATAGGTATGTTTAAAGAGATATTAAAAAGTAAGTGATACCGAATTCCGTGTTCATTCTCCAGGAGAAAGAAGCCCAAGACAAGATGGAGGAAGACGCCAAGGGGCTGGAGAAGATGGCGTCCAAAGAAGTGCTGCTGCAAGAGAAGATACAAGAGTCGCTCGACAAGATCGCCGCTCTCGGCACGCTGCCGAACGCGCCCGAACTGCATTCCAAGTACCAGAAGCTGTCGCTCAAACAGGTACAGTAAAGCAACAAAAATCCATTTCCACCTCTCTCAATGGTTGTAATTGCCTGCACGATTCTACGCAATATCTCTATGTGCAAAGATTTTAGTGGTTAGAAAAAGAATTTCGAAAAATTATGGTCTTGATGCGGGAATCGAACCCGCGTCCGCTGCCGTCCGGGCAGTTGTTGAATGTTGAAATTAAAATCGAATATCTCTATGTAATTATATTTACATACATACGTAAATCACACTTGTCACAAATGTCTTCTATGCTGGTCTGCGAGCGAACAAATAACGTATAATAGGCCAGCTCCGACTCATCCCATGGGTGTCCTAAAAGTCGACTAAGGGACATTGCCCGGTGTAGACCAATAAGCACCTTGGGGCACCCGAATGGTGGAAGGCAAACCACAAACAACAGCATCCCCATAGAGGGTTGGTGTCAGGCAGGTGGGCGGCTGTAAAACCTAAGCCAAAGCATTATGGATTGGAATGTTGTCATTCTAATCACTCTCTCCGTTCATCGGTCTTTCGACATGATCCGTTCCATCTCTTTTCTATACATTCATTCATCACTAGCACCTTTACGGTGTGATGGATGACTGATATGAATAACCCAGAACCCAAATAGACTGGGAACAGGGCAGGGAGAAGAAGATATATGGAACATAAATAATCTTAACCCTTATTCTAATAGATTTGAAAGTGAATATGAAAATATGTCTTATGATTTATTTGATGCGATAACTTTATTTTCAGTTGTTCAAAGAATTAGAAAAAGCCAACCAGCACCTGAAGAAGTACAACCATGTAAACAAGAAAGCTCTCGACCAGTTCATTAGCTTTTCTGAGCAAAAGGAAAAGTTGTACAAACGGAAAGAGGAACTGGATATTGGGTAAGTTTTGTTGCAGTACTTATTTTAGACTATATCACTCCTATACAAAGGCTTAACAAAATAACACGAGTTATTGCTCGAAATTACGCCGAAAACTACCTCCAAAGCCACTTGTAAAAAATCTCTACTAAAAAAATTTGAATTCGCTGCAAGTTTGCCTTTCGGAATATCTTTATAAACATTAAACATCGAGACTTGGGAATAAACTGTGTTCATCACAAAATTTGCCCCTACCAGAATTCGAACTCGGGACCCTCTTGGCAAATAGCCAGCGATCTGACCATTCGACCAATTTTACAAACAACGTTGGCACTGTTGGATTTTACATACATACATACATACATAAATCACGCCCATATCCCCGAAGGGGTAGGCAGAGGTGAACTAGCACCCGCGTTTCGCTAATTGTGTTGGATTTTACCTTAGTCATATTATTCTTTTTAACGGACTTTATTTTTTTGCTTATATTTTAGCATACACACACACATTTTTTTTTATTGTTAGAACTGGGGGCCTACCGCCTAACTCGTTTTCTGATGATAGCTATATTGCAATGCACTGCTTACGGGTATAGCAGCCATCCTGAATTTTTAGGCGGCACGGATTTTGTGCCAAATTAATACAAAATCATTCGGTGATCATTCGTTCAAAGCTATCGCTAATAGTTTAGGTACATTTGGTGTGAAATGACAGCATGATCATAAACTATAGCTTTTGCTTTAGCAATCGAGTTGGCGGTAGGCCACCAGGTGTGGAAACCTCCACAGTTGTGTGACATACACACTCCGATTAAAGAGCGTATCAAACACGTGCCGTGCCAGACAAAATAATAATCTTCGATACGGCGCATCGGCCCACGCGCACCGAAGTTATAAATAAAAGGCGAACGCTTTATAGGAGCTCCCTAGCGCAGTGGCATAGCGCGCTTGGCCTGCGATTGCGTAAACAACGCAATGTTCGCTAGGCCGGTCATTGGATGGGTGACCAAAAGTTTATTATCTCGAGTTCCTCCGTGCTTCGGAAGGCACGTTAAGCTGTTGGTCCCGGCTGCATCTGCAGTCGTTTGTACCCACCAACCCGCACTGGCCAGCGTGGTGGGTTATGGCCCAATCTCCATGTATTCTTCCGTCCATAGGAAAGGCCCGTGCCCCAGCAGATGATGATGCTTTATAGTCGCTGCTAGTATCGTAGATGCGATATTATGTATTTTAACCGCTTCCGTGGTTAGCCGCTGTAGATGTCGGCGTGACTTGGGTATAGTGGTTCGCCCACCGGAATTAAGATCCAGAGGTCGCGGGTTCGATCCCCTGGGGGGTACAAATTTGTGCTCGGTTTGGTTGGTGGTAGGACTTCTTTGAAGTCCGCCTGGCTAGCTACCACCGCCTTATCAAAATCTGTCGCCATAATAATAATGTTTACCAGCATTATTGTGTTCCGACAATGTGTGATAAGATAGCCAGCCCCTCCGTTGAGGGTTCCAGATGAAGCTCGATTCCATCTTTCGCCCTTATCGTCACTTACCATCAGGCGCGATGAAAGGCAAGAGCTCCCCTGTCTAACATAAAAAAAATTGTGTCGCAACTCCCGTTATCATCCCACTTTACTTGGCACAGTGGCGAGAAGATCCGCGAACTGATAGAGACACTGGAACACCGCAAGCTGGAGGCGATCCAGTTCACGTTCCGGCAAGTGAGCAAGAACTTCACGGAGGTGTTCAAGAAGCTCGTGCCTCAAGGGAGGGGCAGCCTGGTGATGCGCGCCGGGCCCGACGACACCAGGGACGTCAACCCTGAGGTGAGAACCGCTTTTCATATACCTAGGTGTGTTTCATCAGCCGTGTGGTGACGGCAGAGTAGAATACAATTGTCACAACCCCCGAAATCTCTCCCGTGGGTGTCGTACAAGGCGACTAAGGATGAATCAGTGATGAGAAACGGGCAGCAGCGTTCCTCTTGTACCACCTAGCAATAGCAATGTACTGCGATGTTTGTGCCCGATAAATGGCAATAGGCTCGCCACCTATACATGGGACCTAACATAATTGGCGAAACGTGGGTGCTAGTTCAACTCTGCCTTCCCCTTCGGGGATATAGGCGTGATTTATGTATGTATGTATGTATGTTAAAAATTTGGTATTACTTTCGTTATAGTGTAATGCTCAGTTTTTGCATATTTTATTTGTAAAATCACCACAAATCTCGTGTGTCCATGTATGTATAATACTGTCCTAGTTACATAATACACCTCTGCCTACACCTTCGGGAGTAAATAGACGTATTTTATGGATGTATTTGTGTGTGTTTCAGCGGGCGACCGGCGACCAGTTCGCGGGCGTGGGCATCAAGGTGTCGTTCACGGGCGGGGAGGGCGACATGCGAGAGATGAACCAACTGTCCGGTGGGCAGAAATCGCTTGTGGCGCTCGCGCTCATATTCGCCATACAGAAGTGCGACCCGGCGCCGTTTTACTTGTTCGACGAGATCGACCAGGCAAGTCTTTTTTAGCCTGCTTCACTGTGGCGTTTGTGTGGTATTTTCATGTTAGATGCGTACATGTTACAAAAAAATACTAATAGTTGGTAAAAATAAATAATGGGTTGCACTTTTGAAAATGCTTCAGTGTCTGCTGTTTGGTATTTTCAGGTCCGTTGCAGTTTCAGTTTTTAAAATTGGTCGTTTATAAAGAAATAGTATTTTGAGGAATAGCAAATTTTAAGAATCAGTCAAGCTTAGAATCAGTCTTTCACAGTACTGCACATTTAACGGAATTAGTACATTTTAGACTATGTAGTCTATTCGAGAGTAGTAATTTAGTCGACTACAAAGGTGTTAATTAACAATAAGTTCAAAATGAGTTACGGGTGTTTGAAAATTTAAAATGCATTATTCGATTTTAATTTTAACATTATATAAAAGTTAGAAAAATTAGTACAAAGACTTTGGTGGTTAGAAAAAGAATTTCGAAAAATGCATGTTTGTCAGTTAACGCCTTTGTTAGGGCCTGTATTTTTGATACGAATCTAAATTTGGGCGGTTTGAGCTCAGTCGATTTTCCGTCACATAACACCTATGTTGATAGAAAGATTTTGGTGGTTAGAAAAAGAATGTGAAGAAGGTGTCTTGGGTGGCCGAGCGGTCAGGCACCTGCCCGGATAGCAGCGGACGCGGGTTCGATTCCCGCCTCAAGACCATAATTTTTCGAAATTCTTTTTCTAACCACCAAAATCTTTCTACTAATTTTTCTAACATTTATATAATGTTAAAATTAAAATCGAATAACCTATGTTGATTCCAAAAATTCGTTTTTTTTTATAACACCCTTGTCCACTCATCCCTTTCGTTGGCTCATTGCAATACAGTAAAGCCGACCGTCCATCGCCAACTAAACTAAGTAAGTTTGAGCCAGTTTTTCATACATGTGCGTTCAAAGCAAACTATGCCAGCTAAGCTAAAATGTATGAAAAACTAACTAACTGCCGCACTCAGAGACATCAATTAACTTGAATGAGTGTTTAATGTCAAAAAATGACAATTCAAAACCAGCTATTCTTGTCGGGTCTAAGGTCTAAAATTTTTGACATTAAACACTCATTCAAGTTAATTGATGTCTTTGAGTGCGGCAGTTAGTTTATTTGGCAGTGGACGGCCGATTTTAAGATGGGCGTCTTGTTTCGTATAAACTTCATTGTTTTATACCATCCTGGTACTGTAAAATTACCTTGTACTACATCAATGTGGCAAGCAATAAAGTATTATAATTATTATAACTATTCTATAAATAAAAATTCTAACCCACAGGCTCTCGACGCACAGCATCGGAAAGCGATAGCCAACATGATCCACGAACTGTCAACGTCAGCCCAGTTCATCACGACCACCTTCAGACCAGAGTTGTTGGAACACGCGCACAAATTCTACGGCGTCAAGTTCAGGAACAAAGTGTCTCACGTGGAGTGCGTCACGCAAGAAGAGGCAAGAGACTTCGTAGAGGACAGCGCTACACACGCATAGCCAAGAACAGCCGGCGATAGTGCCAATCGACTCTTTGTCATTTATTCTGTTTGGAGTCTTGTACCCAGTGAAAAGTTAAAAGTGAATTTGCAGATGCTAGCTTTCGTTTCCAATATTACTGTGCGACAAACAATTACCAATGTCTATGACAATATTGACGCAGGACGTAAGAAAACTCTTCAGTGACAACTGCACAATTGGATTTCGTCACAACGTGCGACATTTTTCATGTTTCAAATGACACTCTTAAGTCGACATTCGAATAATTAATTTAAATTCTTTTTTGTCTAGTTTATAAAATGTTATTTTCATATTTTTTTCTTATATGTAATTTATGAGTATGTGTTTGTTTACTTAGACTTATTATAACTTTTTAAATAATAATTTTTAATTGGAATAGCATTAAATCTTCATCACCATTTCCACTGGTTAGTCTATTTTTAAGAATAGCTTCAGAATTATATAATTGATATTTCATTTTCAAACATTATAGATAATATCATTTTGACTTGTTATACTAGTACAAAGTGATGCAATAATTAGATAATAATGACAATATAAATTTTTCATTTCTTTGAAAGCTTTTTATTTTCTATTAAGAATAAGAAATTCCAAATTTAATAAGGTAGGTAATGATAAATTAAATCCTTTAAATGTATAGTAAGATTTATTCGTTATAATATGTTCATTAAAATTACAAAATCAAATCAACTGTTTTCGTATTTTGCATTACAGAAAAACAATTATGGTTAGTCATTATGGTGTGATACACACCATTATTATAACATTGTAGGTAATTTTTATTTTTGGATTCTCTCCAGGATAAACAATTTAATATCAATAAAATAATTTCCAACAGTAAAACTTTGTTCAATTTAGTAAATTTATATTATACATAGGTATACATTTAGATGTTATAGAAGTTTATACATCATAAAAATTATTATATGACATTTCTATTAATATAATTGCAAACTCAAATCAAATATTTTTATAGCTACAAAAAGATATTTTGTATAATTATGTAATACTGTCAAGTACCAATATTTTTAGAACTGTATTATAATACAGTGTTGATTATTGTAATATGTATATTATATTATTATAATTAATTTTACACAAACACATTTTATGAAATATTTATTTACAATAGAATCACACGCGAGATATAAAATTCTTTGAAGAGTACCACACATATCACACGCAGTTAAAAGGCACACTGTCATTCATGATATTCAACTAGTAAATAATAAATAAGAAATATTATACAACTTTCAATGTTCATATTACGACAGATAATTTAGAAGAGTAAGGGGTTAACATTTTTTTTTTAATATGTCCTGATGCGGGAAACGTATCCGCGTCTTCCGCGATTCCGGCGGTTACCACGTTTGCGACTCAGTCGACCAGGACGTTAATTAACTTTCAGAACAAATTTAATGAAACATCTTCCTGTTTAAAAAATATGCTGACCTCTTACTCTTTGTAATATTTTTTATTTAATTTTATACATGTATAATGTTCAAATAAAAAATTAAATGATTATTATTTTTAATCTAACCACTGATATTTATGTATATGATTATTATATCTTTAGAAGAAAAAAAGTTTTTTAGTTTGTATGTTAATATTAACCTACTTCTTATGAAGTAACAGACTAACTATTGTTTAAATGAAATAAATGTGAACAAAATAATGTATATTTATTAACTCGTTTAAATTTAGAGAATACTATGAGCAACTCTTTGGAATAGATTGAAATTTCTAAGTCTACTAATACTAGAGAGCTTGTATAGTATTTTTTTGAAAAGATGGTAATCTATTACGGTGTAAATATTTTATATATAATAAAATTTACAATAATAATATTGTCTGATAGCAAAGTGAAAATAAAGACACCATGAAGTGGCAGTTTATTATAAAATCATGGCGTCAAAAATGACCAACAAAAATTAAAAATTACCGCAAGATTCACACGTTATAAATATATTTTAATATATTCTAAAGGCACTTCAATAGAAGTGATTGGTTTTCAAAAACCTTACCCCTGGTACTGTTTTTGTTATTGCAAAATAACCAAATTAATGAAGGACCTTTTATTTCTTTATCTAATAATAAAGTTATTAGTTGTATTTGTAGGTACTTGTTCATGTTAGGCTTCTCGAGTTTTAGGTAATTTTGTTCAGAAACTGGTTCGTTCGTGGAATTGATAGACTCACTAGTCACTTACTCACTAGTCAATGGTATACTTAGCTCAGAACCACTTTATGTCGGATACTATTAAGTCTTCTTGTAATCTAAATACAAGTAACTAAACATAAAGACATTTTATGTATTTGACGCATTAAATCAGAATTTTCTGTCTTTTATCAAACTAATATATATCTTAAAGAACCGTATATAGTAACACTATATCTATAGGTATGTAGAACAGGTCGTCTATATACCGCACGTCTATATAGTTATAATTATTAAAAATCATTGACGAAATTTAAAAATGTTTTCATAACTTTATTTTTAAATACAAATAAACTGCTAAAATACGAAGGTATTCATGTAAGATTAATATGAGTGTACATTCATTTTTTTAATTAGATTTCCTTAAAAAGAAGAGGTAATTGTTCACTTAGGCCGGAGTTCACCAACACGTAAAACAAGCGATTAAAAGTTAACTGCCAATATTTGACAGTTCTTCCATACGGTAAAATGTCAAGAACTGATGGTTCCATAATAATCGCCTGTTTATGTGTTGGTGAACTCCAACCCTAGGTCCGAGTTCACCAACATGTAAATCAAGCGATTAAAAGAGTTTTTGACAATTCCAACATACAATATAATGTCAAAAACAGACGGTCAATATTAATCGCTTGTTTGACGTTTTGGTGAACTCGGTTCTTAATAGGACAAGTAAGATAGGAACAAAATATACTTCACATTAGTTCACATAAGCTAGTTAAGTCTGACATGAAATAACAAAATCTCTTAAATATTAATCTTTACTTCTTTCTCATTAAACAGTAATATTTTTATTTTCTTGCGCTGAATGAGTTGCATCAATATTAAAAACTTGCCACGGTAAAATAGGAAGATGTTAGTCATACATTCTGTATGAATAATGCATCCGTAATAATTATGAAAAATTACACTGGGTATATATAAATTGCCGCGAAATTCCAACCAAATCTACAGTCGAATAGCATGCTGTAACTTAAAAAAAAAAGTATAATTTTAATGTATTATTGGCACATTTTAATTAATTATTGATTTATGCCGACTTTTAAACATAATAACAAACAAAGTTCAGCGCTTTATAGATTACAGGTTACCATTATAACTAAAAAAAACTACTTGAGCAAGTTTATTCGACTATAGATTACTTAATCTATGCGAAACCATTTTGCGTTATCCAATCATTCGCTATAACAACTTGAGGGGTAGAGCGTAAGGGGAAGTCCAATCCCGTTCGAATACTTCTTGAAGCTCCTTTCGTATGTCTTGAGTGTAATTTTGGAACACACCATGCGGGTCATCTTGGAACACAAACGCTACACCAGCGGTATCCACGAAATAGTCCCCTGACCAGTTGGACGTACCGATGTAAGCAGTTCTGTCCGTCACCATGTATTTGTTGTGGTTAACGCGAGCGAAGGGGATCTTGTCTTGTTCGGGGGTCGAGGGTACAATGAAGCGTTTCTAAAAAAAACAATTACAATTATATCATCATCATCAATGTCCCTACTGCTCATGCACAGTTACAGCCTTCCCTATGGATGGAAGAATATAGGGTGAATGGGCCATAACCCAGTGCGGATTCGTGGGTATTAACGACTGCAGATGCAGCCGAGACTAACGGCTAAGCGTGCCAAACACGAAGTTACCTCGCGCCAAGCACTCCCTAGATGCGTTAAAATGTGTTTCACCCATCTTTTAATGTAAAATTCACTTCATGCATTAATATCATGCATTCATTTCATACATTATTTCCATTCATTCACTTATCATTCATTCAAAATTGAGAAAAGTAAACGAAAGTATACAAAAAAAGTTCCTAAAGGACTTGTTTCCAGGAACGTTAAGCCAATTTAAAAAAAAATAAAAGCAGTCAACATAATTGCGAGTCCCACACACGCCACTCTAGACAAAAAAGGTGGCATAAGAGGAACGCTGCTACTAATTGCTGAGGTGACAATTGAATTCTGCTCTGCCATCACCACGGCTTAACAAAGTTACAAACAAAAAGACAATATCCGGCACATAGGACCATACGATACGAGTAAAATAGGACCATACAATACGAGTAAAATGCTTACAATTTGTATATCGACCCTCGGGTAGGACTGCGATAGGGCTATCAGCGACCGCAAGAAGTACACCTCCGACGCGTGCGAATGCTTCCACCAGCTGATGAGCATTTTCACCTTCACTTTGTGCTCCAACGCTGCACGGCGAATGGCGTCATCTATCTTTGGCCAGAACCTAAAGAAGAATGACAGTTTATTATTTTCTGTTTTAGATTTAGAGGTAGGTATTTGGTCAGTTGCTGGGTAACGTAACCATAGCCTTATGAACTATAAGAGTGAAACTCTTTTAACCAATCGGTAGGTTAGGTTAGTTTTCTTGTGACCAGCAGATAAAAGTGTAAAAATATTTTTGAAGTAAAAGAATATCGGCGTTTAAATGCTGAATTTGATAACGATATGCCTGCTACATAAATACCTACTAACTAAAAGCCGAAAACCGGCCAAGTGCGAGTCGGACTCGCGCACGAAAGGTTCTATTCATTTTATTCTGTATATTAGTAGGTATTTGTTGTTATTGCGGAAAGCAACAGAAATACATCTGTAAAAATTCCAACTGTCTAACTATCACGGCTCATGAGATACCTACAGCCTGGTGACAGACGGACGGAAGACTGTCCAGCGGAGTCTTAGTAATAGGGTATCCCTTTGGGTACGGATACCGGGCTACATAAAAGAAACAAAACTCACTTTAACTTGGGCGAAAACTCTAGCGCCGGCGCATAGTCCATCACGGATATATATATGAACTCTTCCGCCTGTTCCATTATGGCGACTATCGCGTCGTCGTCATTCGTGCGTCCACTGGGACTGAACGGGGGCGGGGAGCTCTGCAATCAACAGAAAATGTGTTCAAGTATAATGTTATTAAATAAAAAGGTTGCGGGGTGAAGGTTATGTACGAACTCGGGAATAATATTTACAAACAGCAAATAATTTTCATAGATGAACACGTGTATTTATGAAGATTACAATTGATTAGATAGTAGATTATTTAAGTATAATATAATTAAGATAATGGATTTTGTTGACAAAATCTTTCTGCACATTATCATACATCAATTGGGTAAATGTTATATTTCCTTTAGTAAGCAATTTAGGTCTTTAACTGCCGCACTCAGAGACGTCAATGAGTACTTAACGTCAAAAAATGATAATTCAAAACTAGTCTAGATTTGAATGAAATTTTTTGACATTAAATACTCATTAAAGATAATTGACGTCTCTGAGTGCGGCAGTAAGGTGTTAAATTATTAATGATCATTATTAATCTAACAAAAACGTGAAAAAACGAATTTATCGGAGCTACGTTTTCAACCGGCCGTCAACCCATTCGTCCCTCTGAAACGCACCCAACACAATCATGTAAAGTAGTTTTAATACTTATTACTCCTAAGCTGACTCGGCAAACGTAATTTTGCCCTTATCACATAGGAGTATAAAAAATATATAATTCACGCCTATATCCCCGAAGGGGTAGGCAGAGGTGAACTAGCACCCACGCTTCGCCAATTATGCTAGGTCCCATGTGGCGAGAAGGCAATAGGTGGCGAGCCTATTGCCATTTATCGGGCACAAAAGTCGCAGTACTTTGCTAGGTGGTAGGTAGAAGAGGAACGCTACTGCCCATTCCTCATCACTGATTTATCCTCAGTCGCCTTGTACGACACCCAAGGGAGAGATTTGGGGTGGTGACAATTGAATTGTACTCTGCCATCACACGGCCGGTTTTTATATATTAGATTACCAAAAATTCCAAACAACGTGACTATCTGAACAAAGCGAGACGTACGAAACAAAACAAAACAAAACACTAAACACTTTCCCACAGAAATGTAACATTCTCATTGAAAGAAATTGAAGCAATTCTATCAATTTTACTGCCGGTGCCGGCAGTGGTGTAATAAACGTGGAGGCTAATATGTTGGGCGGCAAAGGGCAGCCGTGGCGGGACATGCAAACTATGTTTTTCCATGAGAATATCAGTCCAAATGGGGCTGTCGGCCCTCGTGACCTTGCCCTACGAGTGTAGTAAGTCAGTCGTGTACTACGTGAACTGTTTGTTTATCTTGAAATACGAGTGTTAAATGTTTCCATCGATCCAAGTGATGTTGCGAATGTATCGATTTAGGTGTTGCTTTGAACACAAACATTAAACGAATACCAGTATCCGAGTCATAACCAATTATGTATTATATAGGTTTAAAGGAACTTTTAAAATAAATAAATAAGTAGATAGCAAGTTCGTGTATTCACAATATACATGAAAAAAAATTAGAACGCAAAATATATTGCTTCTTAAATATGTCTTATTTTTCAGGCTTTTCTTTTAAATATTGTGTGAAGAGGTTGATCAAAATATTGAGTTGTACAATACATAATATAATAGTATACAATAACCTAATAGTAAGAAGTATAAAGCACAAAGAATCATTGAACGTTTTCCCAAAAGGTCATTCGCTTGGTTTTTTTTTAATATCACTTACCAACGTCCCTTCGGCCATTAAACTGTCGTATAAAGTTTTTCTGCGAATCGTACCTATAGCCTGACTGAAGTTTAATTCGATGAATTTCGTATTGTCAATAATTGGTTAGTCAGTAGTAACTATTACAAGAAAGTAAAATTGGAAGTACCTAGTCGATAGTCTAGAAATTATAAACATGTAAACACAGCTCTATTTATCAACATCGTCAATCTTTAGGGGAAGGTAGCCCAAAGTGGTAAACGGATATTTTCGACTATAAAATCTTTTGAAAATTTGTTAATTGTTTCTTATGATCAGGTAATAGGTGAAAATTAAGTTACATTATGTCCACTTGGGTATAAGGAAATTAATTAATTAATATATTAATGGGCATTTAGTTATGCAGTAGGTACCTATATTAGGTTAGAAGTGAATTCTACCTAGTTCTATAAGAAATATAACTAAATTATAACGAAATCGAATTTACTTTCTATAAGTAAATTTTGAAATCAAATTACGATTCGAAAATTCACGGTATTGTGGTAACGTGCTCCTGTCTCTACTAAAAACACGAATGTGAAATGCAAAACTTAATGGCGGACCGTCTAGACGGCGAAACGAACGTAAAGCAAAATTCAAATTTCCTCAAAGTCTTCACGAGAATAGGAATAATTGTGGTATTGTATATGCTACTGCAATTTACTTTCCATTGTTTTGAAACGCGACTTGTGAGTCGAATCAACAGTCTTTTAAAGCCGGGAATTCACTACACGGACATGCCCGCCGGACCTCGCTTCCATTATGTTTGTGCGATGTTTGCCTAGTGTAGGACTGTCACAGTCAGTCTGGCCTATACAAACGAGGTCCGCGCGGGCATATCTGGCAGGCATGCCCGTCTGTCTAGTGAGTTCCCCGCTTAAAGTGTAGTGGCATAGATAAGATCTTCACTGTGCCCCAATAAAAAACGGTTTTACAGTGTTCGAGCGAAGTACTCGAAGAAAGCTGTCGGTGTAAATTACCCTGAAGTCGCATGTCTACCGAAGCTAGTAATTAAACGTATCAATTCAATCTTTAATCTACAAAAATACTGTTTGAGGCAATTTGATCAATATACACTTCAGAGATAAGGATTTATTTACAGCCGGTGTTCCGCCTAAGGGTAATGAGTAATGGGCAGAGTTCCTCTTATACCACCTAGCAATATACTGGGGCAAGTGCCCGTTAAATGGCTATAGGCTCGCCTTCTATTACATGGGACCTAACATAATTGGCGAAACGCGGGTTGACGTTGACCCTGCTGACCACTTCGGGAGTGATTTATGTAAAGGTATGTAATATTTTGCCATCGTAAGCCAAAAAGACAATTCTCTCGGAATTTACTTTGTTGAGATAATTATATTTGGCTTTGGCAGCATTGTGTTTATGAACAAGTTTAAAAAATGATGAACAAGTGTTTTAAAAATGTGAGAAGAGCTCGATAGCCTTAAGAGCTAGATGCAGATAATGTAGGCGACAAAGTGATAAAAAACGTGAAGGTTAAAGAAACTGACTAGTGTCGTATCTATATTATCTCGAGCTGCGCCATGCTTCAGAAGGCACGTTGGGTAATTAGTCCTTTAGTGGCATCTGCAGTCGCGCATACCCACCAATGTGGTGTGTTATAAGTTTATGACCCATCCTCCCCATTTTTCTATCGAAAAGGAAGACCCGTACGTACCCCGAAAGCAATAAAGTTTTCAGAATGACGACCTTTGCGAACGTTGTCTAGCTATTATCTAGCTGGTTATATAATAGTTATATAGTGGTGGTGTTACGCTCAGCCACTGTCGTTAAGCACACGGCTACAGATAGAGACGAGACAGCTGAACTGCTCCGTTAGCGTTTAACCTTCATGTCTTTATGACATATACCCGAAGTTAAGAGGTGACACATACGCATAGTCCATTACTGGAATGGGAGCCATAATTATTTATGGTTTGTTAATCACCATTAAAGGTCAAAGGTCATCTGGTTATGACGCCGTTTCAGTGTAGCTACGTTGCAAACATGTTCATAAGACACACGGGAAAATCTATACCAGACTTTTTGGTCACTGCAAAATTTCTTCGGATTCGTTCAGACCACCAAACTGAACAAATTTCACCATGGAAGCAACTCCAAAATTTTTTGCAGTAGCCAAAAAGTAGTATAGAGATAGTAGTAGTAGTAGTAGAAGTAGTAGATCCTGGTATAGAGCTCCAACTCTTTCACGCATTATGAGCTGTACGTAAATCTATGGTAAGTCGAACAAACTAACCTATCTGTCTATAATTAGAAAATTATAATAAGAGTCAAAGCCGTGTGGTGACGGCAGAGCAGAATACAATTGTCACTACTCCTATCCCCCAATGATGTCTTCGAAAGTGACTAGGGGTAAAAACAGCTATGAGTAATGGGCAGCGGCGTTCCTCTTATACAATCAGGCAATTAACTGTGATTTACGTGCCCGATACATGGCAATAGGTTCGCCCCCTATTACATAGAACCTAACATTATTGGCGAAACGTGGGTGTTAATTGACCTCTGCCTACCCCTTCGCGCGTTAAAAGTCAAACGTGTAATTGGAGTTTAGTTTTTTCTTTCGGAAACTTCGTATCAATATTGACAATAACAGTCCAAAAGTCAATATCATTATGCGGGCAACGTTTTCATGCGACTCATCGTTGCTGAGTCAGCCTTCTGCTTTGAGCCAAGGTTAGCGGATAGAGAACTTATAAAAGCATTACCTTTAACGCAGGGCCGAGACCTAGATGACGATAAAGTTTTTATTGTGCCATAGAAAACTAAAGTGCCAACGTCGCAGTTGTGGAAATGTAACCTTTGTGTCGGCGGTTTGTTTGTATATAATGATGCCAAACAAATGGCCTTTTATTCAGACTTGACTTATAACTTGGTATTGGTAGTATTATTAGCCCTTAACCGCCAAATTTGGTAAATTCGACTAATATTTTCGGTCTACTTCGCTAGGGTCGTCTACAGGTCGCATCGCTTTATAAACACGAAAGACATACATACAGAAATCACGCCTATATCCCTCGTTTCCAGTTCGGTCCCATGTAATAAATAGGTGGTGAACCTATTGCCGACAACACTCGCGAAGGAGATGGGGGTGGTAACAGTTGTATACCAAAGAGACAATTCAAAATTGCATTGCTGCAACAGCAGCTCTTTTTGTCATAAACTTAGAGCACAGAATGTTTCGAAATATTTTTTGAGTTGCGTCTCTCTTGTAAATGAGCGACATGTCGAAGTGTACATGTTCGTAGGTAATTACAATCATGTATTCGCGACTTCCATTTATAAGTGAGAAAACTTACTACAGTCTGTTTTTTTACGGCTGTTTCTGTTTTGCAGTACAGGGCTTGTCTTTATGGGCATTTTTTACTTAAATTAAATACGTAAGTTAATAGCAATAGAGTTCAATATCGCTAGGAAAATATTGACAAATTTGTACAGCTTTATCTGCAGTGTGACAGTTCAGTACAATTTGAACAAAACTGTCTTAACTTGTCGAAGTATTAACAATGGTCCCTTTCGAATTTACCGAATATAAAGTTTTGGAAGTCATTCAATTCGATAGAACCTTTTTGTCGCGATATAGGTGGTTTGTATATCTCTATGCTGGATTGTGAACCAAAAGAATAACGCAGAATGTGAATAGCTTCGATTCAAGTAGAATTTGATTTGACCCCAAATCTCTCCCGTGGGTGTCGTACAAGGCGACTAAGGATAAATCAGCGATGAGGAATGGGCAGCAGCGTTCCTCTTATAATATCACCTAGCAATAGTACTGCGACTTTTGTGCCCGATAAATGGCAATAGGCTCCCACCTATTACATGGGACCTAACATAATTGGCGAAACGTGGGTGCTAGTT
Organism: Cataclysta lemnata; assembly: GCA_963931975.1. Taxonomy (NCBI): domain Eukaryota; kingdom Metazoa; phylum Arthropoda; class Insecta; order Lepidoptera; family Crambidae; genus Cataclysta; species Cataclysta lemnata. The sequence goes on along the minus strand of OZ008349.1, from coordinate 11,515,645 downwards.
CACCTCAGCCTACCCCTTCGGGGTTATAGGCGTGATTTATGTATGTAGAATTTGACTAAGGGAGACTGCCCGGAGTAGACCAAAAAGCACATTGGGGCAACACACACCCAAATCGTGGAGGGCAAACCACCAACAACAGCATACCCAAAGAGAGTTGGTGTTAGGCAGGCGGCCGGCTGTGAATCCCAAACCAAAACCTAAACAATTGGAATATTACAAAGATCAATCTTTGTACTAATTTTTCTAACATTTATATAATGTTAAAATTAAAATCAAATAATTGGAATATTGTTATCCCAATCACTCTGTTCATTCCTTTTCATCAATTAGCTATACATTCACCTATCCACCTAGGGTCCTATCCGGTGTGATACAGTCTGTAAATTAAAAGGGATGTGTGGCTGGATCTGGGGGTCTACCGCCTAACTCGATTGCTGATGATAGCTTTAAATCAATGCATTGCTTACGGCTATCAATTTAGCTAGCAACCATCTTGAATGTTTAGGCGGTACGGATTTTCTTCCAAATTCATACAAAATCATTCGGTGATCATTCGTTCAAAGCTATCGCTAATAGTTTAGGTACATTTGGTGCGAAATGACAGCATGACGTCATAAACTATAGCTTTTGCTTTAGCAATCGAATTAGGCAGTAGGCCCCCTGACCTCGGAAGAAAGGACACCGCTAGTAATATGACATGGCATTTTTTTTAAGAATAACCAAAATATATAGTACCTAATGGTTACTCTTGTGTGTATTTATCAGCATAGAGGTTGCACTGTTATAACAAAAACGCTTCCGACTATCACTTTGCCCGCTTCTTTACGGAGGATCACATTTTAACGGCACCATTAAGTTTTAAAGGTTCAACTATACATTTTTATTGGTTTGATTAAAGTGGCTGCGGGTTATAGAGGGAAAGATAATATGGTGACCTACTAACAGTTTCATTCTAGTTTAGTTGCCTATTAGATATTATACTATACTGCCTTGTATAAGAAAATGACTCGGTTATTTAATTAAGTTCGTTCTCGATAAATTTGGTGGCTTGCTTACATTGAAATCACGACTATTTTTCCCCGAAGGGGTAGGGTAGGACGAAATGACGAATTAACACCCAATTTTCGCCAATTAACTTAGGCCCCATGTAAGGAGTGGCGAGCCTATTGTCATCTAATGGGCACGTAAATCGCAGCATATGTACCTACCTAATTGCTAACTGCCTCACTCACTGCCGCACTCAGAGACGTCAATTAACTTTAATGAGTATTTAATGTCAACAAGTTTCATTCAAATCAAGACCATAGACCCGGCAAGAATAGAGACTAGTTGTAAATTGTCATATTTTGACGTTAAGTACTCATTAACGTTATTTGACGTCTCTGAGTGCGGCAGTCAGAGACGTCAATTAACTTTAATGAGTATATAATGTCAAAAAATTTTATTCAAATCTAGACCATAGACCCGGCAAGAATAGCGACTAGTTTTGAATTGTCATTTTTTTTCACAAGGAATGGTTACAAAATAATAAATATATATTGTTCTGTAGATTAAGCCATCTTTATGTTGAATATTTTATTACAAGTAGGCCAGTGTTGTATTTATATCTATTTTTCAAGGAATTTGGTATCTGCAAAGGAAGTAATTTGACATTTAAGAAGTTGGTACAAGTACGATTAGTTAGTTTGTAGTTTTCGTGGACTATAATCCATTATAAACATGAACTAGGTATTTGATGAATCACGCTGTCGTGTCTGGCTAACAAACAATGAGTAAGCTTTTATATTGAATAACGTGAATTAGGACACGATTTCTCGAATGTTGTTTTATAGGTATTATTTCAGTAATGTGATAATGAATTTATTATTAAACGCTACACCAATAGAAACAAGTTTCTATTTGGTATTCGTAATACAAGGAGAGTGAGTGTAGGTATTGTTATATTGCTGCTTGTGTTCTATTGACATGAGGAGCTCTACAGCGCAGTAAGTAGCTTAACGCGCTCGGCTTGCGATTGAGTAAACTAAGCATAAGCAATGTTCGCTAAGGGCAATCATTGGATGGGTGGCCATAAATATATCTCGATTTCCTCCGTGCTTCGAAAGGCACGTTACACAGGCACTGGGCCAGCCTGGTGGGCACCATTCTCTATTATGATCCAGACTAACTATCGCGGTTTAATAGGGTCCCATTTCACTTCTTAGGGTTCTGTGACCCTAAAAAGTAGGAAATACCTGTTTCTTTTTTGATCACCAACCATACTAATACATTATACCAGGTCATTTTTTTAATACTGCAAAAATTTTTGGATTTCATACATTTGGGTCAAGTAGGTATTATCATTTTGTATGAAAAAGCTGATATTTTTTCGTGAATTTGGAGTTGCTCCCATGGTGAAATTTGTTCAATTTGATGGTCTGAACGCATTCCAAAAATGTTTGCAGTGTTAAAAAAGTGACCTGGTATAATTTTGGAAATGCGGCCAACTTATTTAATATGCTTGTGTACCTTATACTGTCATGTACTTGTTGTATTTCTGTTTTATGTACGAAATAAATAAATAAATATATACCAAGGGCGCTAAAACAAAGAATGACTCGCAAGATCACAAGTAATTGATAAATATGCGATCTAGGGCCATCTTTTTTATCGCCCGACGTAAGATCATAGCTTTATGTCACCCCTGACCTTGAAGTAAGATTTTCCGTACGCGTAGCGGGCTTCAAATACTTCCGATCTGAGCCACTTTGTTTTATCACCTACCATCCAAATGAAAGCCTTACTCACCGTAATATAAGCGCCGTATGACCGCTGCGAGTCGGAAAAGTTCACCGGGTGCTCCTTATTGATCTCCGTGGCGAGATCCGCGGGCCAACTGTCCGGAACAACGGCGTCGGGTGCACCCAATGTCCAGTATACCTGCGGGTAACGACACAATACGTGAGACACAAAAATAAGAACCTAAAGACGGAATTCCACGAGTGTGCTGAACGGTGCGCAGCGTATTTGTATGGTCTTTCGCTGTGCCGCACAGTTCAGCACGCTGATGGAATCTCCCCTTAATGTATGTAGGTACTTATAACAAGTAGTGTTCGAATTCGAATCCTTTAACAAATAGGTTACATATAAAAGGCTAGATAGAAGCCTTAAAAGTGCCGGTAGAGCTAGAATACATTTGTCACCCACCACCCCAAATCTCTCCCGTGGGTGTACCTCAACAAGGCGACTAAGGATAAAACAGTGAAAGGGAATGGGCAGCAGCGTTCCTCTTATCCGCTTATCCTAGCAATGTACTGCGACTTTTAACCTTACACAATTGGCAAAACATGGGTGCTAATTCACCTCTGGCTACCCCTTCGCAACGCAGAAAATTACAACATATTATATATTGCTGCATTGCGATTTGGTGCGGCAGGGCGGCGGAACAAAGACGAATGAAATTGTGCGCGATGCGCATAAATTCGCAAGTTCTTGCGATGCGGCTTACGAGCTCGCAGATTTTTACGATGCGACATCGCATCGCACTTTTGTGCACTATGACCAATGTCAATAAGACTTCACTCAGCGTCTCACTAATCACGCCTTTTTCGTGTAGCCAGATGTGTTTTAATGGCCATGTTTCGCTAGCATATTCCAGGTCCCAAGTAATGAAGGAATGTATAGAAAAGAGACGGAAAGGATTATGTCGAATGACCGATGAAGGGAGAGAGTGATTGGGATGACAACATTTCCAATGCATACTGCTCATGTCTACACCGGGCAATGTCCCTTGGTTGACTTTTACGACACCCCTAGGATGAGTCGGGGCTGGCACATTCATTCCACTCCGTCAAAAAAAAAAGGGGCTGGCACATTGTACGTTATTTTTTCCCTCCCGACCAGCATGGAAGACACTCTTGTTTTACGAGTCTTTTTTAAGCTAGACAGGGAAGCTCTTGCCCTTCATCTCACCTGATGGTAAGTGACGATAAGGGCCGAAGATGGAATCATGCTTCACCTGGAACACTCAACCACGGAGGGGCTGGCTATCTTACCACACATTGTCGGAACACAATAATGCTGTTAACATTATTATTATGGCGACAGATTTTGATAAGATGGTGGTAGCTAGCCAGGCGGACTTGAAAGAAGTTCTACCACCAACTAAACGAATACGAGTACGAATTAACTGTGAACCCCCCTAGGGATCGAACCCGGGACCTCCGGATCTTAATTCCGGTGGGCGAACCACTATACCCAAGTCACGCCGACATCTATAGCGGCAAATTACAGGCCAATTTCCAGGCGTTCACGGCCGTACTAAACACCATTTAATTTCTAAGATGAAGTATCGATTCAACACGTAATTACTCAAGCATAGCACCGCATTTACCTAAGTTACGTACAAGTCTGTGCCAGTCGAGTCACAAAGGAACTCAAACTACGTAGAGTTTGCAAAGTTCATATCGGCTGGTCTGTTTCAATATAAAGCGAATAGTTTGCTTTGTTCACGAAGCCTTTGAATTGAATGGCTGCAGTTGGACCGGATTAATATAACAGTTGAACATTTCACTTTGACCGTTGAAGTTTATGAACTTATTTGGTATTTATAGCGTAATTTTGGCCGTGTGGTGACGGCAGAGCAGAATACAATTGTCACCATCTCTCCCGTGGGTGTCGTACAAGGCGACTAAGAGTAAAAACAGCAGTGAGTAATGGGTAGCAACATTCCTATTGTCCCACCTAGCAATGTACTGCGATTTATGTGCCCAATAGACGGCAATGGGCTCGCCAAGTCGCCACCTATTACATGGGACCTAGCTTAATTGGCGAAAAGTGGGTGTTATTTCACCTCTGCCTACCCCTTCGGGGATATAGGCGTGATTTATGTATGTACTAAAATATAACGCGATGTGCCGATAATAACAATATATACAGATGTCGTGGAAACGCTATAAAATTCACTTTTATTTAGTCTCATTGCCATAAGCAAGGACGAACCTTGCACAGCGCCATGGACGCGACATCTATTTTTAGCTCGGAATATTAAAATTTGTTGCATGCAATTGAGTTTAGCATCGCCGTTTATTTTCAATATTTACTATTACTGATAGCAAACTTAATTAATCGAGCACGTTTAATTAGCTTAGAGCCGTGTAGTGATGGCAGAGTAGAATATAATTGTCACCACCCCATCTCTCGCGTAGGGTGTCGTATACTAGGCGACGAATAATGGGCAGCAGCATTCCTCTTATACCACCTAGCAATATACTGCGATTTAGGTGCCCGATACATGGCAATAGGCTCGCCACCTCAGGGGACCTAATCATTGGCAAAACATGGGTGTTATTTCACCTCTGCCTACCCCTTCGGGGATATAGGCGTGATTCATGTATGTTTGTTTGTTTAATAAAGTTTGCTATTTCAATAATTATCCAAATTTTTCTGACCACTTTTCTTTGCTGTCACATTGTAAACATATCAAACAACTACGGAATTAAGTTGATTAAGAACATAATATTATGTTGTTAACCATACGTAGTGTAACTCTTATTCTTAGGTAGTGCGCTAATTACTCCCGCGCTCTTGCCTAGCTGTCGTAACAGGGTTGTTATAGAAGTGTTATAAATATAACGAGAAATAGGCAGCAGCGTTCATGTTACATACAACTGGCAATACTACGATCAAACTCCCCGATAAAAGCCAATTATTGGCTCGCCCCCTTTAACTTGAAACCTAAAATAATTTAACAGTGTGATAAGAGAAAGGTGTGGTTTGAAAGAAGATGTAATAACAAGGATTGAGAAAGGGATGCTCGCTCAAGTCGAAAGAATGGATGAAAGGAGAATGACAAAAAGGATTTACATGGCGAAAGTGAATGGAGAAATGGTCAGGGGAAGGCCTCGGCTGATCTTTCATAATTAAATTGAAAGTCTATTGAAAAAGGGCCAGGTCAAGAGTACCCGAAACCGACGGGCATGCATGGAGAAATTGATGAGATTGGATGAAGCGAAAGAAGTATGTAAGGATCGTAGCAAATGGAAGGAAGTGATCTCTGCCTACCCCTGTGGGAGAAGGGCGTGACGTATGTATGTATGTAAAAAAAAATACGAAACGTGGGTGTTAAAACACCCGATGTGTTAATACACACAGAATTCGGACAAACAGTAATTGTTTCAAACAGTGAAAAGTGACTTAGGTACCTACGTATGTAAGTTGAGTGTATATGTAAGTTAAAGGAAAAATATCGTGGTAAGACCATTTCTACTGCAACTTGTTGCTTAGACGTGCGATGGCTTGTGAAAGGTCACGTAGTCTTCAAGGTCAACATAATAATATGGGTAGATTTAATTAAAGCTATAGTAGGTACCTACCAAGCACCCTAATAATAATCGTAAAATCAATTAATTTTTAGCCAGCAGTGTTATCATAGAGTCATCATCCTCCTGCCCAGTTTCCAGTTTATCTGGGGTCGAAGCAGTATGGTTCCTCTTCCATTCATATCGGTCATACATACGTTATTAAGCCATCCACTACTTTTTCATTCATATCATCCATTACACCGAAAACATTATAGCGATGAATGAATGTACAAAAAAGCGATGGAAAGGATCATGTCGAGAGACCGTTGAACGGAGAAAGTGATTGAAATTACATTTCAATACGTGCTTTCAAGGTTAATAGCTTATTAGGTTTTACAGCCGGCCGTCTGCCTGACACAACCGTTTTGGGTAGGTAGGTATGCTGTTATTGGTGGTCAGCCCTTTCCCATTCCCATGGTGCTCCGAGGTACTTATTATGATCTACAATGATGGGCAATCTCTTTTAGTCGACTTTTACGGGGCAGTCACTTTCTACGTTATTTTTTGACTACTAAGCCAGCATGAAAAGATACTTCCTTCAAACATTATAAAATAAATAATTCGGTTTGAAAAAATACTCCCAGTCCCAAATGATAAGTACCTATCAAAAGCACCTGCGGAACGATGTAAGTATTCTATTTATTATTCAACACCGTTGGCAGTAACAAACCATTATAATTATATTTGGTCCTTCGATACGATTCCAAGGCTATTGGATAATTACAAATAGCGTATGAAAAAGATAACCTATGCTCCTATCTGATATAATTATGATCCTGTAGTTTTGGAGCTCAAGGCAAATAGAATATAATTAATTGACACACGTTTTATGTTGTGGTAAATTTTAAAAAAATTGTCTTGGTAGGCGAACCAATACGTGTCAGCTTTCGATTGAGAAAGGCAGATCACAAGTATTGCGTACGGTATAGGTAGGTACTATAATCATACATGAGACAAAGATTTTATAAGAACATCTTAAGTATGGTCCATAAAACGTAACATGATTAGAATGACAGCTGTCAGACTCATACAATTGTTTGTCTATCCTCTTCGCGCTCAGTTTTATATTTTTTGCTTGCTGTCATTTTAATCATGTTACGATGGACTGTAGAAAAGAATAATAGCGATGCAAAACAACAAAAAAAACTCACTTTGAGCTAAAAAAAAACAAAAATTAAATTGATGATATAATAATAGCTTCCTGCCCTGTTCCCAGTTTGTCGGTCAGACATCATCAAGTCATCCACTGCCTTTTGATTCATATATCATCCGTCATCGGGAAAGATGCTAGTGAAGAAAGAATGTACAGAGGATGTCAAGAGGATAGTCGGCCAATGAACGGAGAGTAATTGGGATGACAACATGAGAATCCATACTTATCTGCCTAGTTTCGGAAATATTGGCGTGATTTATGTATGTACGAATAATTAAAGGACGTTGTAGAAATAATAACAATAAAACTGTATGTTTCTATGTTTCCATCTCGTTAAAAGTTCATGCCACTACTTCTGATATTGACAGCACTATAGTGTTTAACTTTCAAAAGTCACTATTAAATATGACATAGACAATTTTATTCTACAATCAATGAAATGGCCTGGCCGTGTGGTGACGGCAGAGTAGAATACAGTTGTCACCACCCCAAATCTCTCCCGTGGGTGTCGTACAAGGCGACTAAGGATAAATCAGTGATGAGGAATGGGCAGCAGCGTTCCTCTTATACCTACCACCTAGCAAAGTACTGCGACTTTTGTGCCCGATAAATGGCAATAGGCTCGCCACCTATTACATGGGACCTAGCATAATTGGCGAAGAGTGGGTGCTCGTTCACCTCTGCCTAACCCTTCGGGGATATAGGCGTGAATTATGTATGTATGTATCAATGAAAGACATTGACCCAAGATAAACTACAACAATCAATCACTTCTAGGTAGTATATGTAGTAAATATATTTAAGCCAGACCTTTGTCTTCAAATATGACTCAGTGCATGAATGTTTGCTTTCTGAAGTAGGTAGTCATAAAATGTAATGATATAAATATTGCAATGAAATTGCTACGGCGACGTCATACAAAGCGCTACACAATCAGTGTCTGGTAACAAAAAGGACTAATTAGCGAAATCTGACCCTAGTGATTATTAATGGAGAAATCTTTATTAGCAATTGTTAGTACTTACATCAAATACTTTCGCTAGATCAGTGGCAAGACAGGAACAATTGTAGGCGACTATACCCAGCTCTTTGACCTAGGATTAAAATGCAATAAATTATTATTTCATTAAACTAAAAAACCTAGTCTGATAAGGCCAAAGTTTTTATTTCAATTTGTTCAAAGATTAGAACAATTGAAATGGAATTCAGGATACAACCTCTATTTCAGACGATCCATCTATGAAGACCATGTCTGTTCAATATGCTTAAAAAATTTGCTCATACCATATTCAGAGAAGCACTAATTTTTTTAGATAATTATTAAAGGTAGCTAGTCTTATAATTACCTGGGTTAAAGACCGCCAGTCCATATTGGCACTACCAATATAAAAGTGTGTTCTATCTACAATCCAAAACTTTGTGTGTAACACACCTCCGCCGAGCAGCTTAGAAAAATTTAAGCTCCGAACCTGCATAAAACATTCTTGGTAAATTATGTTGCATCTTTGGAACTAAACCTTTACCTAACTTGAATTATATTGATGAATCATTTTATAAAATTATTATATTATTAAATATAAAATTATATTATTAATAATTACCTGTGCAGCTTTTTTCTTAACTAAGTATTCAGTATCTACATTAGGATATAGCTTTGTGGGCCAGTTTTGAGCAATTTTCAAATTAATTTTTCGTTTTGACCCAGCAGCATATAATGCTTGGAACACTTGTTCACCCTGAAACAAAACTATATTAGTTACATAAATAGTACAAATAGGTTCATACATCTTTATTTTAGTCATTTTTAGTTTTTATTTTAATGATTGGAGCTAGCATAATAATTACTTAATCAAAATGAGTAAATAAAAAAAAATGTTTTACTTAACTACTTTTTGTAATAGAACAATAAAACCGTGCGGTGTGGTGACGGCAGAGTAGAATACAATTCCCAAGTTTCTCCCGTGGGTGTCGTACAAGGCGACTAAGGATAAATCAGCGATGAGGAATGGGCAGCAGCGTTCCTCTTATACTACCTACCAATAGTACTGCGACTTTTGTGCCCGATAAATGGCAATAGGCTCGCCACCTATTACATGTGACCTAACATAATTGGCGAAATGTAGGTGCTAGTTCACCTCTACCTACCCCTTCAGGGTTATAGGCGTGATTTATGTATGTATGTATGTATGTACAATAAAACCTGCTAACATCAACAATAAAACATGCTTAACGTTTTATAACATACAGATTTATTAATTTCTGGAAAAAATTCCAAGTGTGTTAAAATAGTAGTATGTTAAAAGCCTCTTACCTCTATTGAGGAATTATATGGATATTCTTCATTAAACCTAAGGCTCCAGTAAAAGGATGCTATTTCTATAGATGTTTGAGCTTCATCTATCAAATCTAACCACACATTTTTTGTGGGCATATGTGTCATATTGGGAGGATACATGTGACCCTCTGGTATACTCTCAACTAAAGATAATCTGCAAGAAAATATAATTTATTTAGACAATTCCATAAATCATTTAGAACTTCAAAATAAAAACATAAAGTAATTACATAATAAGTTTAAATAACAACTTAGTAGGTTAGACAATTTAAAAAAATAATGAGACTTCATGGGAGGAATTACCAATTGGAATATAATTATTATAGTTCTATCAATTTTATCTCAAATTTCTTACCTACACTCATCTGAGCAATGTAAAGTTACTGGAGTACTTGGAGTGGACATTTGTGCTACGTTAGGCTGGTCCAGTAGAGGTACCAACACAACTAATACAATTAAAACTATCACTATGGAGACAGGGATGCAGGATGGACGACACCAGATACTGCGCTTTTTCCTTCTGTAAAGAAAACACAACTTAAAATAATTGTTAAAAATTTGCTGTAAATTAAAAGTTCACGATGGCTAGTCATTGGATCGTGACCAAAAATTTATTTTCTTGAGTTATAAATTTGGAAGACACATTTAAAGCCATTCTCAATATCTCTATATTCTTCCATCCATAGGGAAGGTCTGTGTCCTTCATTTACATGGAGAAATTAAATGGCTGAAAGCCGTTCTCAATATTGCTATATTTTTCCATCCATAGGGAAGGCCTGTGTCCTAGCAATGGGGACATTAAAAGGCTGGTGATAATGACATTGTAACACTGATTCATGAGTTTTATGAAAATAGTTATTTAAAAGGAATTGACATTGCTACCATCAATGATAATTTCACAACGATTAATATTATTTATATTAGATTTTTATTATATTGACATTTCATATCCTTAAAATGATAAATTATATTTGTATTTTACAAAACTTCTGTGAAAATTTTGAATAAATTTAAATTAGGTAAGTACTTACTTGTCATTGTAGCTATTTCCATTTTCGTCTCTCATCATGAATATCTGCTCCCACTGCTCCAACTCCTCATCAGACGACGAAGCGTTCCCCACACTCCCTGACTCCAATACAGTCTGAAACAAATATACATTGTTTTAAAATTAGGTTAGGTTTTAGCCGGCAATTGAATGCTAGATGATGTTTAAAAAATTATTACGAATAGAAATCATAAGAAGTTGATGCTTACTCTAAATCCGTTAGTTAATTCTTTTATTTGCTCGTATATACATTTCATGATTACAATTCCGACAAATTAGGCTTTGTTATTCTGTAAGAAGCCAATCATGCTAATGACTGACTGACTTAAAAACATTGAACAGTACTATGATAATGCCTAACGGAACAATAGCAAATTACAGTACAGTAGTAGTTACAAAACAAATGCAAACTGCAGTGCAACTATTGCAGATGCACTATTAAGAAATAACCTACGTAATCAAAACAAAGAAAAAAAGACGTTGTTGAATGTTGACGAATTTGACATTGTGACGTAAACAAACAAATATTCTTAAAGTAGAGGGAAGGCAAAGGAGATAACCAAATAACCGTACATGTTGAATATATAATTTTAAAATAATATAATGACTAAATTTGATGAATAATCTATTATTACAGTGGAAAGTATTTTCTAATGGAAAACCATAATCAATTATTTTTTTAAAGCTACCACGACGTATTTAACTACTTAAAATAAATATCGAAAACCTATTTCCATATTTCATAATAACCGTTGGTTATTGTCAGTCATTTTAACGATTATTCGTAAAAGGTAAACAAACCATCTGCGTAGATAACGTAGCACTACTAAGTAATCACAAAATGTAACTCCACAATTAAATAAACAATGTCACTAAAACTACATATTAATACACAATCACGGTTAGAACACATATAGAACTGCATTTTCGTGTATCCTTTCGCTCCTTTACAAACCACCGTACAGGCGCATTACTAGCTAAAATATTACTGCAAAGTAGATGACGTCGGCAACCGCCGCATTGTGCATGTGCATTTTAAATACTAGGTTAGTACAGTCTAATAAACTATTAAGGGCATGCCTTTTTAACCGGGGTGCACTGCGATTAACCTTATCATGATATTAATAATTGCCGCTATTAGGATAGATTACAATTGTCACCACCCCAAATCTTTCTCGTGGGTGTCGTACAAGGCGACTAAGGATTAAAACAGTGATGAGGAATGGGCAGCAGCGTTCCTCTTATACCACCCAGCAATGTACTGCGACTTTTGTGCCCGATAAATGGCAATAGGCTCGCCACCTATTACATGGGACCTGACATATTTGGCGAAACGTGGGTGCTAGTTCACCTCTGCCTACCCCTTCGGGGATATAGGCGTGATTTATGTATGTATGTATGTAAATTAGATATAGTAGTCTGTTGATTAAATTACCTTTAAAGTACCTATTTTTATAGGTATTTAAATATATAAAATAGTTCGTAGATAGCAACGATACGGAAGTGGCCTAAGCAAGCATCGTCATCATCTTTTTGCTCTATTACCGGTTTATGTGGGGTCGGAGCAGTATATTTGCATTCCTAACAGTCAGACGTCATCAAGCCATCCACTGCCTTTTGATTATATCATCCGTGATACCGTAAAGTTGTAGAGATACAATAATATTTAGAAAAGTGATGATGATGGAGTTATGTAGCGGCTACGTCATAGCGCTATAGAAACAATGAAAATTGTGACAGTTGACGATAACAATGGAGTCAACGCAACATTAGGCCTAATGACTGTTGTGATAAGAACACAAGATTAGCAAGACCTGAACGTTTTCTGAAAATGTTATTGCTAGACCCTCCTCCTATCTAAAGGCCCACTGCCTCCGTGGCACGGGACGTGGACACATCTCCTTTGGGGGAGAAAAAATATTTTCCTCTTGCTCTAACTCCCACTAAGTCCAGAGACAAAACACTGTCAAGTGGTGGAGAGAGACTTGTCCATCACGTCCCCGTCCTAGGCCCGCTAATTAATCCGGCACTGGCTTCGACCAGTTCACAGATATATCTTATATTGATATATCTGTGGACCAGTTATTTTGGCATAAACAAAGGCTTCAAATGTTTTACTTACCTACGATTGTTCAAGATCGGGGATGCTTGTTGATCGATGTCCTGCTTGGCGCTAGTTCGTAGACGATTTGAAATTAACTACACATTTATTAATTCAAAAAGACGCCAACTATGTTTGTAGTCTACATGAGCAATAGATACAGATTGTATTGTACAGTCAACAGCACATCAGGTTACTACAAACTGTCAAATTTTTCCAATCAATTTTGAACTTTATAATAAGGATGTTAAGGTTGAAATTTTATTGGAAAATTTTGACAGATTGTAGTAACCTGATGTGCTGTTGACTGTACCCTATAATCTCGGGTAAAATGTCACGTAGCACAAAATTTGTTGTTCGCGTGCGACTTGATAACGGCTTATGAAATAAATAATAGTGCGGCAGGCGCGTTTTTATGCGTGGACAATGATGGCAACAACTTTACAACGCCCTGATTTTTCACCAACCGTCGTGTGTACCGGTCTATCGTCCATTATAAACTGAGTCCGATTTCAGGCTTAGCTGAACATAGTTAAGGCCCTTCCCCTAGTTTTAGCTTCTGTCGCGAGGTCTAACAAAGCTTCTGACGAGCTTTGCCAAATTATAATAAATCCTGCAATATATTAAAAGCTTGATAGGTACACGTTCAATAAGACTAAAAGCTTTTTCATATGAGCGACCAGCATTACATTGATTGCCCACGTGAACTAGCAAAAATGTGATTCGTCTAGACGGTCGATAAGTGGAAGTACTACCTACCTACCAACCACAAATCTATATATTTTTTTTAATATTCTTCATTCGCTCCCATAAATGAATTAAATCATTGATGTGTTACAAAGCTTTACGATAGCCATGAAATAGATAGTAAAGATATTAACCGCTAAATATTTACCACTCGCACCTATCATCTAGCCCAAAGAAAATACGATCTTTAAGCACTTTTGTTATGGATAGTGATTAGGTACTAGATGAAAGAGAAATGTGAATTTACATAATAATCATATATATACCTACCTTCATATTTGTAAAACGACCGAACGAGACCGAACGAACAGAGAACAAATGAACAAAAAGAACAAAATTTTCCCCTGCCATGGATGAGAACCCGAGACCTCTTGGCCAACGTTCTGTCCATATAATCAAACCAGCCGTCAAAATACATTTTAGACAATGTAGTTACTTAAGGCTCCTGCACACAAAACGCGGGTCAGGAACAGAGCAGGTCAGTAGCAGCGCGGGAATCGGCACACTGAACGCAGCGGCAGTTTCAAAGCAGTTGCACCGCTGGACCACGTTTAGTATGACGGGTTAGACGACGACGCGCTGCGCTGCACTGCCCCGGTGAGCCATGCTAACATGACCGCCATGGTGATGCAACAGCGCGCGCCCGCGCTCGGGCTGCTCCCGCGCCGCCTGGGTTGTATTCCGGCAGTTGCAGTGCGGCGCGGCGCGGACCTGCGTTAAAATTTGGTGTAACGCAGTTCAAAGAGTTTCTTGAATTACAACTTGCGCGGGTCCGCATTCAAACAGCGCTGCTACTGACCTGCGTTGGGTGTGCAGGAGCCTTTAAAATGCCATTGGAAATACAATTTCAATCCATTACGACTTCGTATATAACTTTTGCTAACATCTAACAATTCTCTTCCGCTGCTGCTTCACAAAGCTTGTGTTATTAATACTAGATGGCTCAATAAATGCAGCCGGGACCAACGGCTTAACGTGCCTTCCGAAGCACGGAATAACTTAAGATAATACATTTTTGATCATCCACCCAATGGCCGGCCTTAGCGAACATTGCTTATAGTTTACGTAATCGCAGGCCGAGCGCATTAAGCCACTGCACCGTCTCGAGCTCCCCAGACAAAACAGGGCTAATTTGCTCGATACCAGCGCGCTTCTGTTCGACCAAACAAAAAAAACAGAAAATGTACACTGATTTACCATACAGACTGTACAATTACAAGTTCCGCTCAAACCCGTGCATACAATCGTTTGTTTTTTAGTAAAGCATAGAATATTTAGCTCACTCAGGTCATCAACATTGCGTGCTAGTAAACGTATAAACATTGCATTTAGTAAACGACCTCAGTATCGATTGGGCGTCTTTACGATTTTTATTATCAGCAGCAGTCACCGTGGCCGAATTGGTCTAGTCTAGTTTAGTTTAACTATGAATGGAGCCTCTCTTCATTCCTAGAAGTTTTAATAGCCGTCGTCGCTCGAACTTGAAAATTCACTCAATTTATTTATTATTTGACAGTAAAAGTCAAGGACTGCTCAATAGTAATAGCGTATTGATTGAATTTTCATGATGTTGCTGTGCAAAAGATAAAATTCAATTTTATACCCCCTGATTACTTACTTACTTACTTATTTATTTACGATTTGAAAGTCTCTCGAACTTTATCAGCAATTGACACTGTAAATATATGTAAATAGAAAGCAGAATACAATTACAATTGTCACTGCTCCCATCTCTCCCGCGGGTGTCGTATAAAGCGCCTTAGTCGCCTTGTACGACACCATTAGGACATTAGGTTAGGTCCGATGTAATAAATAGGTGGAGAGCCTATTGCCATTTCTCAGGTACGGAAATCGCAGTGTATACTGCGTGGCAAAAGAGGACCGCTGCTTCCCATTATTCATTGCTGTCTTTGCCATTCCTTAGTCGCCTTGTACGACACCCACGGAAGATGTGGAGTGGTGACAATTGGATTTTGCTACCACACGGCTATAAATATATGTATAGCTTTCTAAAAAACGTAACAACATAAAGCAAATAATTTAAAATATCTTACTATAGACTCCAGTTTAGTCTTTACAGAATTTACGGAAGTGAACAAAGGGTTGTAGCGAAAAAAATTGCTTTGAAACAGCGTTGCCAAGCGAACCGTCCCTCACCTAACAACGTCAAAGGCATTTTAGCAATTTTACTTAATGAAAAAACAGTGCAAGCGACTTTTATCATCAAAACCTTTGGAAGGGGTCCTTTGAAGTTAAACAAAATACTGATAGCATAATCAGCGAGACCAAGGACACTGGAAACGAGGAATAATAAAAGAGTTGGCCAAAAAAATCCTACCCTTTTTCTATTCAACAACTTTAAAATATTCAAGTTGGTGTCGCTATCGCGATCGGAGATGGCGGTCTTTACACTACGGACCTGCAAACAACGCTATATGCTTGTTAGGGTTGCCACTTCCCAGTTTAATTAAGAACGTGATTGTTGCAATGCAACTGTTTAGGTAATGCAATTAGAATAAAGTGTATTGTTTCATATGTATATTATGTTAAAAGAACCTAACAGTATGTAACGCACAAATTGGAATTAATTAGGGATGGGCCGAAAATCGTTTCACATTCGCTTTAACCGAATTTCAGCAGCTTGAACCGAACTTCGGCATTCGGCCGACATTCGTTTCAAATGACGAACATTCGATACAAGAAACTATTGAAATAACTCAACTATTGATCACCGTCAGCAATACAAGGAGAATATTATCACAACTATTTTGTCAAAGATAATTAAAACAACACTTCATTATCATAGTATTTTTATTGGTAGTACTTATTTGACATATTTTTTAAATAAAAGAAACATGGCTGATATTCCTCTAAACATTAACTTCTTCAAAATAAAACAATGAAGATGTAACAAAATATCATAAGTATTTATGGATATTAACGACTGCAGATGCAGCCGGGAACAGCTTAACGTGCTTTCCGAAGCACGGAGGAACTCGAGATAATAAATTTTTGGTCACTCACCCATCCAATGACCGGCCTTAGGGAAAATTGCTTAGTTTACGCAATCGCAGGCCAAGCGCGCTATACCACTGCGCTAGCGAGCTCCTCAATATTAAATTAATGAAGCAAACATTATTCTTAATATTAAATTAATGAAATAAAATGCAATATTATACCAAAAGAACCAAAAATAATTAAGTGATGTTCCTCAAATCACTATCGTAAATTAAATCAAATTCTGTAGTTGTTTTAAAATAACAAGAATGAAACTTATGTAAATTCAACTAATATTCGTCTAACTAAACCTTAAATAATTGGAAATAAAATTAATTATGTAGTTGTACTATCAAAATAACAAAAAAAGAAATTCAACTTATATTAAGTTTAACGGTACTTATCCAAACTTAATTTAAAAAAAAACAAGTATTCCTCGTCCTCGATTTTTTTTCTTACACTCATTGTATTTAATAATAAAAAAGTATATTAATTACTTTAAACCTCGTTAAATCACTTAAAAATAGGGAGATAATAATGTACACAATAACGCAATTGTCGCGGCGATAACGTATTTGCTCATGAAAAATAAAAACGTGTCGTAACTAGAGAAAGCGCCGAACTTCGGCCGAATTTTGTTTTTTTACCGACTATTCGGCCGAAGTTCGTATTCGATTCAAACCACATTCGGCCCATCGCTAGTTTTTATGTTGTTTTGGAAGCAGTTAAAAACATACGGTATTTTCGGGAATATAAGTTTACCTACGGTGTAGGAGAAACAGTTTATCTTGAAATATAAACAAACTTGATAGCAGGTACATACATTCATACGGAGTATCATCCTCAGCTCTGAATATATTTTGAGAATAGGTTGTCCCACCACGCTGGCCCAGTGCGGATTGGTGGGTATTAACGACTGCAGATGCTGCCGGGACCAACGGCTAAGCGTTCCTTATCAAACACGGAAGAACTCAAGATGGTAAATTTTTGGTCACCCATCCAATGACCAGTGCGCTAAGCCTCGGTATCGAGTTCCTCTATTAGCATACGTAGGTAGCATATAAGTTTTATTATTTGTTTGCTGTTTAAACATTACACAATGGTCAGATTTAAAAAAAATGACAAACAAGTGCACAAACAGGGGCACGCATGAAACGCAGGATTATATCCCGCATAAAGTGACGTTTTTTCTTTGTAAGCTATCAGTGGCGTGGCGTGAAAAAACAAGTTAGGCAAGCCACAACTATATGAAGCCTCTTATGGTTTAAGCATTAACTTTTAACACCGCCTGCTAGGACACGGCTACAACTGTTCAACGCCATCTAGTGACGAAGCGGAGAACTACGTTGCCACTTTTGCGTGCTTGTGCTTTGTTTTATACAGCCAGAAAGAGAGATCATTATACAAACAAAAGCCGTGTTAATAAGGGAAGGACGATTCAACCCGGTCTGGAGCGGCTTGCAGGAGCGGCGCACGACCGCGATATTGAGTGCAGTTCACAAAAGAAATTCCGCTTTTATGGCTATTGTAATAAGATCTAAAATATTTACTTTTGACGGAACTTGTTTTCGTGGGAGTTTATTACTAATGTGTGCGTGTGTCGTAGTGTATCGATGCATAAGCGCGTAGGCTGCCGAAATGCCGGCTTGATGCCGGCTTGTAGGCAAACTTTAGGTACTATTTCGCGTTGCGTGCGCCTGATAAAACTACGCTTGTCTGTGTGCGTGCAGGCGCTGTATAGCAGGCGTCCATAACTCGATATTTAGCGAGTTAGTTGAAGGAATCTAGAGAGCGGGAGCGAATTGTATGTACCTGTGTTGCATATTGTTTCGCGCGCGTTTAATACTGTTATGATAAGATTATATTGATGGATTTTTTTTTATTTGCTTATAAAATGGTATTGTACTTGAATTATGGTAATGATTTTTTTATGCTCGCTCGTTTGGTACGGCTGTTGGGAATCGGGTTATATGGACGCTCCGCCACTGTAAGCTATATTATGTACCTTTACCTAATAGTCATATTCAAATTATATCGATAGCTGATTTGTTGTAGTTTGGACTCGCAGATAAGCATTTTATTATAATTGTTCATGCCTTGTATAGAAAATTTCCATGACTATTAATCATTCGTTATTGTATCCTTTCAATTCTTTGTCTCGTTTCCGTGGTGTGGCAGCCCTGTCAAGGTCGTCAGAATTGAAATGTAATTGGTTCATACCACCCGGTACCTATTTGTTGCCACAGCAACGTGTGTAAAAACAAAATTAGGCAAATATGCGTTCTTTGAGAGATATGCAAATGTCAACTCGAGTATGTGTTTATTATAGCATTGACGTAGTAGGTACTTAGCATGTACGGTTTATAACGCTTCATTTTCATGCTGAGTTACGAAATGTTGACTTAGACTAAATAATTACCACCCTTTGGGCATGACTCCGCAAGGCCAATTTTTATATTTACTTTTTAGCAACCAAGTTCTGTATTTACTTTTTTACTTCTAGCGTTGTTGACGATGTGTTATAAAGGGGACTACACACTGTCAAGTCCAACCGACTGTGAACCTTAATTTGTTTGGCGTAAAGCACAAAGTCGATAGAGAAGGATATACTCTGATAGCTGTCGACTGCACCTACGCACGCAAATACAGTGATAAAATATTACTTAAAAAATGTTCCCCCAATGACTTTCATTTAATCACGATGAATAATGGATTATAAAGAAATAATATCAACATCATTTAATTGTTTTTATTAATTTTTGTTGACTGTTGTTATTAATTTATCTCTACATGACAACTATTATGACAAGAACATATTTAAGCGGTGATGGCGATACGTAAAAAATATGAGCTTTAACAATAATTATTCCAGAAAATATTCAATAACTATCCTAGGTTTCACGAATAGTTATAAATATAAAAATGAAAACATTATACATACAATTATGGAATTTCCCACAAGCAGAAACTATTAATATAATCGTACAAAATTAAATATTATCTACTTAGATTACTCAACTTATATGCGTAGCCAGTGTAGCAACTTAGTACACCGTTACGACGTAGCAATGATGTAGAAAACCCAACATTTATGAATGGAATGCGGGTTATTATTGTAACTTAAAAAATACGTAATATATTTATGTACATATTGGTAAATGGTTTTATTTCTTTTTACGGTGTTTATTTTTACACAACATATTGAAACTAAATAGCTTATGTTTGGTTAAAACGGGCATCGAACAACAATGGGTTAGTTCCGACCGTAGCTTAAAAATAATATAAATAATATAAAACTTGTGTTACTTCATAATGTCATATTTTAAAGATCTCTCAAAACCGATGCGAACTCAAATACAGGTACTATTTAGCGTAATACTGTTAAAGCAACCAACACATAAATAAATAAATAATTAAAAATGCTACTTACTTTCACGCCTATCATTTAGCCCAAACTAAGCGGTAAACATTGAAAATATATCGACACCATAAACAACAATGACTCGAAAACAGCTTAATCGCTTATACTTTTACCACCCACGGGAACTTTTAGCGATAGCCGATAGCTGACCATTCGACCAAATCGGACGTGACTCATTAATTATGAGTACCTACTATGATTGACGTCCGTATATTTTGAATTAGACATAACGCGCACTGGTTACTTTTGTCATACATACATACTTACGTCACGCCTTTCTCCCACAGGGGTAGGCAGAGATCTCATCTTTCGACTATCTTTACACACTTCTTTCGCTTCATCCAATCTCATTAATGTCTTCGTGCATGCCCGTCGGTTTGGAATACTCTTGACTAGGCGCTTCTTCAATAGACTTATAACTTGATTATGAAAGATCCGCCTAGACCTACCCCGTCCCATTTCTCCATTCACTTCCGCATAATCCCTTTTGTCATTCTCCTTTCATTCATTCTTTAGTCCTTGGATATGTATGGAGATGCGCGCATGTTACGAACAGCAGGATGACATTTTGTGCATCTCAATTTAAATCCACGGACTTGTTAAGAGTGACGAAACAGTCACGGTGACAAAATAAAAACAGTGCGCGCATTGTCTTACTTCAGTAAAATTGCAGTTGTCTTGAAGGAAGAAGTACTTTGTAACTGGAATATGATGGTAACGGTAATATTGCCTGTCTCTACCTAGGATTGGAGGAATGCCAATAAAACTGATAGGGTTTCTGCTGATGGTGATATCGCGTGATTGCATGCATTTAACGCCAAGAAAGTGTAAGTGAAACGTCAGCTTAATCGTCGCTTATATGTAGTATATTAGCATTTTCTCACGCGATGTGGAAACTTTGTCTGTACACATTTACATCCCTATCCGAATAAAATACTGTTTCTTAATAAGACGTAGCTGAAAAGAAGGTAGGTTAGTAATGGCACGTAATGGTCTGAATGAAAAAAGACTGTCCATAGTGGTGTCAATATAGTCCAGCTGAACATTTCAGTCAACCTGTAAATTTATGCACGCGTACAAACAAATGAATAGTGGCAAAATTGTTAGTGTATGTATTTATATAAATAATCTAATTTTAATAACAAAATTAAATGTTACTAAAATTTGATTATGGCCATTAAACTTTACGTTGCCTTCTAAAAACCTCCGTTCTTCTGTAGAGTTCCTTCAATCGGAATGCTTTGACACTGAAATATCAAGCGATACCTCTAAAAGTTTGTTCAACGACTTTCTTTCGTACTGAGAGAAGTCAATTAACGTTAATAAGTATTTAATACAAAAAAAATGTTCATTTAAATTTAGACCAAGAGACAAGTTTTAAATTGACGAAAAGCACGCTTTTGAACCCTTTAATTTAAAGTCTTGTCTCTGTAAAGTAAACGGCCACACAAAATAAATACAATCACATTGAACATTATTGCAAAGTGTCAGCTAGATATACCTCGCCGGAGTTCATTGAAATGGGTGACACTTCCATTTTGGATGCTATATTGGATGTCACTCGCAATTCAAACTCCATTATTTACACAACACTCTCGCATAGTGTCTGCTGTGCATAGACACGAGCTACGTTTTAAATGAAAATTGGAGTTGAAATGCACTTTGGAGGCAGTTGACGCGACTGAATCAGTAATATTGTTTTAAATGACTTTATTAATGCAGTCAAAATGTACAAGCAGACAGGACGCAGATGCGATGAGGTCGCGTCTACTGCAATTTGACTGCAATTTGAAGTCCAGCTGTCCAATAAATGCAGTCGTATTACCGGGCTAAAAATGTGTGAAACTAATTTGATAAAATTAGAACAGTTGTTTTAAACTATTAATGTTTAAGTTACACCCCG
This sequence comes from Cataclysta lemnata, assembly GCA_963931975.1. Classification (NCBI taxonomy): domain Eukaryota; kingdom Metazoa; phylum Arthropoda; class Insecta; order Lepidoptera; family Crambidae; genus Cataclysta; species Cataclysta lemnata. Next base: position 11,493,599 of record OZ008349.1, on the reverse strand, counting down.
CACACCAACTCTAACAAAGTGACTAACTTTTGCTACTAACTTCACACAGTGTATTATTTCTCGGCAAACAAACTTTATAGGCAAACAAAGTTGAGTAATGAACATCAAATCCTAGTTCCATTGTAACAGTAGTCGGTACACATTATAATATGTGGTTTCTTGATGTACAATAGTTATTCAAATTATTCTCGACCATAGTATTATGTAAGTAGACAGAATAATTGATACGTGTTACATAAAAGCCGTGTGGTGACGGCAGAGTAGAATACAATTGTCACCACCCCATATCTCTCCCGTGGGTGTCGTACAAGGCGACTAAGGATAAATCAGTGATGAGGAATAAGCAGCAGCGTTCCTTTTATACCACCTAGCTATGTACTGCGACTTTTGTGCCCGATAAATGGCAATAGGCTCGCCACCTAACATAATTGGCGAAACGTGGGTGCTAGTTCACCTCTACCTACCCCTTCAGAGATATAGGCGTGATTTATGTATGTACATAAAAGCTATACATGTTTGTTCATTGTTTCATTGTATCATATTGTATGCTGCCCAGATAAAATATTAAGATTTTACACTAAACAAGTTAAATTTCACAATCGATTGGAGATTTTACAGTTTTCCAATGGCCAGCGTGCTTTTGACTATACATAGCGTGCTGACCAAAAATCATGTACCTACTGAGAACACGCTACATGTAAGTAATACTGAATGTATGTAATCTATAATTTTAAACAACTTCGTGTTTTTCTCTTATTCCTATGCATCGCTAATCGTAGCCGTGACCCCAATAATAATTAATCATAGCAAAACCAAAACCTGCTGAGACAAATATCTCCAAATGACGTCTATCAATAATTATAGCATAATAATAATTATATCATCCCGATATACCCCTCGCAAGTCTAACTCCACGTCCGGTTACAACATCTATGCCACGTGAGGGGCGGAACATCACAGCCATAGGCGAACACTTAATGATGGCCAACGGAGCAATAGCAAACCTTCAATATGGAGAGACAATTGAATGATGAACGTATAGGGCCGCTGCCCGGGGGCGATCGCCGGGGCACGTCTGGAGCTGGCGCTGGACGTGACAGCATGCAAACCGTCAGCGACTCTTTGCTGAGCAGGCGGGCAAGAGTCGGGGGATCCGAAAATATTACAGCCGACCGGGGCGGGGAGGGGACGGATGATGCTTTGCAGAGTAGGGCTGCGCCCACAGGCTCTGTCGGCTCATCTGTATCGACCACTAATGATGCTATAATTATTATTATGTCACGGCTTCGTAGCCGTAGTCAAACGTAGCGCGTACCAGTAACACTACGGCGTAGGCGTTGATCGTTACATCCGTAGCAATAGCCGTAGTATTATAACCGTAGTCGTTGTAGCGAAAGATATTGATTGCATAAAATATCTCATCTGTTGAACCCCCGAAAGGTAGGAAGATGTGTTTTACTCGTAATACGAACGTTTCGCCAAGTATTTTAGTTAGTTCTCATGTAATAGGAAACCAGACTATTGCCATCTACCTGGCCCATTAAACGCAGTATTGCTAGGTGGTATGCTAGGAACGTGCAGCTAGATGGCACAGTGTTAGCTCGCTCGGTACGCGACTGAGGAAGCAAATCAATTTTCAACTGACCGGTCTTATATTTAATATATATTTTTGGTCACCCTTCCAATGAAAGGCGACAACGAACATAGCTTAGGTAACGAAACCGCAGACCGCGGAAGCCACTGCTACACCATACCCCTCAGTAATTCAGCATATAATGCATATAATATATAATTATTATAATAAAGAGACTATCTCAATTTCCTAATATAATCTAATTTTCTTTTTGATTACGCTGAATCAGAATTAATTTTAGCCGGAATGCGACACAGATAAACTGAATAGGCGCTAATTGGGAATAGCCTGAAAACTAAGCGAATATATTTATAGGTTAAGTGCGTAGATTAAATGAAGAAATTCTATTTCAGTTACAATAAGTATTTTCTAAAGCATAAAAGAGAATGTTGTATTGTATATACATTATTATTTCTTAACCAATATTAATCTTATTGATCTAAAATTACACTTTGGCCCAATACCATCGAATGATAACCATTTGCGAACATCTTTATATTAGATAGCTTTTATAATGTGACTATTATACTTTTGATGTCAGTTACATAGCATCAATATTACAGATGTGAGGACACCCTATGTGTCTTTATATTCGGACAGACAGTGATTGTTCAAAATTTACATAGGGTGATGTAAATTTCGGGTACGCAGTTGGCGATAGCCAAATTCATCGTGTGTTGCCTCTGGAATACACATACTATTTGTTTAACGTAAGGAAACCTAATATTTGTATTACGCGATGATTTAATGACAGCAACAGAATGTAGTGGCAATCAAAAACAAAGGTTCTTTGTGTTGACATTATTTATATGTCACTCTACCAATTTATCATTAGTGGCATAACCAAGGCCAATATTTTATACACAACTACGTGGCATAATTTTATTACTATTTCTCCAGTCAACAGCAGGAAATTTTGACAATTCATGGTAAAAACCAGGCTCGATCAGTCTGGTTTTGGAAAAGCTGCTGCTAACAATTCTCGATTTATTGCTTTTGTATTTACGATTTTACAGTTTAAGTTGCTAACAGTGAGAATGCCATGAGAGACTGTCAAAAAGTAATTTTTTAATCGCAAAAGCAAAAATTACATTTAATTCAAACGAGAGTTTTAAACAACAGAGTTTTGCCAAATTGTTGACAAAAGAAACTATTAGTGTGAAAAACAATCGTAAAGCTACAGTGGCGCGGTCAGCGCTTTTTCTGTACTTTTTTCATTTGGAAAAATTTGTTCCAGTAATTGCCGGAAAATGGCGATCTTTTCTATTTTTAACGGAAGAATAAACGTAGGAGGTTACTCAATTCGTACCCGTATATTATTGTTACAAAATAACCAAAGATTACTTCTTTCTATTACTAGATTTTATGAATGTTTTCAAGGTTTTTGACTATTTGGCGTGATTTATGTTATTCACTCTTTTGTACGCACCCTTATTTACAAGGTACCTAAATTCGATGCCTATTGTATGCCGGAGAATTTTTATATACCTAACTGTATAAGTAGTACCTAGCAATATTGGATATGAGATACATACTGCAACCATATTCCCTAGGAGAATATTCTGTTAGTAAAAATTCGTACCTTACGTTCCTTGAGTAAACCCAAGCTGGATGCATAAGTTATTATTAGATAACCTTTGGCATCGTAGACAGAAATTCCTCCGATTTGACGATATTAACACCGTTAGAAGAAACATATTAATGTAGCACAAAAGGCATCGACAAATTATGTCATATTGCAAGACTAATATTTAATTATGGAAAGAAAATGAATTATTGATTAAGTCCTGACGGCGGAAATAATTTTTGGAAATTTTGGAAGTTTACTACTACTAATTAACAGCGTGATTTATGTATGTATGTACTACTACCGAAAATTGACAAATTTCTTCAATCAATTGTCAACCTCAACTTCTTTTTAGGTATTCACAAAACGATTGAGAAAATTTGACACTTTGTGGCCTGACTGTACCTACGCCAGTACGAAAGTACGTCGTAGCAAGTATGGAATTCCGACTTATATTAAAATGCCGAAGAGTTTATTCTAATTTACTAACATCCTTGTTTGCCTATGGTTAAACTTCAACACAACACAGTCAACCGTATTGTGGAAGACGCGGGTTCGATTCCCGCATCAATGCATAATTTTTCATACTTTTTCTTACGCTGCACGATATAGCGTTTATATAATTCTGACGACTTGATTCTCAAATCAATTCCACAATAAATCACCTAAAATCATGGAGATGAAATCATTGTATTTATTTTAATAGGTTTGTCCTATTAAGTATAAAGTTCGCCAATAAATAATAAATTATGTCACTAGAAAATGTGTTAAAGTTTAAAATAATTTAGGGTTGTCGACATCATTGTCCCAACCAAAAGAGTGCTACTTACCCCCGAATAAAGAAACGCCACTCAAATTTTAAGCACTGCTTATAAAGTTAAGTGGACAATACCTGTCAGAATGTGTATGGAATATAACGTCAATTTTGACAATACTTAAATGTTAAGTAGGACTTAAAACTTTGAGTCGCGTTTCTGTATTCGGGGGTAAAGTGGAGAACACCTTTCAGAATGTGTATGGAAAAACGTAAATTTTGACAATACTTAAATGTTAAGTAGAACTCAAACTTTGAGTAGCGTTTCTGTATTCGGAGGTTAAGTGGACAAATCCCTCCACCAGGGATCTTATTTATTGTATGGCTGTATTGGTGACAAAATAACAAATAAAAAGCCCGCCTCAAGACCATAATTTTTCGAAATTCTTTTTCTAACCACCAAAATCTTTCAAATAAAAAGGAGTCGCAGTCAGGGATTGATAATCGATTTATTTGGTGACATAGATTAGCTACTATTCTGAGCACAAAGCTATTATTTAAGTAATTATTTGGTGACAGATCTACTATTCTGAGAACAAAGCTATTATTTATGTAATAAATCTTTTATTATAAGAACGAAGTTAATATTCATGTAATGCTCTACAATTTTATTGGTGACCCATCTCTTATTTTGCACATATATCAACATTAATTTGATAATTCATACCTGGGAACACTTTTTGTTTATCTGATAACGTAAATATTTCGTGGTGATAGATCTATTTATTAGGTGATACAACTTGATGACAAATTTAAATTCATAATATTTTTTGTCATTAACAAAAAATATAGTTCCCTTTTATTATCGGTTATTTACAATCTTGCGTTTTAAGTTACACGGCGGAACACTCATCCTCCTTCCGAATTCCGAATTTCTAATATGATAGAAAAAATAACTATTTGGTATAAGTGCGATCCAAACGCGGTTGACAAAACGGGAGCCGCTCTACTCGGCTTATAGCGTTCTCACTTTAACAATGGGAATTGAGTCGCGTTAAGAGTTGGTGGTAAGTACCCTGTTCAAAGCCTTGATCACAAAAGATGTCATAGGTTTTTCGACGTAAAACAAATTGGGACGTCATTTGCAACCCTCGAGATGATAAGGGTTATTACGAGTGGCGAATTTAAATAACTCAAAATAATAAGTCAAAAGAACCGTTTATTGTAGATACTCCCCAAATTATGATTTATCTTTTATTTTATTGCTGTTTAAAACTTTTTGCAATTGTAATTGTCTTCAAGGTGATTACAAAAATTAAATGGTTAATTATTTAAACTATTTATTTTTACCTACATACATACATTGCGCGTTTCTATCACAAGGGTAGGCAGAGATCACTTCTTTTCACTGGCTGTGATTCTCAATTCTCATACTTCTTACGACAATTTTACAGTTTAAAAAAATGTCGACAAGCAAATCAGGTCATCGCCATACAATATCCAGTTTATTCCGGGCCACATTTTGGTTTCAAACAAGTTAAAATCGATTAGAGTTAGGTATTAGACGATTATCTACGGTCTGGCGTACTACAGTACCTACAGTCGCAGATCTACTACCACGCCAGACAGCACAACCACCAATACAGTCAGTACAGCCACCAACTGATTATAGATGAAAATTGGAACTACATATCTATGAACTACATATCGACACATCTATGACACTGTTTGCTTACCACATAGCGATCCTACCAATTGAACATTTAAGTCTGCCTTAAAATAACTTAAAATAACTCTACATTAAAATGTATGTCCATATATTGGCAATAGCAATCTCGTCCGGACAGGTAACCAGCATGAAACGCAATCCTGAACACACACCCTTTACGTAGTCCATCGTTTTGAGAGATGCTCGAACGTAGACCACTTAAATATACAAGAAGGGAATGAAATGGTGTGAATGTAAGGAATATTTACAGGCTTTGGTTATAAATATCTTCCCTTTACAAGTATGATACGAGCTATTGAAATAAAGAAATATCCATATTTCAAAAGAGATCATGACTGCAGAACAGAATACAATTGTCATCACCCCAAATCTCTCCCGCGGATGTCGTACAAGGTGACTAAAAGTTGAAACAGTGATGAGGAATGTGCAGCAACTTTCCTCTTATACCACCTAGCAATGTACTGCGTTTTTCTTGGCCGATAAATGGCAATAGGCTCGCCACCGTTACATCTAACATAATTGGCGAAAAGTAAGGTGTTAATTCACCTCTGCCTACCCCTTCCGGGATATATGCGTGATATATGTTTATGTTGTAAATAGAGATAATGGTTGGATTATTTCTACCATAGGGCACCATTTATATAGGTACGATGGCACTTGATGCTTGGCACCCCATCAACAGGATAATTAAGTCCCAACCCTCATACTACCAAATCCATGAACACTTTAGACTCCATTGGGCTAAATCGGACCACTTAAATTTTCAATAATTTGACGGCAGTTAACCCGTGACCACGGCCGCTTCAAAGTAATTGAAAGGTCGGAATAAAATCAATATGTCAACATCAACAATACACGCGAATTAAATTCGATAAGTTGTTATATTTCAAATGTAGAGTGCTCGCGTAAATATAAAATAAAATCGAAAGTTTATTTGCTTACTAACTGCCGCACTCAGAGACGTCAAATAATTTTAATGCGTACTTTATGTCAAAAAATCTCATTTTAATCTAGACCCTAGACCCTGCAAAAATAGCGACTAGTTTTGAATTCTCATTCTTTGACATTAAGTACTCATTAGCATTATTTGACGTCTCTGAGTGCGGCAGTTAGTCTTACTGCTGCACTCAGAGACGTCAAATAACGTTAATGAGTGCTTAACGTCTAATGACAATTCAAAACTAGTCGCTATTCTTACCGGGTCCATGGTCTAGATTAGAATGAAAATTTTTGACATTAAATACTCATTAAAGTTAATTGACGTCTCTGAGTGCGGCAGTATGAGCGGTTACGCACTGCATCCGACCTCTGTCCGAGTTTTCTAGACCAATAATTTTTCACGGATTCGAATTAGACGTAGTGCGTAACCGCCCTGTGTACAATAGAAGTGTTACATATATTGTTATTAGTACTTTAGGCTAGTTACAGTTAGGAATAGCAATATTAATAGGAAAGCTTCTTTTTCCCTTTCCCTTTATCTTTCACTCTCTCTTTTAATTTTTTTATAGTAACATCATAACATTATTACGATTTAGGTTATTCAAAAAATGTATCGCATTTAATATTTATCACTCTCATAGCTTTACCATTCGTAGATTTTATACCGCTACCTCCCATCCCCTTTATGTCAACGAAGTATGAAATGAGGTTAATCGTTGGTACCGATTAGCGGTGGATTAGTGAATGGGGTTCTAAACGAAATGGACACGCGAACGGGCGGCTTGTGAATATTCAAATCGATTATTAGTGATTTATTAATCGTTTTTATGTGGATTCGTGAGATGCTACAACGATAGTAGATAGATAGATCCAGCGCGGACACGCCACACGGCAATAATTCTTCATTTATATTTATGTGTTGAGTGTTGTATTCATTTTATATTACTTTCGACATGTCGCCTCACTTAATACCATAAAGACGCCATTCAAAAAATACTAAGAGACATTTTGTGTTCTAAACTCATGACAATAAGACTTACTGTTGCAGGAATGTAATTTGGAGTATTATATCTTTTCGTTTTCAGAAGCAACGTATAGGGTTCTAGATTTTAATTTTGGTTGCATATTTTCGATCGATCTTGATAAAAAGTGTGGTGATATTACGGTAAAGTGCCTGGCAAATAGTAATAGGGTCGCTCTTGACTTGACGTACATACATACATACCTATTCGGTGATAAACATAAATTATAACATGTGTTTTAAATATGCAAAAGTAGCAGTCTCCCAAACTGTTTAAATTGTCATCATCAGTTTAGAAATATATATTTTTGCCTATAACTATCTTTAAAAAGAAATAAAGAATAAAATACTTAGTTATTCATTAAAATAAATACATTAATAACATTAGGGAAAATATTTTTTCATCAACTTAAGCAGTCTCTATTCGCCAAAAATAAAATCACACAAACATATTTATTTGTACTAATTACATATCGAAACGTTCCGCATAGCTTTAGCCTACAATAAAATATTGAAACCAACCCTAATTAAGCAATTCAATACATACCTAGAAGGCTTAAGAAATAAAAGTAATGTTAACGTAAAGAAAAACCCATTTCCCAGCTACTTTCGCGTGTTTCTCGATGGCTAGGCTTTTCTTTGGAATAACTACTGAAATACTTACCTACACGCACGAAACCAAAATGATATCCATTTTTTGTTATAGAAATTGATGTAAAACTTTATATTAATTCGTAACCCACAGCCAAAGAATCTTCGAACGAATTTAATTTTCATTTATAACAAGTTAAATTTTTTTATCTAAATTACCCTTACTTCAGTTTGGCTATCGCAATAATATTTTATGAGAATATTTGGAATTTCAGGTGTCAAAATTGAGCAATTTCGTTCCAAATTTGGATATGCAAAGGGCGTAAGTAGGTCTCTAACATCCTACTCTGTTAACAACTGAATTTGAATAATCTAAAATACGTAAATGCCAAAGCAAAATTTAATACCTTTCAGATGAACCATTCTGAGCACGTTTCGAAATCACTCTATTTTTACTTCCACAGCTAATAAGCTATGAAATATGTATTTTTTTTTACTAATTAAAACAGTATCTTAATACCTATATGGATTAAAAAACATAACAACATAAGGTTTTACTCAGGGTGTATCCAATATTTATCACAACAACACCTTTTAGCCAAAGACTGTTTTCGATAGTGTGGCAAACAAGGAAATTGAATGTATATTGACAAAGTAAACTTACTTTGGCTTCTGTGTTAGTTCCGTTTACCTCCCCCGCTATTATACATGCCCAATGACACAAAAATTCCGTACACAATAAAACTAGGATGCCGCTTGTGATTTTAAATCTATATTATGTACTACACACACAATTTTGATGGATATCTTGACTATTCGTGAAAATTTCGCATTTTATATTATTGGACGCATCAAACTTATAGAATGAAAATAACTTTCCATTATAGAAGTAACCTTTATATTTAAGTAAAAAAAATGTAACTCATAAAGAATCAGATTTAAAGAGCAATGTATCTAATTCGGGCTTCTTCTTTAATAAGTGAGTAGATACAAACAGACTGTGTAGGAACGTCAGTGTTCGTACTTTATTTAGATACAGAAATGTAACACAGACTCACTAAGGGCCGGTTTTTGATCCATGGTTAACTCAACCAATTGTTAAAAACTGTTACTAATTGCTAAATATTAATCTGAATTTTAGTTAATTATGTTACTAATAGATAAATATCAGTCTGATATTGTTACTAATTGTTAATTGATTAACAGTTAACTATGCATCAAAAAACCGGCCCTAAGCACACGCAGAAATATGGTTACGTGTTTAATTTCAAGTTGGATAAATTGTTACATTCATACATACCTCAAAACATGCCCTACATAGGCAGAGGTGAATTAGGACCCACGTTTCGCCAAGTATGTAAGTATGGGACCTAATAGATGGTGATGCTATTGCCCTTTATCTGGCACGGAAATCGCAGTACCTACATTGTCAGGTGGCATCAGAGGAACACTAATGCCCATTCCTATCACTGTTTTAATCTTGACCTTAACCATTAATGGCCCTGTACGACACCCGTGGGAGAGATTTGGGGGGGTGGCAATAAATAGATAAATTATTAAGTTTTTGTAAATCTGTTGTGAATAACCACTTGCAATGTTATTGCAAAAGGAATTGCCGATTTTTTGGCGTGTAATGAATATGCGTACACATAATACATCTGCTAACAAAACTAACACTTACTTAATAAATTGCCGTGTTAGTTATTCTTTTAAATGGGCGTGCAATACGGTTTACTCCTAAGGACTAGCGGCTTCTTAGGTATTCATGTAATGCCCTGAATACAAATTGAACATCTTACGATACGTTAACACGCGGGAAATACTACTTTATAATTTACAGGGGCTTGTAAAGGATTTGAAGGTCTGGTTACACAAAACTGCCTTGGTGAAAAATTCCCAGACTGTGTTTGTAACAGCACATACTTTATTATATATTTTTATTTGAAAATTATGTTACATTATTAGGACTACATTTAAAATGTCTCGATAGAGCTAATAGGGCACAATTGTCACCCCCCCCCCCATCTCTCCCACGAGTGCCATACAAGGCACTCAAAGGTAAGACAGCGACGAGTAGCAGCGTTTAGCGTTTTTGATAGGTAGCAGGGTTTCTCTTATACCACTTAGCAATATACTGCAAATGACGTGCCCGATAGATAGAGAAATTGGCTCGTTCCCTATTTAATTACACCTAACATAATCGGGGAAACATGGGTGTTAATTCACCTCTGCCTACCTCTTCGGGGATCAACAGGCGTGATTCATCTATGTTAAAGTTTATGCTGCATCAAGTCTCCTCAGTTACAGCTCTGCAATCAAAAATTCTACAGGCTTTTACTTCTCATTTGTATTCTCCTTATTTACTGTCGTCTATCCCCCGAATACAGAGACGCTAATCAAAGTTTGAGTCTTGCTTAACATTGCTTAACATTTAAATGTTGTCAAAATTGACGTTTCTCCATACAAATTCTGACAGGAAATGTCCACTTAACTGTTTAAGCAGTGCCCCAAATTTGATTAGCGTTTCTGTATTCGGGGGTATGTCTATTTAATGTTGAGCTGGACTCATATGGTATTGTATTCACAGTCAATACTTAATTATTTACGCTTACTTGTTTAGTCCAAAGCTGAGATTACATAACATACACTAAACAACTTTCGCACAAGCTATTAGTAAATTATTAGCACCTGAAGATTCTACATACACATACATATATAAATCATGCCTATATCCCCGAAGGGGTAGGCTGAGGTGAACTAGCACCCACGTTTTGCCAATTATGTTAGGTCCCATGTAATAGGGGGCGAGCCTATTGCCATTTATCGGGCACAAAAGTCACAGTGCATTGCTATTGGTAGGTGGTGTAAGAGGAAGATCCTACTGAAGATTCTACTTGGAAATAACCCTATAAAGAATATAACTCAATATCTTATTACATAATTTGATTAAATTACAAATACTTGGCTTTTATAATTAAATAATGTATACCAATAAAGTATTGGAATTGAATGTTAATATAAGGGAAAACATACTACGCTGACATAAACTAGGAACAGGGTAATATGATGATGATGAAAGTCGATTATATTATATATTGGATTATAGTGTCCATAGTCTATAAAAAAGGATTCGAATATTTTACTAGAAACAGCGTATTTCATAATATCATCTATTTAAAGAAGTACCTAATGGGTATCGAGGCAAAGACCTTCAAAGCGCCATTTTCACAACTAGGCCACGGTACAGCTATTACGGTGATGAAAAAGGCAAATTGCTGTTTTCCTTTTCTGAATAACCTATCTTTATATTAAAATATATCTGAAAAAATTATACGTGTATACAACAATCCGTTCTGCTGCTTCGGTGTTTAGGACCAGTTTCGGTCGTAGCAGGATGACTTTCCACAGCTTTCTGTGTTCGATCGCGTGCTACAAAGTATTAACTAGCACACCTAAGAAGTTATCGCTGTATATGGCTTGAAATTGCTGTTCTTGCAGCCGTGGTCTTAATACGCCTATATTGAAATCTGCATTAGAATCTTTGGATCGATTAAGGGTTCCACTGTTCCTTCAGAACAAAGACCACATTCAGTTTCGTTGTACCTACTTATAATGTGCCCTGTCACTTTAACATCGTCATTACCATACCGTGCTTAATCCACCCTATTTTCGGATTATTATACGTCCTCTTTCTTCACTACTTTCTTTACCAACCATCAGTAGTCATCTTCTCATCCACACCTCACACATTCCATCCATCTTTTCTGCAGTCTTTCTTTAGTTGGATATATTTTGACACTATCTGACTCCGTCTTACATACAAGTTCCTTATTTGATCTATTCTCGTCACACCGCACATTATGCATCCGTCTCAATAGTTTCATGTCTGTTGCATGCATATTTCTTTAATCTATATTTTGTACATCCCACGATTAAATTATAATAGACTTAAACAGACTGGTGACAATTGTATTCTACTTTGCCGTGTGGTGACGGCAGAGTAGAATACAATTGTCACCACCCCAAATCTCTCCCGTGGGTGTCGTACAAGGCGACTAAGGATAAATCAGTGATGAGGAATGGGCAGCAGCGTTCCTATTATACCATCTAGCTATGTACCTACTGCGACTTTTGTGCCCGATAAATGACAATAGGCTCGCCACCTATTACATGGGAACTAACATATGTGGCGAAACGTGGGTGCTAGTTCACCTCTGCCTACCCCTTCGGGGATATAGGCGTGATTTATGTATGTATGTATGTAAACAGACTTGTAGATCACTTCAACAATGATATCAATTGGCAATGAATAATTTGAAACAATATTGAAGTAAGTAAAAACAATATTTAATAAGGGTTCTAAGTGCACCATCCAACTGCGATCAATAGGTCGGATTAATAATCGGCAATGGCTCCGCCTCCAATTACATGGGACATACAGACATTTAAAACTGGCGAAATATAATATGCAATTGACAACATTTCAAAATTTATAATCCCCAAAATAAAAATTCCATTTCTTTATTTTTCAATACTGACTTCGAAAATATTTTTTTACATTTTTTATTACTTAATTACAAAGAAAAATAATAAAATATAAAAAACATGCGATGACGCCACAGTCACAAAATTAATCAATCAAATCCATTGTCATTAATAACAATAACTTTAAAATCCTTCCGAGACTTTAATTTTAACTAAGTTAAAACGTATTTTACTTAAAAATTAATTTCAAACATTTCAAATAATATGTTTTTATTTTGCCACCGGAAACGCCAGATTGTCATTTCCCCAGTTTTTCGTGACTGTGACGTCATTTGGCGCTTACGTTTGTTTAGAATGACCGGAATTTTAATCACGATTTTTTGTATGAAAACGACGGTATTCAGAAAAAAATAGAAATATGCGTGTCTTCATTTTCTGTCTATTTGTATATAATATCATAATAAAAGTATGTTGAAAAAATGAAATTGAGTAATCGGAAAAATTTAATTGAATTTTGTCAATAGAAATTAAAAGAGGAATTTGAAACTTTGAATTTTAGAATTGATAATCAAACGCCTTATTTGTGGATAAAAGTAGATTTGAAATACTGAGAAATTGAACTACTATTACTAGCGTTTATAACTCAATGACTCCGAATGTCCATTGAATAATAAGGGCCTAATTTTCTAACGACTTCTGTAATTTTTTTTAATATAATATGAAAAATGTAGGTGTACGTTTTGGGAAAATAAAGTTGTGCGAAAGTGACCAAATTTTTTACGATAACATTCTGCGAAAGGGATGTTCTGCGTCAAGAGCTCATCAAAGCGCAAAAGAGTTGGGCAAAGTACCTACAAAGTGCGAGGCTACAACGCCAACTTTTCTGCAACTTTTTCTATAATTTGGGAACCTTGGGACCTTACGGACCTTGGGTTTACTCCGTTTGATGCATATGTTCGTTTCTGATATTAGAATATACACCCAATTTAGTTGAAAATATACATACATACATAAATCCACCTATTTATCCCCGAAGCCGTAGGTAGAGGTGTACACACCCACGTTTCGCCAATGTACAGAACTATATTGCTAAGTGGTGTAGGAGGAACTCTACTAGTTTCACTACCCATTACACATCGCTGTGTTAGCCCTTAGTCGTACAAGAACACCCTCGGGTGAGATGGGGGGTGGTGACTATTGTATTCAGCTCTGTCGCCACCACACGGCGGTAAAAGTTGTCTTAGTTTTTTCATATTTAGTTAAACATATTTTAATAAGGGCTCTATCTAAACTTCTATAAAAATAGGTTTGTCGTAGAGTCAACATTAAAACCTTGGACATATCAGCTTTTATTCGAAATCGGACATATCAGCAATCTCATTATTTTCAACCTGTCTTTTGTATATGAAAAAAAAAAACTGAACAGAAAAGTGGGTCATCAATTAAACACGCCACGTGAAATCCTACCCCAACACAACCGAAAACTGTCCCCAAAAACATAAATACTAAACACGTTGATAATTGGAACAAGGTCGCAGTGTTAGCGACGGCGACTGCTGTGGCCGCCGCGTCTTCCGCACAAATCGATACGTGCCGACAGCACGCGGCACTAGTTAAAATTAAATAAAAAAAAAAAACTCAAGCAAGTCATCTCAATCACTCAATCAAACCTCTAGTGGAATCAGCTTGCATAGATTTCTGCTCCCCCACAGTCGCACCACAAAACCACTAGCGATTTTAACACTGTACTAAATATCGTTTATCAACAAAAGACGATCGGAGTGGACTAGTTGCAACGGACTGCGGTAGTCGCATGCATCTTTTACGGCAAAGACAAGGACGACCGTCATTCCTATAAAAAGTTTGACAAGACGACGGAATGCTCTTCGCGCCTTTTTAAAAATGGTGTTATTTATTCTACGCCAGTATATTATTGTACTGATTATATTTTATTAGTTAATACCTATGAGGCTGTTTACATTTACTTCCATGACTGATTGTAATTACTGACATGGCTACTTAAGTGAAGTTTGTTTTTGTGTGGTCAAGGTCTCGATGCTTCAGCTCATCAAAGTTCGTCGTAAAAGTCGTTGAAATTACAGTGATTTTGGTTTAATTACCGATCTCATTGTAATTTGCCTACATATTGTAATAATTAAAAAATAATAATATGGAATAACTTTACACGTACCCTGGTGCTTTTACAGATTTTAATTAAATTAAATGTATATTTTATTACATAATTAATTTATTGCCACATTTTTGTTGGATAAAAATGTTAATTGTTCCAATTTATGCAATGTTTATTTTTGTAATGACATTACAATTATTGTCCATTTATTGGATTTTTTTAATAATTGCAAACTCTTGTTCTTGCAGTATAAAACGATCTAGATATAGATATAATATTTAGAAGAATTTTAATAAAATAATATCTATTCCAGAAACGCCTCTAAAAATATCAATAGACGTAATGCATCAAAGTTGAGGGGTGTAAGGGGTCTCATAAACCACCTCACGAGACCCAAGCCAACCTCACCTGCACGCGGTACACCCTGCCGTACAACCAACGAGGCTCTGGCGCTCCCCACCAACCCGCATTGGGCCAGCGTGGTGGGAGAAAGGCCCAAATCCCCCCTATGATAAGACAAAAAGGAAGGCCCCAAGTGCCCGGCGGTACCGGAGGCCGTGTCGGCGGTGACGGACGCAGGCAAGGTGCCGGGACCAGGGGTGCGAAGAATCCCCGGGCGGCGAAGACCCCCCGTCAAACGACTTTGGCCCTGGCAACATATAACGCGCTAACATTGCGGACCGAGGAGAAGCTGCTAGAACTGGAAGAAGAATTGAGCAGGATTCACTGGAGTATTGTGGGATTATCCGAAGTCCGAAGACAGGGCGAGGACACGGTAATCCTAAAATCCGGTAACCTGCTCTACTTCCGGGAGGGCGAAGATCTGTCCCAAGGTGGTGTCGGGTTTATTGTCCACAAGTCTCTCGTGAACAACGTTGTACAGGTCGGAAGTGTGTCGAACAGGGTGGCGTACCTTATACTCAGAATTACCAAACGGTATTCGTTGAAGGTTATACAGGTATACGCCCCGACCTCGACACACCCCGACGAGGAAGTGGAAGTAGTGTATGAGGACATCTCTCGAGCAATACATACGTCCAAGACTCACTACACTGTTGTCATGGGAGACTTCAACGCAAGGCTAGGCAAACGTAGCGATAATGAGTCGAAAGTGGGGCAATTTGGAGTTGGAATCCGGAATTACCGTGGCCAAATGCTAGCTGAATACATGGAGAGGGAAGGACTCTATATGATGAATTCCTTCTTCAAGAAACAGTTGCATCGCAAATGGACCTGGAGAAGTCCGGATGGTGTAACAAAAAATGAGATTGACTTCATCATGTCGACTAAGACTCGGATATTCAATGATGTCTCAGTGATCAATTCGTTTAACACGGGGAGCGATCACCGATTGGTAAGAGGCACATTGAATCTAAATGTCAAATCCGAAAGGTATCGACTGATGAGGTCTACGCTCCGCCCTGAAGCCATCCAAATCCAAAACCCCGAACGCTTTCAACTAGATTTGCAAAATCGCTTCGATTGCCTGGAGGACTGCACAGATGTGGACAAATATAATGACAGGTTCGTGGAAGCTGTCCTTACGGTGGGTTCAAAGTTTTTCAAACCCAGCCGTACCAAAGGTTCAAGAAAAATCTCAGAACCAACATTGAAGCTCATGGACGAGAGACGTGAGATTGTTCTGCGGTCTTCTGAAGACGCTCGTAGACGTCGGCAGCTCAGTAAACGGATCTCCAAGTGCCTAACTCGCGACATACGCCGATTTAATACAGATTGTATTAAAGAGGCCATCGAACGCAACAAAGGTTCCAAAGTGTTCGCTAGAGATTTGTCACTTGGAGAGAGCTTGCTGACCAAGCTGAAGACAGACGACGGCAGAATCGTTACGTCCCGGCCTGAGCTTTTGGCTGAGATTGAGAATTTCTATGGACAGCTTTACGCGACATCACACACACCTGTCTCTCAGGCCACTGACCCAAGAGCCAAGTTAACTCGACACTATACCGAAGATATCCCGGACGTCAGCCTGTACGAGATTAGTGTGGCCCTCAAACAGCTTAAGAACAACAAGGCGCCGGGTGATGACGGTGTTACAGCGGAGCTTCTGAAAGCAGGTGGACGAACCGTCCTGAGAGCTCTTCAGAGGCTATTCAACACCGTTATACTCGAGGGAAAAACGCCAAAGGCATGGCACGGGGGCGTGGTGAGACTGTTCTTCAAAAAGGGCGATAGAACCCAATTGAAGAACTATAGACCCATCACCCTCCTTAGTCACGTTTATAAGTTGTTCTCGAGGGTTATTACGAACCGTCTCGGACGCAGGTTTGACGACTTCCAGCCCCCCGAACAAGCCGGATTCCGAAAAGGCTTTAGTACCATAGACCACATACATACGTTGCGGCAGGTTATACAGAAGACCGAAGAGTATAATCTGCCATTATGCTTAGCGTTTGTGGACTATGAGAAAGCCTTCGATTCTGTCGAGAACTGGGCCGTGCTCCAATCACTCCAGAGGTGCCGAATAGACTATCGGTACATCCAAGTGTTGAAGTCACTGTACGAAAACGCCACTATGTCAGTCCGCCTTCAGGATCAGAACTCTAAACCCATACAGCTCCAGCGGGGTGTGAGGCAGGGCGATGTAATATCGCCGAAACTGTTCACCGCCGCGTTGGAGGACGCGTTTAAACTTCTGGACTGGAGAGGATTAGGCATCAATATAAACGGCGAGTACATGACTCACCTTCGCTTTGCTGATGATATCGTAGTCATGGCTGAGACCCTGGAAGACTTGAGCACAATGCTCGATGATCTAAGTAGAGTCTCCCAACAAGTGGGTCTTAAAATGAACATGGATAAGACAAAAATCATGTCAAACTCCCATGTCGTACCCACTACTGTACAGGTTGGGAACTCTACACTGGAAGTTGTTGACGATTATATTTACCTGGGACAAAAAGTCCAACTTGGTAAGTCCAACTTCCAAAAAGAGGTCAATCGACGGATCCAACTCGGCTGGGCAGCGTTCGGGAAGCTACGCGGTATATTCTCGGCCCATCTACCGCAGTGTTTAAAGACAAAGGTCTTCAATGCGTGTGTGTTGCCAGTGATGACTTACGGCACCGAAACGTGGCCGCTTACAATGGGCCTTATAAGAAGACTCAAAGTCACCCAAAGGGCAATGGAGAGGGCTATGCTCGGTGTTTCCCTGCGTGATCATATCAGAAATGATGAGATCCGCAGGAGAACTAAGGTCACCGATATAGCCCGAAGAATTGCGGACCTTAAGTGGCAGTGGGCAGGGCACATTGCGAGGAGGACTGACGGCCGTTGGGGCGGAAAGGTCCTCGAATGGCGGCCACGAACCGGGAGACGCAGCGTTGGAAGGCCCCCCACAAGGTGGACCGACGATCTGGTGAAGGTCGCGGGAAGCCGTTGGATGCGGGCAGCGCAGGACCGACCGGTTTGGAGATCCTTGGGGGAGGCCTATGCCCAACAGTGGGCGTCTCTCGGCTGAATGATGATGATGATGATGATGATGATCAAAGTTGAATTTGTCAAGAAAAAATTGTATTTTTAAAATTTTCGTGCTGTAGTCAGAATTTTTCGTAAGTGGATAAATATTTATCGGTATATTATTATAATTTTCTAGCTTCATTCCTAACTAACTTACTGGTGAAACTATTATTTTAAAAATTATATTAGCCGGACCCAACAGGTTTGAAACCTCAGAAATGTTTTAACCGTTTATTAGGCAGCAGTAAGTTACAAGAAAGTGCAGTGCCATCATAAAACCACTTGGTCGATACCTAATTACCTATGTCAATTTCATAAAATTAAAATGAAAAACAGTATAATAATTTGGTTAATCACTAAACAATAACGTAAAACTGAAAATGAAAAAACGTATATAAAAATCGACACTATAGTTACTCACAGAGAGTCCAGGGTTGCATCCGGACGTTATGGAGTTCTTCCTGAACTTGGGAACGCAGACCTGCATGGAGCTCTTCCCCTTAGGGGGCCCAGCACAACCGTACTCATCGCTCCTGTCGTTCCTCGTCAGATTGATGTTGTTGGTGTTGTTGACTTTGACGAGAATGTTGCAAGTCTGCGAGGCGATTTGGAAGAGGCCTTCCTCTAGGTTCCTCTTGTTGTTGTACTGCCGGTTGAAATGTAAATAGTCCCAGAGCGAAGGCATGGTTCACTTCGCGACGCGAACTCGTGACGCGTGCGTGCGCTGTGTCGCGACGTCCGTTCGCCTGTCGAAACACACTCGCTGTGGCTTTATGTAAGAGCGACCGGGCTTGCGCGTTAAAAGTTTAGTTTTCGACAAACTATGTCTGTAGGTACCTACTGTAGTTGGAGAAAGTGTGTGAAAATTCGGGTGTTTTGTTTGAGTTGAAACTTTAGAATATTCTATATTCTATAGATAACTTTTCCAACATATAACATTGCTATTTTTCCAAAATTAATACTTTTTAGTAATAAATTATGTTAAAATAGTAGGTACACAAATATTATTTAAAAGAGGTTATAATATAGTAGACTGTCTCACGGATTGTGGTAGATATGCGGATTCGAGCAGGCCATAATTCGAATTATTATAAGCAACTCGGAGCAAGCAACAAAATCACAACGTTATTTTCTATGTTATAGGTAAAGACTTATCTAAGTTTTCGGACTAATTGGCATTTAACTATTTTCTGCAGTTTTTCATGCTTTTTGATGTTTACTCACCTAATATTTTTTGATAACTTTACAGATGGCAATAGGCTCGCCACCTATTCCATGGAACATAACATAAATGGCGAAACGTGGGTGCTAGTTTCACCTCTGCCTACCCCTTCGGGAATGTAGGCGTGATTTATGTATGTATGTATGTAACTTTACAGTGAGTATGATGCCTGGTAAGAGAAAATTATGACTGATAGTTTACTCGATTGCTACATTAAATTAATACACTGCTGCTAGATCTGCTTTAAGGACTACCTCGAGAGGGTCAAGCCGTTGATTAACTTCTGGCATTCCAGGAGACATTTTGTTACTTCATACATACATACATAAATCACGCCTATATCCCCGAAAGGGTAGGCAGAGGTGAACTAGCACCCACGTTTCGCCAAACATGTCAGGTCCCATGTAAATAGGTGGCGAGTCTATTTCCATTTATCGGGCACAAAAGTCGCAGTACTATTGCTAGGTGATATAAGAGGAACGCTGCTGCCCATTCCTCATCGCTGATTTATCCTTAGTCGCCTTGTACGACACACCCACGGGAGAGACTTGGGGTGGTGACAATTGTATTCTACTCTGCCGTCACCACACGGCAATTACTTTCAAGGTGATAATAATTTTATTACAGACTTTTATTACAGCTTTGTAGGTAACGAGTAAGAAATTTTACAACCTCGCTACTGTTGCTGCCGGCTCACTCTGCTGTTTTGGGAATTAAATAACACTATTCGTTTCGCCAAATAAGTGGTCTCATGTAATAGGTGGCGAGCCTATTGACATATATCGGGCACATAAATTGCAGTATATTGCTAGGTGGCAATATGAGAAGAAAGCTGCTGGCCATTTACTCATTGCTCTCTTTACCCTTAGTTGCCTTGTACGACCCCCACGGGAGAGAATGGAGGTGGTGACAATTGTATTGTGCTCTGCCGTCACCAGACGGCCATTTCTGCATTTTAGCTCTTTTTTGCCTTGTCTTAGTTGAATTAGCTTTATAAGCAGTTAACACTCCGGTGTCCCTCCAGCCCTTTTGGCGGGGAGAGTCTGGGATATGCCGCGAGGCAATTCACCACTCTCCCCAGGGCCTCCCGGCTTACGCCGGGATCAGCGCCGAGGAGGCGATGTCCGGAACACTGGAATTCCCCCCAGACGGGGTGGCCTGTGCAATGCACGCACGGGGAACTAACCCATGCGTGCAGGCCACACTTCGGGGCCTAGGGAGGACGAACGTGAGCTCGTCTCCTTTAGCCCGGCCGCCTACGCCGGAGTGGAACGGGTAGAGCATCCTCTTCCCACTCCTTCTCCGCTGCCTCCTTCTGCAACATGACAGCCTAGCAGAAGGAGGCGGCAGCCCCCCAGATCCTCTCGCTCCCAACCATGGATCTCACCAGATCCTAAACGCCGCGCGAAATGTGCGGCGCTCAAGGTAGTGTAGGGACTTAATAGTCCAATACATATATTAATATCGGTCTTTTAAGTAAGTGTCCTCGACACCAATCGCACCATTTTAAACCGGTATACCATTGTTCTGGTGGACGTAGGTATTAATATTTAATATTATTCTATTGACTTTTACAAGACATTGCACGTAGGTACGATCATCACTACCCAAAACTGTAAAATTTCTTCAATCGATTTTCAACCTTAACTTCTTAATTTGTAGCGAGGCACAAAGTCGCATGAGAAAATTTGTCTATTCGTCAGCATGTCAATATTTAAATTATCGACTTTATAGCTTAGCAATTAAAGTTATTTTACGTCAGTTTTATCAGGCCTGATCTTAGTGCCTTATATAGTCTGGGCACGCAATAATATAATGGTCATCGTGTCCTTGTCATACTCGAAGGAAAAGTAAGAAAGTAAGTAGTTATCTAAGGAAGACATTTTGGAAAACAAAATTAAGGCACTTCATATATACAGAATTAAAGTAATGGAATGTAATGGACCCTTTTTGAAAGCTAACTTATGCAGGCTAAAAATACTGAAGTACAAAGGGAACACAGGTGTCATAAATGGTAAGTAGGTATTAAACACCATTTTGAGGTCAACTTGCACTAGCTAGAAACTCAACAACATTTTGCTTCGTTCGAGTAGTGTCAAAACAGCCCGCTTATTTGCGGTTACGTAAGTACCTACGGCTTTATTGTAAAAACTCGGGGGACTTCAAAATGTTTGCTTTATGACTAGCCGACTAGCAGGGACGCATGTAGGTAAACACACGTTTCACTTGACGTGAAATAATTATTACCTTCTAGTTTATAGATCATCAATGTAGATAAGTGTCCTCTATGAAATGCCTAGATCATCAATGTAGATAAGTGTCCTCTATGAAATGCCTAGTTGGTATGTATAGAAAAGAGATGGACAGGAGCATGCCGAGAGACCGATGAACGGAGAGAGTGATTGGGATAACAACATTCCAATCCATATTGCTGAAGGTTTTGGCTTAGGTTTTACAGCCAGCGGCCGAGTGCCTGACACCAACCCTCTTTATTACATAAAATATCACCCTAACAAATAATAACAAAAGTACATTTGACTACCTACAATCTGTAAAACAATTGACGATTTTACAAACCATTGAGTTACAAATCTTTTTTTTTTATCTTTATTCTACTCTACCGTTACCATATAGCTAAAGTCTGTTTCACTAAAGTAGTCCTGTGGCTCAATCCTTAACTGTTATTGCAATAAAAGTGAAATTAATGTTTTTAGAGTGACTTCTTTTATGGAGTGAACTCCAAGTAGAAGTTTAATATCATTCATTTCAGAAAAATTACACTGCTTTGCATATACTACAGTGCTTTTACAATAAAATAAATAAATAAATTACAAAAAATTGAATTTATTTAAAAAAAGGAGACACCATAATCTTAATACATATTCTAAAAGGATTGTTCAGTCACTTTTTGCCTCCTTCATTTCAACATCATCAGAAACAGACTCAGTGTCATCAGCTTCATCCAACAATGCCTGTAGTTGGTGTATTGAAGTAACCAATACATGAAATTGTTTCTTTCTCAGTGCTAAGCGACTTTCCAGTTGTTGCTTTGTAGATTCTAAATTACCTAGTTCCTCTTTTAGTGTACTCAGTTGGTTTAAGGTCTGCTTTCTGTCTGGTTGTTCACTTATAATCTTGGCTAACACATCATATTCAATACGGTTCTTTCGTACTGTTTTTGCTATTGCCAGGTCGGCTTTGCTCTTTTCTATATTATCTTTAGCTGCTTCTATACCCTTTTCAAGAACTTCTGAGAGTGCTTCGTAACTTTTAAGTTCGGCTGTCATCATGTCTGCTCCTAATTGAGATTTTGTTACAGCGAATTCACATTGAGCTAATTGGGCTAACATCCGGTCATGTGTAGATTTACTGAAAAAAACAATGCAAAGAAAATTTAAAATAAATGAAAAATCAAAAAAACCATTTTCGAAATTGGTTTTTATGAATTGCTTAATGACATGCCTTGTTGGATTAAGCATTTTGCCAATATTGTTTGGTCTTAAGCAATAGGGGGCAAGCCTATGGCCTATTATCTGGCACATAAATTGCTATAATTATAGGGTGGTATGACAGGGACACTGCTGCCCATTCCTCATAACTGTTTAGGTTTCCATGACACAGTCAAGTTGCAAATAAAATTATTGTACGCACTTATTGTCTTATGCCTTTGAAATTGCTTTGGTTTATGCAAGAGTATTGTTGGTTTGAAATCAGAATAAATATTCAGTACAAGTGTATATTATACAAGTAAATAGTAATGTATCTGAATAAAGGCTTTATTATTATTTATTTATACATACAAGTGAATATTAAACTGAACATTAATTGTTCAGTTTACACAGCTAACCAGCTAGTTTACAACTATTACTGTATGATTTTTTTTAATTACACTGATTATAATTAGCTTTTATAGTTACTTGATCTAAATAACATTAGTGTATCAATACCTATCTTCTGGTTTCTCATCTGTACTGTTGCACCATTTTATCAATGTTTTCAAAAGCACATTTAATCGTCTATCGTCTCCAGTACCGTCTCCGTCTATTAGTAGGCGTCTTCTAATAACATCCTCTGAAATGTGTCCAATAATTCATGGTTAGGTTAGGACTTAGGATGTTAAAGTGGTTTATTATGATAAATATTAATGATATATTATACATACCGTCACCCATTTCAGTATTTATTTTTAAATTTTAGGGAAATAAATTAAAGTTAATGTAGATAGCGTTTTTAAATGCTGGATAATGTAAAATACAGTCTTTTATTTACCAAACAAATAAAAATCACTGGCTGGCAGTGACAATCAATCTGTCTAACTGACATTCAGCCCCCGTAGCACGGGACGTGGACACATCTCTTTCGGGGGACAGAAAATCTTTTTCTCTCGCTCTAACTCCCACTAAATGCCGAGACAAAACACTGTCAAGTGGTGGAGAGAGACTTGTCCACGTCCCCGTGCTAGGCCCGCAGTGATTGTTGTTGTTAATTTTTTTTTAGTTTTAAATTCTCCCTATATTTTAGGGAAGGCAAAGGGTCTAGCCCATACAGCCAAGTCTTTATTGTATATTTTATCTGTAGTCTTATGAAATAATGAGTGGGTGAAAAGTATGAATGAAATGAATTTTACGTTAAAATATGGGTGCCACATATTTAAACGCATCTAGGGAGTGCTTGGCGCGAATTGAATGGTAACAGAGTTAATGATGGTGCTTGATGAAATGGATAAAACCACTTTTTATAGTGATCTTCACCACAACATCAAACACATCATGAGACTTATTTTCGATGATTCTGCATGCAACACGGATGCTTGTGCATCAAAATAACACCACTTTCACTGCACAAAATCCACTCTGTAACAATTTTTGAATTAGTGAAAATAAATCTGACTGACACCACGAAACGCGCCAAGCACACCACCTCAATGTCCTGACATTCAGTGAGTGAATGATAAGGTTTCATAATACAGATTAATAAGTAAATCTGTTTTTTATCTATATTTATTCGGTCATCTAAAAAAAATAGCAGGGAGTGTTTGGCGCGTTTCGTGGTGTCAGTCAGATTTGTTTTCGCTAATTCTAAAATTGTTACAGAGTGGATTTTGTGCAGTGAAAGTGGTGTTATTTTGATGCACAAGCATCCGTGTTGATGTACAATTATGCAGAATCATTGAAAATAAGTGTTGTGATGGGTTTGATGTTGTGGTGAAGACCACTTTAAAAAGTGGTTTTTTCCACCTCATCAGGCACCATCATGAACTCTGTTACCATTCAATTCGCGGCAAGCACTCCCTAGGTGCGTTAAAATATGTGACACCCATATTTTAACGTAAAATTCATTTCATTCATCATTTCACCCACTCATTTTTTCATAAGACTACAGATAAAATATACACTAAAGACTTGGCTGTATGGGCTAGATCCTTTGCCTTCCCTAAAATATAGGGAGAATTTTAAAACACAACACTAAACTTGAAAAAAAAATTGAACTTTAACAAACGCGAACACGATTTTCATAAACTCTGCGTTTCTGAACACAATCCTTGCTTCTTGTTATGTCAAATTATAAACAATTGTTTTGCCTTGCCCCTTGTTCAGGCAAATAATGGCTATAAATAATGATTTCTTGTGGTTCTTTAGGCGGATTTCTTGTTTTACAGCATTTTCTACGTGAAATTGACAATATTAGCGTTCACTAATAATGGAGGACTCGAGTTTCAGTGATAAAGTACAAGTGTACTTCTTAGACCTGGGAAGATGGCTAGTATCTTGATTTTCTGATCATTAGGGTTTCTAATAATTATTTCGTACATAAGTGGTAAATAAAAATGTTTATACTTTTAGGAAAGTATGGCGCAGTATAGTTTTGGGGCAAATATTATCACTTCTGTTAAGTGGAAAGTGTATTTTGACTACACTGCTTCAGAGCGCAACTTGGCAATTTCCCACCACTGGGCAACTGGTGCTACCATACATAACGTTATTTGTATTATTTACGCCAACTTTGTTATGTAATGGACTGAAGAAAATATCTAAGTAAGTTAAAAAAAAATTAGATATAATGAAAACTCTTAGCATTCCATGAATTCACTGTGACCGGCATGGTCCATAGTGTGGCAGAGAGGGAAGTTAGTAGCAGCATTTGGGACTTGTGAGCCAAGTGTAGGATTATTACCCTTCACAACATTTCAACACTCACCATTGCCACCCTGACTTTTCTCTCTGCCCAGCCATCTATTTCTCTTATTCATAATGTAATCAATAACTAAACAAAAGCTGTAAAGTTCAAATCTAGTATAAAAACATAGTCAGAAATTAAAATAGCCTGCCAATATTATTTAATATATCTCAAAACTTATAAATAATATACTAAATATCAATGAATGTTTCTTAGGCGATGGTGGGTAATTCTAATTGCCTGCACACTAGATGTAGAAGCAAGTTGGCTTCTTGTAATGTCACAACGCTTCACATCGGTACTTAGCTGACAGCTGCTAGCATGTAGTGGGGTTGGGGCAGCCCTGGTTGGCGGCGCATGGCGGGGGCAGAGACTTGGTGTGGCACATGTAGCTGGAGCCACTTTGGGCCTTATGGCTGTTGTATGTGTGGTATGGGCTGATGTTGAAGGAGCTCCGACAGATGGTAAGCTTTAAACACATTGAAACAGTTATTGTGCCTCAATCATAGTTATCATAATTAAAACTGCTTCCTTGAATTAAAGTGTACAAATTATTTTTTTAAATTTCTAGGCATGCCTACATTTATAATACAAACATACATAAATCACGCCTCATTTACCGCCAAAGCAGTGTTGCTAATTATGTCTAATCAAATTTTGATAAAATATGTTTTGAAACTATTAATTTGGAATACACAATATTTCAAAGTATTTTTTGAGTTTTGTTATTTTATTAGATGAGCAAATTTTATTCAGCTCTGCTGTCACCACATACATATTGTATATATTTCAATTAAAAGGAGAACTGTAATACTGTAAGTTTTGAAATGTATTTATTATTAATAATAGTATTTGTTACAGGAAAAAACCAACTTGTCGGTGATATGCTATGCCTTGGAGGCTCATTGCTCTATGCCACAGTAACTGTTCTTCAAGAGATGACTTTGACTACTCAATCTTGCTCAGACTATTTGGCCTTACTTGGCTTTATAGGCAGTATAGTGTCCTGCACACAAACCTTCTTTCTAGAGTTCAGCGAACTGATGACATTTAATTGGTACGAATTAGAAACAATTGTACAGTTGGGCAGCTATTGTTCTGTTCAGATTATATTTCAGATACTGCAATGTTTCATGCTTAGAGATGCAGGAGCAATTATTCTTCATTTATCCTTTTTATCAGCAGATTATTATACACTTATTGCTGGAATGTACATCTTTCAATTTAAGGTAAGTTTGTTTACAGTAGTGACTCATTATTTATTCCCTGGTTCATGTAATTACACTACTTTGTTTATAAAAAAAATTGTCAATTCAGTAAAATCATTTACATTTTCAGAATAGAATAAAAATAATATATTTATTTAATAATAAAGATTTAACTGTGTCTAAAAAGTGTTTTAGAAAATGGTTTTATTTTTGTAAGCAACAAATGTGAGAAACTGTCAGGAACACAGAAAACAGGAGATAGAGTATCTCCTTTATTATTAGTTTTATTGTCTAAGCTTATTTCATCATCATCAACACCAGCCCTTTAACATCCCCCTGCTGAGGCACAGGCCTTCCCTATGGATGGAAGAATATTGGGAGAATGGACCACAAGCCACAACGCTGGCCCAGTGTGGATTGGTGGGTATTAACGACCACAGATGCAGCCGGGACCAACGGCTAAACGTGTCTTCCGAAGCACGACAGAACTCGAGATAAAAATTTTTGGTCACCCATCCAATGACCGGCCTTAGCGAACATTGCTTAGTAATCGCAGGCCGAGCACGCTAAGCCAATAGTTATCGAACTCCTCATAATCTGTCCAGTATAATTATAGGTATGAATATAGTGAAGTCATCTAACTTGTCTTATTTGGTAAACACATCTAACTTCTCTTATTTGATAAGCAATCTTGGTACATTTTTTTTTAAAAATCACCCATTTAAAAATAAAATAATAACAAAGTCAATAATCTATTTTTATTTTTGCTTCATTTTCAATAAAAAGGTGTGCCAAGATTGTTTACCAAATAAGACAAGTTGGATGGTACAGACTATAATAACAAACACTTTGATTTCTTGCTTGTTAACAGTTCCACGCACTGTATTTCCTGTCGTACCTGCTTGCCATGGTAGGGGTGTTCCTGTTCAGTGCTCGCCCTACCACTTCACCGCCTCCGCCGCCCGATTCACTGCCTCAGCTAGTCAATGACTCGGTGCAGTCGCAAGATAATGTGTCCATGTAAGTTTTTTTAATGTGATAAATACATACATACATTGATGTGATAAATATACAAATCACACCTATATCCTCAAAAGAGTAGGCAGGTGAATTAAAACCCTCTTTTCGCTAATTAAGTTACATACTACATACATAAATTACGCCTATATCCCCGAAGGGGTAGGCAGAGGTATATGAAACGTTTTCGCCAGTTAAGTCAGGTCTCATGTAATAAATAGGTGGCGATCTTATTGCCATCTATCGGGTACATAAATAACAGTATATTGTTAGGTGGTATATGAGGAATGCTGCTGCCCATTACTCATTGCTGTGTCTAGCCTTAGTTGGCTTCGACACCCCCGGGAGAGATAGGGGTGGTGACAGTTGTATTCTGCTTTGCCGTCACCACACGGATTATTAAGTTGAGTCTCATGTTATAGATGGCGAGCGTATTGCCATCTATCGGGCACGTAAATCACAGTATAATGCTTACGCTTGTTCGTTTTAAGGTCATATAAAGTTATTATCACACATACACAAATCACGCCTATATCCCTGAAGGGCGATTAGTTATTATCACTTGCTAAAAATATTAAATGGTTGAATTCCAGGGAATATACGGTGCCGACTCTAGACTGTATACCAATCGAAGGCTTGGAACCCCCCATTAGCCGGGACACTACCTTCACATCCTTCCTAGGGGGCCCACAGACCACCATGGCGAATGGTACCGTAACATTCAACCTCTCAAATGGAAACCATACCAAGGAATCTTGTTAATATTAAATAAGGTATGTTACGAATATATGTATACATAGACTTGTATGTAACATAAGACTAATAATGACTAAGCACTATTATGTATGATGAACTAGGCAACATATCCTTTTCGAATAAACCACGGAATCTGAAATGCCGTCGCTTCTTTCATGGTAAGAAGTATTGGAAAAATCATATTTGATATCATATGTCAATGTTGAATATATTGATACATTGATAGTCAATGTTGAACAAAAAATTTCTGCGACGTCGAGTTTATAACTTTACAATAGGTTATTGTCCCCAACAATGACTTTCAAAAAATTGTTAATACAAAATGCGATGCCCTTTGATATTTAAGTGTTTAATTTGGGTTAGGTTTCGGAGTCTTCGATCTTCTTTATTGTTATTTATCAGCATGTATGTACAGTCAACACGTTAGGCTACCAGAATATGTAAAATTTTCTCAATCGACTTTGTGTTTTACTATAAACAAGTTAAGGTTGACAATCGATTGAAGGATTTTGATAATTTTGGGTAGACTAAAGTGCCATTGGCCGTACTTACATAAACACGAAAACTTTGCTGAAAATACCTTTATTGTTATTGTCATATACTATCGATAATTATTTACAAACACGGAAACAGAAAGCTTAGATGTGTTGAATTTTGGAATTGATATAGGCACATAAATACATACATACATACTTGTATATGAAAATTCCTTTTTTATTGATAAACTATAGCAACTTAGATGACAACTATTATATTAGGTTTCAACTTACGTGACGTTAAGGTCGAAGTAGGTAGAAGTAAATTTTACGAGAGTCAGATGTTTTCAAAGTGATAGATTATTTCTAACTGCCATAATAAAGTATTTTGTAGACTAGATTTAATGGGCCTACCGGATATAAGGATTCCCCATTATAGATCGATCATATTTGCGGCTCTAAATTCTAGAATTTAGCTAAGTTTACTGACAGCATAATTAATTATTGCACAAATTAGTAAGTTGCACTCCAATGTAAAATGTCTTTAGTACTTAAATAATACTAGCAATAATCGACCACCAATTTTGAAACTCAAAAACTGATATTACTGCCACATACTCAAATTTTTACTCCAAGTTTATTATAAATCGTAGCTAAACATTTGTACGAAATTTTAATGTAGTTTCTACAAAAGAATAATATGTATTGGAATTGTGTAAGCAAGCTTAGGGAAATATTAATTATTCTAGACAATTATACCTATTTAGAAACTATTCAATTTAAAGTAAGTTTTATAGTCTGCAAATATTGAAATAAATAAGTGCTGTTTATAAGTATAAATTTGCTGACCAATTACATACTGCCTAATCGTTTAAACTTATTCAACCGTTTGCTCTTTTGAAGAATCAAATTAAAAATATTAAAAGAAATATAAGTATGTATTATAATTTTTGAAACCTTGCGGGCCTAATTCTGACTTATACTAACTATATAATAAATAGCTTTGCTTAGTAAGATTTTGGTGGTTAGAAAAAGAATTTCGAAAAATTATGGTCTTGAGGCGGGAATCGAACCCGCGTACGCTGCTATCCGGGCAGGTGCCTGACCGCTCGGCCACCCAAGACACCAAATAATACAGACATAAATAGCTTTGCTTGTTTTAGAGTATACAGCATACGTCACGCCTTTCTCCCACAGTGGTAGTCGATCACTTCTTTCTATTTGCTACGATCCTTTTAAACTTCTTTCGCTTTAGTCAATCTCATTAATGTCCTCAAGCATGGCCGTCGGTTTCGGGTAGTCTTTACCTGGAACTTTTTAAATACTTTCAATTTGATTATGAAAGATCTGCCGAGGTCTTGCCCTGCCGTTTTCTCCATACTATATTATTAATTAATAGCTCCTTACATACTTAAATGTTTATGATTGACTGTACCTACTATTATTTTTTTTATTTTTTCTAACTTTAGTAAATTATGTACCCACCTACAATTTTAGCTGCACCTTTCATTAATTAGGCCCTTCTTATGTCTTCGAAAACAATATTTTTATGGCAAATCAATTTACAAATTCCCTTATCTCTAGATTCAACTAACAAATACCTCAGTTTAATACATTAAACTAATGAATAATGTCCAAATAGATGTGTTTCATACAAAAAAAGCAATACTCAACTATTAGGGATAGGTAATGATTTTATAGTACCTTATATTATAATATATAGAATATATTATTACTCCACAATTTTACTGTTTATTATATAAGTACTATTTTGTGTGCTGTGATTGGATAATTTGAGTTTTAATATACTTACTTAATAGTTTATAAATTTTATTTGTTGTTATTAGCAGTTTTCAAAAATATTATATAGGAATTTATGAATGCAAAACTTAGTATAGTGAATAGCAATAATAGTGGTAATGGAATCTATAATAACATAAATTGGTTGAAATATTGTCAATGTGGGTAACTATTTTATTTGCATGACTGGACGGCGTTCAATTTGGTTTCTAATATTATTGTACAAAATATTTATTATTCGGAAGGATTTTGTCCAACGAGTTTGTTAAAAAAGTGTGACAAGGAGAATTTTTTGTCAAAATAATGATAAATTGTGTTTTAACAAATTACTGTTTAAATTTGAACGCTAACGCACGCTTCTCTGGCATAGCCGCTACTCAATATCGATAACTTTTTTTTATATAATTGAATAGGTTAGCCTAAAACCAATGATATTCTTTAAACAAGAAGCAGATATGGCATTAGGGTGCTAACCCCCGAAAACAGAAACGCTAATCAAAGTTTGAGTCTTGCTTAGCATTTAAATACTGTCAAAATTGACGTTTTTCCATACAAATTTTGACACTTAATGTCCACTTAAGTTTTTAAGCGGTGCCCCAAATTTGATTAGCGTTTATGTATTCGGGGGTTAGACTCGAATAGGTACGTCCCAAGTGTAACGTTCATCAATGCTGAGAGAGAAAGAGATTCTCTCACGTGCTCTTTCGTTCTCTATCGTCTGTTTTAGGCTGCACGTTTTTGATGCAAATTACTACTTATTGCACGTAACATAATCTATTGATTTTAAAATACCATTGATTAGAACAGCGATCACCACCGACCCGAAACTGTACAAGACGAACTTAAGATCACGATAATTCAGTAACCACTTATAATTGCCATTTAAAGACGAAAATAACGTCCCATAAAGCAATGACGGAGTGACCCGTGTACCTACTGTTGTTAGTATTCAAAGGGATTGAGATGGGTTAAAAGTTATTTTTGAACTTATAAGCGACATGTTAAATTATGTACTTAGATTTACATCTAGTCAAGTAGAAAGGGTTAGGATACTTACATTAGAAGTGGTACCTAAATGTTGAGATGCTTTTCACTGTACTAACTGTCAAATAACAATATTATAGTTAAGTTGTGCATGCCTTAAACATTGTTACCTGAGATTTTGTTAAGCTGTACTGTTAGATGGCGAAGCAATTACCTCGAGTACATATGGTTGTCTGTTATTTATTAGTATTAGGAGCGGAGTCAGAATAGTACCCAAATGGATGTAAAAAAATATTTGTTTTTATTAGTGTGCTCTTTCATTAATTATTATTATAGGTGCGAAAACATTTTTTACGGTAGACAGGGGAAGCTCTTGGCCCTACATCTCACCTGATGGTAAGTGAGGATAAGGGCCCAAGATGGAATCGAGCTTCTCCTGAAAGCCTCAACCACAGAGGAGCTGGCTATAATTATTATCACGAATTGTCGGAGTACAATAATGCTGTTCGCACTCTTAATAAAACAAAACGGCCGAATCTAAAATCGCAAACTTTTGGGAATCGACGAAAAACTATTTTTGACTGAGTTATCTCGCGCGCACAGGGAGAAGCATATACTCAAATCAGTTTTTAACCTTATTCCGTAAGGATAAAGCATGTTTTTTCTTACCAAAGTTGTAGAGCTTCATCTTTTAGGTCGGTATTTTACTCTCTCATTTTGGAAAAATTTCGGATTATGTTGTTGTTTTATTAAGTTATTATTATGGCGACAGATTTTAATAAGACGGTGGTAGCTAGCCACCATTCGCGGGTCGCGGCCATCAGTACAATAATCTGAACGTTATGACAATATTAACAATGAACTACCTAACAGTACATCTTAAAAGCAATCGAATTTAGCTAAATACTTATTTTTCAAATCTCTTTAGAAACATTGACGCTCAATTATTATATAATAAGATTATATTATTGTAACGCGTATAAAATTTTAATAGTCCATTTGTTAATATAACAATTGTAAATTTTATTTATTGATTCTCACGTGGAATTGTTGTGTTAAATCTTATTAAAGTTATAATGAAAGTACTATTGTGTAAGCTAATGTAAAACTTATTGTTAACTTTTATAGAAAAGAGAAACTTGAATTTCCGCAGTACCTATTACAGGTTTATGGGTAACTGTGACAATGAGAGGTGTAAAATTTAACCAATAAACCTTGAGAAAAACTTCTTTTAGATATTTGATTGGATAATTTTCACACCACTCTGCTTATTCCAATCGAAAACATTTTCGACTATTTCAGTATTTACATTTGTTCGGTATATGTTTTCAGAACTAACATTACGAAATGATTTTCTGTGTATTTTGAATTTGAAAAATATACATTTTCATGGTAGTCTGCTTTTTAATTTCACCCTATCTGCTATTCATTTATATTATTAGGGTCTGAATGAAAATGATGGTATCATTAACAATTATAATTGAGGAGGGCTAACAAAATGAAACCAACCGAATTATTTTTCGTCAACTTTTATTCTAGGTTAAAAATACAATCTGTTTTGTGTATATTTTCTTTCCGACTTCACAAATTAAATTATGATGCATAACAACGAGTCAACAATTGGTTTTAAGTAACACAGTCATGAACACTAGTAGAATTGTACCAGAATGGGATTAAGAATAAATTATTTATTCATTTCATAATTTGAGTTCAAAAGATTTTTTACAATTTTTATAACCAATAGTATATAGTTATAACCTTCAGTTTACACATTTTAATATGCAGTTCAAAATGGAAACGCTACACTTTATCGATATGATGTCAGGTGCAAAATTGCTTATCAAATTCACATTCCTATGCTTAAATCAGAAGAACGTAGAGAGTTCTAATTCAAAACTTGTGATTTACCGATACAAACTGAGGAATTGACACGAAGTACTGAATCCAGTACGAAAATTATTCCATATTAACGCACACCTAGATGAAGTCTAGCACAACTCGAAACTTTTCCCTTTATTAAAAACCGAAAAAAATGGTTCATGGATTTCTATTTGAACAGTTCTTAAATACTGACTCACAGTGCACTATTTATATTTCATTGACAGAAATCTTTGCACGTGTATATTTCTTTAGATTTAAGGTAAATATCACCGCAGATTCCAATAATCTAAGTCGGTTTGTATTATTTTGATTTGTGCTACCCTTCATCTAAAAGGGTGCTATACATATATCCACAATATTACTTCTTAGTAATAAAATAAAAATATTCTACCAAATAAAAAATAACATTTCAGAAAGAAAATTGTCTAAACACGGAGTGAGAACACACACTGCATGTTGGTATAGCAACGAATCCATTTACAAAATTATTTTAAAAATGGAGTCTTGGAAATTAACATGGTCGTTCAATAGATAGGATTACATACAAGTAAGGACCACTTACACCAACAATAGTCAAACGTTTTTGACTAAATAGAAGACTATAAAGGAAGCATAACATTTTGTACTTTAAAGCCTTGTGAATAAAAGTCAATATTTAAGATCATATTCAGGAATCGCATACAGTAGGTAACCTTTTATGATTTCTAACAAACGACGGTCTCACCACAAATATAGGCATTATTACAAAATGTAAACAAACTTGATTTTTATGTTTATTTAAATATTAAATGTGTAATATCTATTTTATTAGTGTAATATCTATTTTATTAAAGTCGCTAACCGTTTTGAGTTCTTCTATTTTTTATGCATTTCGAACATTATCAAATCTCATATCACACTGAACCGACTTTGTAGAATTTTTTTCCGTATGATATAATCTATACGCACGCTCTGTCAAATTAGTCTACATAATTTGTGTCTCTACCAGTTTGTCTAACCAAAACACACCAGTACCATCTGGCAAAATTGTAATCCTTCTGTATGATAGCACGTTGCTATATTCATAAAAGGAAGATAAAATAATTTATATGGAATCAAAATTGATAGAAGGGATATCAAATTTGTTTACGTTTTGACTTTTTAAACCATGACTAACTTTAGTCCAAGTTTTTTATTAAGGTGGATAAGGTTTGAAATCGGGGGGGGGGGGGGTTTGATATTGACAGTTTAGGATAGCCCAACCTGCTGTCGACAGCACGCGACAATAAACCAGCAAAACGCGACGTCGAGCATTGATACACACAAAAGCCGCGTACCACCGTAAACACCGACCTCTATTACACAAATACGCTGGACTGAAGGTTGTCATCCAAAAAATGAAGCCAATTTGACTATCGCCATCTCGCCGCTGATGGTGTACGAAGGTGAACGTCCACGGAACTATAGAGATGCATTTGGAATATCAAATACAAGCAACAAACGTCAAAGGAGATGTTCGAAAATGGCCCATGTATTTGTACACCATATAAAAAAATAGAGAAAAAATTGTTGATTCTGGGAAAACTGCAAATAAATATAAATAATGTGTAGTTTTTTGGGCTTGAAAACATTTAAAAACTATTAAAATCACATACATCTGTAAGTAGGTATCCAAATATCTAATGTCAAATAAAATCGTACGTCAATGTTATAAAGTGACATCTTCCTTCCGCCATGACGGTAGGCAAGGCTGTTGTGTTGCAATCTACGGCTAAACATAATTACAACAAGCCAAAAACCAGTGCTTAAAAACAGAAATTTAACACTCAAGAACAGTTTTATAAATTATTGCCTACATTTTGAATAACTGTACAAATATATGGGGGCCAGAGTCCATACATTTTGGAACATCTCCTTTAGTACCCTAGCCGCTCGACGGTGCGGTTCAAATCGGCACAACAAACATTTGTCATTTTAGTAGAAGTATTCAGTTCAGCGTACTTGTATAATAGATGTAAGTGCACCGTAAAGGTAACTAAGCCTCGTCCTCGCTGGCCGACACCGACTTCCTGGACTCTGGAGTGGCGGGCCGAGAGTGCCTGGAGCCCGAGCCGGACCTGGATCCGGACCTGGAGCGCGAGGACCTGGACCTGGACCTCGATCGGCTCTTGGACCTGGAGCGGGAGCGCGACCGCGACTTGCTTTTGGACCTGTGGAAGTGTGGAGTTTAATTTTATTTGACGACGGCCGCCTTGGTCGAATGCTCAGATCGCTGGGTATTGGCCAAGAGGTCCCGGGTTCGAATCCTGGTAGGGGCAAACTTTGTGATGACCACAAATGTTTGTTCCCGAATCATGGTTGTGTATATGTTTATGTAGTATATTTTCAACATTTATATACATAATTATATTAAAATTATGTCCGTCATCTAGTATCCATAACACAAGTGCTTAGGCTACTTACTTTGGACTAGATGATAGGTGTGAGTGTAAAAATGTTTATTTATTATTATTATTATTTTATGTCACGTCACACCTGACCCCAAATCCCACTTTCTGGTCAGGGGGTTAAACTTGTAACGTGGTACAATTTAATCCTCCTTTTTATCTTTCTATTTACTGGCATATTAAAAAAAATTAAAATAACTTCGTGTCATTAAATTTTGACACGAAGTTATTTTAATTTTTTTTTACTAATGAAAATGAACATTTCATTACTGACGGCTGGAGGAAACGGTTGTCTGTAAATACCAGAATTACGAAAGACGATATTATCCATATTAACAAATACATTATAATAAAACTACATCAAAATACTTTGATTGTGCTTTGTAATATTGTTGTAGCTAGGATAGCTAGCCCCTGCTAGGACCTCATCACGGTTCCGTAGGCGCACAACCGAGGCGCATAAAACTATAGTTCTTACCTCGAGCGATGAAAAAGAAAGTCTCACATCGCATATTTATCAAATACTTGCGATCTGAGAAATTATTTGTTTTATCGCCCTAAGTATATAATCTACTATTATCAATGTGATTTGATGCTTGACAAGACTGCGTCACCTACAAAGGTGTACGCATCAGATTTTTCCGGATTAAATTATTTTTGTTCAACTTTTAATATTATTATTGCTTGAACTTTGTTTTTTTTCGAAGGACCTTGGCGGAGACTTGCAGTCGAGCAATCCCTGTGAGGTTACCTCCATAGCTGACGCCCGGGAGAGATATACCGCCGCGGAGAGCCTCACAGGGCGCCCGAGTCGGAGCATGGAGAAATAAATTAAGAGGAAATATATTAGGCCGTCCCCAGATAAACCTTCATCAGGGTATAGAGACGAAGGGGACTTCGGCTACCTGGAGTATGCTTTGGCGACGCTCCACGCCGACCAGATGCGGTACGCTGTGCGGTGCTGAGGGGGCAGGGTGCAATGCTGGTGTGTTAGCGGGCGGGGAGGTGGGTGAGGTCACCTTGCGACATCTCACGCCGCTGCCTTATACTACTATTATCAAACTACTTTGATAATAGTAGATTATATATTTATTTATATGAATAGATAAATAAAGCTTCTGCCTTGCTATTTTGAATTCTGTGTATCTTCTCACAGAGTTTATAACATTTTGAATGTTTGATAGAGGCAGCAGGTAAGCGTCAATAGGACTCACCTCGAGCGAGATCGGGAACGGCTCTTTGACCTGGATCCACTTTTCGACCGGGACCGGGACCTCGAACGACTCTTGGACCTTGAACGGCTTTTCGATCTCGAACGGCTCCTCGACTTCGAACGGCTTTTCGATCTCGAACGGCTCCTCGACTTCGAACGACTCTTCGACCTAGAGCGGCTCTTCGACCTGGAGCGGCTCTTCGATCTAGAACGACTCTTCGATCTAGATCGGCTCTTCGATCGCGAGCGGCTCTTCGACCTGGAGCGGCTTTTCGAACGTGATCGACTTTTTGATCTTGAACGACTGCGGGATTTAGACTTGCTTCTGGACCTAGAACGGGAGCTGAAAAAAATATTTTTATTAAATGTAAATTAATACTGAGTGAATTAGGGAGAAACACATCTTGTCTCATAAATAAATATCTATAAAGGATAGAACAGTAAGGCGCAGTGTTATTTAAAGCGGTCGTTCATAAGGCCATCAAACTGAACAACTTCATAAAAAATATTTAGTTTCGGCAGTTCAGGGATCAATATCTAAATGTCGGTTTAGCATGGAGAAGTTACATTATTTTCTGAGATTTCTTTTTAGGTGCCATAGTAAAAGTTGCTAAGTTGGATGGCCTGATTTAATATCAATTGTTCAACCTTTTTAAATATCAATGCATATTTTTGCTACACACAGTCAAGGCTAATAAACTAACCCCCGAATACAAAAACCCTACTCAAATTTAGGGCACTGCTTAAAAGGTTAAGTGGCCATTACCTGTCAGAATTTATATGAAAAAACGTCAATTTTGACAATCTTTAAATAATAAGCAAGACTCAATCTTGATAAGCGTTTCTGTATTCGGTATTTCTGTATTCGTTTCTTATTCATTTTAAAATTTCCAAAAAAAAGAAAAATCGGACAGAATTTTCTTTTAAATGAAGATGCCCGTAAACTTACTTCCTGACTCCTAAGAATATGTATGAGCCGAGCAGGATAGTATTCCAACTTGCATAGGTGTGATAAAAACTCACAACACCTATGCAATGATAAATACCAAAGAGATCATACCGATCGCTGTCGGAGGCCGACATGATCCTCTTGCGGCCTTTAGTGGCAGGTGGACTGCGACTGCCGCTGCGGCTGCCGCTGCGACTGCGGCTGCGGCCCTTGCGACCGCCGGCGTCCGAGTCGGATTCGGACGTCGAGATGGTCTCCTTGGAGACGATCTTCATGCGTTGTTTGGCGCTGAGCTTCTCGTCGGCCGCCTTGGCTTTGTCCCGGCGGCCTATGCCCTTTTCGCCCTGGAGAAAATTAATAAAATCAATCAATCAATCTAAATTCGTTTATTCATATCTGGTATGATTACACTCATGAATCGTCAAGACAAGAAATTTACGCCATCCGTTCGCAAACTGCCAGGAGGCCCTGTCCTGAGAAGAACGAAATATACAGCCAAGCATAAAATTAATTTAGTAATAATAATTTTATTAAATTAATTTAATAACCTACGTACCTACTCCACTTAAAATTTTAATATCTTTTATGTCTTAAAAAACAAAATATTATAAATTAAAAAAAATATCTCTGAAATTCTTAATATGTTTGGCTGCATGGCTCATTTTCTTTGCCTTAATATAGACACATTTATGAGTAGATACGTTAATGCTCTTGAGCAAAAAATTCGATTTTGTGCAGCCTATATCCTGCACAAATAAGCACTTTCAGAGCATGAGAAGTCAAACGTATTTCAGATTAATTAATTTGTGTATTATAACATAAATACCTTCTTCCTGCCCTTCTTCCTGGGAGGGTCGCTATCGCTGCCGGAGCCTCTCCGCTTCTGCTTGCGACCCCGTTTGCCCTCCCTTGGCTCCCGTTTGCCCTTTTTGCCCTTCGGTTTCGGTTCGCGACTGCACAATAATATGACATGATTAAAATTATTATTTTTTATTTTAATTTGAACATTATCTTTATAAATGTAGAAAATTAGTACTAAGAATATTGTGATTAAAAAAAGTTCGAAATATTATAGTCTTGATGCGGAAATCGAACCCACGTCCTCTGCAATCGGGTCGATGCCTATCCTATACCACTCGGTCAACCAAAACGTCGACACTATCTTCTATGATTAAAAATTTAAATTATTATTCTCGTATGTACACGCCCTTGAGTATCATAATTGTTGCCTGCTTCATCTTATATTTTATAAACTTTGAACATTAGGGTAACAACTCCTTTACCTGGTAATCCACTACCTTATTCCGACAACTGAAGATTGAGAGGTTCGGTAACGTACTGTACTTTAAATTTAAGAACAGGTACGAAGGCGCTCACATACTGATGTACAAGCCCCTTAAACAATAAAGAAAAAAAAAACCCACCTCTGACGATCGAGAGGTTCGATGACACCTCTTTTACCAAAAAAAAAAAACTATCAGAACGTCACTTACCCCTCTTCCCGCGGCCCGTCGCTAGCGCTCCCCGAGTCCGACACGTACTCGTCCTTCCTCCTGCCCCGGCCTCCGCCCTTCGACTTGCCCTCCGGGGGCATCTCGGCGAACAGCAGCGCGTTCTTCGTCTTCTCCTTGTACTCCTGCCGCTTCTGCAGATTCTGCACGGTGCTCTTCTGCTGTTCCTCCTCGCGGCGGCGCCTCTCGTCTTCCTGTTGAACCAGAAACATACATTAGATGTTTTTGGAAAATGTTTTGTTTAAAAAAAAACTATTAGCTTTCTAAAGGAAACTGCATACGAACTGCAGTCAGCGTGTTTAGATAATTGACACTTTAGTACCACACCAACAACAAGTGTTATTTTTTTTGCTAGACAGGGAAGCTCTTGCACTTGAAAGTGACGATAAGGGCTAAAATGATGGAATTGAGCTCCACTTGGCACCCACAGAGGAGCCGGCTATCTTATCACAAATTTTTAGAACATCATAATGCAGTTAACATTATTATAATGGCTACAGATTTTTTATAAGATGCTGGTAGACTTGAACAAGGTCCTACCACCAACCAAACCGAGTACACATTTATACTCCCCTGGAGATCGAATCGATGGTATCGTGGAATCGGATCCCGGGACCTTGGGATCTTAATTCCGGTGGGCGAACCACTAGACAATGGGGGCGTTTGAAATGACTCTGATGATTTTATCAACCATGCCAGCATTGGACATTACGCGACTGTTGCAAACAGCCACCAAACAAGACTCGCCTGATGCTTACGCAGTAATATGTCCACACTGGTGATTTTGTTTCTCATGCCAGCATTGGACATTAAGCAACGGCAAAAGTTGTAGAACAAACATTGTTGCTTATGATGTTAGCTATCTACTTCAGCGAGGTTTTTGGTGTTTTAAAAATAACCCTGTATACAGGGTGTAAGAGCAAGGTGCAGTAAGTTTTAAAGGGGTAATTCAGGCCATCAAACTGAACAACTTACGCTACGAGATCCAAAATCGAAATCTCAGAGAAAAAAAATCACTTCCCCACACTAAACCGAGAACCAGCTGACATCAGTTTGTATGGGGAAGTCTTTATTTTTTTTAAAGATTTTGTTGTTGGTCTTATAGTTAAAGTTGTTCAATTTGATGGCCTGAGCAACCCCTTTAAATATTACTGCACCTTTCTGTTACACCTTGTATAATAGAGGTCAGTGTCTAGAAGTGAGCGTGAGTGACTCGCCTGCTGCTTCCTGAACGCCTCGCGCTGCTCCCTCTGCCTATCGCGCGACGGATGCAAATCGCCCTCCAATGACTGGCTAGAAGTGAGCGCGAGTGACTCGCCTGCTGCTTCCTGAACGCCTCGCGCTGCTCCCTCTGCCTATCACGCGACGGATACAAATCGCGCCCCATTGACTAGAAGTGAGCGTGAGTGACTCGCCTGCTGCTTCCTGAACGCCTCGCGCTGCTCCCTCTGCCTATCACGCGACGGATGCAAATCGCCCTCCAATGACTGGCTAGAAGTGAGCGCGAGTGACTCGCCTGCTGCTTCCTGAACGCCTCGCGCTGCTCCCTCTGCCTATCACGCGACGGATGCAAATCGCCCTCCAATGACTGGCTAGAAGTGAGCGCGAGTGACTCGCCTGCTGCTTCCTGAACGCCTGGCGCTGCTCCGTCTGCCTATCACGCGACGGATACAAATCGCGCCCCATTGACTAGAAGTGAGCGTGAGTGACTCGCCTGCTGCTTCCTGAACGCCTCGCGCTGCTCCCTCTGCCTATCACGCGACGGATGCAAATCGCCCTCCAATGACTGGCTAGAAGTGAGCGCGAGTGACTCGCCTGCTGCTTCCTGAACGCCTCGCGCTGCTCCCTCTGCCTATCACGCGACGGATGCAAATCGCCCTCCAATGACTGGCTAGAAGTGAGCGCGAGTGACTCGCCTGCTGCTTCCTGAACGCCTGGCGCTGCTCCGTCTGCCTATCACGCGACGGATACAAATCGCGCCCCATTGACTAGAAGTGAGCGTGAGTGACTCGCCTGCTGCTTCCTGAACGCCTCGCGCTGCTCCCTCTGCCTATCACGCGACGGATGCAAATCGCCCTCCAATGACTGGCTAGAAGTGAGCGCGAGTGACTCGCCTGCTGCTTCCTGAACGCCTCGCGCTGCTCCCTCTGCCTATCACGCGACGGATGCAAATCGCCCCCCAATGACTGGCTAGAAGTGAGCGCGAGTGACTCGCCTGCTGCTTCCTGAACGCCTCGCGCTGCTCCCTCTGCCTATCACGCGACGGATGCAAATCGCCCTCCAATGACTGGCTAGAAGTGAGCGCGAGTGACTCGCCTGCTGCTTCCTGAACGCCTGGCGCTGCTCCGTCTGCCTATCACGCGACGGATACAAATCGCGCCCCATTGACTAGAAGTGAGCGTGAGTGACTCGCCTGCTGCTTCCTGAACGCCTCGCGCTGCTCCCTCTGCCTATCACGCGACGGATGCAAATCGCCCTCCAATGACTGGCTAGAAGTGAGCGCGAGTGACTCGCCTGCTGCTTCCTGAACGCCTGGCGCTGCTCCGTCTGCCTATCACGCGACGGATACAAATCGCGCCCCATTGACTAGAAGTGAGCGTGAGTGACTCGCCTGCTGCTTCCTGAACGCCTCGCGCTGCTCCCTCTGCCTATCACGCGACGGATGCAAATCGCCCTCCAATGACTGGCTAGAAGTGAGCGCGAGTGACTCGCCTGCTGCTTCCTGAACGCCTCGCGCTGCTCCCTCTGCCTATCACGCGACGGATGCAAATCGCCCTCCAATGACTGGCTAGAAGTGAGCGCGAGTGACTCGCCTGCTGCTTCCTGAACGCCTCGCGCTGCTCCCTCTGCCTATCACGCGACGGATGCAAATCGCCCTCCAATGACTGGCTAGAAGTGAGCGCGAGTGACTCGCCTGCTGCTTCCTGAACGCCTGGCGCTGCTCCGTCTGCCTATCACGCGACGGATACAAATCGCGCCCCATTGACTAGAAGTGAGCGTGAGTGACTCGCCTGCTGCTTCCTGAACGCCTCGCGCTGCTCCCTCTGCCTATCACGCGACGGATGCAAATCGCCCTCCAATGACTGGCTAGAAGTGAGCGCGAGTGACTCGCCTGCTGCTTCCTGAACGCCTGGCGCTGCTCCGTCTGCCTATCACGCGACGGATACAAATCGCGCCCCATTGACTAGAAGTGAGCGTGAGTGACTCGCCTGCTGCTTCCTGAACGCCTCGCGCTGCTCCCTCTGCCTATCACGCGACGGATGCAAATCGCCCTCCAATGACTGGCTAGAAGTGAGCGCGAGTGACTCGCCTGCTGCTTCCTGAACGCCTCGCGCTGCTCCCTCTGCCTATCACGCGACGGATGCAAATCGCCCTCCAATGACTGGCTAGAAGTGAGCGCGAGTGACTCGCCTGCTGCTTCCTGAACGCCTCGCGCTGCTCCCTCTGCCTATCACGCGACGGATGCAAATCGCCCTCCAATGACTGGCTAGAAGTGAGCGCGAGTGACTCGCCTGCTGCTTCCTGAACGCCTGGCGCTGCTCCGTCTGCCTATCACGCGACGGATACAAATCGCGCCCAATTGACTAGAAGTGAGCGTGAGTGACTCGCCTGCTGCTTCCTGAACGCCTCGCGCTGCTCCCTCTGCCTATCACGCGACGGATGCAAATCGCCCTCCAATGACTGGCTAGAAGTGAGCGCGAGTGACTCGCCTGCTGCTTCCTGAACGCCTGGCGCTGCTCCGTCTGCCTATCACGCGACGGATACAAATCGCGCCCCATTGACTAGAAGTGAGCGTGAGTGACTCGCCTGCTGCTTCCTGAACGCCTCGCGCTGCTCCCTCTGCCTATCACGCGACGGATGCAAATCGCCCTCCAATGACTGGCTAGAAGTGAGCGCGAGTGACTCGCCTGCTGCT
This sequence comes from Cataclysta lemnata, assembly GCA_963931975.1. Classification (NCBI taxonomy): domain Eukaryota; kingdom Metazoa; phylum Arthropoda; class Insecta; order Lepidoptera; family Crambidae; genus Cataclysta; species Cataclysta lemnata. Next base: position 11,449,736 of record OZ008349.1, on the reverse strand, counting down.
TCCTGAACGCCTCGCGCTGCTCCCTCTGCCTATCACGCGACGGATGCAAATCGCCCTCCAATGACTGGCTAGAAGTGAGCGCGAGTGACTCGCCTGCTGCTTCCTGAACGCCTCGCGCTGCTCCCTCTGCCTATCGCGCGACGGATGCAAATCGCCCTCCAATGACTGGCTAGAAGTGAGCGCGAGTGACTCGCCTGTTGCTTCCTGAACGCCTGGCGCTGCTCCGTCTGCCTATCACGCGACGGATGCAAATCGCCCTCCAATGACTGGCTAGAAGTGAGCGCGAGTGACTCGCCTGCTGCTTCCTGAACGCCTCGCGCTGCTCCCTCTGCCTATCACGCGACGGATGCAAATCGCCCTCCAATGACTGGCTAGAAGTGAGCGCGAGTGACTCGCCTGCTGCTTCCTGAACGCCTCGCGCTGCTCCCTCTGCCTATCACGCGACGGATGCAAATCGCCCTCCAATGACTGGCTAGAAGTGAGCGCGAGTGACTCGCCTGCTGCTTCCTGAACGCCTCGCGCTGCTCCCTCTGCCTATCGCGCGACGGATGCAAATCGCCCTCCAATGACTGGCTAGAAGTGAGCGTGAGTGACTCGCCTGCTGCTTCCTGAACGCCTCGCGCTGCTCCCTCTGCCTATCACGCGACGGATGCAAATCGCCCTCCAATGACTGGCTAGAAGTGAGCGCGAGTGACTCGCCTGCTGCTTCCTGAACGCCTCGCGCTGCTCCCTCTGCCTATCACGCGACGGATGCAAATCGCCCTCCAATGACTGGCTAGAAGTGAGCGCGAGTGACTCGCCTGCTGCTTCCTGAACGCCTCGCGCTGCTCCCTCTGCCTATCGCGCGACGGATGCAAATCGCCCTCCAATGACTGGCTAGAAGTGAGCGCGAGTGACTCGCCTGTTGCTTCCTGAACGCCTGGCGCTGCTCCCTCTGCCTATCACGCGACGGATGCAAATCGCCCTCCAATGACTGGCTAGAAGTGAGCGCGAGTGACTCGCCTGCTGCTTCCTGAACGCCTCGCGCTGCTCCCTCTGCCTATCACGCGACGGATGCAAATCGCCCTCCAATGACTGGCTAGAAGTGAGCGCGAGTGACTCGCCTGCTGCTTCCTGAACGCCTGGCGCTGCTCCGTCTGCCTATCACGCGACGGATACAAATCGCGCCCCATTGACTAGAAGTGAGCGTGAGTGACTCGCCTGCTGCTTCCTGAACGCCTCGCGCTGCTCCCTCTGCCTATCACGCGACGGATGCAAATCGCCCTCCAATGACTGGCTAGAAGTGAGCGCGAGTGACTCGCCTGCTGCTTCCTGAACGCCTGGCGCTGCTCCGTCTGCCTATCACGCGACGGATACAAATCGCGCCCCATTGACTAGAAGTGAGCGTGAGTGACTCGCCTGCTGCTTCCTGAACGCCTCGCGCTGCTCCCTCTGCCTATCACGCGACGGATGCAAATCGCCCTCCAATGACTGGCTAGAAGTGAGCGCGAGTGACTCGCCTGCTGCTTCCTGAACGCCTCGCGCTGCTCCCTCTGCCTATCACGCGACGGATGCAAATCGCCCTCCAATGACTGGCTAGAAGTGAGCGCGAGTGACTCGCCTGCTGCTTCCTGAACGCCTCGCGCTGCTCCCTCTGCCTATCGCGCGACGGATGCAAATCGCCCTCCAATGACTGGCTAGAAGTGAGCGCGAGTGACTCGCCTGCTGCTTCCTGAACGCCTCGCGCTGCTCCCTCTGCCTATCGCGCGACGGATGCAAATCGCCCTCCAATGACTGGCTAGAAGTGAGCGCGAGTGACTCGCCTGTTGCTTCCTGAACGCCTCGCGCTGCTCCCTCTGCCGATCCCTTAGGGTGACCTCCTCGTCGTGCTGCCGTCTCGCTCTGGCCACGTGCCACTGCGCCTGCGAGAGCAGGTCGGCGCACTGGCGCGCCTCCGCCGCGGCCGCGGTCGGCTCGTATCGGGCGCGCTCGGCCCCTTCGCCGCCCTCCGCCGATGCCAGGCGTTGGAAGTATCTGGGGGGAGTAATGTACAGTATAGATACAAGCGGGGGCCTACCGCCTAACTCGATTGCTGATAATAGCTATATTGCAATGCACTGCTTACGACTATAGCAGCCATCCTGAATTTTTAGGCGGCACGAATTTTGTGCCAAATTCATACAAAATCATTGACAGCATGACGTCATAAACTATAGCTTTTGCTTTAGCAATCGAGTTAGGCGGAGCTGGTTCCGACATTCTATGCCGTGTGGTGACGGCAGAGTAAAATACAATTGTCACCACCCCAAATCTCTCCCGTTGGTGTCGTACAAGGCGACTAAGGATAAATCAGTGATGAGGAATGGGCAGCAGCGTTCCTCTTATACCACCTAGCAATGTACTGCGACACTTTTGTGCCCGATATATGGCAATAGGCTCGCATGACGATATATGGCATACCTCTTACATGGGACCTAACATAATTGCCGAAATGTGGGTGCTAGTTCACCCCTGCCTACCCCTTCGGGGATATAGGCGTGATTTATGTATGTATGGTCCCGACATTAATTTATGGAAGCACTGACCTCTATTAAACAAGTACGCTGGACTGGATACGTCTACTAAAATGACAAATGTTTTTGTGCCGATTTGAACCGCCTAAGGGTACTAAATTTGATGTTTGTTGCTTGCATTTGACATTACAAATGCACCTTCAATATTATTTTTGTGGACGTTCACCTTCGTACACCAGTGCCATCAGCGCCAAGATGGCGATAATCAAATTGGCTTCATTTTTTGGATGACAACCTTCAGTCCAGCGTACGTGTATAATAGAGGTCAGTATATGGAAGTGAAAGTTGGGTATGAGGCAAGAAGTATGAAAGTAGAATAAATGCAGTAGAAATGAGAGCGTTGAGGAGCATGGCTGAGGTGAGGCTCAGCGATCGATTGTATGCATGTGTATGCGTGATAAAAGAACGGTGTGGTTTGAAAGATGTAATGACAAGGATAGAAAAATGGATTCTTCCATGGTTTGGTCATCATCATCATCATCATCACCACCAGCCCTTCAATGTCCCCACTGCTGGGACACGGGCCTTCCCTATGGATGGATTAATATAGGGAGATTGGGCTATAACCCACCACGCTGGCCCAGTGCGGGTTGGTGGGTATTAACGACTGCAGATGCAGCCGGGACCAACGGCTTAACGTACCTTCCGAAGCACGGAGGAACTCGAGATAATAAATTTTTGGTCACCCATCCAATGACCGACCTTAGCGAACATTGCTTAGTTTACGTAATCGCAGGCCGAGTGAGCTGCTCATTTCTAACGAAATATCATAATTCAAAAGACATAGAACAAACGTTTTTGTTTATGATGTTAACTATTTAGTCCTGCGAGGTTGTTGGTACTGTATACTATAACCCTGTATGCTATTGGTCCTTCGAGCCGGACAAACTCACCTGTGCGACACTTGAAGCTCGTGAACCGCGCGCAACACCCTATGCAGCTCCGAGCGCTCGTCTTTGAGCACGTGCGCGGCCAATCGGCGTAGGGTCAAAGCCGTGTTGTACAACAGGGCGGGGTCATGGGGGGCGACCCTCCTAGCTCGTAGTAACGCAGCCCTGGCGGCGATAGGCCTCCCGGCCAGCCCGTGGGCCCTCGCCACCCACGTCAGCCAGTCCACGTCGTGGTACATGCGGAACTTGCGGATGCAGTTCTCGTACTGTTCAGAACACAAACACAATACAATAGTACATTATACTGGGTGTAACAGAGAGGTGTGGTCATATTTAAAGGGGTTATTCAGGCCATCAAACTGAACAACTTTCTCAAAAAATCTCAAAAAAAAAAACACCTCCCTATACAAACTGATGTCAGCTAGTACTCAGCTAATCAGCTTAGTGTGGGGAAGTGATTTTTTTTCTGTGATTTCGATATTGGTTCCTTAGCGAAAGTTGTTCAGTTTGATGGTCTGAATAACCCCTTTAAATATTACTACACCTCTCTGTTACACCTTGTATACAAAGGGCGATAAAACAATGAATGAATGATAATGATAAAACAATACATAATTCACGCCTATATCCCCGAAGGGGTAGGCAGAGGTGAACTAGCACGTATTTGACAAATTATATGCGATCTGATGCTTTCTTTTCTATCTCCCGAGGTGAGATCATAGTTTTATGTCACCTTCTGACCAGGAAGTAGGATTTAGGAAAGTCCCCTTTATGGTCAGGTGTGGCATAAATATACTATTATTAAACGCATAGTTACAACATTAACAGATATTGAGAACCCTACTGGTGAAGCTGTAGAAACAAGATTAGCTGCTGCGGCAGCTGCGGCAGCTCGTCAGAGACGTCAAATAACGTTAATGAGTACTTAACGTCAAAAAATGACAATTCAAAACTAATCGCTATTCTTGCCGGGTCTATGGTCTAGATTTGAATGACAATTTTTGACATTAAATACTCATTAAAGTTATTTTACGTCTCTGAGTGCGGCAGTAAGAGACGTTAATGAGTACAAATTTAAGGTCAAAAAATAACAATTCAAAACTGGTCGCAAGCCTTGTCTATTGTTTACGTTTAAATGATTTTTTTTTGACATTGAGAACTGGAGATATTATATTTTTAGTCCCCCATCTAATGCCCGGCTGTAGGAAATATTGCTTAGTGGGCGTATTCGCAGGTCGAGTGCGCCTTTTAATTATGGAATTGGGTCAAGACCCATGCAATTAAATAAATAAATCTACGATTATGATGCTCACGTATGCATGGCGTAATTCACACGTAGGTACTAACTCACCATTTGTATAGCGTTGATGTACTGTTTCTGCTCCACATAAATGTGGGCTATATTCATCCACACATCAGGGAAATCCGCGGTGGCTTCGCGTACTTGCGCGAATATGTCCCGAGCTTCGTTCACACAACCCTAGAAGAAATTGGATGTTAATTATTAATCAATATTCACCACACACATGATCATCAACCTTACAAAGTAAAGATCTATGCACACACCAGTGTACACAATATTTATGCCGATGCACTTGTGCATACCCGCGTGTACTTAATTAAGGTTACATAAAGAACACGCTCGCATTGGCAGACGACTTCGAATAAAGCACCAAAATTAAATAATATGGTACTCTATTTGTCAAAGATTATTTTTAAATGTATGTATCTTTTTAAATGTCTATATCTACTTACCTGGGGCGGTAAAAAAGAAAGCCTCAGATCGCATATTTATAATACTCAGTATTTAACGCCCGAGTCAAATTGCGATCAAGGGCTTTCTTTATTTTACCGCCCTTAGTATATAATCTACTAAAGCATATTAATCTATTATAGAAGTTTGAAAATAGCGCCAGTGACTGAGAGACTGCGGAGTGATAGAGTTGGATGGTTTGGTCAAGTTATGCGAAGAGATGAAAGCTATGTTGGCAGAAGAATGTTAGGTATGAATGTGGAAGGACGTAGAAAGAGAGGAAGACCAAAGAAAAGGTGGACGGATTGTGTAAAGGAGGATATGATAGCGAGAGGGGTGGATGAGAAATTGGCGAAGTATAGAGAGAAAAAAAAAAAATATATTTTTACACTCACACCTATTATCTAGCCCAAAGTAAGTAACCTAAGCACTTGTGTTATGGACACTAGATGACGGACATATTTTTAATATAATTATGTATTTAAATGTTGAAAATATACTATCCATATACATATGTTTGTGTAACCATGACTCGGAAACAAACATTTGTGGTCATCACAAATATTTGTTTTCCCCTACCAGGATTCGAACCCGGGACCTCTTGGTAAATACCCAGCAATCTGAGCCAAGGCGGCCGTTAGAAGTGGAAGAAGAAAACATGTTGTGCCGACCCCGCCTAGAGCGGGATAAGTATATAATCTACTATAATCTACGTTTGACGGCAAACACTTACCTTGTGTGCGAGAACGCACCCAATACCGTTGGCAGCCCAAATATTCTTAGGATCATTTTTGAGCACTTGCATGTACATGGTGAGGGCTCGCTCCTGGTGACGCTTCTCCCGGTCCTTCTCGCGGCACGGCTGGTGCAGGGTTTGAAGCCAAACGTTACCTGGGATTGGATGTCTATATGTGAGAAATTCATACATAAATCACGCCTATATCCCCGAAGGGGTAGGCAGAGGTTAACTAGCACCCACGTTTCGCCAACTATGGCAGGTCCCATGTAATAGATGGCGAGCCTATTGCCATTTATCGGGCAAAAAAGTCGCAGTACATTGCTAGCTGGTATAAGAGGGAACGCTGCTGACTATTCCTCATCATCGATTTATCCTTAGTCGCCTTGTACGACGGAGAGATTTGGGGTGGTGACAATTGTATTCTACTCTGCCGTCACCACAGGGAAATTTATAACTCAAAACATTAAAAAAAAACGAGTTACGATAATTACGAAAGCATTTGGAGCTTCGGTCATCTTGAGAACACTGTATATTTTTTACAGAATTCATTACAACGTTTGCTAAATTAAAAGATATTTCAACAATAAAATAAAACGGCTCAATAATGAAATTGTAGGATTCTTTTTCTTCTTCTGCCTGCCCATATCCTACTCTAAGTAGGGCCGGCACGACATGAATGTCTTCTTCTTCCACTCTCATCTATTAGATGTTAGCTCAGCATGAACTTCCCTCTTTCTCATATAATTTTTCAAACAATTCATCCATCGCTGTTTCGGTCTTTCTCTCATTCTAGGTCCATGCACATCCATACTTAAGATACCACTTGGTACGTAACATTCATCCCTCTTCATTACATGCCCGTACCACGCTAACCTGTTACTCCTCAATTTTTCGATCATCGGCGCTACTTTCAGACTTCTTTTAACGAGCTCAATTCTAATCCTGTCTTGCCTAATCACATCCATCACAACATTTTAATTTCCGCTGCATGCATTTTTCTTTCATACCGCACTTTCGTTGCCCAACACTCTGATCCATAGGATTACTAATAGTTCACAGGTATTGCTTTTGCCATCTAGAATTTTTTTAAACCACCTGTAAGATTTGACATAACTTCACTAACGGGGACTAACGGCTTAACGTGCCTTCTAAAGCACGGAGAAACTCGAGATAATATATTTTCACTTTTTTGGTCACCCATCCAATGACCAGCCGTAGCGAACATTGCTTAGTTTACAAAATCGCAGGCCAAGCGCGCTATGCCACTGCGGTAGCGAGCTCCTCTCCGACTATGTTTCGACTGTGTAGCGAGCTATTCACCGAGCGCGATGAGCGAGTACGCGTCGTTGGACGTGGTGGCGTTCTGCAGGATCCTCTCGAACTTCTTCTGACCCGGTCCCCACTCCTGTTGCGCGAGGTGCAGGTTGCCGAGCAGCGACCACGTGTCCGGGTGCTCCGTGTTCACTTTGAGCGCCTCCTTCACCCAGTCGGACGCCTCGTAGATCTGGCCCTTGTCGCGGGCCATGCAGCCCAGTCTGTCAACGTTCATTTGGTAAATTAATAGTAGATTTTCCATCAAGTGCACAAAACGAATCATTTTTTTCCGAGACTTTTAGCAGCCCGAGCCGAAGGCGAGGGCTGATAGTTATGTCGAGGATAAAAATGGTTTTGTGGACGAGTTAGAAACTCTGCTTTTCACTTCGATTGCAAGGAAATAGAACAGTAGTTTATCAAAACATTTCTTAAAATTCAAACTAAAATTAGTACAGTTTTAGATACTGAAGGAAATTGTTTGTCCCATTGATATTAGGCTTGGGCTGCAGACGTATACAGCCAAGTATTAAATTAATTTTGAAATAATAATTTTCTTAAATTAATGTAATAACCTACCGTACCTACTTGAATTAGAATTGTAATATCTTTTATGTCTTAAAAAACACATTAGGTAAATAAATTTAAGTAAATAATAAAATAACAAATTCTATCTCTGAATTTCTTATTGGGTTTGGCTGCATGGCTCATTTACATACATACATACATACGTCACGCCCTTCTCCCACAGGGGTAGGCAGAGATCACTTCCTTCCACTTGCTACGATCCTTACATACTTCTTTCGCTTCATCCAATCTCATCAATCTCTTCATGCATGCCCGTCGGTTTCGGGTACTCCTGACCTGGCCCTTTTTCAAAAGACTTTCAATTTGATTATGAAAGATCCGCCTAGGCCTTCCCCTTCCCATTTCTCCATTCACTTTCGCCATGTAAATCCTTTTTGTCATTCTCCTTTCATCCGCAACGCTCTCATTTCTACTGCATTTATTCTACTTTCATGCTTCTTCTCCCACACCCAACTTTCACTTCCATACATTAATGTCGGGGCCAGCACTCCGTTATGAACAGCCATACGAGCCTTTGTGGACACGCTTTGGCTGTTCATAAAAGTGTGCAAAGCCCCGTTTACCATATTCCCAGCTTTCACCCGCTTTTCAATATCACTATCACACTTTCCATCTCTCGTAAATACAGATCCTAAATATACCAACTCTTTCACTTGTTCAACATTCTCACCCGCTATCTTAATTTCACACTTCGCCATTTGTTCATCCCTTTCAAAAATGGCTCATTTACTTTGCCTTAATATAGACACATTTATGAGTAGATACGTTAATACTCTAGAGCACAAAATTTGATTTTGTGCAGCCTATAACCTGCACAAATAAGCACTTTCAGAGCATGAGAAGTGAAAAAATATTTTAATAAAAAAAAAATTAGAAAAGGCCCGGCGCCACTGACCTCTATTATATAAATACGCTGGACAGAATATTCTATTAAAGTGACAAATGTTTCTTGTGGCGATTTGAAGCGCCATATCGAGCGGGAAGGGTACTAAATTTGACGTTTGTTGCTTGTATTTGACATTACAAATGCATCTCTATTATTATTTACGTGCAAGTTCACCTTAGCACACCAGTGCCATCAGCGCCAAGATGGCTATAATCAAATTTGCTTCATATTTTGGATGACAACCTACAGTCCAGCGTTCTAGTATAATAGAGGTCAGTGCCCGCCGCACATTGGCGGCACGGCACGGCAAGGGAATCTTGGACATCCTGGACATCCCTACATGCAAGCGCACACTGACAATAACAATGCCGTGGAATCCTTAAGCGTGCCGAGGCGTCCTTAGGCATTCCTACACATCCTACGGCATTGACTTTCGACATTGAACTTTCAACTTTATTTTCATACTGTTTAGTTATATTTTTATGCGTCGCCTAAAAATACTTTGCCATGCCGTGCTGCCAATCTGCGCCAGCCCTAAATCTTTATGAGCGGGTTTCTTAATAAACAAGAAGCGAACAATACGGTTAAGAAATCGGTCCCGTTAAATAGTAACGTGAACAAAATCTCTCTCCACAACTTCACAGTGTTATATCTCGGGATTTTGAGTGAGGGCGAGGGGAAAATATTTTCCTTCCCCAAAGGAGATTTTGTCCACGTCCTGTGCTAGGCCTACTGGTCGGCTGAGTGAGTAGCCAGCCACCCGGATAGTGGAGGGCAGCGCTACATGAAAGTGGGCTTTAGGTAGTTACCTCAAATAGCAGTCAATATAATTAGGATGCTCTTTCAATATATCTTTGTACAGTTTTTCTGCCTTATTGTATACACAAAGTGCCTCATTCAGCCTAGCTAGATTGTACATAGTGGTTACGGCTATGGAGTTGTAATACTGGGCATCCAGTGTCTCCGCATCTGCCTTTTCTCTTTCCAGTGCTTCCTCTAGGTAATTCTTTGCTTCATTTAGGTTTCCTAGTCTATAATGCAAGGCAGCAACATTGTTTAAAATTTCTGCGGGTATGTCAGCATTAACTTTTTCTTTTAAAATCTTCATTGCAGTGCTATAAGCATTGAGGGAACCCTGAAAATTAAAACAATGGCTTGATAGGGTAACGGTTGAGAGTAACAAGGTAACAGTATTAAAATATTAAGAACATTTCTTCTTCCTGCCCTGTTTCCAGTTTATCTGGGGTATGTTTCCTCTTTCCATTTATATAGGTCAGACATCATTAAGCTATCCACTCCCATTTGATTCATATCATCCATCACACTAGAAAGGTGCTAGTGATGAATGAATGTATAAAAATGAGATTGAAAGGTCCATGTTGAGAGACTCTGTGATTGGGATGATAACATTCCAACCCTTTATTTCCGATCCAATAATATTGAAATTTTACATTTGTTTCAGGAAAATAAACTAATATAACTGTATGGAATACTATCGGAGTTTTGAATTACCAATTTAAAAAAAACAATACAATGTTATTAAAATGCCAAACCTGCAAATCATTCTGTTCCAATATCTGTGCCAGCTCAATCCAGGCCTCAACATCATCAGGGAACTGTTCAGTGACTTTCTTGAGATGCTGCCTGGCTATGTCTCGTTTCGACTGCGATGGAGAGTTTGCATACAGAGACCCTAAGATTTTCATTGTCTCATAATTACCTGGTTGGACTTTTAGCACTTTTTCAAAGCATTGGGCTGCCTGCAGAAGAAGATAATGTGTATAATAGTAGGTTTTTATGTTTTTCAACTTCAATGTTGTTAATAAATTTTTTAAGTAAGTCCTCATATCAATAAAACATCACTTACTGCCACAATCAGAGACGTCAAATAACTTTAATGAGTACCTAATGTCAAAAAATTTCAATTAAATCTAGACCACAGACCCGGCAAGAATAGCGACTAGTTTTGAATTGACATTTTTTACATTAAGTACTCATTATCGTTATTTGACATCTCTGAGTGAGGCAGTATATGTTACGACTTACATTCTCTGTGTCTCCTCTGTATATGTACATTTGCCCCAAGCCATAATGGGGCAAGACAAAGTTTGGAGGAGCGAACTGAGTGGCCTGGTAATAATACTGAAACGCTTGGTCGCAATCGCCTTGCGCATGAAAAGCCCTGGCGAGATGATGACAGCTCTCTGCTCGCATCGCTTCGTTTTCAGTGTTGTGAAATGCGTGTAGAGCAAGATGTTGCACTTTGCTGTAGTCCTGTCAAACAACAATGAAACTAATAATTTACTTTGCCGTGTGGTGATAGAAGAGAAGGATACTATGGTCACTGGAAAGATGGGGGTTTTCCTGGGTGTTTTACAAGGCAACTGAGGGTGAAGACAGCGATGAGTAATGAGCAGTAGCGTTATCATCGTCATCTTGCAGTACAGTTGGGGGATGATGTTGCTCACGTCCGTAGGACTTACCACCTCTTCCTAGGCCCACCCTACACGTGTCCCCCGGGTGGTGCCAAACGAGCAACAACGCCGAGTCGCGGGCGGCGGTCAACTAACCTGCTAATTCATGGCTACCACAAGCCAATAGGGACTAAATCCCCTATGAACATTGTGGCGACATTGCCTTGGGAAAGCATTGTTCGTATATTTTCCCAAACCCCCCTTTTTTCTTAAATGGATATGTCGATTAATAAGGAATGCGTTTTGTCATGCGACCCGGCTAACCCCCGGCGCTCTTTGGTACCCGGGCCAGAGAGTGTGAAATTAGCTACCGAAGACTGCACAGGAGTAGGTGACCAGGCTCCCGTGTCGGTTAATGTTACTGGAAACAAAAGAATGATTCAGCAGGCCTTTCATCCTGGTCTCTTTATTAGTAGGTCTGGAAGCTTTTCCACAGGAAACCAGCCTAAAGGAGTTTCAACACCAGCCTCAACAAAGTCAGTCCTGAGTTTAGATTCAGACCCAGAGATGGATGAACACCTGTCCACAACTCCCAAACCTCCAGAATGGCAAAGAGTACCAGTTGTCAAAAATCGTAAAAGGAAGAAGCTAACCCAAACTCCTTCTCCAGAAGAAGTAAGAGTCTCAAATAGATTTAAAATCTTACCAATAGACACTCCCAATGAGGTTGAGGAAGACAAACAAAGAAAACCAAGTAAGCCTCCCCCTATAATCCTCTATGGAGTAGATGATGTTGGTAAACTTACAGATTTACTTGAAAGTGTTACTGAAAGGAACCAATTCACTTACAAAATAGTTAACCGAACCCAGATGAGAATTAGCTGCACTCAACTTGAGGTGTATAAAAAACTTATTTCACTAGTCCGTGAAAAAGGACTCATAGGACATACCTTCACTAGAAAAGACCAAAGAAACTACAGAATAGTGATTCGGAATCTCCACCACTCAACCCCCACCAATGAAATAGTCGAAGCAATCGAAAGCACTGGAAATTCAGTGGCAGGAGAAATCATTAATGCAAAATATGGCCCGGAAAAGAATCCTACATCAACATTCTTTGTGAATCTGCTGCCAGGACCTAATAATAGAGCTGTCAAAGAACTTAAATACATATACCACCAATCAGTTATGATTGAAGATCCAAAGAAAAGGAACACCATAGTTCAATGTCATAGATGCCAGCAGTACGGGCACTCTAAAAACAACTGCATGAGGCCCTACCGCTGTGTGAAATGCGCTCAACAACATAAAACGTCTGAATGTACCAAAAAAGACAGAAATACTCCGGCAAAATGTGCGTTATGTTTCGGCACCCATCCAGCAAACTATAAAGGCTGTGAAGTGTACCGCGAAATCCTATCGCGAAAAGCAGCAACGCGTCCAAATCTTAAATCTAAAGTTACACCAAATCCTATACCTGAATATAAGGACAGTTCAGAAGTGGGAACCAAAACATACGCTGAGTCGTTGCGCCCTCAAAATAACAAGGAGAAAACTACTACAGGTGCAGGTGAACGAGCAAAGCGAGATCCAAGGAATGGCCATAACATCCAACCTCCAGGTCCAGAGTCTCAAACAACCCTAATAGAGAGAATACTTATAAAGCAATCTGAAAAATTTGACTTAATACTTCAACAAATGGGCACTCTTATGCAGCTCATAACCACACTGTTATCCAAGTTGCCTTAATGGCGACCTTACGAATAGCAACCTGGAACCCAAATGGCCTTACCCCCAATAAAAATGAAGTGGACTTACTCATAAAACAACATAACTTGGACGTTGTTCTCATATCGGAGGCTCACTGCACTAATTCATCTAACGTGAACTTCCGCGGCTATCGTACGTACATCACTACTCACCCAGACGGATCAGGACATGCAGGCACAGCAGTCATATTACGAGAAACTATTAAACATCATCTGTTACCGGAATTTAAGACAGACCATATTCAGGCCACTGCAGTAGCAATCGAGGATCATTGTGGACACTTCAGTGTCGCTGCTGTCTACTGCCCCCCAAAACACAAGATAACTAACAACATGTTCTCTGAATTCTTTGGGCCCCTGGGTGGTCGCTTCGTAGCTGGTGGAGATTCGAACTCAAAGCATACGATCTGGGGTTCGAGAACAACTACAACAAGAGGTAGACAATTACTGGCCAGTATAACAGCAAACAACCTAAAAACTTTATCTACATACGAGCCTACGTACTGGCCCTCGGACCCGAAAAAGATCCCGGACCTCCTGGATTTTTTCATAATAAAAGGATTGTCCCACCATTACTTCAAGCCTGAATCTTGTCTGGACACCTCTTCAGATCACTCTCCTGTTTTGCTCACAGCTAGTACTATGGTAATTGAAATTGAAAGACCACCCCAGCTTTCCAACAATAAAACCGACTGGCATTCATTTCGTAAATATATCACTGACAATATTAATATGAAAATGTCCCTTAAATCTATAGATGAAATCGACGAAGCAACAAAACACATCACAATACTGATCCAGGAAGCTTGCTGGAGAAATACCCCTCATGTGATACATCAAACCCATTGCCGCAACCTACCAGTAGAAATACGGCATAAAATATTGGAAAAGAGACGGCTTCGGCGTGTGTGGCAACAGAGTAGACACAGCGAAGATAAACGAAAACTTAATAAAGCAACAGACGAACTAAAAGAACAGCTAAAAAATTGGCACAACACTACCATGGAAGCAAAGTTGGAATCACTTTGCCCTAATGGTTCATCTGGCTACACCTTATGGAAGTTCGTTAGAACATTAAACGGACCACGAGAATGCAAACCTCCTTTGAGAAAAACTGACAACAGATGGGCAAAAAGTGCTGAAGAAAAAACCACCCTGTTTGCTAATCACCTGGCCGATGTCTTCTCACCAAATGATGCAGGTGTTCAGGAATCAGATATGTATGTCGATTATATACTGTGTCAACCATACCAAATGTCATTACCGCCGGCACCAGTCACCGTTAAGGAGGTGTGGTCGACAATTAAGGACCTCAATGATAGAAAAGCTCCTGGTTTTGATCTCATTACGAAAGAAATATTAACACAGCTCCCCAGGAAAGCTATAGTATTCCTTACTACTCTGTATAATGGTATATTCAGAACACAACACTTCCCCGTGATGTGGAAAGTATCACAAATTATAATGGTACATAAGACCGGCAAGCCCCCTAATGAAGTGGCATCTTATAGGCCCATCAGCCTCTTGCCAATATTGTCCAAAGTATGTGAAAGAATAATATTAAAAAGAATACTTCCAATACTAAGAGAAAACAAAATAATACCAGAACACCAGTTTGGCTTTAGACAAAATCATTCCACTGTGGAACAGGTGCATCGTGTTACAGAGGAGATCAGAAAAGCACTGGAAAATAAGGAGTTCTGCTCGTCTGCATTCTTAGATATTCAACAGGCATTCGATAAAGTGTGGCACAAGGGCCTTCTATGTAAGCTAAAAAACAGCCTCCCTCACAGCTATCATCCTTTGATGAAATCATACCTTGAAGACAGAATTTCACAAGTAAAGGAATCGAATGAGACCTCAGACTTTTTCGTAAACAAAGCAGGTGTACCACAAGGCTCGGTATTAGGCCCGGTGTTCTACACAATATTTACTGCAGACTTACCAACCATAGCAGGAGTAACTACAGCTACTTTTGCGGATGATACTGCTATATTAGCCAGCAGCAAATGCTCGATTGAGGCATCTAAAACACTCCAAAAAGGATTAAATGAAATAAGTTACTGGCTGAAAAAATGGAAAATTACAGCAAGTGCAACGAAGTCTGTACACATAACATTTGCTCTCAGAAAAGGGGATTGTCCGCCGGTATCTCTCGAAGGAAAAATATTACCCCATAAGGATAAAGTGAAATACCTTGGCTTACATCTAGATCGCAGGCTTACATGGAAAAATCACATAAAAGCGAAGCGGGAGGAACTTAACCTGAAATATCGAAGTATGGCTTGGTTACTTGGACGAAACAGCAAACTCTCGGTGGACAACAAATTACTTATATATAAAGCGATGATAAAGCCAGTGTGGATGTACGGTATTCAACTGTGGGGTAGTGCCAGTAACTCCAACATAAATATAGTTCAAAGACTGCAAAACGTCATATTGCGCACTATATCAAACGTTCCATGGTTTGTCACAAATAGCGAAATCCACGAAAATTTACAAATGAGTACAGTAAAGGAAGAAATTCGAACCACTTCCATAAGATATCAAAAACGACTTGCCCGGCATCCTAATCAGCTAGCAGTCGCACTCAAAACACAGTCCTACCCTAATCGACTTAAGAGATATAATGTCTCGTCACTGTCGGAGCGGATGTAGCTTCGTTACTGTATGGAGTAGTGCTCTCACTGGAGAGCACACTCATCGAAACATCCAACCTACAACACATTCACTAAAAGTGGCAACTGATTGTGGATTAAAACAGAGAAAAAAAAAAAAAATCTTGCAGTACTGCGATTTATATGCCCGATAGATGGCAATAGTCCTGTGACTGACCAGTCAATCAAGTCAGGTTTCATGAATTTTAATTAATGGAATTATGTATATAGAAATGGTTGTTTACACATGTAAACTTCTAAAATGTATTAATTGTACTTTGTTGTATTAAATGTACATTTAGTCACCTTTTAATGTTTTTAACAAAAACTGCTTGTGACATGATTTTGCATGATATTTTATGTTTTGGCTGTGTTCATTGTATTCTTTTGTTTTGATGGGAGGAGGAGCACCGAGCAACTGTCATCAACGACACAAGCCGACCTCTTCTCGAGATAGATTGTCAATCCATTTGATGAAGAATTAAAATCTCTATTTTTATAGGCTATCTGCCTGAACCATGTGTAGTTCTTTATGAGTGAACACAAGAAACATTTGGGGTATGCCGCAATTTAGACGTTATTTGGACGCAATTATGACCTGTAAGAATTTTAATTAAATTGGCGACCTTAGAAAGGGAATTTCTGCATACCTGCTGCAGGTGTGTGTGTATGGCTTAAGAGTATAGTGGGTGCAGGGTTTATTACCTCCTTGCCCTCTCCTCGGTCTCCACCCAATGTTAGCGAAGATGAACACCCAGCGTAAGCTTGCAGTCCAGAAAAAAGGCGAATAAAAATTTGCATTATAATTTAGCGAGGAAAATGCGTCTAAACTTGCGTCCAAATTGCGGCATACCCCAAATGTTTCTTGTGTTCACTCAAAAAGAACTACACATGATTCCATTATAAAATTTAGGCAAATGGGCTATAAAAATTCAGATTTTAATTCTCCATCGGATGGATCTACTTGATCTCGAGAAGAGGTCGGCTTGTGTTGTTGATGACAGTTGCTCCTCCTCCCGTCAAAACTTGTTTTCGCTTGTTAACGAGAACAAAGGAATTCAATGAACACAGCCAAAACATGAAAACTCATGCGATATGAAAAATCATGTCACATGCTTCTAATTTAATACTGAAATGAAATTGATTATGTAAATACATACCTTTTTAAAAAAGAAGTGATTGGCTAAATGGTTAAGAACCATAGGATTTTTTGGGTCGATTGCATAAGCCTTTGACAACATTATAACAGCCATTTTGTTTGATTCACTTTCTTGAAGATTCAACTTGAGGATTGACAAACCTACAAGAGCTCCAACACACTGTGGATCCAACTGTAATGCCCTCTCAAATGCCATCCTAAAATTATCGTTTTATATTAATAATCACAAATAAAATTACTTCGTTTTATTAACTGGGACAGTATGAGTAAGCTTGGAAACAAAAAATAAGGAAAACTTGACGGAAGTATGTTGAATATGTTGAAATCAACTGGGTATTGCACTATCAAACTGTGGGAGCCATTAAATCAATCAATCAATCATTAGAAAGTTACTTGCAGCACTTTAGAGTGAAAGTGCCTTACTGTTATTGGATAATATGGAAATTCTAAAAATATGCATTTTATTTAAGACCTTAATTTATTTTATGTAATAATATAATTTAGCTCAGAATAAAGCTGTTACAATTAAATGTAATTGAAAAATAATAAACTGTATAATTACCGAGCTTTCTCTTGATTGTTAAGTTTCATAAAACAGTGGCCCATGCCAAGACGTAAAGCTGCAGGACTGTCTGGGTTTGTCCTAAGGGCCTTCTTGTAGAAAGCTAAGGCACCCCTGTAATCTTTACGGTTGAATGCAATACAGGCTTTACCTAGTAATGAAGGTACATTGTTCGGAGATTGATTGAGTACAAAGTTGAATTGTGCATCAGCCTGTTCCATTTTATCACCTTCAAGCAGGCAGAAGTATGCACGACCAAGAAGATGATTCTATATTCAGACAAAAAGAAAATTATTATAACTTTCAATACAGCAGTTTGCCAATTTAATATAAGTAAAAAATTTTAATTAATATTAGTTTATTAAGCTCACCAATATAATTTAGTATATTATTAACTAGCATTAGTACCTAATATATTACTAACTAAATTTTGTGAGCATTAAAAGCACTATTTTTCGAATACATACCATTAACAGCTATTAATGAAAGACAAATCATAAAATTTAATTTGTAGCTTTATGCAATCTTTATATAGATATAGACTGCTACTAAGTACTTCTTGGATTTCAAGCACTCATTTGTCACGAGATTATTAGATTAGAATCAGAAAACAAGCTGTGAACTAACCTGATCATACATAATAATTTTATCTGCCATTGTGTAAAGGAGAGTTGCTTTTGTGAATAAGTCTTTCTTTTTGTCTTTAGTCTTCTCCTTGTTCGCCTCCTGGACATAATATGCGGCCAACATATCGAGAGCGCGCATTTGGTCCCTTTCGAAATCTCTGTAGTCAATATTCGCGTCAATGCGAGACGCTTCCAATATTTTAAGGAAGTCATCGATCTTTTTTTGTTTGTAGTATGCGAGCTGAAATTAAAATACAAAATGTAAGTGATCATCGTAGTAATAGTTGCAGTACATACTTTTAGGTTATCTTACTTACAGCGACATTTATCCAGACGTTAAGTTGTGAACGCTCTTTTTGTAAAATGCTTAGTACCTCATCACCTGAGGGCAGTTGTTCGGGATCTAATTCGATCACCTAAACATAAAATTGTACATTAATAGTCAATCCATTCGTAAATTGCAATCACGGAGACCAATTTATAATGCTACAATATTTACCTCATCAGTGGTCATCAAAGGTATTTCGAGAGACATTGTGGAGGATTTTTACACTACTACATCACAAAACTTTGGGTAAAATATGTGACAATTCAATGCAACGGTGTCCAATCTCCAACCAAGAAGCCAAAATTAATTGTTGAATCCTAAAATTCCAAATCAACTGTGTTTATGAATTTTGACACTAGTGGTTTTTGTTTTTTTTTTCTTTTTTTTTTTTGGTAAATTCTCCCTATATTTTAGGGAAGGCAAAGGGTCTAGCCCATACAGCCATGTCTTTAGTGTATATTTTATCTGTAGTTTTATGAAATAATGAGTGGATGAAATTATGAATGAAATGAATATTACGTTAAAATATGGGTGTCACACATTTTGACGCATCTAGGGAGTGCTTGGCGCGAATTGAATGGTAACAGAGTTCATGATGGTGACTGATGAAGTGAGCAAAACCACTTTTTACGTGGTTTTCACCACAACATCAAACACCATCACAAGACTTATTTTCAATGATTCTGCATAATTGCACATCAACACGGATGCTTGTGCATCAAAATAACACCACTTTCACTGCACAAAATCCACTCTGTAACAATTTTTGAATTAGTGAAAATAAATCTGACTGACACCACGAAACGCGCCAAACACTCTTTTTTTTTTCTTCATTCTCCCTTCACGGGAAGGCAAAGGGATCAAGCCCATACAGCCATGTCTTTAGTGTATATTTTATCTGTAGTTTTATGGAATAATGAACGAAATGAATATTACGTTAAAATATGGGTGTCACACATTGTAACGCATCTAGGGAGTGCTTGGCGCGAATTGAATGGTAACAGAGTTCATGATGGAGACTGATGAAGTGAGCAATACCACTTTTTACGTGGTTTTCACCACAACATCAAACACCATCACAAGACTTATTTTCGATGATTCTGCATAATTGCACATCAACACTGATGCTTGTGCATCAAAATAACACCACTTTCACTGCACAAAATCCACTCTGTAACAATTTTTGAATTAGTGAAAAGAAATCTGACACCACGAAACGCGCCAAACACTCCCTGACACTAGTGGTTTTTTTTTTGTTGTTTTTGTTTTTTAATTCCCCCTATAATTTAAGGCAAAGGGTCTAACCTATATGGCTAATCACATTTTAACGCATCTAGGGAGTGCTTCCCTCGGCGGAATGATGATGATGATAAATTCATGTAAAAAATGAGTGAAATGAAAAACGAAATGAATTTTACGTTAAAATATGTGTGTCACTTATTAAGTAAACCATCATGAACTGTGTTACCATTATAAGGAGAATTTAAGAAAGAAATTAAAGGTGAGGTGTCTTTGGCGCGTTTCGTGATGTCAGTCAGATTTTTTTTTTAATTTGATTTTGTGCAGTGAAAGTGGTGTTATTTTGATGCACAAGCATCCGTGTTGATGTGAAATTATGCAGAATCATTGAAAATGAGTCTTGTGATGTGTGTGATTGTGATGATGTGGTTTTGTCCACCTCATCAGTCACCATCATGAACTCTGTTACCATTCAATTCGGGCCAAGCACCTTCTAGATGCGTTAAAATACGTGACATATTTTAATGTAAAATTCATTTCATTCATACATTTCACCCACTCATTATTTCATAAGACTACAGATAAAATATACACTAAAGACATGGCTGTATGGGCTAGAACTTTTGCCTTCCCTAAAATATAGGGAGAATCTAAAAAACCTCATCGGTCACCGTCATGAACTCTGTTACCATTTGACTCGCGCCAAGCACTCCCTAGATGCGTTAAAATATGTAGCACCCATATTTTAATGTAAAATTCATTTCATTCATACTTTTCACCCACTCATTATTTCATAAGACTACAGATAAAATATACACTAAAGACTTGGCTGTATGGGCTAGACCCTTTGCCTTCCCTAAAATATAGGGAGAATTTAAAAAACATAACATAACATAACATCGATCGATCGATGTCAATTTGCTTTTGTTGTTTGTTTGCCGGCCGGCCGCTTGTACATTGCTAAATTTTATTTATTTTAACTCGCTTAACTTTGTTGTAATATTTCAAATTGTTATTATCTCTTTCTGCCGTGTTTTAATACAAACTGTATAAACTTAGTTATTGTTAATAAATAATGGAGAGCAATCAAAGGATAAGTATTAAACGTAAGCCAGCGAATCCATTATTCAAATTGTGGCTTGAAGAACTTTATGAAGAAGCACAAAATAACAACAGCAAAATCACACCAAACCTCAAAGATGCGTTAGAATCTATAGATAAATATCCTTTACCTATTAAGACAGGAGCTGAATGTTCGATACTGAAAGGTTTTGGGAAGAAACTATGCATGTTTATTGATATGCGATTAGAGGTTTATAAAGGTTACAATGGACTATGTGTTCTGTGCAATGGACCAAGTACTTCTATAACGTCTGTAGAACACGAATGCAAAATAATTGAGAGCAATTCGGAAAATAAAGAACAACCTCAAAATTGCAGAACAGAGATTTCTAAGGCAACTCCAAATTTTGTAGCAGACGATTCTGAAGGTAACACCTCATCCAATGACCAACACAATAGCTTACCACTAGCAAACACGACAAATGATAGACAGATTAGTATATCTAAGGTAAAAAAGTATAAACCAGCTTACAGATCAGGTGGATATGCTATTATGAGAGCTCTATTAGATACACTTCAAGAAACTTCAACATGCCTAACTAAAGAGGCTTTAATTGAGAAGGCTCAAAAATATAGTGATGAGTCCTTTGTTAGGCCAAAACCAGGAACATATTACACAGCATGGTCTAATATGTCCCGATTGTTGACAAAAGGATATGTAGTAAAGCAAAAGAACAACAAGGGTTTTTATTATACATTGACTCAGCAGGGAATATTGGTAGCTAATGATCTTTCTGAGGATTCTCAACATATACCTTCAACTAATGATATTATCTTTAATAGTCATACTGTACCTTTGTTGGATAAGCAAGAGAATGCAAAAGAAACTTCAGAAAGTGAGCCAAGTACACAGGCCACTCAGTCGAGTCAAACTCAAGTTGAATTTATTAAGATGCCTGCTGGATCTTTTGAAATTATCTTACTAATTGATAAGAATGAAATTAGTGGGTGAGTATCTTTATTTAATTTGAAAATAATTTTTGCAACCTTAGTAGTAGGCTATAATATAACTGTCTATTATTATCATGAGCATGAATAAGCTACTGTGCCAGTATATATCAGATATTACTGAATCAATAAGCCTTGAAATGGAATATGCAATATACACAATATTATACATATAAATAATAATTAAAAGATAATCCCTTATTTATAAACATTTTATACCATGTTTTAAACCACAGTTTGAAATTAAATATTCTTGTCACTTTCGGTCATATAACAAGACAATACAAGAAAAACATAATATAGATTTAGTTGGCAAAAGTTAGGGCCTATGGAAAAAAAAAATTGTATCATAGTGGCGGCGCTTTAGCACGAAATGGAAATGGAAGGAAAGATGGATGGAAAGGAAATGTTTTTAAATCGAGTAACGGACTGTTCCACACCCTTTCATATATGCCCAATTTACACAATTCTGAGTATCAAATACCTACTTATAATAGATTACGAGATAAATGCATTTGAAAAACCCTTATTTTCTTTCCCTAGGGCCTCAAACATTTAGCTTTTATCAATAACCACCTTATTGATAAAAGCTAAACTCTATTTTAAAATATTTTATGTTACACATGGAAAATTGGAAATTAAAATTTTAAATGCAGCAAAAATTAAATTTTGAACTTCAATTCAGCTACAAATATTTTTTATGGAAGTCTATTTACTTGAGCGTATAGATAAAATTAATCTATGTATTTTCTTTAATTTACAGAGTTAAGAATAAGAATGACCCCACTGTCGCTCAGTTCAATAAGTATCCAGATTTGAAACATGAATACAGAAGTCTTAAAGTTGGCGACTTTACCTGGATAGCACAGAGTAAAATTAATAAAGATCAGGAACTAGTGTTGCCGTTTGTGGTGGAGAGGAAAAGGATGGACGATTTGGGCTCAAGTATTAAAGATGGGAGATTTCATGAACAGAAATTCCGTTTGAGAAAATGTGGCTTGAAGAATGTTATTTATTTAGTAGAGAATTATGGACGTAATACACATGTTGGCTTGCCACTCACGTCTCTAACACAAGCTTTAGTCAATACAAGAGTGCAGGATGGATTTAAAATTCACATTACTGATTCACTAAACCATTCCTGTAGGTTTTTGGCAATGATGACTAAAAGGCTCACTTTAGAATTTAAGGTAAAATAAGCTATCTATAATTTATATTATATTGATACATACATACTTAAATCACGCCTATATCCCCGAAGGGGTAGGCAAAGGTGAACCAGCACCCACACTTCACCAATTACGTTAGGTCCCATGTAATAGGTGGCGAGCCTTTTGCCTTTCATCGGTTCTCACTACATTGCTAGGTGGTAAAAGAGGAACGCATTCCTCATCACTGATTTATCCTTAGTCTTAGACACCCATGAAAGAGATTTGAGGTGGTGAGAATTGTATTCTCCTCTGCCATCACCACACATCATGATACACTCTGATAAAAAGTATTATAGATATTTAAATTAGGATTAGTTTATAATGTATTGTTTTCATTTCAGGATCGAGATTTGAATGGTTGTAACAGCGAGGCAACAGATGGGCAACTCATGACATTTCAATATTTCAGCAAATCTTCAGCCAAGTCTAAGCCATTGACAATCACCGACACTTTTATAAAATTGTTGCTGCAACTCAAAGGAGTTTCAGTTGAAAAAGCTCTAGCTATAACTAATGTATACAAAACCCCGGCATCTCTGATAAGTGCTTATCAGAATTGCACAGATCTAAAGGAGGCCACAATATTGTTGGCCAATTTAAAATACGGCAGTACAAATCGGAATGTTGGGCCTAGTGTGAGTAAGGCATTACATCATTTATTTTCTATAAAATAAATAACATAATAATAATGAACTTCGTCTATACAATAATCATTTTATGAGGTATTATTTCGTTAAGTGCTTGTAGTGAAAAGTCAACCTTAATAATTAGATGATCTGCAAAGTAAGCTACTTCGAACTTACAAGTCGATTGTGAAACAGGCCCTAAAAATGAATTGTTTACTTGACTGACATTAAAATGTCTTTTTAGATTTAAGGCAACAAAACATGGCATATTTGTAAACAAAAAACCATAGTTTTTTTCTATTTAATTATTGTCAATTTATAAAATACATTATTTATTTAATGTAATAGTGTCAGGGACAGCTTTTTATTTGTTTTTGGTGCAGAGAGCATTTTACTCCCAATTTAGTCAGGAAATAAAAATTTCTCTTACATTGATTATCCGCCTTTATGAAATATTGTATTGCCAGTTTTTGATAAGCTAAATTACTAGGTGGGAACATTGAAACGATAAACCAATGTATGAAAAATAAGACTAAAATTGTTGCTTCATAAAGCGGCTTGTTGTAGGAATTGCCTTCCTTCAGGTATAATATGGCATATAGAATAGTATATATTGTGAATTCATATAAATCAGGATCTCAGAAAAAATTATTATTATTTAAAGAGGCTATGTATTATGAGTATTATGGCATTGAATTACCCATATATTAATGATTAAGTAACTATTTATGTACTTATTTATATTAAATCATTTTTGAAATAACCACACGTAGTTTTTTAATACCAAACATCGCAGGTAGAACCTCGCATAATTTTTTATTTTGCTCCTCACCAGCCTAAAAAACTAGATCTACAGTTTGACGATTCCTATGGCAGCAAGCAACAAATACTCTGAAGTGCGAAAAAGATACTTAGTTATAAAAGTGTTCGCTGTGATTTGAATAATTCTATAATTTACAGTAACTTTATTAAAATGTGTCCGTTTCGATTATTGCTCGGCCACGACGTAGAATAAGAAAAGCGACTTCATCATGATTTAGTGCAAAAATGTGAAATTCTAATGGTCAAGAGTTAAAAAAATGTGCTAGTTACTGTTCGGAAGATACACGGGTTCGAACGTGGCCGCGCAATTGAAACACGGAGAACTGCGCGGCCACGCATTTCTCATAAACTAAAGCTTCTAGAAGGCTAATTCTTTTTGTGAATTACAGGTTTTATTTTGTGCAAAAATGTGGAGGTAAAAAAGCATCAAAGGCTTAATATTTTACATAATATTGAACTTCAAAGTCGTGGCCACGCCGTTAAAACTGCGGAGATCCATTACTTCTAAGCTAAGCCTTCTAGAACCAAAAAGATAAAGTTATTTTATTCCACGAAACTGTAGATAATAGTTATTAGTTGCTTTTTAACCGCGTGCTCAATTTTGATGACCGAGCTAGAGGAGGATTCTAAAATTAGAATCCTGAGCGTTAGCGAGGGAATCAAAAGAGCCCAAGGTGAAAAATCTTTGCACTCGAGTGCAACACGTAACTTTTCATCCCCTCTCAGCGAGGAAATGGTAAAATACAAAAAAAATTATAATCAGAACAGTTTCTGTTATCACCCAGAAACTTCCACAACACCGACTCATCAACCCAAATACACCCTTAACACCCAGAACATCCACTCAGTCACACCCACAACACACAGCCATCTACTCAGAAACACCCATAAAACACCCCTTAACCCAGACACACCCATACATCCACTCAGACACCCACAAAACACCCATTCACCCAGACACCCACAAAACACTCATTCACACCCACAACACACACCCAGACACTCAGACACACCCATTCACCCAGAAACACCTACAAAACACCCATTCACTCATACACACCCACAAAACACCCATTAGCCCAGACACACCCATACATCCGCTCAGACACACCCATTCACCCATACACACCCACAACGTACACCCATCCACTCAGACACACCCACAAAACACCCATTCACCCACAACATTCACCCAGACACACCTGCAACATTCATCCAAACGGAAAATAATATTGTGGTGAGTGCACCACAATATTATTTTCTACTTGCCTAAAACCTGTGAGTATGTAGTTACCTAATAAAAATTGAGATTCCGAGACTGCCAATCAGCTTGAGTCAAACACGTTGATTTTCTGTGTTTTTGTTCCGTTGCTGGGTCAAAAAAATCAAACAGACCTATAAAGCTTTTAAATGCTCGACTCAAGCATCAAGCAACGTTGTAGATGACCAAAATGTTTAAAGCAAGATTGACGCCAAGCTGATAGACCGCCTCGAAACTCCCAAGGTTTTAACAAATTTAAGACGTGAAAAGAAAATGGCGCGCGCAAAGCAAATTACAAAAAAAGTGCACCAAGAAGTTTCCGAGTCCGAGTTTTTCACAAATTAAAAAAAGTTGAATGATGTTTTGAATTAACAAACATAATGCACACAATGTTCTAAATTCAAATTTACTTTATCCTCTAGAGGATAATAACGGCTTTTGCATTCAGATATCGAAGAGCTAAAACGCTTTTTCCGAGATGGGGGGATGAAAAATACGTTTCTTGCTTAAAAATCATACATTGAGGTGACCATGATTCGTGTTTGAAAGGAAACTTATTTTTTCCTAAAGTTTTTGGTTCTTTGGTATTTAACGACTACACGAAGACAACTGGGACACATACGTAGGTATTTTAGATTAAACATCCATAGGGTTTTTGAAATAAAACCAAGAAGTCTTATTATCAAAATAATGTTTTACGTACATACATACTTAAATCACGCCTATATCCCCGAAGGCAGAGGTGAATAGCACCCAAATAATGTTTCAATAATCATAAATCACGTCAATTTATAATGTCCACTAGATTCTATTACACCACACCACTATAATAAAAATAATAAGTGCAAGGAACAAATCCGGGATGCATACGGTTGTCCAAAAAATTTAGGAACACAAAATATCACTTCACGTCTGATCACCACAAAAGTAAAACAGAAGTGGAGAAATAATCTGGTAACACCAAGTCTGTAAGAAGCCTTTGCAAACTAAAGTCATTCTTAACTGGTTGGAAATATGGTCGAAAACGAGCTGCATCGTACACGGACCGTCCGGTTAGAGCTGCGTCACGAGAACAATACAAGCCGGCTCTATTGATCTCGCTGTAAACAGTTGTTATTTTGGGGAATTTTAACTTTGTGTGTAAATAAATGTAAAAGTCTAAAGTATCAATTTCGAAAATAAGAAGCTACGTGTAACGATAATACCATTCGGCAATACAACAACAACAAATACATTTAAAAATAGTATAGTCGTCAGCTGGGCGCTAGTTTGATACAAAATTCAATAACTCCAATTTAATTGATGATCAACAAATCAAGCTGTCATTTAGTTATTTATCAATGAAAACTACTTTCAGACTTTGTGTTTTTTCTGTTACACCTTATAGACAT
Source organism: Cataclysta lemnata (assembly GCA_963931975.1). Lineage (NCBI taxonomy): Eukaryota > Metazoa > Arthropoda > Insecta > Lepidoptera > Crambidae > Cataclysta > Cataclysta lemnata. The sequence continues at coordinate 11,422,882 of OZ008349.1, read as the reverse complement.
ATTATTAAGTTTTTAGTTTATAAGATTATAATTATAATATTTAAACTGATTGAAACAAAACCAAATTGTGGAACTAAAATGTGAATGTTATAGGTTTACCAGAATTTCATGGCAAAATGGAAAATAAAAAATTGTAGAGGGGAATACTAGGGAAATTGGACTAAATGGTCTTGATACTAATCTAAAATATCTACGTATGTGTCCCAGTTGCCTCCGTGTAGTCATTAATTACCAAAGAACCACTTTAGGGAAAAATAAGTTTCCTCTCCAACACGAATCATGGTCACCCCAATGAATGTTTAACCAAGAAAAGTATTTTATATTTCCTAAAATATTAAGCCTTTGATGTTTTTATAACCTCCACACAAAATAAAACCTGTAATTCACAAAAAGAATTAGCCTTCTACGAGGTTTAGTTTAGGAGAACTGCGTGGCCGCGCAGATCTCCGCGTTTCAACTGCGCGGTCACGTTCGAACCCGTGTAACTTCCGAACAGTCACTAGCACATTTTTTTCCCTTGACCATTAGAATTTAACATTTTTGCACTGAATCATGATGAAGTCGCTTTTCTTATTCTCCGTCGTGGCCGAGCAATCAAAAAGGACACTATTAAAATAGGCAATAAACATTTCTGATTCTAGAAAGGTCGTAAAAGTCAAAGTTGCCACTTTGGCTTTAATGCCGATTTTACAAGAAGGCAATACAGAAAAGTGCTGTTTGTTGAAACAGTACATAATTGTCCTGTACATTCAAATAGTAGCAGTACTGTGCTGCCGTCGTGTGAAACCGGCATTACAACCTTTCTTACCCGAAGTATCGATAATGTTTGTTTTTGAATTGTTTTGTTATGTGTAATTAATGGACAATGTTGCAATAAAACATTTGCCTTTTCATATAACATTATTTTATTGACATAACCAGTGACTGTGACATGTAATAAGTAGCAAGAAATATTAACTAGAAAGTGGATATTTTTTGGTTTTCACACGTTGTAATAATAGATACGTAGTTTAAGAGCACTTTAGGATGGAATCATCTTTCCCAGTTTACAAATAGCATGCAAAATAACATAAATAAGAAAACAAAATATACAAATTTGATATGGCACAAAAAAGAAATCATTACCTAATAAAATTTTGTACCAGTGACATTATTGAGATTCGAGATGATACAATATTTTTTATTTTTTTAAAGGCAATTATTAAGCGAAATAAATAGAGATTCAATGAGACTTGATTGTGCCAGATCAATGTAGGTACTAATTTTTAGACCCTTATTTTCATCATCACAATGCGTTTCCTTACACATAACACTTACAATAATAATTATTTACTTAATACTACGGATATCTTTGAAATTTCAGTGCAAGTTATAGCAGACAGTGTGTCTAAAAGTCTCCAAACAATTAGGGAAAACCAAGACATGGCACAGATTTACCAAGAAAGTGATCTCACTACAAGCTAAATTGCACAATATTATTTGCTTACATAACTCTCAAAATAGCTGTCCTTTTAAATAATACTTTTGTTCCAAATATTTCTTCTTAAATTTTTATTTATATAATTACATATTTTCAGATTTTTTAAATCGTGTAATACAATTGTTGTTATTAGGTGAACAACATCACTATTATATCATAATAGGTTACACTAGAACATTGCAAACACGATAAGATACGACAAGATAAATGCCAAAAATAAACTGCCAGATAATTTAACTCTTTTTTTTTTTAATTATTAGCAAAATAAAAAATCAAACCAAATTTCACTAATGATAATTATATCAAAGATATAAAAGTACTACATAGATGTATACTCGTCATTAAAATATTTGTTACATGCAGTGACCCTGTATGTATTGAAAAAATAAAAAGTGCACAATATTGTAATTAATATAAAAACTAAAATTATCTATCGACTTTCGTATAACTAAAATCAAGGTGCACCTTTAATGAAAAAAGTATATAAAATATGTATGTTTTTTTACCCAAGAATACATTTATAGTGTGTGATAGTTCCTTTCGGTTTGGTTCTTATAATATTTGAAGCCCATGAAACCGATGGCTAGCAAGCCGACTGTGAGGATCATGCCACCAATGAAGCTAGGACCGTCAAACCTGAAACCACAAATTTTAATAAATTAATAAATGATTTTGCCATCTCTCCCGAGGGTGTTGCACATGGCGACTAAGGGACAACGATGAGTAATGGGCAGCTGCGTTCCTCTTATGTCACCTAGCAATGTAGTGCTATAGATTGCAATACCTATTGCATGAGAACTAACCTAATTGCAATTCACCTCTTTTAAAAAAATCTGCAATTTTTAATATACATTCTTACAAACATAAATCACGCCTATATAGGCAGAGGTGAACTAGCACCCACATTTCGCCAATTATGTTAGGTCCCATGTAATAGGTGGCGAGCCTATTGCCATTTATTGGGCACAAAAGTCGCAGTTTAACACTCCTGCCCATTCTTAATTCATGATTTATCCTTAGTTGCCTTGTACACTTGTACACCAACGGGAGAGATTTGGGGTGGTGACTATTGTATTCTACTCTGCCGTCACCTCACGGCTAAATATACTTAATAATTATAAATAGGTACCTAAATATTAAAAATATACCACATAACCATCTACGACTCGAAAACAAATATCTGTACTACTAAATCACTACACTAGAACGAGTGAGATGAGTGTTAGTTAATGCGAATTTATAGGTCCCTGACCTAATTATGTGTGTTTATGTCTAAGTATCGATTGCAAAGTATAATCGTAATCTAAAAATTATTATTCGTAATACTAAAAATTTAACATCCTATTGTCGACTCGAATACGTACCTATCGTAAGATAATTTATCCAGAATAAATAAAGTAGGTACCTTCAATAGGATTCAGGGCATTTGAATGAGCGACTAGCTACTTATCGCCCGAGAAACGTGCAACTAATGTATTATTCCGCATCTTCAGTCAGGAGATACATACATAAAATCGATAAATAATGTATCATGCGATCAACATAAGATGTTTCAAACTACGACCATGAGCCAATGAGTGGCGTAAAATTCACACTTCTTTGTAATTAACAGTAGGTATATATTTCCTTAATAAATGTTTTTATCTGTATACGGAATCGGGTCTTAATAATCAAATAATTAACATTATACAAACAACAGCTGACCCTTTAAAATAGCGATGCCAGATTTCAAGACTGGTTGCTTTATTGCTGGCGAAACGTGGGTACTAGTTCACCTCTGCCTACCCTTTCGGGGATATAGGCGTGATTATGTGTGTATATATGCTTTATGGATTTTAAGGATAACCTTTAAGCTATGTCGCAGCAGATGTAGATAGCCACAAGATTACTGTCGAAAAAGGTTACGATGGGTTATCTACGACAAGAGATGTCTCAAATCTCAATAGTGACGCTGACTATGATATATTACTGGAATTTTAAACTATTGATTTATAAGGATAACAAAGGACAGAAAGGACAGTTGTGACCTAATTAATAATATCGTTCTTGGTTGTTTCTGTTATATTGTAATAATTAGAGTATTCGATTTTTAATTTTAACATTATATAAATGTTAGAAAAATTCGTACAACGATTTTGGTGGTTAGAAAAATGATTTCGAAAAATTATGATCTTGATGCGGGAATCGAACCCGCGTCCGCTGCTATCCGGGCAGGTGCCTGACCGCTCGGCCACCCAAGACACTAATTAACTTGCCGAAATTCTTCTAACCTTTACACTCGCAATGTAGAAATAAATTTCAAACATTCCAAAGCAGATATTTTTACAAATACCGCGCGTTCGGTTAAGCTTGGGTTTACTTTATAAACTATTCGATTTTTAATTTTAACAGTATATAAATTTTGGTGGTTAGAAAAAGAATTTCGATAAATTATGATCTTGAGGCGGGAATCGAACCCGCATCCGCTACTATAAAAATCGAATAGTTTATAAAGCAAACCCAAGCTTAACCGAACGCACGGTATTTGTAAAAATATCTGCTTTGGAATGTTTGAAATTTATTTCTACATTGCGAGTGTAAAGGTTAGAAGAATTTCGGCAAGTTAATTAGTGTCTTGGGTGGCCGAGCGGTCAGGCACCTCGATGTGCGGTTCACTTCCCGCTTCGAGATCATAATTTTTCGAAATTCTTTTTCTAACCACCAAAATCTTTGTACTAATTAGAGTACCTAAATTATAATTAACTTTAGCAGCTACAGCTTGGCAAAAAAGAGTTCGGATAAAATGAGGGCGCCACTTGTTTTGTTCATTTTTAGACAGATAACCAGTGAATTGAAGCTATTAAATTAAAATAAATCGCAAAGTTACCGAAAAATTTGATAATTGAACTACCAGATTACGATAGCAAATCAGGTGTCCGTTTCGATTGCTCGGCCACGACGGAGAATAAGAAAAGCGACTTTATCATGATTTAGTGCAAAATTGTGAAATTCTAATGGTCAAGAGCAAAAAAATGTGTAAGTGACTGTTCGGAAGTTACACGGGTTCGAACGTGGCCGCGCAGTTCTCCTAAACTAAACCTCGTAGAAGGCTAATTCTTTTTGTGAATAACAGGTTTTATTTTGTGAAAAATGTGGAGGTAATAAAACATCAAAGGCTTAATATTTGAGAAAATATTGAACATCAAAGTCGTGGCCGCGCCGTTAAAACTGCGGAGATCCATTTCTCATAAACTAAAGCTCCTAGAAGGCTAATTCTTTTTGTGAATTACAGGTTTTATTTTGTGCAAAAATGTGGAGGTACAAAAAACATGAAAGGCTTAATATTTTAGATAATATTGAACTTCAAATTCGTAGCCGCGCCGTTGATACGCGGAGATCCGTTACTCCTAAAGTTAACCTTGTAGAAGTCTAATTATTGTTGTAAATGATAAGTTTTATTTCGTAAAAAATGTGGAGTGAACCAAAAAGGTTAAGTTATTTTATTCCACGAAACTGTAGATAAAACACTATTCTTGCTTAAAAATCATACATTGAGGTGACCATGATTCGTGTTTGAAAGGAAACTTATTTTTTCCTAGTGGTTCTTTGGTATTATTTGGTAATGAATGACTACACGGAGGCAACTGGGACACATACGTAGGTATTTTAGATTAAACATCTATAAGGTATTTGAAATAAAACCAAGAAGTCTTATTATCAAAATAATGTTTTACATACATACATAAATCACGCCTATATCCCCGAAGGGGTAGGCAGAGGTGAACTAGCACCCAAATAATGTTTCAATAATTATAAATCACGTCAATTTATAATGTCCAGTAGATTCTATTACACCACACCACTTAATTCTAATTATCACTATCCATAAAGTCCAAAATCACTAGCATAAGTCGTCATAGAGCAAGGAACAAATCCGGGAAGCATAAGGTTGTCGAAAAACTTAGGAACACAAAATATTACTTCACGCCTGATCACCACAAAAGTAAAACAGAAGTGGCGAAATAAACTGGTAACGCAAAATCTGTAAGAAGAAAATAAGTTTCCTTTCAAACACGAATCATGGTCACCCCAATGAATGATTTTTAACCAAGAAAAGTATTTTATATTTCCTAAAATATTATGCCTTTGATGTTTTTTGTACCTCCACATTTTTGCACAAAATAAAACCTGTAATTCACAAAAAGAATTAGCCTTCTAGGAGCTATAGTTTATGATAAATGCATGGCCGCGCCGTCCTCCGCGTTTCAACGGCGCGGCCACGACTTTGAAGTTCAATATTTTCTAATATATTAAGCCTTTGATGTTTTTTGTGCCTCCCCATTTTTGCACAAAATAAAACATGTAATTCACAAAAAGAATTAGCCTTCTGGGAGGCTTAGTTTAGGAGTAATGGATCTCCGCAGTTTTAACGGCGCGGCCACGACTTTGATGTTCAATATTTTCTAAAATATTAAGCCTTTGATGTTTCTATAACCTCCACATTTTTTCACAAAATAAAACCTGTTATTCACAAAAATAATTAGCCTTCTACGAGGTTTAGTTTAGGAGAACTGCGTGGCCGCGCAGTTTTCTGCGTTTCAACTGCGCGGCCACGTTCGAACCCGTGTAACTTCCGTACAGTCACATTTTTTTGCTCCTGACCATTAGAATTTCACAATTTTGCACTAAATCATGATAAAGTCGCTTTTCTTATTCTCCGTCGTGGCCGAGCAATCGAAACGGACACCAAATCAGTGATATCTAATGCAAATAAAAATTATTTCCATCAAACACTTTTTTGCCAAGCTGTAGTTTTCTTATTTGTTTTGGCAACATTTCATTAATTTATGACGAGATAATTGATCCTATCAAATTATGTATAAAAAATTGTACAGTTCCTAGCACACGCAATTTTATTTATTTTCTTTTTTATACAGCAATGTTTTGCTTTGAATCGCGTTTACGTCAATGCCGAGTATTTCCTAAGACCTTGACTTCCAATACGGGTTTAGTATATTGTTTTATTTATGTACACTCTAAATCCAATTAGTCTAAGTGCAGATTAGCTTTATTCTTCATTTGTGTTTAGCACTGTTTTAGGTTCAAACAGTATCATATCAGAACAATAAAGATGACAATATTATAAATTATTTAAAAAGAAACTTGTTGAGTTAGTGCCACTAAAAAACTCACACATCGCCTTCAGCAAATGTCCGCAAAATCTCAGTATACATTATACACTTAAAAGAGGAAATATTGCACCAGTTAATTATCGTTCATGTTCATCAATTCTTTTTAAATCATCTGCTGTTTGGTGCAACTACCCCTAATGATGTAAAATGGGCCAACCAACCACGAGATATTGCATTTAGTTCGCTCATCATTGAAATTTCACATTAACAAACAATTGTTTGATTACAGGGCATTGACGGCCGTCTTGGTCGAATGCTCAGATTGCTGGGTATTGGCCAAGAGGTCCCGGGTTCGAATCCTGGTAGGGGTAAACTTTGTGATGACCACAAATGTTATGATGTTCCCAAGTCATGGTTGTTTATATGTTTATGTAGTATATTTTCAACATTTATATACATAATTATATAAAAAATATGTCTGTCATCTAGTATCCATAACACAATTGCTTAGGCTTATTACTTTGAGCTAGATGTGAGTGTAAAAATATTTATTATTTATTATTTTATAATTATTAAATAATAAATAAATATCTACAAACCCTGTGATCAAAATATTATACAATGGTAAATATCAGGAAATTTTACTGTTCTGATACAAGATCTTCATTATTGTTTTTTTTTAACTTATAACTTTTTAAATTTAAATGATAAAACAAATGAAAATGGGTTTTTTGGCATTGGCCTTTAGCTTAGCCAAACTGAGGTTACTGGTAGGTAAGTTTCATTGGGCTTTTGTCAATGAGCTAACTTTACTATTAAAATACTGCCGACCTAATATTTGGCTGTAAAATATATTACATATCATACAGATAAAAAAGCTTACCCTCTGGCCTGTTTAAGAGGAGCTTCTGTGGTTTTAGGTATTTCAGTTGGTTTGGTAGTGACTTCAGGTTTCAAAGTTGTAGTAGTTGTCGTCTTTGCATTATCAGTAGTGGTTTCATTTTCTTTCTTCGGGCTCACTGGTGTTGCAGTGTCATTCTTCACAGCTGGTTTAGGTTCAGTGGGGGTTTCATCTTTTTTAGCTGGTTCTTTTTTGTCTGTAGTTTTGTTGGCATCAGCATCAGTTTTAGTAGTAGAAGGAGCAGGAGCATTAGCTGGTGGAGTGCTCGTGTTCGTTGCCACAGTTGTCACTGGAACACTGGAAGTTGTAGATTCAGTGTGTGTTGGAGTAGTGGCTTCTTTTGTTTGTGTTGATGGTGGTATTTTAGCTTCTGTGGTGTTACTTGTTGTTGCTGCTGGTTGTGAAGCATCTGAAACGATTTTTATATACCAATATGAGACACATTATGTAGAATGTTATTGAAAATTACCATTTAAAGTTATATAGTAAGGTAATCAAGGTTTATTTACTCTTGATACAATATAGACAGGCATGTTATTTGTGTAATTAGAATATATTATAATGCAGGTGCATTAAAATATGTTCTACTTACACAAATTATTGTGCTCAGTTTGTCAAATATAAAAGGATTTTATCCTTTTAGCTGAATATCAATTGAAAGGACATCCTCCATTTTGGCCCAAAACCAAAAGTGCCGACCAATAAAAAAAGTGCTGTATTCTGACAGAACACGTCCACCTTAGCATTTCTTAATATGGCACCAAAGCTGCACCAATATTAATAGCGCTATACAGGGAGGAAAGTTGAGGTGGGGCATTAAGGGCAGCTACCACATCCCTTGCTGCCACGCGAAAATGGTCTTAGTACACCTTTCTCAACTTTTTGAGTGATGACAATTGACATTCACAGATTTTAGGTAAAATGTACAGTTAGCGAGAAAATCGTCAGAATGGAGATTGTTTTTAAATGCCAATCGATCCCATTCCCAGGATTAGAACACTCTTTGAGACCAACTGAGATTAGAGTAATAGAACACCCACAAAGAAAACTTTTTCCAGAATTATATTTTCTCGCTGATTGCACATTTAATCAAAAATCTGTGAATGTCAATTGTCATCACTCAAAAAGTTGGGAAAGGTCTCCTAGGACCATTTTCGCGTGTCAGCAAGGGATCTGGTAGCTGCCCTTAATGCCCCATCTCAACTTTCCTCCCTGTATAGCACTCACTACTAATATTGGTGCTAAAGCTTTGGTGCCTTAATAACAAATGCTAAGGCTGATGTGGTCTGTCAGAATACAGTACTTTTTTTTATTGGCCGGCACTTTTGATTTTGGACCAAAAATGTATGAAACATGGAGGATGTCCTTTTTACATTAAATTTATGTAAAAAATGTATATTAATGGGATGCGTTTGAAAAAGTGATGTAGGTATCTTTTACACAAAATGTCTGATACTATAAAAAATGTTTAGTTTATTAAAACGTTTCCAACAGTTAATTTTTAAAAATAGAATTTTATCATTTCATTGGTAATAACGGTATCCATTCAATACCCAATAATTAACCTAATGACCTCAAGTTCTACGTGAGAAATCATGACGAAACGTCCAAAATGATTCTAATACGCATAATTATTATCGTTTGAAAAATATCAATTAAAATGTAGTATGATGCCAGAATGTTTCAAAAGGCTTACCTCGAGTTGGTATTTTGTCTTGTAGACTCAGACACATCGACAGCGAAAGGAAGCAGACGAATAGTACTTTTTTCATCATTTTGAGAAATTAATTATATTACACTATAGTGGTAACAAAAACCTGTAATATTTAACGTTTTTGTTTGGAGTTGACCGTGAAACTTCTCTACAGCCAAAGTGAATGCTCAATGCAACAAATTGCGTGTTTGAACCAAACCAACCAGCTTCTAAGAAAAAAATAGTGTTGTGTGTTGTACCAATCTGTCTGTCTGTACCGTAATTTGCCATAGACAAAAAGAGACGAGTATGAAGAATGAATGGTATCGATTCTGAGGTATCTATTTTACATGATGGTCAAAAATCCATAATAAATTAATGTTCTTTAGGAAACAGGATAATAAATAAGTAATTGTATGTAAATTATTTATTTTTTAGCTTATGTTTACTAAGAATGTTAAAATAGCACCGTTTGGATGTTATGGCGGGAATATTATAAAAAACATGTTGGTTTGTGTATTTATTGAGTGCGTTGACGAATAATGGGTACAGACATTAATTTTACCATTTTTATTGATTTTTGTGTTTTATTCAGAATCGATTCTAAATAAAAAAATGTGATAGGAATATTCTATGGTCTCTGAAAGGGATTTACCTAAACATTAGAAATCCAAACACAAGCTTTTTAATTTTAAGTCACTACTAATGCTATGCCAGTTACAGTTGTATTATTTTCTATTAAAGTGCGCGCCAGATAAATCTGTGCGTGGTCAAAATTGAAACTAAAATTCCGCCTGCTATTTTGTTTGTGTGGAGTGTTATCGCGAGCAGACTTATCTGGCGTGCACTTCTAATAGTTCATAGACCACTAAAAATAAAATTTGGTCTATGAATATCATGTAATAGGTAACTAAGTACCTGCTTGTTTTTTAGATTATACTTATTATGAAACATTTATTTAATAATTTAATTTTATAAGTTTGTATGGTTATATCCGCCGCATTGTATTTGTACGTATGGCCCCAGATTTAAAAAGTAAGTAGTACAATATTATATCGTTTTAAATATTGTCATTAATCTAAAATAATAATAATAAAATAATGAAATAAAGAAAACAAATTACTTACATACCTGCGTATTCTATTAAAGATGTTTTCCGGTTAGCCCGTGAGGATAAAAGGCCTTTAGGTCATGTCTGTGTAAATTATTACGCGTAACAATCACGAACGAGCGAAGTTTTTGTTCTTGCATTTAGAACTTTAAGAGCATAATTTTGGAATGTTAACTAGTTCGGAATAAATTAATTCACTGCCTGAGATGAACGTTCGTTAATTTGCAATTTCTCTGCCTCGCCCGTTGGCGTCGCTCCACGGCAGTTATGGGTTATATAGGGTTGTCATTCTTCACATGACATTTATTTGGTAGGTAATATTTGTATTTATTTATCTCTTGTCTTCTATACTGGCCTGGGAGCGAACCAATAACTTAGAATGGACCAGCCCCGACTCATCGCATAGGTGTCGTAAAAGTCAATAAAGGGAGATTGCCCGGTGTAGACCAATAAGTAGGTACCTTGGGGCACCCGAATTGTGGAGTGCAAACCACCAACAACAGCATACCCAAAGAGGGTTAGTATCAGGCAGGCGGCTGGCTGTAAAACCTAAGCCAAAACTTTGAGCAGTATGGATTGGAATGTTGTCACCCCGATCACTCTCTCGGTTTATCGGTCTCTGGACATGGTTCGTTCCGTCTCTTTTATATACATTCATTCATCACTAGCACCTTTACGGTGTGATGGATGATATGAATCAAAAGGGAGTGGATGGCTTGATGACGTCTGACCGATATGAATGGAAGGGGATAGGTACATACTGCCGACCCCAGACTGGGAACAGGAGCAGAGAAGATGAAGATTTGTATTTATTTCTCACATAGTGTTTGGGCCCCGAGATGAATAACCGCAAGCAGAGTAGAGACTCTTTTCTACTAAAAAAAAGTTCCGTGGACGCTCACCTTCGTATCCAGGGCCCGTAGCCAAGTGGCAATCGTTTCATAACGATAACGTGTCGAAGTTCGTTACGATCGGCCATATTACTTTGGTATCTACAGCGTCTTAGCTTGCACTACCAACATAACTTGGAACTTACTAAGGGCCGGTTTTTTTATCAATAGTTAACCCAACCAATTGTTAACAACTGTTAGTAATTACTAAATATCAGTCTGATATGTAACCATTAGTAACAATTTTAGTTACTAATGTTACTAATGCATAAATATCAGTCTTATATTGTTACCAATTGTTAAATATCAGTGATATTTAAAGATAAGTAACAATTTTTAACAAATGGTTCACAGTTAATTATGCATAAAAAACCGGCCCTAAGACGATTTTGGTCACGTGATTTCACGACGACTTACGTCAAATCGTATACATTTTGCTTTATCGAACTTCGTTATCTTTATCAAATTGGCTTTAGATGACAACCTTCAGTCCAGCGTACTTAATAGAGGTCAGTGTACATCGACAAAGCGCACCATCAGCTGCAGCTTACACCTTTTGAACAGAGGCGGATTAAACGTTGAGAGCGCCGTATCCGCCGTAGGCAAACATCTCATCGGCGCCCCTATATTAATTAAAAATAAATCTCACTATTTTATTGTTTAAGTAGGTGGCTAACTTACTGGTGCAATTCATTTTATGCTACCTATAATAATATTTTTTCTTTTTTTTTACAATTCCACCCGCGCGCCCCTTTGTACCCTAGCGCCCATAGGCCTAGTTCGCCCTATGGATAATCCGCCTCTGCTCCCAGGCCAGCATGGAAGACCACTCTTACAAACGCGCTGTCTGGTCATATATAATGGTCCTTCGAGCCGCATCTGAACCAGCGGCCTTTGGATATACAGTCCAATGTCCCTTTAGAGACCAGTGTTTTTCAACCTTTTTAAATACACGACCCCCATTACAGGTTGAAAAGTTCTAGCGATCTCCTTAGACATAAAAAGTTACGATGATATTACGGTGACGATAACTTAGCATTCCATGGACTCACCCTGCGGCAGTGCCGTAAATAACCTTTTCTGCGCCCTGTGCGAGAGAACTGCGCCCTATTTAAGTGGACCCTTCGCTTCTTCAAGTCCTACCTAGTCTAGCCATTCTTGCGTCCCCCAGAGTCTACGCCCTGTACCTGGGCACCGGTGGCACAGTGTCACCGCCTTATTTACGGCACTGCCGTGCGGGCGCCGCGCTAGACATTCACCTTCGCCACCCCTTCGACTTCTCACTCCACCTATATTACAAATTTGAAAACACTGCTCTAGACTGAAATGTTCAGTGACAATCGCTAAGTATTAGTTAATACCGACTCCAAACGTTGGGGTCCAGTTTCCAATGAATTGTTTAACGTGTGGATAGAGCATTGGTGCCAATGTTGGCGCTAGCATTGGAGATTGGTCGTCGCATGTCGGTTTTAACAAAGAAATCACGATCACCACACACTGCTGCCAACTTCAGTCGCCAAGAGTAAATACATTTTTTTTGGAAAAAAAAAAAACTTTTTTCTTCTCAGTAGCAAATACAAATTATAGGTATACATGGATTTTTGACAATTCAAAGCGATAAATGGCTTTATCATTCGTGTTTCATTGGTCATGCTAGCCGGGCAAGGCCAGATGGTAGGTGTGAGTGTAAGAGATATTATTATTGTCATCTATAAAAAAAATCTATCCCTACAATAATTTTGTCAACCCTAGTCAAGTTGATAAGTAGGCACCTACCTACATAGGTGTGCCCACGCCACTAACCCCAGCCAGCATATTATTTCACTGAGTACCGTGTACTTTAGGTACTTTAAGCGCCTTTATGCATGTAAGATGATTTTCACTCTTTTATTTCATTCTCCTGTATTGTGTTGTTAACTCTTACGAAATCATCTCCCCATTAAATACATAATATTATATACTTAATTATTTATGTCGGCTTACCTCTTTCACCTACTGAGTACCAACTGAAATTAGTATCCCTCCGGTCTAATGAAGTTTTAATGAAATAGTATAATAAGTATGTAGTGGGTAATTAAGTAAGTAGACTTACGACCGTGTTTACTGCTGCGCTGAGGAATTGACAGGCAGTCCGTTGATGTACATTCATTACATCAACGTTGATGTACATTCATTACAAACAGTAATGAATGTTGAGAACGGGCTGATAGTCGCTCGATCAACGTAGCGCCGATTAGCTTGTAGCTACTACGATATGCATCGTAGTTTTGAAATCAGTCAGGTAGACAGGAAATGTATTTATTTAATTTATATAAATTAGACGTGAATGTCAAGGCTTAAGATTATAGCACAACAGTACGCGTAGCAGACATAAAGTAACCGTAAAACAATAAATAAAATATGCAAATCTCACATCCCGCCTGTGGCATTATTCGCCAAATAAAAATTTTCACTCCCTTTTCTTGGTGCGAAATTGACACTTCAATCTGTATATATTTAACTTGAAGATGAAAAAGTTACGATGAGAAATATTCGGCACACAATTTTTAGCTGGTTTATTTTTATGATAATTTTTACTAGCAGACGTGGGCTGACAATATAGCCAGCAGATTGAAAAGATTAGGGTCAGATGCTAACTTTAGGCCAAGAGGACCAAGTCACACCAGACTGGATCTACTTCCTTGTTCGTGGGTTTTAAAAATTACTTAATTAAAATTCCATATAAATAAACTCCCATACTGTATACAATTAACGTACGAACACAATTATTTTCGGTTGAATATACAAGATGTGAGTCTAACACCTTGTATATTCAACGGTAAATGAGTTCGGAATGAGTTTAGAAGTGAGATGTTATTAAATAATTTTTGGCGTTACGCAATCGAAGATTGGGGACTTATATTCAGTCTAATGTGACTTCATCCTTAGCAGGAATGCAGTCAAACCAAAGGCATCTTAGTTTCTACTATCAAGGACAGTAATCCTCATTAATAAAATATTTGTGTCAGTAGAGTCCTATCGTTTATATAGGCGCGAGCGCAGCGCTCATGATTACTTTCGCTGTCATCTAAGTAAATCGCAGTATATTGCTAGGTGGTATAAGAGGAACGCTGCTGCCGATTACTCATCGCTGTCTTTACCCTTAGGGTCTGTCTCACAATCAACAAGTTAGTTCTAAGTAGCCTAATTCGCAGATCATTTGACAGTTGTAATATGAAATATATGTCAATTGAACTGCAAAGTAAGCTACTTTGAACTTACTTGTCGATTGTGAAACAGGCCCTAAGTCGCCTTGTACGATACCCGCGGGAGAGATGGTGATGGTGACAATTTTACATATTCTGTTCTGCCTGTCATCACCACATTTTTTAAAAATATTTTATAAATAAACAACGCAGAAAATGCGTAGCCCAATAGCCAACGTAACACGCCGGAAGCAAAGCATTATGTTTAATCATAACTTTAGATAGACTTTGTAACTTTAGATTGTTCATATTCATGTTATAATAACTTTTTTGATAGGCACACAATAGGTAATCTGTTTTACATGAATTAGGTTGTTGTGACACTGACAGGCACCTGCAGACTTTCTTCAAAAGCTTTCAAATGGTCCTAAGTGAATTTTCAACCCTAACGTACTTTAATTTTAGTTTGTTGTAATTTTATTTTGAATGAAACAAAATGCAGCTATACATTCCTTCATCAACGTTCTGAAAAAAAAAATTGTTTGCGTTAAAACCAGTGTTGCCAGTCGGATCTTATCAGAAATTACCTGAAATATAAAAAAAGTAACCTTTTTGTATAAAAAATAACCTTGTTCCTACTACTTACTACTATTTTATTGTCTAAAACCAAGTACACTCAGCTGCCAGTGAATGTCCGGTAGGAAATTATGTTGTATTGTAAATAATAATCACAAAGCACAAACACTAAACTTTCGGTGACAATAAATTAAAGTGGCGGCGGGCTGGTGGGAACAGGCAAGCACGACACAACGGCAAACGAACAACAACGAATGTCTCCGATCCGATTCGACTGATCGAGCGAGTGAGCGAGATACAAGTGGTGTAAGTGTGAAAGAGTACAATGTGTTGTTCCGATAGAGACGGCTATCATCATGATAAGTCTATGCTGTACATTAGCTCAAGTTCCCGAACATGAAAAGTTCGGGAACTTGAGCTAATGTACAGCGAGCGTTTAAATTTTACAAATTCCGAAAAATCAACTAAATGTAACCTTTTCATTAGTGTAACCAAAAAGTAACCAATGCCGTTCAAAAATCATCTGGCAACACTGGTTAAAATCTTAAAATATTACATAGAAAATTGTGGTTAGAAAAATTTTGATAAATTATAGTGTTTCTTGGTAATAAGTTTTCGCCTTTTTCTAACTACAATTTTCTTTGTAATCATTTTTCTAACACTTATAAATATAATGTTAAAAATAACATACAAATTTTAATATTGTATGTACGATAAAATTAAATCATTTGTTAAATAAAAAAAAATGTTAAATAAAATAAAGATCAGGCAAAAAGGATACAGAATAATTATTATACGATAGCCGTGTGGTGACGGCAGAGTAGAATACAATTGTCACCATCCCAAATCTCTCCCGTGGGTGTCGTACAAGGCGACTAAGGATAAATCAGTGATGAGGAATGGGCAGCAGCGTTCCTCTTATACTACCGTCCTGACAATGTACTGCGACTTTTGTGCCCGATAAATGGCAATAGGCTCGCCACCTATTACATGGGACTTAACATAATTGGCGAAACGCGGGTGAGAATTCACCTCTGCCTACCCCTTCGGGGATATGGGCGTGATTTATGTATGTATGTATGTATTATACGATAAATGCTCATTTATCGTTTTGAACTGTAAAAAATCATTGGATTTTTGACAGTTCAAGGTGATAAATGGCTACATCATACATTATCGTGTTTCGGTGGTCATTCAACAATTCACAAGCATTATCGTGGGCCACCTAATAAATAAGTAATTGAACATTTTGAATTCACTGTTTTAGTAATGACTCAAACAATTATTTTGACTCGAAAAGGGACTAAAGAGAATTCACTATGCTCCAACTGAATTGCGTGGTAATGGAGACTCGTATTTTCATTATAAAACGAAATGTAATTGAATCAATTAATTATTCGATTGCATTGAATTCGCGTAGCCGTTTTCTTTAAGAGGCAATTGAATTTGTCAGTACGCTTTACAGCATGAATCACAATTCTAAACAACGCAATAAGACTTGGGTAGCTCTTCATAAAATTTTATTTTATGTTTTATTGATTGGTAACGCATGGCAGTGGATAATGTCGTTAAAATTAATTCTCTGTATTATAGTCGGTATCTCGAATTGACAACATTACATTTTTTGGAAGGCATTTTTTTATTAAATGGATGGAAAATAGACAATAAAAGACTCGACACGTATTGTTTTATTATCTTTAATTTCGATTCTAAGTATTAATAACCAACGAAAAACTGGAGGAGGATACTCAATTCTTACCGTATGTTTTTATGTTTGTTCGCGCAAAACTCCGTCGTTTATGGTCCGATTTTGATATTTTTTTAATTAAATTTCAGAACTTACTCATTCTAAAATGACGTAGGTGTAATTGTGGGATTTTTGGATATAGGGCTTATAAATTAAAAAATATATACAAAAATGACTACTGTCAAATCTTTGAATCATGAGGTGTTCAAAAAAAATATGGATTTACTGATAGAATCCAACAATTCCATTTTTCAACTAAGAAAATAATTGTGGTTAGATAAAGTTCGAAAAATTTCAGTCTTGATGCGGGGGGGATGCACGGATACTATAGGTTTTGAGCTTTTTCTAATGACAATTTTTTTTTAAATAATTTTTCTAACATTTATATAAAGCTCAAATGAAAAAAATATAAACAATGTAGCTATATTATACTAGTGGTTTGATAATTCAAAGTATATCCCATCCAATTACTGGCCTTTGTAAACATTGCATCGCTTTCACAATCGCAGGCCCCTTCCCACTGCGCCGTCACGTTCCTCTATAAATTACTACAATTGAATAACTTCAGCGTTGTTCAATTTACGAGATAAAATATTTGTTTTGTATTTCGTACGTGTTGTGGTGATAGGACATGGTGAAAAAATTAAGGCAATAAATTGTACCTTGCTGGCTGGTGCGCACGTACCTATATCTAACGCGCACCAATCTAAATTGGTTCCTATTTAAACATTAATAAAACAGATTTTACCTGAACAGGCCGTTGACAAGAGCCCTTAATTGCACAGATTAGTATTGTCTGAATGGACGGTCTCAAATAGATTGGTTCGACAATTTGCGTAGATTTATTTGAACAGAAAATTTATCTAAACTGTTTATGGATGACAGGGTAATTAGAGTCACACGATTATTAAATGCACCCGCCGTTTTGCGCATAAAAAGCGTAAAAATTTATCTGCAGAATAAGAACTATAATAAAACGCACGTAGACCGAGTGTGCCCTTATTATAGTTTGTGCCCTTATTATAGTTTTGAGTTTTCTCACCCTATCCCCGTTTCCAAAACACACTGTATACAGATGTGACATAATTATGTAAACATATTTCCCTTGCATTTAATTTGTGTTAATCACAAGTCGACAAAGAAGGTTCCAAACTTGACGGGAACGTACGATTCGTTCTTCGCAAGAATTCAGTCCTCAGTTAAGCACTTTTGAAAAGTTTACTCGCGTTTATACTCGAATTAAACTTAGACCAAGTCTAGCTACCAAGTCAGCAAAGTGTAAAGATGAAGCATAACTGGTAATTTACTCAACTGTAGTGTAGCGGAGTTAAATATTAAATGCTAAATGTTTTCATTTCGTCCTTATTCTTATGTAATAGTAGCAATAAGTCTATCATAACGTAGCAATATAAGTAATACACACGGCATGCTATGATAGTAAATCATTTTGCTAATCATGCATGCCTTAATTTACATAATTTACTATAGTGTTAAAGTAGCATGACTACTTTCGTAGCATGATAAATAACGTAGCATGACAAAATGGTAAAGTAATATCGTAGCATAGTTAAGGGCATAGCGTTACGAATGGAACAGTCTTTTTAGACAGTCTACTACAATTTCTTGTCCCTTTAGATAAGTGGCCAATCTATTCTGGCGATTAGAATGTATGAAACTGACGTATTATTAGCCTAAACAACATGGCCACCGTCGTCGTGTCAAATGTAAGAGATAAAATTGACATTTGTATTCTATTCGTTGAAATAGATTTCCACTTGTCTAGTTCCCCCTAATGCACAAAACTTTCCCATAAATTAGTCAGATGAACGATAAGCATTACAGGAATGGCCATTGAAAGTCGATTAACTGTTTTGGCCGTACATACGTGCGTGATGTATGTCATTAAAGTATCGTACCTATCTAAACTAACTTTATGTACGATCAGTCAGTCGTCCCAAACATTAACTATTTGTTTTAATGGTCACTAACTCTTTGTATTTATTATGTTGTCTTAAGATCAATGACCTCTGCGTAGTGGACATGACAATAAAAAATACTCTGTTTGAACTATATTCTATCTATAGGATTGCGAGGAAATTAAACAGTAGTTTTTCATAACATTTCTTAAAATTAAAACTAATATTAGTACAGTTTTGAATACTGAAGGAAATTGTTTTTCCCATTGATATTAGGCTTGGGCTGCAGACCTATACAGCCAAGTATTAAATTAATTTTCAAATAATAATTTTCTTAAATTAATTTATTAACCTACCGCACCTACTTGAATTAAAATTATGTCTTAAAAAACACATTAGGCAAATAAATTTAAGTATATAATAAAATAACAAATTCTATCTCTGAATTTCTAATTGTGTTTGGCTGCATGGCTCATTTTCTTTGGCTTAATATAGACACATTATGAGTAGATACGCTGTAGAGCACAAAATGTTCATGATGAAAAGTTCATTTTCACTTCTCATGCTCTGAAAGTGCTTATTTGTGCAGGCTATAGGCTATACAAAATCGATTTTTGTGCTCTAGAGCATTAACGTATCTACTCATAAATGTGTCTATATTAAGGCAAAGAAAATGAGCAATGCAGCCAAACACAATAAGAAATTCAGAGATAGAATTTGTTATTTTATTATTTACTTAAATTTATTTGCCTAATGTGTTTTTTAAGACATAATTTTAATTCAAGTAGGTACGGTAGGTTATTAAATTAATTTCAGAAAATTATTATTTCAAAATTAATTTAATACTTGGTGTTCGCGCCTAATACGCACGGGGTGAGGGGCGCGGGTGCAGATCACCGAAGATTGCCGATCATTCACGAGCGGCGCGACGCCAGCGCCCACAATACTTTGCTAACACACTTAGAAAAACATGGATACTAGCTGGAACTCGTAATTTCCGTAACAATATCATTTACTGTAAATTTGTACCCAATTAATTGTAAATAAACCTGTAAAAGTATTAAGGGTGCAATCATTTCTTGTCCTGAACAAGAAAGTGCCGTGACCAGGATTAAAGGAATAAATAAAAGGATTTATTGAAGAAATTTAAACAGATTACCAGAAAGGCGATTTAACGGTGAGCCCGTTCCTTTTTTTTCCTTTCTTTCAGTCCATCCTGTCTAAATTCTATTTGGGCGAGTAGCGTCGATAGTTTTGGATTAGGCGAAGTGCATATTATTCCTAGTAAAGGTAATAAATTGTAGAAAGAATAGTGCTTCGGCAGTAAGCCGCGTAAAATTTTTAATTCACCGACATTTTAATAATTGCGTTCTCGAAATTTCTTTTATGTTTTTGGTTTGACCCTTTCGGATATTTGTATGTTAATATAAAGTAATAAATTGTTTTTAAATAAATTTCCAGGTTAAAATACAAAAATTTAAACGACTTTCCAGCCTCCTAACGTTGTGTCATATATCACTGAATTGGCGGCGAAGACATATTTTGTCTGACGAATAAAAGAGATAATAATTACTAGCATTGAAGAAAAAATTACTTTGCAACCTGGTGCAAATTGGAGGTAACTTTCTCGGAAACAATTTGAGGTATTTATTTGCCTTTTTTTACTTGTTTTCATTTGTGTATATTCTTATTTCCCACATCATTATGTCTGAAGCTCAAGATAAACTCATTAAAAAGCGCAGTTGTATTAAAGGTCAGTTAACTGTGTACAAAAATTATTTGGAAATTATTAAAAAGATAAGTGTTAGTAAATTAACAAATCAACAAATTTCGGAATTAAAATTAAGGTTCAGTAAGTTAGAGAAAAAT
Source organism: Cataclysta lemnata (assembly GCA_963931975.1). NCBI lineage: Eukaryota > Metazoa > Arthropoda > Insecta > Lepidoptera > Crambidae > Cataclysta > Cataclysta lemnata. The sequence continues at coordinate 11,402,403 of OZ008349.1, read as the reverse complement.
TTAAGTAATTTTGATGTATAGGTCTGCAGCCCGAGCCAATGGGAAAAACAATTTCCTTCAGTATTTAAAAATTGTTTATGAAATGTTAAGATAAACTACTGTTATATTTCCTCGCAATCGAAGTGAAAAGCAGAGTTTTTAACTCGTCCACAAAACCATTTTTATCCTCGACATTACTATCAGCTAAGCTAAGCTATCAGCTGCTAAAAGTCTCTGACAAAAATGATTCGTTTTGTGCACTTGATGGAAAATCTACTATTACTTTGTTTCGTCAACGTCAACATTACGAAGAAAAAGCGAAATATGTACAATTGAAACGGAGTAGGTAAAGTTATATAACTGATCTTCAACCAACTCTACTGATATGGATCATGCGCGATTTTGTCTTTACGTATGTACTTTGACATAAATCACGCCTTTTTATTTCCAAGGAGGTAGGCAAAGATGTAAGAATCATTAATACGGGGCGCACCTATTGCAATCTTTCGGATACGTAAATCGCAGTACAGATACCGCTAGGTGATCTAATAGGAACGCTACTACCCATTCTTCATCGCTATATTACTACGACACTCTCGGTTACAATTGAATAATGCTCTCTAGTACTGTAGTGCTACACTACATCGTCTGATAGATACGACCATTAATGTGTATAGAGAAAAGTTCTATAAACTAGATAGGATATATTTTACGCATATAATGTTTGAAATATGCCATGCCATATTTATGAGCATGAAAATCTCAATTTAAACTTAACTTTGTAAAGAGCTTTCTTTGAAAAAGAATGCCTTAGAAATTTTTACCTCGGTGTAACAGGAAAGTGAATGGAGGCAAATTTTCGATTATGCATAATTATACTGATTGGTTTTTGTATCGCAATTTTATAAATGCCTATTCACGCTACTACGCTTTGTTATAAAAAATATAAATATACTGTGTCTAAAGACGAATGGGCGTACCAATAATAATAATTGTCAGTACTTTCTTGATCAATTATTTTTGTTACTACGGAGCTGTGAATGTCAACAAAGCTGAGGCGTATGGTAATGACTTTCTTCGTAAATTAGTTTTTAACTTTCTTAATTAGTCGTCGGTGGGTATCCAAAACTCACCCGCGACTCGATCCTTCAACGAAGCGCTGATCCCGACGCATGCAATACCAAAGTTGGCACTAAACGCGCCAGAGCCCTACGCCTCACTAGCAAAACGGCACGCAAGTAGGCTATAGAGAAACCCATAATTGTCGAGTTATAACATTTTAGATACATTTTAAATTATGCACCAGATTCCATCCAATAACTAGTCAATTACATAAACCGGAACATACTGCGTACGAGCAATCAACCCCCCTATCTACCCTATACGGACGCACAAGTTTTCAATCAATCAATAAAAATAAAAATCGTCGTTTTACATGGTATAAATATGCATATTGAACAAAACTGAACATAAAACGAAAAAAATTAATCGTAACACTACTCCACATCTTTCGCTGTCGACCTCCACGGAGGTATTTCGATAGTCGTCTCACGGAGGCGCGGCGTTCCGGGGCAAAAATTGACGTTCCCCACGCTCTTGCGGCTCGGGCATTTAGCTATATCCCGGTCCCCACTATCGTTAGTTCGGTAATGACTCCATAAAACCTCTGCCGTTAGTATTTTCCACCTATGGCACGCGAAGAGTTCGCAATTTATAAGATAGGTTATTCGTCAAATGGCTATAATGGTTCTAGAGGGTTCTTTCAAACTCGTTATTATGAATACTTAAATGGTTTTGTAAATGGCTTCAAGAAACATAAATTACTACAAACTATATACAGAGGTGTAAAGCACCCATATTTCGCAAATTATGCCAGGGCCTCTACTATAGGGTGCGAGCTTACTGTCATCTAATGGGCAAATTAGTCGAACTACTACTATACGCTACAACGCAGAATTGTCTACCGCTTGCAACAAGCGATAAACACCACGCAGATAGCTGGAATCCCTAATTGTGAGGAGTTACTTAGGGCCTTTCGTAATGGCCCGATTTTTTTATTTGAGCCTTAAATTCGCGATGTCGTTCCTGAAATCTGTCACGAATAAATAGAGTATCATACTTGACAGCGCTCTAGTGCACTGAACCTCAAACAAGCCGCCCGTCTATTCGAAAAAGATTCTGCTACGTATTTTATGCAGTCTCTGAACAGTCCTTTTGGCTGTCTCATTTGTCACCTGCAAATCCCTATATCCTCGCCAATATTGTGGAAAAGTAGCGAATAGGTACCTTTTACCTGTATATTTACTGTAATAGAGATTCGATCTAAAATAATAATTACATAAAAAGAGGTGATAAATAGGTATGATTTTTTAAAAATATTTTTGTTTGGTTACAAAATGACGAGTTCTTTGTGAAAATTGTACCTACCGCATCTTTGGAGAATCAATCACATGCCTATTAAAGTTCCTATTGGTGGAGCACCTTGAGTGGTATGGATTGGACTATTGTTATCCAGAGCCTCTCTCCATACGATTATCGATATCCTCCATCGATATATTGTCACGGTAGTACGAAAAGTTATGAGAGGGCTCATAACTTTTCTATTCATTCTTTCCTCACTAGTACCTATTCCATGTGATGTATGATATGAACCAAAAAGGAATGGATAGCTTGATGACGTCGGACCGATGTGAACGGAAGAGAAAACATACTGTGTGGAGCACAGGATGTTTACATACTTTTAGATGGAAGAGAAAAAATTTGCTGGCCATATCAAAAATATGCATTGTGATCTCAGTTTTCATGAAAATGGAGATTGTGGTGACTTACTAAGGCTACCACTACCACGGAGTCCCGTATGACCCATCAATTCCGTACACTTTACACTGTACGATGAGAATCAAAACCTGCTGCTGTTTATTCCGGGTAATACAATGCCGAAACACGTTTAGCGCTGGTAATGCGGGCGGGATAACGGCATTGTTGTCTTGGTATTCATTAGATTTACTATTATATAATGGAATTTCCGGAACAATATTATCTACGAGGCAGCGGTGCAGTAGTGCGTGTATTAATCTACTGTCTTTGTAAATTGATTCTTGTCGCCCACGAATTAGAATTAGTAAGGATAATGATTATGATGCATCTGCAGCACAAACAGGGGTTATCAACCTTGAGTACCTACTTCAAGGTAATCAATTTAAGGCACCGACTCCCACATCACACAGCGAAACTGATGAAATTAGGCTTCGTCCCTTTTACATATACGTTATAATATATATATATATATATATCCTTGATACATATAATATACTAATACTTGGCAACATTTAGGTCAGTGCGACTTTGCCTACCCTTCTTGAGTTACATATTCAACTTTCAACGTTCAAATTTTAGGGAAACTAGAATGATAAGGCATGTAGTATTCAAATTATATATTTAATTTGGAGCGTAACATCGTTATTAACGCCATGAGAGGAATCCTTGAGTTCTACGTATAGTTTCAACGAACTAGTTTCAGCACGAAAATTGAGGGTTTATTTTAGTCGAAATATTCATTTGCAGAATTGTATCATTGTAGAATGATATTCTCAGCGTTAATTATGTAAAAAAATTACGACACTGCGTCCTGATGATGAAGGTCGTTAAATGGACAGTCGACTGATTATCGATCGATCTTATGTGCAGATACGGACTATTCATGAGATAGCGTAACTCTTCGATATACTTTCGTATTCTCTGTTTAAAGCATAATATTAATGAAGGTATATTGTATTCCTATACTATTGAAAAACAAATTGCAATTGCAATGAGAGTAGAGAGAGAGTAAGAGAAGCAGAATAGATGGTTGACGTAAAGCGCAAAATTTATTGGGAAGCCCTTTGAGACTATGGTAAGCTAACGTATTTGTAATTGAGCGCTGGAGATTGTGAGCTATTGTAACATAAATTAAATGGGAATGGAATACCCATGTATGCAATGTAATGTAAAGGGATTTTATACTTGGGATAGAAAGAAACATCTGAGAAATTTTTGCTAACGTAAGAAAAAAATCAAATGGGCGTATTTTTACTGGCCACAGGTAAGAATTAGGTAGTAGATGTAGAAGGAGACCAAGAAAACTGTGAATACGGAAAATAACAAGAGGGGAATAGAATAAAGACGAAAAGGGGAATAGACATATCTTTAATTAATTAGATACAATAGAGACGTAACCCATACACTACTTACAAACATTGTGTGTTATATCTATGACAATAAGAAAAAAAAATCTGAATTTTCCGAAGAGTTTACGACCCCGCTTAATATTCCACACAATGTTAGACATTTTGTCACCAAAAAAGGATCTATTCCGTCACGTTAGATAATATCCATCTAGTAGAGACAGTTGTCACTAATGTATTCAGCTTGCGGGAAAGTTTTTCCCGGATATGATCCCGAAGTGTACTTTGAAATGTGTTTTATGACGTGGGTAGTTCGTAGGTACTGAACTACCAGCAATACAGGGATTTCTAAGGGAACTTGAAGAGTTAAATGCTGTATTAGCAAGGGCGTCAATGGAAACCTATAGAAGACCATATCGGTCCAGATCCAGAGGTCCCGGTTTCGATCCCCAGGGGGTTAAAAATTTGTGCTCGGTTTGGTTGGTGGTAGGACTTTTTTGAAGTCCGCCTGGCTAGCTACCACCATCTTATCAAAAATCTGTCGCCATAATAATAATGTTAACAGCGTTATTGTTTTCCGACAATGTGTGATAAGATAGCCAGCCCCTCTGTGGTTGGGGGTTCCAGGTGAAGCTCGATTCCATCTTCAGCCCTTATCGGTACTTACCATCAGGTGAGATGAAGGGCAAGAGCTTCCCTGTGTAACATAAAAAAAATATATATAAGATACTGGCCAAGCAACCAAACAAAAGTATGAAACTGACGTAGTGTTCTCTTTGTAATACGTCAGATTCATACATTTTGTATTCTATACCTTCGATAGATTGGCCACTTAGGCTAGGGGCTGCTTAGCCGAGTGATATGGGCAGGCTCGGAGAAGCGAAGAAAACAAATAATAAGGTTAACTAACCTAGAGACAGATCAGGAAAACTGTACTGTCAAGAAACTGTCAAGATGATTGCCGCTTATTTGCACGCCAATTAACCTGATAACCGTAATCTCGTCAGTAATCTTAAACACATAGATTGGCAAAGTCAATTTGCGTACACTTTGAATCAGGGCAATCCTGTAAATTAAGCACGTAATTGGAATATCGGAGAGTACGGAAACGATAATTCTTCCGTCCCGGTGGGTTTAGATTAGTTTTTCGCGTTGATTCTTTGCCCGCGGCAATAAAATCTTTACAAAGCAGTCAACTGATTATGTTTCGAGCAATATTGCTGACATAAGTTAAAAGTGTATTTAAAAAAAACTATGTAATTTTGATTTTAGCTAATAGACTATTACACTATTCCAGATAAGTTAAGGTTTAAAGTATAGATAGCCTAATAAAATATTACGTAAGATACTAAATTACACTTAATTATACCTAGCAATAGTGGTATAACAAGAACGCTGCAGCTGCTTTCTCATCACTGTCTTAACGTCTTCTATAACATTCTACTCTGCCGTTACCAAACGATCAAAATTTATATAGGTACTGTTCAAATAACAAACAAAAGATAATTAATGATTTTATAATATAAAAATAAAAAGAATCAAAGCTCAAAATTGAGTAGGAGAATTTGAATTGTCTTCTGTAGCCTAAACTCAGTCACTTGACTGTGAATCGAGGCCATACTCTCATAAATTAACTCCCGACCATGCCGTATACGAGCATCGCATTAATATCATCACTCAATGACACCGCGACAAAAACTGCAGGTCTCATCCAGTCACAACCTTTTGACCCCTTATTGTATCTCGATCACCTGTTGTAGTGACAGGTTATGGGTGTAAGCACTTTTGAAAGATTTTGAGGGGATTTGGCTATACTTGATTTGGCAGTGTTTGCTTGTGACTCATAAGTGGCTATTGTGACCAACATTCCCATACGGAAGCGAATGATTTATGGGGATTCGGTGGTACACATTATAAGTGGGTGTTGTATTTGCCTTAATTTTCCATTATATGAATGTATTAAATTATTGCCGGCCGAGTGGTGACGGCAGAGTAGAATACATTTGTCACCACCCCAAATCTCTCCCGTGGTACAAGGCGGCTAAGGATAAATCAATGATGAGGAACGGGCAGCAGCGTTACTCTTATACCACCTAGCAATAGCAGTGTACTGCGACTTTTGTGCCCGATAAATGGCAATAGGCTCGCCACCTATTACACGGGACCTAACGTAATTGGCGAAACGTGGGTGCTAGTTTCACCTCTGCCTACCCCTTCGGGGATATAGGCGTGATTTATGTATGTATGTATTAAATTATTGACTTTATTATTTGTACCTATACCTTACGATGTAAGGTGGGAATGTAGTGGTACTAAGGCCCGATTCAAAACATTCATTAGGTCAACCGACCCAGCGCGATGAGTTCTTCGACACCGTATAATACTATCTATTTACTATGACTTCGATCATTGTATAACTAACACCTGTAGTTCATAAATAAATACTCTATTCTAAAAAAAAGAACTATTGTCATAACGATAGCGATTTTCAGTATCAGTAAGCATCATAAATATCATCACGCCGTCCCCGAAGGAGTGCTTGGTCCGCCACTATTCTAACTTAAACCTAGCCTACTTCTTTCTCCTGCCCTGTTCCCAGTTTATCTGGGGTCGGCGCTGTATGTTTGCTCTTCCATTCACATCGGTCAGACGTCAGCAAGCCATTCACCCCCTTTTGATTCATATCATCTATCGCACCGGAAAAATGCTAGTGATGAATGAATAGAAAAGATAATTATGGAAAGGACCGTGTCGAGAGACCGGTGAACGGAGAGAGTTATTGGGATGATAACATTCCAATCCATACCGCTGAAGGTTGTTGCTTAGGTTTTAAAGCCACCTGCCTGACACCAACCCTCTTTGGGTTCCTAAACTAATCAATTGACATAAAAAGTATACATTTACGGATTACTCGGAGTAACATACTTGTGCCTTTGAAGTCCAGTATTACATTTACCCGAGCTGAATTCTGTCAAAAGCAGAAGATTACTGACCCCAAATAATTTGGCTTCTATTATTTCTTCAACACGCATTCTTAGAGACTTTGTATATCCTTTTGTCGACAGCACCTCTAATAGACGAAGTAGGTCCTCAAAGTAATATTATTTGTAACCAGATTAAGCCGGTTTATTTTTTATACAGAAAAGAAAGATACTCTTTCTTACATTGTATAAATGTGTGTAAATGTGTCGCCAGCCACTTCTTTGCATTAACGTTTTATCTGCTCGCGACATTCCCGAGATGTTATCACAATAAAGGGCATGTTCACTTTGTCAAGGTTAGTCTTCTTTTATTTACTAGGTACTACGAAGCCAAATAAAGACTTGTTGGTGAGTAATTTTCGTTTTATAAAATATAGAAACGTAAAAATATGGCATTACATTTTATAGGTCATGTAGGAGTTTGTATTTCAATGAAAGAACCATTTCACATTTGATACATATATACAATTATGTCACGGCTTTCTCCCACAGGGGCAGGCAGAGATCACTTCTTTCCACTTGCTACAATCCTTACATACTTCTTTCGCTTCATCTAATCTCATCAATCAGATTTGATAACTATGAATAAAGTTAAAGTTGACACATACAAACATAAATCACGCCTATTTAGGCAGAGGTCACCTCTGCCACCCACGTTTCGCCAATTATTTTAGGTCCCATGTAATGGTGTGTAGTGTGGCGAGCCTATGGCCATCTGGGCACGTAAAGCGCAGTATATTGGTAGGCGTGTGAGGAAAGCAGCTGCCCATTAGCATCTAAGTAAATGAAATTTTGAAAAATGTCTTGTATGGACTAAATTTGAAAAAAGTGTTTTGGTAGTATATCCATTCCTTATAGTGTAAGTTTTGTTTAAACAAAAAAACTGTTGAGATCACTAAAGCATTCGTAGACTTACATTGTGTAATAAATACAACGATATTATAATATCATTGAATAAATAGCTATTTTTTTTAAACAAGTGACAAGTAATTTTAGGTTTCAATTACTTGAGACGCAAATAGATTTCATACTTTGAGTGGAAGGCTCCAAAAGTTAAGACAATATCTTGCACAGAATAAACAGAGGCGGACGGCAAACTTTCCTAAACAGATCGCCCCCAAAAATTAAGTGACAATCTCTTACTTTTAGGGATCACCGTACTGATTTAGCTTTATATTTCATTTTCTTCTTTACATAGCTTTTTCTTTGTTCACTAACGGCGGGTTCCAATATCCTGTCAACAGTTTAAGATAGACCTACTACAGCTTAGTTGCTTAGCAACTTCTGTTTTCCTTCTTCTTCTTCCTTATCCCGCTAGGCGGGGTCGGCACAACATGTTTTCTTCTTTCACTCCTCTCCTCTCTATCCTAATTATAATTTATCGTAATATAACAAAAAAAGCCAGGAGACTAAACTTTATTACATACACATTCATAAATCACGCCTATATCCCCGAAGGGGTAGGCTGAGCTGAACTAGCACCCAAGTTTCGCCAGTTATGATATACAAAAGTCGCAGTAGGTACATTGCTAGGCGGTATAAGAGGAACGCTGCTACCCATTCCTCATGACTGATTTATCCTTAGAAATTTAAACTTTAGTAAGCTTACTATTAACTGTAGATAGATTATGATTCGCCGTATTTAGGTACACGCAGGTATGATAGATAAATACATGCATAGATTCAGATACTTAGTACAATGATGTCTGTACAGCCCTTCTAGACAAGTGACCAATATATTCAAATGAATAGATATAAATGTATGAACCTGACGAATTACTGAGAAAATTATTTATTATGTATTTTAGTCCACCTCTTCCTACCCTTTCCGAGATATAGGCGTGATTTATGTATCTTACTATCTTTGTATACTTTAATAAGGTTATGGTAATTAAACTTCAGTGTTGCAAGTTAGATATTATAAACAGTCGAATAGCGTGGATTTCAATTATGAGCTAATGAGGAGCTTTACATTGTAGCAGGTCTTAGAAGGAAAATGCAATATTGTTCCTTACTTAGATTAAGCCAATTTTCCTGTATAGGTTAGGCGCGGTAAAAAATATTAAGAATTGATGCTAAGGAACAACAAGAGCTTGAGACAGAATGACGATTCTTGGCTTTAGACAACCGTTTATAACTTCGGCATTAAGATGAAGTAATCTCAAATAAATGCGCGTGTGTGTGTGGCCAACATACCTATAATCATAAGATGCTTCCGTCGTTATTACTCATAAAGAGGTAAACAGTGGTTGGTGCAATTTTAGCGCGCAAATATTCATAAAACTGAGTTTATCTACAAGAAATATATCGACTACACATAATTTAAAAAGCTCTTGTGTTATGAAGACAAAGTATGATGGAAACATTTACATACAAATTAATTATATCAATAAACCTTCACAATTATAAAATGAAGGGTTCATCACGCAATAATTTTACTTTTCTGTGCCCCATAGTCAAGTGGTAAGCGATACGTTTCTAACGACCAAGTGTCAATGTTTGACAACTACTCTATGACGGTCGCCATGTTATATTCATTCGTCACTTTCATACATTTTTATATTTGTTCGAATAGATTGGTCACTTGTTTAGCCCGCGATCGGTAGACAGGTTTGAATAACCTTTTAAATTTATAAATACACGTTTGTAAAGTCCCTCTAACAGCCGCACTCAGAGACGTCAAATAACGTAAATGAGTGCCTAATGTAAAAAAAAATCATTTAAACCTAGACCATAGAACCGGCAAGAATAGCGACTAGTTTTGAATTGACATTTTTTGACATAAAGTACTCATTATTGCTATTTGACGTCTCTGAGTGCGGCAGTAAGAGTATTGTATAGCTTTATAATTTCCAGGTACCTTGCCCGCGAAAACAACGCGCAAGCTTTCCTTAGGATGCTGTAGTTACAAAATGTTAATTAAAAAAGAAACAATTCGTAGTCTTCTGTCCAGTAAAACCAGGAAAAAAGAGACTTAGTTCTAATTATCTCGGCAAGGAAAGCAGCCGGTACCCTTTCTTTATAATGAAGCTTAATTTTATATACCCACGTTACGTACCCCAAATCTCTCCCGTGGGTGTCGTACAAGGCGACTAAGGATAAATCAATTATGAGGAATGGGCAGCAGCGTTCCTCTTATACCACCCAGCAATAGCAATGTACTGCGACTTTTGTGCCCGATAAATGGCAATAGGCTCGCCACCTATTACATGGGACCTAATATAATTGGCGAAACGTGGGTGCTAGTTCACCTCTGCCTACCCCTTCGGGGGTTATATGCGTGATTTATGTATAATAAAAACAATTCGTAGTCTTCTGTTCAGTAATACCAGGAAAATAGAGACTTAGTTCTAATTATCTCGGCAAGGAAAGCAGCCGGTACCGTGGTGGTTATTATGTAAGCCTCTTTCGATCGCTTTCGTCTACTTGTCACTCTCACTCATTGAGAATATTCGCAAAGTGTGAGAGTGACAGGTAGACGAAAGCGATTACTTACATATTCGGGGTTCCTTTCTTTATAATGAAGCTTAATTGTATATGGGTACTCACGTTACGAACCTACCTTCTCAACACAAAGCGCCCTGCTTCACAGCAGGACCTCTTAGAATGTGTCCTATTATACTAAATGTGCGGAACCCTTTCAAGATTGGAAGAATTTTCAAAGAACTCTGAGACGTAGGGCGCGATATTATGACGTCATTGCCTGAGAAGATAATGGCTTTTTGCGTCTCGTAGCGCAGAGAGTGCCTTATAGTTCCTATTTTTTTACCATCACCTTATTATTTCGCATTCATATTATTTTGAAGTGGCAACTATATTTTGGATGGTCTTGGCAACACTTCTGCTTACAAAATTTGGTTATCTAAGTATCTTTGCTTCTTCATTTCAATCTTAATTGGGAAGAACGTGAGGAATCAATGGAGCCAGTCATACTTAATGTATGGAACTGCTGAATTTTCTCACGTTAAAAGTGAAAGTTGCTCTACGACTCTATGATCCAATGATCATGATGGATCTAAATTGAACTAACGGTGAGACAAAATGTGCGTCATCTATGCAGTTGCTTAGATAGATGGGATTTACGGTACAGTCACCTACAGTACAGTTCCAGGGTACAGTTCGCCCACTAAACGTCCTCTCAGAGCATCCAACCAGGGCACAATACGGTAGCTCATCCGGGATCATCCGCTACGAATTAGGATATATGTCACCTGAGAGCTTTCCTATATATGACCGACCTAACCTGCTTGAACGTCGGCAATTTTTTCACGCAATACACTGGGACGAATTTGATTAATGTGATACGCTAAGGTCTCCCAGCTCCCTGTTCACTCTGTAATAGTCTCTCACAGATTACCTTGTAAGTGGACTCACGTCTTATACGTCTTCTTGGTCTATTCCCAGTTCTAAAAATAAATAAAAAAACAAACTTAACTCGAGAACAAATATCTGTGGTCATCACAAACAAACATCATTTGCCTCTACCAGGATTCAAACCCGGAACCTTTTTGCCGATAGCCAGCGATCTGGCCATTTGACCAGACCGGCTGTCAAAAAGTACTAAAACATACATACATACATAAATCACGCCTATATCCCCGAAGGGGATATGCAGATGTAAACTAGGTAACGAGGTAACTAGCACCCACGTTTCGCCAATAATGTTAGGTCCCATGCAATAGCTGGCAGCCTATTGCCATTTATCATACACAAAAGTCGCAGTACATTGCTAGGTGGTAAAAGAGGAACACTGCTACCCATTCCTCATCACTGATTTATCCTTTGTCGCCTTGTACGACACCCACAGGAGAGTTTTGGGGTGGCGACAATTGTATTCTACTCTGCTGTCACCACACGGCACTAAAACAAGAACTACAAAATAAATAAGTCTGGCAAGTTCCATGTCAAGAGCGGTGACCCCACGCCAGCTGCCACCTTCTCACAGCCCCTGCGAACTTACGAACATTCACGAATATTTTGTCACGAATTCGAGATTTAATGAAGAAGCCCTCCCCATTGTTTCTCTCACAATACAAAGCATCGTGAATAATTTAAATAAGTTTCACTAAACAGAATATTGTTTGAATTCTAAATTAAACATAGCTGCGAATGTAGCTTTTAAGTAGCGACACTGAATATTTTGAACGGAATAATAATAATGCGTCGGTTCCTTCTTGAGAATTAGATTTATGCTAATTTTATGTTATACTCTGAATAATTTTTGTTGTTTCCGCGAAGTAAAGTCTCATTTGTTGTTATACTCTAAATATATAACTGAAGAACAAAGACATTATATCGGTAGTAATGGAAACACGGATCTTTTAAACGAATTAAGTTGGTCTTTGTTTCTCTTAAGAATTAGACTGATACATTTGTATTTGAAATGATATTTTCAACGTAGCATACTCGTAGCATAATAGTTAGTTATATAACTAGGATATAGTAGTATATGTAGTAGAAGTCTATTTGTATTCTACCCACACACCAAAAAGTTTGTTATAAGTTTTATCTCAACCTCTATTTACTCACATTACGACACCATTGATTACTGATTGCACCAATTCTATTGCTATCACTGATGTGGGTTTTATATTAAAAAGCACCGCGAAACATATGCCTATTCTCTTTTGGAAAATTATGTATGTACCCATGCGATTTTATAAATATTAATAAATTTCCCGCGTAAATTGAACATGTGTTCCGCCGGACACATTCGCCACAAATACGCCGCACGGTTTGTTGAAAGCGTTGTAGTGATTTATTTATCGTGTTTTGTAAAATATTTTTCATTAAAACATACCGTTTGTTAATATTTAGTAACCAATTACGAGAGTAATTGGATTTATTACTCACAACTTTTTTGGGCACAAGCATTCTATTTTCTTTCTTGACGTTGTTAGTATTTCAATAACGTATGGTTAGCCTCAAAATAAGTCATTACTTCTATAACGCCTTATTATGAATTTATGAGGCATTATAGAAGTATCTACCACAGCATCATCATGATCACTAGCCCTTTAATGTCTCCACCACTGCTGGGGGACAGCTGTGACCAACGGCTTAGCGTTCCTTCTGAAGCACGTAGGAACTCGAGATAATATATTTTTGGTCATCCATCCAATGACCAGCCTTAGCGAAAATTGCTTAGTTTACGCAGTCGCAAGCGGAGCACACTAAACAACCGCGCCATAGAGTTACTAATGACAGCCTGTAGCCTTCCTCAATAAATTGACTATCCAACACAAAAATAATTCTTCAATTTAAACCAGTAGTTTCCGAGTTAAATCATCCAAACAAACAAACTCTTCAGCTTTATAATATTAGTATAGATAGTTGCCGCTATTGTGTGTCAATAAGTATTGTGAAGGTAAGAAGCCCTGCTCTTATCCCATCCTATTTGGGGTCGGCGCAGTATATCCTCTTTTTCCATTATCTTCTGTTACTCGTCATCTCCTCATTCACACCCATCACCTTCATATCACACCTGACACAATCCATCCATCTTTTCAGTGGTCTTCCTCTACTTCGACATCCATCAACATTCATGTCCATAACTTTTTTACTCACATTCATGGCACCCCGTCTGATAAAATGTCCATACCAAGCTAAACGGCTCCCTTTCATCCTATCTGTCACTCTGGCGATGACCGTACCGAAGTTTCTGAATTCGTAGCCGGTATGGCATTTCAAGCGCTTAAACAGCTAGTGTGTTTGGGGTCATTGCAAAAGGGCTATCATGGCACAAACGCGCGTTGTACAAACGAGTGATATTTCAAAAGTAATTCATAAAACTCCAGCCATTTCAACACGCGCTCGCCTGACAAATATTTGCAACGAAAAACCCCCGGGAATTCATATAGCGCGGCCATATTTCAGAGTTCACCCGCTGCATATTACACGTAACTACGTTGCTTCGAAAATAAAAACTTAATTTGACAACCATTTCGCCAACATTTGGAATGTTGGTGAAAATTCCCCGTTAATTGTGTTTTTATTAGAAACTGCAAATTGTTGGTTCACTGAGCAGCTCGATCGCGCAAATTTTATTGCGCAATCACAACACATAATGGTGACTTTTCTATGACACTTGTTATGAGGACGTATTAGATCTGAAATAGCGTATCGAGCGAGTATAAAATTTGCAACATAGACAAGGAATTCTATAGAAATTAATATTAGAAAAATATGAGGACAGACAGGAATAATAAAACAGTGAAATTGTCACCACCCCTTTCTCTCTTGCGGGTATCGAACAAGGCGACTAAAGGTTAAAAAACATACATAAATCACGCCGATATCCCGAAGGAGTAGGTAGAGTAGTTTTCGCCAGTTAAGTTAGGTTCCATGTAATAGGTGGCGAGCATATTGCTATAATTCCAACGGGCACATAAATCGCAGTATATTGCTAGGTGATATAAGAGGAATGCTGCTGCCCATTACTCATTGCCGTGTTTACAGTCGCCTTGTTTGACACCCACAGGCGGGATCAGGGGAAAATGCTAAAATAGTATCTAAATTTGTACAATTTGCACACGCACCCATATAATATCGCAATGACCGATTCGATCGTAGACAAACGCATTTAAATATTATACAATTTTTTTTCCAAAATTCAATAACAATGCATATAATTTATTATGATAAAAGAAACCTTTCTCAAATCGTTCTTTGGCGTTCATTGTGAAGTAACCTTGTGAAACGGCCATTACTTATACGGTATTCACAAAGAACGCAATAAATCAATCTCTTTCAACACCCCTATGAAATACAACAAAATCCTACAAAAGCCGATCAAAGGAGTCGATATTTTTGACGGAGTGTTTTAAATAATGGGAAATCTTGACTATATTTTTAACTAAATAAAAAAAAAAAGATCTGTCTAGTTAAGCAGCATAAATAATCAATCAAAATAAAACAATTTCATAATTAAAAAAAAAAATAAAGACATACACAAATCACCCCATTTCGTTCTTAACACTTGTGGTCGCCCGCGGCTTCGATCGCGTTAATGTCGGTACTAAATAGCCTATAGCCTTCCTGGATAATAAATTTTCAATTTGAACCAGTAGTTTCAGAGATTGCCGCGTTTAACCAACCAACCAAACAAACAAACTCTTCAGCTTTATAATATCAGTATAGATTCTCAGTTTCGCTGAATGCATTTTTATTTCCCAACATTCAATATTGACAATAGATTCAATAAATGATCGGAACTTGTTAAATTCCACTCCGTCTGTGTATTGAACAAACAAAAGTTCGACACCCCGTGAAAGTTGGTCTCGGATGGTAAGGAGTTCTTATTGGATTTGCGATTTATATTTCCGTGCGAAGCTGAAATGGTCAGTCCGATTCAGAAGATAACAAGTTAAAAAGTAAACTTAACGTTTTTACTCTAAATTTTATGAGAATCACGTCTTGCAGTGAAAATGGCGGTCATAGGTCTGGTATTGTTGTCAATTGCAACATTACTCAAATTTAAAAGTTTATAATTGCAGAAAACAAAAATAATAGTACATGTGCTTAGCCTGCTCGCAGACATGCAAATTATTTATGGAATTCTAAACTAATCGTTGTCCCAACCATCGCCTTGTGCGGGAGACCCACGGAAGAGATTGGGAGTGGTAAAAATTGTACTCCGCGCCGCCGTAACCACACGGCAAAACGATTTTTAATTACAATAATTATACTATAATGATAACTTAAATGAAGAGAACAACGGTGCAGCGCTAAGATTGCGAAAACTAAGCAATATTCGCATTTGTTTCAGCATTATTAATTAAAGAAATTACCTCTAAAAATGTATGACATGTTCCCAGGTTATTTGGGGTCGGCATTAATTCCTTGTCCAATCATATCGGTCAGTACGTCATCAAGCCATGCGCTCCCCCTGTTAATAACTTTCGTCCATTACATCGAAAAGGTGCTAGTGATTAATCAATCCATAGGGATATGTTGGACCATGTGAAATGAACGGAGAGAGTGATTGGGATGGTACAATTTTTATATTATACTGCTCAAGGTTCTGACTTAGATTTTACAAGCGGCCTGACATTTACCTGCATTGGGTGTGCACCAACACCATCCCTCTTTCAGTATACTGTTGTTGTTGGTATAATATGCACTCCACTATTCGGGTGCCCCAGCGGGCCTAGCACGGGGACGTGGACAAGTCTCTCTCCACCACTTGACAGTGTTTTGTCTCGGCATTTAGTGGGCGTTAGCGCGAGAGGAAAAGATTTTCTGTCCCCCGAAAGAGATGTGTCCACGTCCCGTGCTACGGGGGCAGAGTGCGTATTGTATTGGTATACACCATGCAAGTGCCCTTAGTGAAGGTTTAGATACCCTTGGGTTAGTCTGGTCTGGAAATTACTACGTTATGTTTTCGCTCCTAAGGTGATACGCCAGTAAGGAAGGCTAAGCCTGGACGCGATACGTATAATTGTTCGAAATTATTCGGACAATTTTTTTTTGTAAGTCAGACATTTTTCAAAAGGTTTATTATCCCGATGAGGGAGGGAACAACGAGGCAATAATCAGTTCCAAAATATTTTCTAAACTTACACACTATCTTACAAATGAAAATCAAAGTAATAATTACAGCAGTAACTAAAGTCCTTAGTGTCTAGATATTAGTATGCCAGAGTAGTTTCCAAGGGTTTCTGGCTCAAACGAGTTCTTTGAAAAACCACAAACCACGTCCTCGAAGTAAAGTAAAGAGACACCATATGGAAATATTCCCCAGAGAAAGTTACACGACTCTACATAAATCTATTTGCGCAAGAAGAGATTCAAGTGAAACTTGAATAACTTTTGTTTCACCAAATCTCGGTAGCGCTTAGCTTAGTAACGAGACGCCTACAACCTCAACTTGAGCATTTAGTTCTACCCTTGGCATCAGCAAAACCCTTGATGTGAATATTACAGTGATCCAAATTATCTTGTCAGGCGGCGGAAATTGGAACTACAATTTACCTATTAGTTTTGACATTTCTATGCCACTCTTTGTTGACCACTAGCGACACCAACAAATCCCAAGATAAATTGGTGGTGGCGGTGTAACTTTAATGAATACAGCACGTACTAATATTTTATCTCATCCCCATTCATAATTTAATGGAAAATATAATAAATGTTTTGTATCTTCTGACAGCGTTATGCGAATTTATCATGAGCGTTTTTGGAATTACAGACTGAAACAAGTAAATAAAATGAGAGTATATTCTATTGGAATGATTTCCAAATATTGGAATACTAATTATATTCTCAAAGTCTAGTTTAAATAATTGGACAATTTTTACGCTTTCGTGTACGAATAGGTAAGACATTGATCACAGAATAATCAAATATTATTTTTTATATCGGCTGTCACCCCGGAAGTTTTTAATAAAATAATGTGTACAATGACACAACTCTCTAATCCCATATTATATTGTGGTTATATAAAGAGGTTAATATAAAATGCATGACTTACCAAGTAGCTCATTCCACGCAACAGTGTATACGCTGGAATCATTTCAAACACAGTAAGTCGGTATGTTTAGGTTCTTTTAAATTCTGTTAGATTAAAATTATTCCGGGGTTAAGTTAGGGTTAAGGCATACTTGACGGCTAGTCGTACGAACAGCGTAATTTATTGTATATTTTATTAACATTAAAATACATGGAGTAAAGTTAGTCATAGTTTAAAACTGATGCTGTCACTTTTATTTGCTGAATGAAAGACAGAGTTAGCATAAATTGTAAACCATGACTAACTTTAGTCCATGTTTTAAAATAAGGGGGAAAATTTATGATCAATTTCTGAGAGAGGTTACTGGTTCGAGTGAACATTTACTGTGGCATAAGGGCGTCAATCCACTACCACGCACGGACACGCGACGTACGTGCACTTAGCTTTGAATAAAAGGTTAGGTGAGATACGGCAACGGTCTGCACGGCTGCGCAGCTTGATAACGATATCAAACGAATAAAACGTGCCTAGACTCCCTATGCTCATCTGTCACTACAGGGTAGGGGAAGTCGGCCTAAACCGGGTATACTGCCTTGCCTAGAGCTGGCACTCGCTACTTTATACAATATTTTTTTACGAGCAAATACCCATCCAAGAAGGCATAGGATAGAATATAGTTGAATGAGGAGCTCGCTAGCGTATTGGCATAGCGCGCTTGGCCTGCGTTGCGTAAGTAAACTAAGCAATGTTCGCTAAGTCCGGTCATTGGAAGGGTGACCAAAAATTTATTATCTCGAGTTCCTCCGTGCTCCGAAAGGCACGTTAGACCGTTGGTCCCGGCTGCATCTGCAGTCGTTAATACCCACCAACCCGCACTGGGCCAGCCTGGTGGGTTATGACCCAATCTCCCTATATTCTTCCATCCATAGGGAAGGCCCGTGCCCCAGCAGTGGGGACATTAAAAGGGCTGGTGATGATGATGAACACCCATCCAATGACCAACCATTGCGAACATTGATTAATTTACGCAATACCAGGTCAAGCGACTGCAGCTTCATTTTCACCAAAGTGGAGCCGAGCGGAGCGGAATTGATTACAATGTCCGAAATCTCCATTCCCAATTATTTCCGCTAGCCATGATGCTAAAATGTAGCTTTATGATTTGAGAGTAATTTACCGGTTAAATCATACATACTATATTTCGCTACACAAGCAAGGTATGGAGAAAACGAAACTTGGTTGATGAAAAGTCATAAAAATTTCGAAACATAATCAGCTGATCGGGAATCGAACTCGTATCCTCCGCTATCCCGGCGGCTGCCTCTACCACTAAGCCAACCCTGCATCAAGACATAATTTTCCAAATTTTCGTGACCTCTTCTTTATAATAATTTTTCTACCAATTACTACTACTAATTTTTGTACACTTTTAGTTAAAAATAAAATAACGATCGGCAGGACACCCGTATTTAAAAGTAAAATAATACTGAAGACGTGGCTTGATGGGCTAGATCCCTTTGCCTTCTCTAAAAGAAAGAAAGAATTAAAACAACAAAAAACAAGTGCCAAAAAGGCGCCAATAGACAAACTTTGAGCGTGCTTATTCAGAAGCGGGATATTAGAAGTGCGGCGCGAGCGTGACTTCCACCGCCTGTGTGGTCCGCGCCTTACCCTGTGTTCATCAATTTGCTTTCCAGTCCACTTTGAATATATAAGAGGCGGCAATCCGCTTAGCCTTTATTTGATGTTTGTCTAAGCCACTCAAAGGAAAAACGCGAAGGAATTTCGACACATTCGGAAGAATACTATTTTTATTGCAGCACTTGAGGGCTGTTTGGTTTTGAAAATATTTTCCTTCGCAACTAGGTACAAGGTTGACGTTAAGTAACAACTTACTACCTTACTAAGATGGAGAAAACATGGTTTGTTGACAGTGTAAGTTTTATAGTGTTATTTGCGGGTTTACATAAATTATCTCCGTTTTATTTTTTGTTTGTGTACCGTGGCTAGACAAAAACAAAAACCTTTTAAGTCGACAGTCTTCTGATTTTCACATTATAAGGTATGGTGACGGCAGAGCAGCAGGGTTATTGTGTAAGCCGATTGTTATTTCTTTCTTCTATACGGCAGATTGATGCGACTTTTGAATACATCATCATCATCACCAGCTCTACAGGGTGAATTTGAAATCGGTCGACAAAATTTTACAGGACATTTTAACCGCCATAATGATCGTTATAGTAATAATTAAAATCGGATTGGAACTTTAAAGTAATAAAATACAAGAACGCAATTACTAGATTTATTAGTTGCAGTCGACGCGCTTTGCGCTCAATTGTACCCACAGCGTCTTACTACCTAGCCGCGCGCACCCGTCCGCTTAGAAACCCGCGAATTACGAATGATTTATTTAATTTAATTTAATATTAACAATTTAATTTAATATTTTTCTTAAAAAAATATATTAAATAATTATATTAAATTTTTTGTTGATTTAGGTTTTCAATCTGTATATTACCAGTTTCGAGTAAAATAAAACGAAAATATTGATACTTTTTTCGTCGACTTAGATTTATTTTTAAACTTCACTATTGTAATGTTTAATAAAAAAATTGTCGATTTATTTCGATTTCACTCTGTAGTGTAACACGCAGGAACTCGAGATAATATATTTTAGGTCCCCGTCCAATGACCGGCCTTAGCAAACGTTGCTTAGTTTATGCAATCGGAGGTCGAACGCGCTAGGCCACGGCACCATCAACCATCAAGCTCCTCTTTTGAATACGCGTTGAAGGAAACAATGACTGCGTAACGACGATAATAACTAAATTAATTTAACTCGGGGAAAGCTTATATCTTTAAATAACCAAAAAGTTTATTTCGTCCGGTTTCCCCGTGGTGCTTATTAGGATTATGGGGCTCAAAATTGTTTGAATAAGTACTTTAATCTCAATTAAATTACTAACTCCATTTCCGAAGTTGCTGTGTCCGCCCTTCTGGGCTATTAAGTGAAATAGCACATTCTAAAGCGAGTTTCGGCTTGGAAAGTAAATGTCCCATTTCACCCTTTTTTCGGTACATATTAAAAAAGTTCATGTTTGTTAATTTGGTCGCGTGTTTGCTAAATACTTACGCGCGTATACCTCAAGTTATTGAATGGATACAAAAGAACTTTGGTACACGCGGACAATGGTATGTTTCGGCAGAAGACGTAATGACAAGAATTGAGAAAGGGATGCTCGCATGGCTTGGTCACGTAGAAAGGAGTCAGTCTTACAAAAATAATTTATAAGTTGAAAGTGAATGGAGAAAACGGCAAGGAAATATTAAAAAAGCTCCTGCAATGTCACAAATCCTCGACAAAGTCAAAGTCAGAAGTCAAAATTCGTTTATCAATAATTTAGAGTAGAATGTTTCGCGATTCATGTGTTTATACTCATACCTATCTCCCCCCATTTTTTCCGATCACCTAAGATCAACCGAATAACACCACTGCTCTCAATACCCGTTAGGCCCGTAGGTTCAGACACGACCGGCCCCACTCTGGGGACCGACTCGTACTTCCAGCGCGTATGTACCGGCTATTTTTAGTCTGGTGAAGCGCTTGCGTCACCCCCCCTCTGGGGGTGATCGCTACAGATGACGCCTGTAGACCCTTCCCGGGTAAGGCAAAAAGGTGGTTTTAGTGGGTGCAAGTCCTACATATCCCCCCAGGACGGCCTCGGGGTGAACACATTAGGTTCCCACCTCCCTCCCGTGAGGGTCGCCCTTTCCAACTTCGGGCACAAAAAAAAAAACGCAGCGGATTTTGAGTTTGTATGATGTTGATATAGTAATAATAAGATTTTATAAGAAAGAAAAATACATTACGTTTATACCTAAGGTGTTTGCCGATAAGCCACCAAAATGGAATTTAGAGTCACGTTTCATCTAGTACAAGACTTGAGTAACCTCTTTGGGTACCTACTAAAGCCTTATATTCGATGAAACCTTATTATAAAGGAATCAGGTTAAGAAACTTCGAAGAAAAGCTATCGATAATCAGATTTGCCCAACTCATTATCTGTTTATGAGTTGCGAACCATAAGCCTCTGGCCACATTCATTAAGATTAGATTCGATAAGTCTACATTATGTCTGTTTCCATCAATAGGATTAAAAAGAAGAAAAATTATATTGGCATTAAAGGATAGTAGGTAGAATATCCATTTTATCAATGGTTTCTTACAAAGAATTTGAGTTTAAAAATAAATAGTTTTCTATTTTTCTGCTCTTTTCAATGTTAATCCATCTTTGGGGCGCCGATCGGTGAATGTTTTTGTAGTTCGTTGGGACTCCCCATTGGTGTGTCGGGTGCAGCTTAAGACCCAGCTTTCAATCTAGTTTTGGAAGTATAACTAATCTTACTAACACTAGCTTTAGAGTAAAAATTGTTACTACCAATGTACGAAAACAAAATCCTGAAATAAAGTAAAGGCGACTAACGGTAAAGAAAGCTATTACTAAATTATATATTACTAAATTAATGGGCAGCAGCATTCCTCATGAAATATAGCACCTAGCTGTATACTGCGATTTATGTGCCTGATAGATGTCAAAAGGCACGCCATGGGACCTAACTTTATTGGCGAAAAGTAGGTGTTAATCCACCTATGCCTACACCTTCGGGTATTACAGGTGATTTATGAAAGTATAGAAGTTTTATTATTTATAATATTTTTCTATCTTAAAGGATGGTGTATTATCACTGATAGTATCACTTCACGCTCACGTAATAAACCTATTTTTCAATCTTTTTGTCGTCCTATACACCCAGCTTGTATTAAAACCGTTATGATATCTAATGCCCATCAGCGCGATTTTTATGACGCTTTTTATTCACGTCACAACATAAAACCCCAAATGAAACCACCGCATCATATTGATCAGCACAAATAGCAATTAGCCAGCAGACTGCTCATGTCACGGATGAGGCGAATGGATCGTTTATGTATATTGACATCGTGTATGTCACGTAGATAAGTACACTGTGATGTGACTGGTATAACGAAACGAGGACGACGCTTTTTTGCGGGCAAGCCGGACGAAGTGGTAATACGGGTCATTTTGGAACAAAATAACTTTTACGGATTTATGTATACGACAAGACTCGAGATTTAATTACTAAAATGAAGTACTATTTCCATTTATTGGGCAAGATAAACGCAGTACATTGCTAGGTGTGGTATAAGAGTAACGCTGCTGCCCAATCCTTATCACTGTTTTAACCCTTAGTCGCCTTGTGCGACACCGGCGGAGATTTGGAGTGGTGACAATTGTATTCTGCTCTGCCGTCACCACACGGCATGAATGAATGTTCTGCCTTGATACTAACATAATGATCAAATGATTAAAAAAATCGGATAACGACACACGGTACTCCGACATTTCGACTAAAGCCAATAAATATGTCTTTAACTTTAGCATTCTCTTTCAAAACAACAAAGTAAAACAAAAAATGATAATTTATTGCTATGGCTATTAATTTTCTGTCAATCACTGATAGGTATCGCTTCACGCTGACATCATCAATCTCTTCATATCTTTTTGGTGACATGCCTGTCTTGTATCAAGAACCGTTATAAATTCGTTGTGCATCAAGTGTGCCAAGAGAAAAAATAGAAAAGTAGGTTGCTTGCGATTATTTATTTATTATAATGATTATTTTTACTAATGTTAATAATAATATTTTCTGATTAGCAACTAATAGCCAATGGGCACCCTAGAAAATGGAGAAATAAATTTGGCAGGCAGGCCGAGTGCCATAGGGAGCCGCCCGGAATACAGAACACGGGAATCCGATTACCGCATCAGGACAATAATTATTCAACATTTTCTGATTCCATTTTCTTTGTGATTTCTGTAAATTTCAAGAAACACTTTAGGCTCCAAGACTAGATTCGGACACCTCACACAATAAATAAATTTCTCTCTTATTTGAGGACAAACAAATCCACAATAGGTATTTGCAACCTTAATTATATATTTAGAAGTATCTGAGCCAGAAGGCTCATGGCAAGAAACATGTTTGCACCCAGACCGGATTAAAATTCTATTGCAAACAACTAGGCGTCAGTCCACTTCAAGAAAACATTTCGCGCCTAAATGTCCAGCGAGGATTTCTTTGGGTATTTATTGAATGTAATTATAAAAAGACACTTTAAGTCCCTCCCAATGTTCCCAAAGTTAATCTCGACTAAATTAGCTGTCCGGTTGGACAGAGACTGTCATTAAGAGGGCTAATGCCTGTCACAGTCGCGCTGATTAACTATCCGTAAAAGTAAACTTGTCAGCGACTTCGGGTGAACAACCGGGGATCGCTGATCCATTGATTTGTCAGTTTCAGCTCCAAAACACAAATAACGCTCCTTTGGTGCAACATTGACGTAATTAGTACAAAGATTTTGGTGGTTAGAAAAAGAATTTCGAAAAATTCCCGTATCAAGACCATAATTTTTCGAAATTCTTTTTCTAACCACCAAAATCTTTGTACTTATTTTTCTAACATTTATATAATGTTAAAATTAAAATCGAATAATTGACGTAATTGTAAAATTTTGTGTTTTCACAGGAGTAGGAAACAAAGATTAAATGAATTTTGAAGTATGTATCTATCTACTACTAAAATTCAACCACAGCAAAAACAAATACAGTAACAATTTGAAATAATATATTTTTCTAAGGGCCTGTTTCACAATCGACAAGTAAGTTCGTAGTAGCTTACTTTGCAGTTCAATTGCCATATATTTCATATCACAACTGTCAAATGATCTGCGAAGTAAGCTACTTAGAACTTACTTGTCGATTTTGAAACAGGCCCTTAGAGTACCAACTATTTTTTGCAAGTTTTTTATAATTTATCTCAAAAACTACTGGATTTCCTTAATTCCTTATTTTATTGTATTACTCAACGGTACGTATAGTTCACAGTGTCCGATACCGGCAAAGCATTTGCTAAAGTACGGCTTGAGACATCTTCTTTCAACAATCTCAATATATTTTGTAAAGGAGCTATTTCAAATGGCTCAGATAACGTTATTCAAGAACTACGAGCATGCTACGATAGAGCTACAGCCATACTACGAAACAGCTACAACAATCTTGTGAAAGTGCTACGAAATGACTACAACGTCTCACAAAATAGCTTCTACAACACTGATGTGGACAAAGTCGAATTTTGCTGAAAAGTGTGCTACGGTTATTTTTTACGAATAAAAGCTACAAGATTAAAGACAGCGATGAGTAATGGGCAGCAGTGTCACTCTTACATCACCTAGCAACATACTGCGATTAGATGCCCTAATGAGCCCTATAGATGGCAATAGGTTCGCCCTCTATTACGCGGGAACCAACAAAATTGACGAAATGTGGGTGTTAATTTACAGTGATTTATGTATAAGAAATAAAATCCCAATCGCTGCTTGAATATGAAAAAGCCACAGATCGAAAAGCTTTCCTTGCAAAACTGAGTCTTAATTCCATACATTGTCGTGACGATGCACTCCAGAAGTCGACAGTTTCACAACTCATCAGCGACATGTCTCATTAAAAGTGCAAGTTCGTTAAGAAACTTGAGCCAGACAACTCGATCTCTTCATTTGCAGCGAGAAACAAACCTAGCAGTGAATTCCACCAGCGTCAGATTAGGTAATCGGCTGTGAAACAAACATGAGCCTGCTTTAAGCTCCCAGTCCGTCTGAGAACTAATCCGCCGTGAAGCCAACTTATGTACTTGATACAGTCGAGGCGAAGTAAACTTGTTTTAATCTTTTTTCTTTGGACTCACTGTTTATAGTTTAGAATTACAATTATTTATTCACTCGCCTTAAGAGTGGCTAAGCCATGCCGCTTAAATTTTAGTTTACCAGAGAGAGAGAGAGAGAGGGTTTATCAGGTGTCCGTCGGAAAAAAATAATGTTTCTTTAATAAAAAGCACGTTATATCTGTTCTAAGTTTATCAATTATATTTTTACCAAAAACCAAACTCCGTTTTATAGTTAATAATTCTAAACGTAACAGACTGAATTATTTCATAATTTTAATAACTAGTACTATGCTTTATCATCACCAGGCTGTTAACGTCCCTATAGCAGCGGCCTTCTTTAGGAATGAAAGAATATAAGGAGAATGGGCCAAATACCATATACGCGGTTGCGCGAACTAAATAATGATCACTACCAACAGTCATTGGAAGGATCATGTCATTAATGGTCGCGGCTGCTTCTGACTTTAATATTCTTCAATTAGCACTGGGCCATCGTGGCCAGGGCCTCATTATCCCTATATTCTTCAATCCATAAGGAAGCCGGATACCCCAGCAGTGACGACATTAAATGGCCGGTGATCGACAAATATTTCCAATTGATTATCAATCCTAATTTGTTTCCTTCAAACCACATAATCGATTTACAAAGTTCAAAGGCATATTGAGGTTATCTGTCGTGTTTTATCTGTATATGCCCGAAAGCGTTAATTCACAAATACATATTATTGTAATAATAAGGATAAATCAGTGATGAGGAATGGACAGCAGCGTTCCTCTTAAATACCACCTAGCAATTTACTTCGACTTTTGTGCCCGATAAATATCAATAGGTTCGCCAACTAGGACTTAACATAATTGGTGAAAGGTGGGTGCTAGTTCACCTCTGCCTACCCCTTCGGGGATATAGGCGTGATTTATGTATGTATGTATATTATTGTGATAAATAATTATGATTTTTGCCACAAAATAATAGCTACCATATTACGTCTAAAGCAATAAAATTATAAAACGTTTGAGAAAAAAGCGAGTATCATAGAATGAGTTAAATCTTTGTTACAATAAAACTTATTGAACATTTTGTAGCACCTAAAAGAATACCATTTTCAAATTTAAATTTCCAAATAAAAAGTTAATGTCTACTTACAATTGCTTCGAGGTAATAAAGTTTTATTATTTGAATAGAACACAGTCTGAGTGTTAATTATATTCTGTGAAGTGTGAAAATTTCTTTTTTACAAAGTAAACGTTTCATTAATTTTGTTTATGCTTGGTATTGTTTCGTATAAAGAGCAGAAATAATATTCTTTGTTTGGAAAAAAATACACTATTTTGACGTGATTTCGGTATATAATTAGTATTGTGCTACAAAATAATATACGCGATGCTTGGAAAGGTCGGTTTCTAGTTAAGATTAATAAAGCGATGTTTTACTTTCTTAGGTAAAGTCATGTTTATAATATACCTTGTGTTCAAAGTCATCAACATTCCTAACGTATCTAGCTATCATATAATTGTAAACAATGTATTACTTGGTAAATATCTTAACACAAAAGCAATCTAGACACACTTACTGCCGCACTCAGAGACATCAATTACCTTTAATGAGTACTTAATGTCAAAAAAAATCATTTAAATCTAGACTATAGAATAGCGACTAGTTTTGATTTGTAATTTTTTGACATTAAGTACTCATTAACGTTAATTGACGCCTCTGAGTGCTGCAGATAGACTCAGAACTATTGTGTACATCTTTATTTGCATAACAACAGTTACAACATTCTATTCTATTCTCTCTTTCAATAATGTAAGTTCGTGTCGCGCTGCTCTGGCGGCGGAGTGCTGTGAGTGACGTCACGGTTGTGCCGTGTGACAACCCACGAATTTGTGCTATCAAGATAGTGGATAGTGATCGGCCAGTGTTAGTGTTGTGTGTGTATATGCCCACAGATAAATTGGAAAATCTTACGGAATTTACACATTGCCTCGGCACGGTAAGCGCTATTATAGACAGTTGTGACATGGAAGATGTTTTTGTTATAGGGGATTATAATGCCCATCCGGATGAACAATTTTATCATGAATTAATTAATTTCTGTAATGACAATGAATGGGCCTGTATTGACATTGAAAAGTTAGGTTTGACATCTGGCACATTTACATTTATTAGTGACGCGCATTGTTCAACTAGTTGGCTGGACCATTGCTTAGTAACGAAATCAGCTGTTTGCTTGGTGGATAATGTTTATGTAAAATATGACTCATTTTGTTCAGATCATTTGCCCTTAATATTAGATTGTAATTTTAATCTCATTCAACGAAAACTTAAAATTAATGACAATGAAAGCTTTACAAATACAAATGTTGTTTGGGGTAACAGGACCAAAGATGAAATTAAAATTTATTATAAAGAATGTCATAAAAGATTACGTGATATTGATTTTCCTATAGAGCTTTCAAATTGCTGTGATAAATTATGTAATGAGCCGACACATAGGGAAACAATTGAAAGTATGTACAGTGCTGTTATAACTGCTTTAAGCCAAGCAGCAGTCATCAGTCGTAGGTCATCGCGAATACAGCGGAAACTGAAGCGCGTGGTTGGTTGGAATAGGCATGTGGGTGATGCCCACAGGCAGGCCAGGCTCAGTTTTGAAACGTGGAGGCGGTATGGTAGGCCCACAACGGGTGTGATTTATGAGTCGATGCGTGATAGCAGGAAAATTTTTAAGTCGAAGTTGAGGTGGTGTCAAAGTCACCAGGACCAAATTAAAATGGATTTGCTTGCCCAACATCACTCTAAGCACGACTTCCGTGCGTTTTGGAAAGACACGAATAAGCAGAATCGTGAGCCTGGCCTTCCTGCGTGCGTCGGTGGTGTCAGTGGCAATAAACAAATAGCGGACTTGTTTCGTCAAGCTTTCACTGTGGACCCCCTTGGCATTGCCAGTGAAGAGTTGCTCGATGCTGAGATGCAGGGTGAAAACATGGTTATTAGATTTACTGCCAAAGAAGTCGCCAGGACTATTAAATCTATCTCAAGGGGCAAATCGCCAGGCCACGATGGTCTCAGCATCGAACATCTTCATCATGCCGGTCCACATCTGCCACGGGTACTGGCGATGCTGTTTACCCTCTGCGTAGGGCATTCGTATCTGCCGATCGAGCTGATGAGAACGGTTGTAGTGCCTATCTTAAAAAACAAAACAGGAGACTCATCAGATCAAACCAACTACAGACCGATCTCATTAGCAACTGTGGTTGCCAAGGTACTTGACGGTATTATGAACGAAAATCTCAACAAACTCATCACGCCACATGACAATCAGTTCGGATTTAGACCTAAACTATCCACTGATAGTGCGATAGTTTGCATGAAACATGCCGTGAGGTACTATACTGATAGGAGTACGCCAGTGTATGCCTGCTTTCTAGACCTGTCAAAGGCTTTTGATCTGGTTTCCTACAGTGTACTGTGGAAAAAACTAAGCCAAGCCAAACTACGACCTGAGTTAATCAGAATTCTAAAGTTTTGGTATGGAAACCAGATTAATAATGTGCGATGGGCGGGTTCTGTCGGACTCGTATAGGTTGAGGTGCGGGGTGAGGCAGGGGGGATTGAGCTCACCAACTCTCTTTAACCTATACATGAATGGGCTTATTGTTGCGCTGAGCAGTCGTCATGTTGGCTGTCACGTGGACGGTGTCTGCTTTAATAACATTAGTTACGCAGATGACATGGTGTTGCTGAGCGCATCAATAGGTGGTTTAAGGGAACTAATGGGTATCTGCGAAGCGTATGCTCGTGACCATGGCCTTAAATATAACGCAAAGAAAAGTGAGCTCATGGTTTTTAAGTCCGGGATAAAATGTCCGACAGATGTACCGCCGGTCGCACTAGCTGGCGTGCCTCTGAAGCGTGTACATAAATTTAAGTATCTTGGACATATTGTGACCGATGATCTAAAAGATGATGCGGATATTGAGCGCGAGCGGAGGGCGCTGTCGGTGAGAGCAAACATGATAGCTCGCAGGTTTGCACGCTGCACATATCCTGTAAAGATCACACTTTTCCGTGCCTTCTGCACCTCCTTTTACACGTGCAGCCTGTGGGTTAGACACACGCGACGAACGCTAGACTCCCTTCGCGTTCAGTATAACAACGCATTCAGGGCATTGTTGCGGCTGCCCCGCTTTTGTAGTGCATCGGGGATGTTCGCGGAAGCCCACGTGGATTGCTTCCACAGCACTATGCGCAAAAGGGCCACCTCGATAGCGCGGAGAACGCGGGCCAGTGGCAACAGCCTGCTAAATGTGGTTGTGGGTCGCATGGACGGCCCGTTCGTAAAACACTGGATGCTTTTACATGCACCTGTGCCGCACAGTTATTACTCATCTGGCGGAGGGTGGAGATAGGAAGTGTATGTTAGTGTTAACTGATATTTTAATTGTTTTCGTTCTAATTTTAATTTTGATTACTCTGTGTTCTGTTTTTATAATTATTATGTATGTTACTACCATTGGACTGTACCTATTGTCTGAATAAATGAATTGATTATTATTATTATTATTATATATCAATTAAATTTTATTTACATAAATGGTTTCCTAGCTCAATCACATTTTATTTATTCGTTGACAACATAATAGCACTGCAGCTATATATAGGTAATTTGTGTGGTATGAGTGTGTCTAGATATTAATGGACTCTACTCGAAATATATTATGTTGTATGTGTTAGTGTAATATGGGCTAGAAATAATGTATGTTAGTAAAGTATATCTACCTAAAACTAAACTAAAAAGCACCATGTATATCTCTGTTTAAAAAGCAAATAATTATTTCAGCTACCTATTTATATAGAGAAAAATGCAGCATATTGTCATAATTTTACATATTCCACTGCGATTAAAATGTTTCATTATATTCATTCGAAGTAACATTTAGCAAAATGACACACTTAAAAAATTATCTCGTCACTCTCGTTGAATACAATCTTTTATGATAAGTTTTGGATAGCACTCGACAAGTACCGTCAGCAACGAAAATACTTCTTCTAAACTTGCTTTTTCTGTGGAGAAGTTATGAAATATTTGACAGATCGTTCACTAGTTACTTTGTCACGGTAATGATATAAATAAACGTTAGATATCATAATGTTTTTTCTTCCTAAGACCCTATGTTTCTTAGAGAAAATTTATCGTTATTTTTGTTGGTTCGATTCCCGGTTCATGTAAGCTTTTTGAGAAATCTGTGAATGCACTTATGTTTCTTTTTAAAAATAAAGAAATGTTTTCTTTCAGGAAATTGAGCTATTTTAAAGATTTAAGGTACTTTCCCTCCATGCTTTCTTTCCACACTGTATAAATATATTCGTAGTACTGAGCGAGCTAAGTGAACGTGCTGCGGCAGCGCAGCAGCCGGCGAGTGCCAGTAAGTTGTGCTTTTATAGAAAAGTTACCAAACCAGTAAAAGTGATGAATTTCACAGTTTTTATCACATTTACCAATCAGAGTTAATAATTAAATAAATAAATAAATATTTTTACACTCACACCTATCATCTAGGCCAAAGTAAGTAGCCTAAGCACTTGTGTTATGGATACTAGATGATGGACATATTTTTATTATATTTATGTATATAAATGTTGAAAATATACTACACAACCATGACTCGGAAACAAACATTTGTGGTCATCACAAAGTTTGCCCCTACCAGGATTCGAACCCGGGACCTCTTGGTCAATATCAAGCAATCTGAGCATTTGACCAAGGCGGCCGTCAATTATAATATGATATAGAGATAAACATAAATCCGCCATTGTTCAGAAGAGGAAACCTTTATTATCTTTAATATACAATCATGATAAACGCTCTGCATATTAGAAGTTCGAAATTACAGACGCAAGTGTACTGCAGCCTTTATCACAATACAGTGGCCTAAACCAAACGCGTGAAAGAACACTCCCTCGGGTACCTTCGTTTTATTTATTTTACGAGTCAACGACCGCTATCGCGTAATGAGATCGGAGACTTCCTCGTTTTGGCACATGTACACAAGTTTTGATTACATATCGAATCCAATACTGGTGGAAAAGCAGGTTGAGCCATGAAATTAACTCGATGGTCAATTCGCAGAACTACAATGTTACAACATAAGAGTGTCCATATGTCTGCGATTGTATAAGATAAGCAATATTTGCTAGGGTCTGACCTTTATGTTATTATTTAAGTTCTATTTGAATTACATATAAACATTACTAATATATGAATGTTGATGGATGTCGAAGTAGAGGAAGACCACTGGAAAGGCGGATGGATTGTGTGAGGTGTGATATGAAGGTGATGGATGTGAATGAATAGGATGGCATAAGGGCAGGGTATAATGATTACTAATACAACGAATATAATAATATATAATTTTAATTTTTTTTTATTGGAACATGTTTTTGATTTAGAAGACACATTAATCGTTAGCAGTTGGTGCGGTGGTTATTGTTTCAAATTGAGTAGCTACATCAGTAGTGGTTCACGTGATCATTCTCCTATAATTCACCGGGAACACATGCAATTTCGACTCAATAGAGATAATGATGATATTCAGCAGATACATTGTTCACTTCCAGTCCTTTGTAAGTTGAATAAAAAGAATAAAATAAAAAGCTTTACTAAATCAAATTGATTGGTCCCAAAGCTACAGTCACAGTCGAAAGATCCAAGATTTTACGTGACCGCGAATCGGAAAGAAGTTTCTGGCTTCATAATTGCCGTAATTACTTATAATGAAAGCGAGCTCCGATAGCCATATTATCTGTGACCTCAATGCGAGCACATTCAAAGTTAAAGATGACTTTTAAGAACAATCCTGAGAGGTTGTGGTCAATTGATTAGTCAATTTGGACGGAGTTGGTTTTTATGAAATCAAATCACATTACTTAATTTCTTCTTTCTGCCCTGTTTACGTTTTATCTGGAGCAGTATGTTTCCTCTTCCATTAAGATTGGTTGGCCGTCATCAAGTCATCTATTTTCTTCTAATGCATATCATCCATCGGAAAAAGGTGATAGTGATGAATGAATGCATAGAAAAGTAACGGAAAGGACCATGTCGAGAGACCGATGAACGAAGAGTTTTTGGGATGACATTTTAATCTATATTGCTCAAAGTTTTAGCTTAGGTTTTACAGCCAGCCGCCTTTTTCACACCAACCCTCTTTGGGTATGCTGTTGTTGGTGGTTTGCCCTCCACCATTTGGGTGCGCTAAAAGTGCTTATTGATCAATTTCCCTTAGTCTACTTTTACGACACCCCTGGAGTGAGTGAGGGCTGGCACGTTCTACGTTATTTTTTCGCTCCCAGACCAGCATAGAAGTAAATTATGTATATGTGTGTATGTATTTATTTTTAAGTGACGACCAACGCTAATCGTGAGACTGCCAATATGCTGAGATAAGTATTTTATTATTCTTTCAATCAAGTTAAACCATCAGTCCGATTAATGATTAGCCATTACAATTTTGAATACTTACACCCAGGGCTTGAAACCGTTAGATTTTCTTTGTACTTCAAGCCACGTTAAATAGGTTTTTTATATATATTTTCTCTATTCTCTCAAAATTGTGTATCTAGTCTCTTTCTTGAGAACGGTGGAAAAAATATACTATCAATTATTAGACCGTTTATCGAGCAAGAGTCCCTATCCCATCCAAACAGATTTTTTTTGCAATTATGCTAATTGTAAATTGTCTGAGTAATTTCAATAGGGCTTGAAATATAAAGACTGAGCGTAGGCGTTCAAATATTTGAAGTTTTAGTTAAGTTTGTTTAATTTTTAATATTCAAGAGTGGTACGGTGTGATCGATAAAAAATTAAATTAGGGCCTGATATTTACTTTTTTTACGTTTACCTAAGGCCATTAATCTCGTCTAGAGTAGTTTATTTTTTTAATCTAAATGAAACCAATGAAATGAAAGCACCCTTGCATTTAAAATACAATTTTTATAAGACAACAATGAGTTATAAGCAGCAGTGGTCGTCCTATACCACTTAGATTCCCAACATAAACCTATTTGAAAACGTGGGTGTTAATTTACTTTTGCCTACCCCTTTGGGGATAAATAGGCGTCATTTATGTAAGTGTTAGTACCTTTGCATTCTAAGCTTAGTCTACATGTAACCTTTTTTATCCCAATCTTTACCAGTCCAAATTGTAATCTTAGTCATCATAATTCATCTGGAACATTGCTGACTTTCAAGTTTTATAAATCGCCTGAATCAACTTCCAGGGAAAAAACGACTTAGCGCCCTGTGATTAATGGTCCCCCCAGTGGAAATATTCATCATGCAATGTCTTCCGTGTGGTACGGACGATACCTATGGCAAGCACCCTTTGTATGAGTTGGCGAATGACTTCGGACGTCACTGATTAAAGGATGGAGGTGGCGACAGATCACAATACACTGGTTACCAACCAATCTTCCGCGGTTTTTAAGAGGACTGTGTAATACACTGGTCACCAACCAGTGATTGTAAAATGCCGATACGCGGCGTAAGTAATGCCTACATTTGCCTACATTTCCTTTTTGAATACTTGTGTCGAGCAATAACGTTTTCACTTCCTTAAAACTTTACAAAATGAGAAAATTTTCTAGAGTTTTTTGGTCTTTTTAGATTCAGTACATCCTAATCTAAGTATGTACATACGTTTTTCTTTTGTAATTAATTCAGTATATCATAAAGCTTATTTAATATTTTTATATTTTTAATATAGCTAATTTTTTTTAAATATTTATTAAAACAAATATCATAAAGCTCGAGGAAGTGTTTATGTCATAAATAAAGATATTTCTATGCGAGCAACTTTTATTGTAAGCATTTATTCGTAAAATTAAAAACGTACAGACCTAGTTTTATATCTTACATATTTATTACGTATCCAAAAATTATTAAAATTGGACTACGCTTTTTGTACCAGAATTTACAGCTTCACAATCCTCTTAATAACGCGAAATACAAGTTTTACTACTGGCAGCTGACCATTCTCCTCAGTTTGTTTTTTTTTTTATTGCTGTGTATTGTTTCTCTATTTCAAAAACGGAATTTAATACTACAATAAGGAACCACCGGATGAGTTCCCTGTAGCCGCGAGTTTTCGCTTTGTTCTGTCACCTGTCCATTTCAATTTACTTTTGCGCTTTTAATATTTATAGTTCTGAAATGAGCTCCTGAAGATCCAGCCGTGGAATTTAATAAAGGCTGTCATGTTCCAAGAGGAATTATTATTAACATGGGAATATACAGATATGGTTTTGAAAATAGTGTTATAGTATTATATTAGTAAACTATCACTATTTTCAAAACGACGCCGACGACGGTTTGTTGGGGATGATGGTTAGATCGCTGGCTATGTTGGTGATCAACAGAGACATTTTTCACACAATCCATTCATCGCTTCTTCGATCTTCCTCTCATTATAGGTCCATCCACATCCATATATTACTATAATATTTACATACATAGAAACATAAATCACGCCTATGTTCCCGAAGGGGTAGGCAGAGGTGAATTAACACCCTCTTTTCGCCAATTATGTAATAATATCTAGAGGTAAGAAAATTATATTTTACTTGGACTTTACTTTAATTTCCGGTAACCGAGCAGAGGTTGCACTGGATGCAAACAAAACTGCGTACAAACACATCGTACGAAGCGCGGCATCGCTCTAGTGAGACTTATTCAAACACCATTTAATTTTCCTACCGTTAAGTTTTTCCGGAGTCTTCATTGGGTTGTGACGGTGTGGTGACGGCAAGGCCGTGTGCGGACGGCAGAGTAGAATACAATTGTCACCACCCCAAATCTCTCCCGTGGGTGTCGTACAAGGCGACTAAGGATAAATCAGTGATAAGGAATGGGCAGCAGCGTTCCTCTTATACCACCTAGCAATGAACTGCGACTTTTGTGCCCGATAAATGGCAATAGGCTCGCCACCTATTACATGGGACCTAACATAATTGGCGAATCGTGGGTGCTAGTTCACCTCTGCCTACCCCTTCGGGGATATAGGCGTGATGTATGTATGTATGTATGTAAGTTCATTGGGTTTATAAAGTTACTCAAGTAAGTTACTCCCTATAATGTTTTCTTATATTTGCACAAGCACTACACATTTGAAATAAAACAACTTTTACGGATAAGACTCGCGCATAATTTGGTGTTTGGCATATTAATTATTTAACCCGACGTTTCGATCACTTTACAGTGGCCGTGGTCACGGGGGGACTAAAGATGACAGGTGTCCTCACAATCAAGTAATAATTAACTACCGTCATAATATTTGATATTTTAGGTGTTCCGATTTACACAAACAGAGCTTACAGTATCATTGTTTTTGGCAGTATGAGGACGGTGTTGGGATTTAATTATTCTAATAATTGGGTCCCAAGCAGGTGGTATGTTCCAACCATTATCCCTATTGAAGTTTGGATGTTTCTTGATTTCAATAGCTTCACGTATCATTCTAGGTATATATCGTTTCTCTTTAGAGAAGAATTGCGGAGAAGAATAGAATTTGCGGTTTGTCAAATCTTAAATAATGGTTGGGTCCGTCTAAGGCATGTTCACATACTGCAGATTTTGTTTCGCGCCTATGTTTCACATCAGCTATGTGTTCTTTTACCCGGGTCCCTATACTTCTCTTTGTTTGGCCTATATAAGAGAGTCCACAGTCACAATCTAGCTTGTAAATTCCTGCATCTTGAAGGGGGATGATACACTTTACAGGTCTTAGAAATTGGTTGATCTTCTTCAGCGGCTTGAAATAAGTTTTAATGGAAGCACGCTTCAAGATGTTCCCAATCTTGTCAGTGACACCCTTCAAGTAAGGTAGTACAGCAGGTTGACGTTCGACTGTTGCCGGTTTCACTCGACCTCTGCGACAGGGCTTTGGTACTTGCAGTTTATTACTCCGCAGTACTTGCTTAACATGATTTAGTTCTGATGCCAGGTGTTGACTGTCACAGATGCAGATGCCGTGTGCCAAACACCAAATTATACGCGAGTCTTATCCGTAAAAGTTGTTTTATTTCAAAAGTTACTCCCTTATTAATAAAACACAATTTTAACTAAATTGACTGAAAATAACTAACTAAAATCTGTGTCTTTTGTCAAACTGAGTTTACGCTGTGATGAAAAGAGACAGGTCAATGATTTAGTTGAAACAGTGTTTAGAAAAGATTTGTTATTATGAATATGGGGTCAAAATCTAATTCATCATCACCAGCCCTTTAATGTTCCTAGTTTAATGCTGGGGCACGGGCCTTCCCTATGGATGGAAGAATATAGGGAGATAGGTCTGGTATATTATAACTCCGCTAAGTTGATTTTCGCTTTATAATTAAACGCACAAAATTAACTCAAGTCAGTATGTTACAGATATAATGTTAGATAATTAGTTTGTCCTGATGCGGGCCTCGATTGTCATTAATTTTACCATAATTTGTCCGACTTTATCTTCTTTGTAATATTTTTTCTAACATTAATTATAATGTTCAAGTAAAAATCATATCATGAGTGAGTATGTTTGACTTGACTGCATCGGGTTCTCATTTTTAGGAATTTACAGACCTAAATTTCTTTTACCTTCTTTGATATATATTTTAGCATATATCGTGTTGAAATAACAAAAAAATATTTGGTATAATAAGACACCAGTTTCTGAGACTGCGCGTACCATTAGATATTTTTATGAAATAAAAAGATAAATCATATTCTATTCCGAAATGTTAGGCAGAGGTGTATTATTAACAACCACATTTCGCCATCTATTTGAGGTCCACCATGTAATAATAACCTATTGCCAATACCGGGCATGTAAAGCGTAATATTTTATATTGCTAGGTGTGGTATAGGACCGTTGTTTGCTGCCCATTACTCTTCGCTGTTTTAACACTTAGTTGCCTTGTACAACACCCGCGGGACAATCGTATAATGTATTAAAGTGTAGTAATGTTAAAATAATGTTACATAAAAATTAACAAATAATTTTGTATCAGAGGTAAGCTTATTTAAAAAGATCAGCAGTCAGCACACTCATGTTAATTACATCTCTTTTACTCTTTAGATTGCTTTAGTGAAAGACTCCTTGTCTTTCAGTTTGAAAGTAATTTGTGCTTGGCGGAGATGGGATTTATTCGCGGTAGGTATTATGTGCACAGCATACATTAGCGGAGCTTTTAGTGAGTTGGATTCATAGTTCTTAACTCGTATTTGCTCTCGGCTAGATTTATGGTTACGTTGAGCGGGCTACCGGAACCCTACTGGGGCACATCCGTCTCGGCGCCGGACGTTTCTAGTAAGATTAGTAGTACATACATACACAATAAAAAACAGAAAAACTCAACTTGGACGTCTGCCAGCAAAGAAAAGGTGAGTTGGTGTGAGTTTTATTTTGTTCTTACTTCTAGCTTAGGCGTCAGGCTATTCCCGATGGATCGCGCTACCAGATGAAATTAAAGATATGAATAAAAAATAAGTATAATATACTTATCCGCCGTCATCACAATGCTAGCTGTGTTTTGGTAACGGCGGAGTAGAATACAATTGTCACCACCCCTATCTATCCCGTGGGTGTCGTACAAGGTGACTAAGGGTAAAGACAGCAATAAGTATTGGGCAGCAGCATCCTCTT
This sequence comes from Cataclysta lemnata, assembly GCA_963931975.1. NCBI lineage: Eukaryota > Metazoa > Arthropoda > Insecta > Lepidoptera > Crambidae > Cataclysta > Cataclysta lemnata. The sequence goes on along the minus strand of OZ008349.1, from coordinate 11,364,343 downwards.
ATACCACCTAGCAATATGCCTACTGCAATGTATTTACCCGGGAATATTTAGCCGTGATTTACATACATACATAAATCACGCTTATATCACCGAAGGGTGAGGCAGATATAAATTAACACCCATTTTACGCCAATTATGTTAGGTCCTATTTCATTTCATCATGTGGCGAGCCTATTGCCATCTATAGGGCACGTAAATCGCAGTATATTGCTAGGTGGTATAAGAGCAACGCGGCTGCCCAATACTCATCGCTATCTCAACCCTGAGTCGCCCGCGGGAGAGATTGGCTGTGGTGACAACAATTATTGTTTTTTGCTCTACCGTCGCCACACGGCAACCATACTTGGGATTAATAATATGTGTAGAATATTTGTAGTTAAACAATGAGAGTAACCTAGACAGATACGGGAGTGTACGTGATCAATTTCAGCTGATAATCAACACGCCTAAAGGATCCAACTATCGCTCCGCGAGGCTCAACGATTATTCAGATGAGCCCGTTAATTATCGAATTTCCGAAGCCGCCGTCAAAACAGTCGACACATTCCCAAACTTGTTACGCCCCTATTTTCTCACGGCTAAAACACATTTTTGCGGGGTCCGGAAATAGCGGAGTATTCGGTTGATGTTGCGGATTATCGGGCGACAGTAAAAGCCGACCCTCGTCACATCACCTTCGTCTCACATTGTCACGAGAGCCGTCGTCACGGAAATATGCCTACCTGAGTCGGCCATTCAGGTTATACATTTTAGGCTTTGACCGCACTAATTCCGTTTGTGTGGAAATTCGTTCGTCTGTTGAACTTCAAATGTAGTGTAGTGTCAGGGCATGTGGTTAAGAACAGTTAATCAAGGTGCACCAATTATCTGAAACAGATGCTGTGTCGTGTGGTGACGGCAGAGCAGAATACAATTGTCACCACTCCTGTCTCTCTTGTGGTTGTCGTACAAGGCGACTAATAGTAAAGACAGCGATGACTAATGGACAGCAGCATTCCTTTAATACCACCTAGCAGTATACTGCGATTTTATGTGCCCTGGTAGATGGCAATAATTGTCATTCCATCACTCGCTCCGTTCATCGGTCTGTCAACATGTCCGTTCCTTCTCTTTTTTATACATTCATTCATCACTAGCACCTTTACGGTGTGATGGATGATATGAATCAAAAGGGATTGGATGGCTTGATGACGTCTGACCGATGTGAATGGAAGAGGAAACATACTGCGCCGACTCCAGATAGACTGGAAACAGGGCTGGGAGAAGAAGAGTGGTGTGATGGATGATATGAATCAAAAGGAAGTGGATGGCTTGATGACGTCTGACCGATGTGAATGGAAGAGGAAACATACTGCGCCAACTCCAGATAGACTGGAAACAGGGCTGGGGGAAGAAGAGTGGTGTGATGGATGATATAAATCAAAAGGAGAGTGAATAGCTTGATGACGTTTGACCGATGGTTGGTGATGGCTAATGTATAGAAAGTGCTAGAAAGGACCATGTCGAGATACCGATGAACGGAGATAGTGTGGTAGTATCGAAGTAGACATAACAACTAACTGCCGCACTCAGAGACGTCAATTAACGATAATGAGTACTGAATGTCAAAAAATGACAATTCAAAACTAGTCTCTATTCTTGTCAGGTCTTTGGTCTAAATTTAAATGAAATTTTTGACATTAAGTAATCATTAAGGTTATTTGTCGTCTCTGAGTGCGGCAGTAAGTATTTCAATATTCTAAGTCCATCAGCTGAAGTGGGCCGGCGTGTTCTCCAAACAAAAATTGTGGAAAATTTAACATCGAGCTAAGTTCTCAACAATAAACAGAGCGGACAATCAAGAATAGTCTGCTCGGATAAGGTGACCTTGGGCCACTTGTTCTCGTAACTTGGCGTAAACTGCTTAAGGCTAGGCTGCTATTGATATTTATCCAATATAAATATTTATAAAAGTTTTTTAGCTAACTTTATGGAAAATGTAAAATGAAATTATGTTTTTTTCGGGATGGGTTACGAATACAAAACTGTGTGGCTAACGCCTAGTTTCGCCTAGAACTTTCACATTCATATTCTATGAACATGGATAAAATTAATGATTTACTAATTCTTAGAGTCTCTTCAAACTAACGCAGACGTTGCGACATTGCAACGCACGTGTCGGGTTGTTGCGGCGTCTCTGCTGGGGCACAGGACAGTGTGTGTCGTCTGCGCTACGCTAGCGTAGCACTGTGTTGTTCATTTATCTGTTGCAGAGGAAACGCAGATCGCCAGCGATTTGGCGATTGGAGAAAATCGACCGTCAACCACATTTTTGTAATGAAATTTTCAGGTTTCAATGTTTTCAGTAGAAAATATCTACAATACGCGGGGGTCCTCAAGAGCTTTTCATTTACCTTGCAATTATTATAATACACGGTCCAGATTTTGGCAATACCCCTTTAACATACTGCGGGCCCTTGTCAATACTTGTACGAACGACTTGAATGTTTTGCTAGAATACATTGTTTCTCTACTGTAGTCCGACCAGTTTTCCCTCCTCCCCGCATCACCCGCCCCCGCTAACATCTAGAGTGCCCCGTCCCCGCCACCGTCTCTCATACCGCAGGAAGGTCGCGCACGAATTTTTCGGACTATAGCACCTGTTTTACCTACTTCCTATGACAAAAGATCCTTCAAACTTATAAAGAAAATGACTTCATGATGTGATCCGAATTTCGTTATATTGATTTGTAAATTTTTCTCTTCGTTTTCTTTATAATCAATTTACTTCACATTTAAATAAAGTTCAATCAAAATATTTTTTGATTGAACTTTATTCACACTTTCTGCAACTTCCCCTTAAGTGTAAATAATAATTAGGAGTTTAGAAAAAGAACTTTATCTTGTCGTCTCATACCGTCTGCTCTGTATTAAGCCTACCCGGCTTTTAAACACAATTAATTTTGGGACAAGTTGCAAAACTTATGCTAAGTTAAAATTACTTGCCTTGTTTAAGCCGCTACGGTCAGTTTTCACTTGACAACATTTTCAGAGAAATGATTTTTATAATTGTCATAAAAATCATTTCTCTGAAATTGTCATAATAATGTTTTATATTTCTGAGCATGAATTACCTAATGCCAACTATCGGACATGTAAATCGCAATATTACTAGATCGAACAAACAGAACGTTGCTTCTCATTTTTTATTACTTTTAATTTATTTACATAACGCTTAATCGCCTTATGACGCCTTACGACATCCGCGATAGAGATTGGGGTGGAGGCAATTTTATTTACTCTGCCGTCACCACACGGCACTCATTTTTCAATTTGTTTTCAATGTCGCCTAATTAGTCGGAAAAAAATGAAAACTTAAAGCTTATCGAAATTGCGGGCAATTGCTTTTCAGAGGTTCAAAAGCTACCCAAATACGTAGATACTTCTATTTGGATAGCTTTTAAGTAATTCGTTGACCAAATTAAAATATGTTGGGTACAGACTTCCACTCAAAATTAAATGCTGCGATATTGAATAAGCCGGCCAGTTTGAGAATCTAATTTATTTACTTAGTCAAAAGGGAAAATAATCTCACAAAAAGCCGCAGCCCATTCCTGTTTTTTTTTGTCGAACAGAGTCGCCGTTGAGGCGCGTGTATGTATCGTGTCTAAAAATATCTGTGACAGTGGGACACATTGATGGATGGAGCCGACACTGATCGCAGTGCTCAGCTGAGTATTTTGTTCTCGGAAAATGGACTCCTATGTAAACACCGCTTGGAGCGATATTTTGTAACAGGAATTGGGTGTGATAATTGGAGAATATGTACTATCATACGGCCAGGGTTAATTCAACTTCAGCTAGGATTAAAACTTTTGTTCATACAGAATGACCTATATTCTTCCATCCATAGTGAACGCCTGATAATGATGGACGTCCTCAAAACATACATAGATGTAGTGGGAGTGGAGGATATGTGAAAAAACACACTGTTCCGACCCTAACTGCCGCACTCACAAACGTCAATTAAATTTAATGAGTACTTAATGTCAAAAAAAATCATTTAAATTTAGACCATAGACCCGGCAAGAATAGAGTGCTAGTTTGAATTGTCATATTTTTGTATTAAGTACTCATTAACGTTAATTGACGTCTCAGAGTGCGGCAGTAAATGAAATGGACAATGATGATGGCGAACGTCAAGTCGCAAAGATACCACCTGATGGAAGAAACCTTATCTAAGTAACAAAAACATATACAAGAAGTAAAGCTGATGTATGAAGCAGTAAAATGTGGTAGCACAACTTTCTGGGTAGGTAATTAATTTACAAGTTAATGTAAATCTAATGAAGACAGTTAACTACTACGCTAAGCTGGTGAATTCTGAAAATGATCGATGGCCGTAGTTGGTCTAAGTTTCTATCTTGGCTCGACAAGTATTTGGCAATTGAGACGTCTGCCCATCTAAGTATCAGTTTGCAACATTTTACTCAAATTAATGCCTACGTAAAAACTTTTTTTGACGATGATTGGTCACGTTACTACGCCCCACATCTGTGTGCCAGTAGAGCTATAGCAATGTTTGTTTAATAATTACATAGTTATGATTGTTTATAGTTTATGCATACCGGTTTGGGGTGGAGCAACAAAAATGAAATGTTAGAATTAGAAAGGGCTCAAAGATTTCTGTTGAAAGTTAGGTACTTTAAGCTGCGCCGATTTTCGAATAAAAGAAAATCTGTAGTAGCCTATTCAAAACCGATTAAATCAGTTTTTGCAAAGCGACAGTACAACACCTAATCATCCCGTCTGTACAACGTAATAAACGGAATATTGAACATCTATCCAAAGAAGCTCCACGATTGTAAAAAGGTTGTACAAAGTTGGCTTAAACAGTAAACATATGAAGATACTGAATCCCTTCTGGAAGTTATAAAGTAAATACAATAGTTATATATGTACACACAAGCAACCACACCCACACGAACACACACACACACACACTCTAACACACAATTTAAGTAGTTAATATGTGCTTATAAACTATTATTATATAAACTACAACCTTGTATGTTAAAAACTCAATCCGATGTATTATGTTTTAGGAAGAGGGGTAGCTCCTAGCACAAGTTTTCTATTAAACTTAAAAGGAGCTGTCCAAAAACAATATTGTATCTTGTAGTTTATGCAGTATATTTTCGGTTTAACTATAATTATGTATAATATTAAAATTAGTCCGTCACCTAGTATCCATATCACAAGTAGGTACTTACGTATGTTAATTACTTTGAGCTAGAAAAAGCTAGATGATATGTGTGAGTGTAAGACATATTATTTATTTTATTTATCATCTGCTGCTGTATTTTGCTAGTGACTTATGTTACGCCGCTTATGTTTACCTTTTGCCTTTTATAAGTAAGCGAATAAAATAATTTCAGCTCTCCTACCTGATATTATTCGATGCCAACTAAAGAGAGAAATGCTGATTGAATTCATGTAGATAGAAACTTTGATCGGGGCCTTCGCCAAACTATTCATTCGGGATGTAATTATCTTAACTATTTGACGGCCAGACAGCTGCGGCCGAATACTTGGTAGTTGGACTAAATTGATTAAACCTACCTCTCTTAATACGAAAAATATTACTCTGTGGGAGCAAAGGTATTGGTCGGAACCAGTGACAGCAAATAGACATTTTTTAGCGTTCCGTACCCAAAGGGTAAAACTGAACTCTATTAGGTACTAAGACTCCGCTGTCAGTCCGTCCGTCTGTAGCCAGGCTGTATCTCATAAACCGTGAGAGTTAGACAGTTTAAATTTTCACAGATGATGTATTTTCGTTGCTGCTATAAAAACAAATACTTAATAATATTAACATGGAATTTATTATATTACATATAATTCATTTCAATCGTCAAAATAGAAAACCATACACTTAGACAGTTTAATAATTAGAAATAATACAGAGTATATTTCGATTTGCGTGATTGATAGATGGCTATAGGATCGGCCCCTATCATAAGGCCTAACATAATTACCTAAAAAATGAATGTAATAAATACCTATAGTCTAGCCAAAATTAAGAAGGGTAAGTTACTAGACAAACTGCCGCACTCAGAGACGTCAAATAACGTTAATGAGAAAAAAATGACAATTCAAAACTAGTCGCTATTCTTATCGGGTCTATGGTCTAGATTTGAATGAAAATTTTTGATATTAAATACTCATTAAAGTTAATTGACGTCTCTGAGTGCGGCAGTTTGCATAGCAACTGAAAGATATTATCTTGATTTAAAAACTATCGATCATCCATCCTCTTTACTCAGCAAACATAGATTCCTATTCTAAGACCCAAGTGTATCCACGTAGGTACCTGAATCTAGATTATATGTGTTTCGTCAGAATACAAACGAAGTGAATTGCAGATTTATTTACCCAACGTGCCTGTTTAGCTCTTATGTAGTCTGGAGCGGGTTTCTGAGCAAACTTTTTGGGTCCGGGCGTATTGTAATGACTTCCAGGGTAATCTTGATAAATGAGAACCTTCTAAAAATCTTATCTTGTACACTAGTTTTTTAAATCCCCTTAGCTCTATTGCCTACTACACTGTCTACTGTATTTTTGTGTGACACATATACATAAATTAAGTTCGCGTTCTGACAATTTGTCGCATGTTACAGGATAATGCAATATTCAAACGTATAATGTTATTAAGCTGCTATGATATTACGATTTCTCGATATTCTTACATACTATGTGAGGATATTGTTCATCTCCATAAATAACCCAAAATATGCATATTTTTCGTACTTTTTCATGTCGTTAATCTGGAAGATGCGGAAGTTACGTTTCTCGAATAATATGGAATGTTCTATTAAAAATACCTTTTTCGCCAACATCCTGTGTCAAGGCATCACCAACAAGTGATTCCTGTCATAACAAAACATTACTGTCATCATTCATAAGTACTAGAGATGTACCGAACAAAATTTTATCGATATCGAAATGATTCAACGCCTTATTATTTTTGCAGGCAACAATGAAATGAAAGGGCGACTGTTTGCAACGAATAAAATAACTTGGCAGTAAATAAAATATTTTGGTGAAATTTATATAAAATAAACCTAAAACATGAGTTTTTACAGAAACGTGCGCCTGAGCTATATGTACTTTTTTTGATCATTGTATTATCAATGAAGATGGATGAACATAAAAATATAGGTATCTCGAATTCTTAATAGTCATACCCAACGAGGGTCGATGACGGCGGGCTATAAAACCATAGCCAGACCCTAGAGTAATATAGATTGGTATGTACCTATTCCAATCACCTGCTCCGTTCTTCGGTCTCTCGACATAGTTCTTTAATTCTTTGCATTCATTATTATAAGCACCTTTTCAGTGTGATATATGATAATAATATGAATAAAAGGGAGGCGATAGTCTAATCAATATAATTGCAGCCGGATACATACTGCGCAGACCTCAGATAACTTAACAAGGCAACAAGATGAGTTCCTCCATGCTTCTGAAGGCACGTTAAACCTTTGTTCGCGGCTACATCTGTAGCTCATAATCCTCTGGGTCTGAGTAATGGATTTTGGCCCATTTTTATCGTATTATTTGATCCATTGCAAATCCCCGTGGTCCTGTGTAGTGTAGTAGGGAAATTAAAACTATGACGATGGATATGCTATTCCAGTTAGCACGTTTCTTCTCGTTTCCATCGCCTTGGTTCAATAAACTGCTTCTCAAGTTACAAAAAGTCGGATTTTTTTAAACAAAAGCCTTGCCCTTCGAACGACAAATTACTTAAGCCCCAGCTTGTTTCAATTTCTTTGGGCCGCTGGCATTAACTTGATTAAGGTCTTGTCGGCACTTTTTATTTGTCAGATTCAACGTAGTTTATTTGACCTTGATTGGATTGCAATTACACAGTTCTAATTATGACACCACTTGCTACACGTTCTTACACGTTTTCCAAATGTTTATAACATACATACATGAATCACGCCTGTATCCCCGAAGGGGTAGGCAGAGGTGAACTAGCACCCACGTTTCGGCAATTATGTTAGATCCCATGTAATAGGTGGCGAGCCTATTGCCATTTATCGGGCACAAAAGTAGCAGTACTATTGCTTGGTAAAAGAGGAACGCTGCTGCCCATTCCTCATCACTGATTTTTCCTTAGTCGCCTTGTACGGGAGAGATTTGGGGTGGGAACAATTGTATTCTACTCTGCCGTCACCACGCGGCGTTTATAACACTTTGGTCAAACTCAGTTTGATTCTTCAACTTGGGATGATTTTGATTATAAATTTTGATTACAAAACATGTCAGAAAAATGAATACAAAGTAAAAGGGGTTAGAAAAATATTCGAAATATCCAGGTGCGGGAATCATGAATGCCCGTTGGTCGAGTAGATTGTGGGGGCCACGGGTTTGAAATTCGGAAAATTTTCTGACCTCTTATAATAATAAAATGTGTTTATAACTTAGACGACCACAAATTGAGCATACTTTACACTACTCCAAGCTCTTTGATGATGACAGGTTGCTTAAATCAGGCGTCATTTGGTGGTGGCACGTGTATCGTGCCGCGTAGCCCACATTTAGATTTGCGACCCCATACGTCAACAGTCTAACAGCCACATAAAGCTTCGGTCCCACTGTCAGCTATTACGCTACTGCTAAAAGGAATTGAGCAATAAAGAGACGAGCCGTATCGCGACGGGTGTTTAAAAAATACGACGCCATGAAAGCAGAATAGCCCAGCTTACTGATATTAAGGCCATGAATGCAAATAAAAACTACGATTGTGACGAGCACCGAGACATTAAACGTGATAATGCGTGTGCACGAAAGAGTTTCTGACGATACATTTTTGTCTCTGTATTTTGCATACCTCGCTCTATGGAGGTAAGGCTCAGGACACACAGGCAGGTTATAGAGCTTTGGGGAAAGCGGGATTTTTATTATTATCAATCATACATTTGCGAACCAGTTGATAAATACCCTTCAACTCAACCGCTTAATTTAGTCTATTTGAAATATGCACAATAATACAACGAAGAAAGCAGAATTATTAAATATTTTTATATACTACTTGGGCTCTTTTTAATAATTGACGTAGGTATTTGTCAAAATATCTAGAGCAACTCGTATCCGGTATAATTTAATATTCCATTATCAATTCGCCAAACCTGCTGAATTGTTCTTCCCCTCTCTTCCCCTATGGGTTAATTTAATAAATCATCATGGGACTAATCAGTAATTTAATTCCCAGAACACCATATGTTCCGCATTGATATTTCACAACCGAGCGCCTATACAGTCACGGGAGAACAATGAAAATTTCATCACCTGCACCATAATATTAGTTGCGGAAATATTGCCACCCGTTTGTTATAAGGGGAACAGATTTACGAACCTTTTAGTAAACAACTGTATGCAGCCGATGAATTATTCATAAGCGACATTGTTTTGTTTTGTCGCCAATTTATGAAGAGTTGCAAAATGTTGTTCTGTTACAAAAATTAACTAGTTGTTTCGAAGAAAAAAAAGGTGATTGTATAGTAGACAGTATTTTTAACGATTTATATATGCATCGATATTGGAATAATTAATGTAATTAAGGCGAACACCATCCTACTTCACTTTTCTTGTGTTTGTAGGACACATGAACATTTACAACTAATACTAGTGTTCATCAAATGTAATATCAATAATTCTTTTAGAACTTCTACAAATCTGTAAAAAGGAAAAATAAAGAAATCACTTGTCTATGAAAATCATGGAATAATACAGAGGTTTTAAAAACTCGTGTCTACTGCAACTGCCTATAAAATTAAATATCATCGAAAAACAATAATGTCTATTCGATTTTAATTTTAACATTATATAAATGTTAGAAAAATTAGTACATAGATTTTGGTGGTTAGAAAAAGAATTTCGAAAAATTATGGTGCCATAATTTTTCGAAATATACCATATATTTTCGAAAATTCTTTTTCTAACCACCAAAATCTTTGAACTTCAATAATGTCCTTTTTAACCTAACACCCTTAAGCAATCCTTGGCAGCTCAACCGTGAAAAGCCTTGATTAATTAAACTAGAATTAATATTCCATTGCTAATGATAATTCAATTTAGAATTTGCGGTATGGCTGGACTATTCATCAATCTTACCTTGAATTTAGTTTAATAAATTTCATAAATGTTCGAAATAATTTACCTTTAGATTATTTTAGTAGGTAGTCATACCAACGAGAGCACTAATACTTTAGTACCTACAAATCAAGCCTATTCCCCGGAGGGGTATGCAGAGGTGAATTAACACCCACATTTCGCCAATTATGTACGGGGCGAGCCTATTGCCGTCTAACGGGAACGTAAGTCGTAGTATATTGGTAGGTGGTTTAGAGGAAAGCTGCTGCCAATTATTATTATTATTCATCGCTGTCTTTACCTTTAAGCGGGCAATTGACCTCGCTATATGTTTGTGCGACGTTTGCCTAGTTAGACCGTCACAGTCAGCCTGGTCTATAGAACCGGCGGGCATATCTGAAAACATGCCCGTCTAGTAAATTCCCCGGTTTAGTCGCCTTGAACGACACCCGCGGGAGAGATGAGTCATGACGTCACTTCACAGCAAATACCGTAGTTGTGGCTTCTTATATTGCTTAGACGGTATAAATAAAACGTAATAAAGAACTTACTGCGATGACAGGAGCAGCATTCGACACCAAATTACCGCCATTTGTGGGATCTCAACGCTAAATTGACCAAATTAACTAATTGCGAGTATTCTGTTTGTCAATCCGAAACCATTCGGCCGTGAGGTGGCTAAGTCGCCGAGATTGGAACGGACAAAATTTTCCTTTTAATATATTAGACGAATGACAAGACCTGCATCAAATGATGTTTAACTTATATTGCTTTCGTAGTCTTTGTTATGAATTTCCAATTATGTGACCCTAATCCATATCTCTCAAATTAATATTTAATTTACTTGTACACTTTTGAAATAAATCTTAGGTAAAAGTATAAATTAATGTTAAGTAAGAGTAAGATTCATGATATGTATGTAATTATAAAGGTAGAAAATAACAAAAAAAGAAAAGTTTGCGATTTCTATAGATTCCAAAACACAACTCACGCTCATACATTCTCTAGTAACATCGGACTCAATTCGGAGAGAAAAATCTGTTTACATCACTTCTTGAAAAAGGGTTCTATCTATTGTAAATCGGCGATACAAATCTCGAAGCAAGTCATCGATTTCCCTTATACCTGACAGAAGACCTAAAGGGGTAAGAAATTGAGACATTTCGTTCCATCTGAATAATGCATCGACGAATAACTCCAGTTGAATGTGACGTCCGCTGAATAGCAAAGAGGTTTCAAACTTATCTGGAAATGGTCTTAGGATTGTGCATACGTAGGTATGCCAAGGTATTCACCGTTCGAATATTACAATGAGAGAAATAATCTTTTGAAATACACACACAAATCATGCCTATATCACCGAAGGGGTAGGCAGAGGTGAATAAAACTATTGCCATCTATCAGACACATAAAATTGCAGTATATTGCTAGGTGGTATAAAAAGAATGCTGCTGCCCATTACTCATCGCTGTCTTTACCCTTAGTCGCCTTGAACGACACCCACGGGAGAGATGGCGGTGGTGACAACTGCTCTGCCGACACCACATTTTGAAATACAGTCTTGTCAAAATGAGATGAATTGTACATACATACATACATACATAAATCACGCCTATATCCCCGAAGGGGTAGGCAGAGGTGAACTAGCACCCACGTCTCGCCAGTTATGTTATGTCCCATGTAATAGGTGGCGAGCCTATTGCCATTTATCGGGCACAAAAGTCACAGTAGGTACATAGCTAGATGGTATAAGAGGAACGCTGCTGCCCATTCCTCATCACTGATTTATCCTTAGTCGCCTTGTACGACACCCACGGGAGAGATTTGGGGTGGTGACAATTGTATTCTACGAGATGAATTGTGAAGAAGCGAAATGCATTACATGTTGGCAGTTATACTATATAGCCTCGTTAAAAGTATATTCTATTACCTATACGTTGAACTGCAGCCACTCACTTAAATGCAGCCACTCACTTAAATGGACAATTTTTATTATATGGCCTCAATAACTTAGCAGCGGTCTAAGAAAAATGAAATCTAAATTTTTCAATTCGGTCGCAGGAATGCAATTTTCACTGTTTGACAAAAATTGTCTGATAATTGATACTATTTTCTAAGTAACACAATCATCCTGGTTAAGGAGCTAATGATGCACTGAGTACAGAAATAGCGGATGTAAAAAACAGTTCGCCCCAATCTAGTACAGACAAGCAAAAAAGTGTAATCTGCTCCGAGACATGATTAGCCGTGCATTTTGACCTTATCGATGTGTAGATACTTTTTATACGAAGGGACGATGTCCTATTAACAAATAATGAAAATGGTAATTAAACAATCCTGTATGAAAATCGATTGTAAAAACAAGTGATATACTACAAATTCAAAAGTAATGTCAAACACCGAAATTTCAATGATATTTCCGAAATGTCAGTTACTTACTCTTCTTCTTCCTGCCCTGTTCCCAGTCTATCTGGGGTCGGCGCAGAATGTTGCCTCTTCCATTCATATTGGTCAGACGTCATCCACTCACTTTGATTCATATCATCCATCACACCGAAAAGGTGCTAGTGATGAATGAATGTATAGAAAAACAGACGTATTCGGTGAATTTTACGAAACTAGGACAGCATTATAATAAGGGCCTGTTTCACAATCGACGGGTAAGTTCTGGATAGCTTACTTGGCAGATCATAAAGCTAAGATTGGATTGCATTATTCATTCTGTAACAAATTATCGCCTTGTCATAAGAATTGCTACTCCATTATACGTAACCTACTGGCGCTAACTGGAAGTATTTTTATATTGCAATTTGCAGGGTGTATTATCCATATCTGAGATCGGTATAGGTACAGTCAAACACACAATAAACAAATTTAGAAAATTCTTATTAAACCTTACTTTATTCAACTTCAAGTGTTCCATTTTTATTTCTATTTATGATTACATAAGTTCTCATTATTATGGTTGGTTCATAATTTTTGCGTAGTGTATAATTTATGCCCTGAACTTGAAATAAAACAGTAAGGAATTATGCCTAACATGTTTATCATTTAATTTACATTTGAAATGAGACCCCTTTTACGCTCGTAATTTCAAAAAAGGAGAAAGGCAGCCATTTATTGTGGTGAAAACATAAAATTACAATTTGTTTTGTAAAATGCAAAAACATATTTTTGCTAATTATAAAGACTAAATTGGGAATGTTCTTCTGTAGTTTTTATAATTTGCTTGATTCTTCGCTTCATCATTAAACCTGGCGACTTTTTATTTACTTTTTGTTACGTGATGAAAAACATAATAATATGAAGTCATACATGTAGTATAAACTATTCGATTTTAATTTTAACATTATATAAATGTTAGAAAAAATAGTACAAAGATTTTGGTGGGTAGAAAAAGAATTTCGAAAAATTATGATCTTGAAAGTTTATAAGAAGTTTATAAAGCAAACCCAAGTTTAACCGAATGCACGGTATTTGTAAAAATATCTGCTTTGGAATGTTTTAAATTTATTTCTACATTGCGAGGGTACCCGTTGGCTTACAATGTGAAGTGTAAAGGTTAGAAGAATTTCGGCAAGTTAATTAGTGTCTTGGGTGGCCGAGCGGTCAGGCACCTGCCCGGATAGCAGCGGACGCGGGTTCGATTCCCGCCTCAAGATCATAATTTTTCGAAATTATTTTTCTAACCACCAAAATCTTTGTAAATGGCATATTTTTATGGTGAAAATTTTTAATTTTGTGTTGCGGTTTATTCTAAATATTTAAAACAAAGAAAGACATTTTAACTAAAATGGGCGATGTTCTCGACTACTTCTTATTTCATTTCCAACTACAGATAAGATAGATGCTTTTTGTAGACGGTCTGGGCCTTGTGAAGGCATAAGTGAAGAATGAGTGTCTTGCATACGTTTGAAAACGAATATTAATATTATCCTCGCTAGCTTCGTTGTCTGCTCCTCAAAGAGGCAGGAAGAAACAAAAATACCACCTACCGTTATGCACGTCGGCAGACAGTGGAGATTTCTTTAGACACCTTTTGTGATCTTTTATGCTCATGAAAGCTTCTTTGTATTTTTGTGTACAAAAAAATATTAAGTAAATAAAATAATGTAATAGTTTTATACACGAGAATAATTATTCCCACATAAGAAAAGAACTAAGAGATTCCCTGCCGCTTTTTTGCCTTTGTTTTGTTAGATAGAAATTTAACTTTAACTTTGATTTAGATTTGAAAATGTGCAATCAGTGGCTGCCCGAAAACATAAATCACGCACATATCCCTGAACGTAGGCAGAGGTGAATTAACATATTAACATCCACGTTTTCCCAATTAGGTTAGGCCCCGTGTAATAGGTGGCGAGCCTATTGCCATTTATTGGGCACGGAAATCGCAGGACATTGTAGGTGGCATCAGAGGAACGCCACTGCCCATAACTCATTGCTGTCTTAACCCTTAGGGCCGGTTTTTTGATGCATAGTTAACTGTTAACCAATTGTTAAAAATTGTTACTTATCTTTAAATATCCCTGATATTTAACAATTAGTAACAATATCAGACTGATATTTATCCATTAGTAACTAAAAATGTTATTAATGGTTACATATCAGACTGATATTTAGCAATTAGTAACAGCTTTTAACAATTGGTTGAGTTAACTATGGATCAAAAAACCGGCCCTTAGTCGCCTTGTACGACACCGGTGGGGAGTTGGGGGTGGTGACAACTACATTCTGCTCCGCCGTCACCACACGGTCGAAACCGTTTTCTACAAGATTCCATCATTGTTCTTTTCTAACGGCTGAATTAAGATAAAAGCCACATTACAGTCGTTTGCAATTAAAATCACGTCCAGCCATAGCAACAGCCCCCAGAAGAAGGAATAAAGTCACGTAAACCAGAATTACGTGAGGCCGCCTTAAAGGACTCGGACACAATTTATGTACAAAACATTGTTTAGTTGTTGCGCTGGGCATTGAAATGATTTGAATGGATATTACATACATACATTCATAAATCACGCCTATATCCCCGAAGGGGTTAGGCAGAGGTGAACTAGCACCCGCGTTTCGCCAATTATGTTAGGTCCCATGTAATAGGTGGCGAGCCTATTGCCATTTATCGGGCACAAAAGTCGCAGTACTTTGCTAGGTGGTAGGTATAAGAGGAACGCTGCTGCCCATTCCTCATCACTGATTTATCCTTAGTCGCCTTGTACGACACCCACGGGAGAGATTTGGGGTACTACGATATTACATACACACATACATAAATCAGTGGCAACTATATTGTCATCACCAGCCCTTTAATGTTTCCCCTGCTACGGTACAGGCCTCCTCTATAGATGGAAGAATATAGGGGGAATGAGCCAAAGGGAAATAATGCTTAGAAATATTTTTATAATTTAAAAATTATAAAAATCAACAGGACTAAACACGTTATCTCACCTCGGATGACCCCAGGACTTCTTAGATGCTCGCGACACAGGGACAGATTGCATGCCAAACTGAAACAAAACCCAAACGATGAAATGTTGAACTTGACATATCGTAGATACAGAAACGTCTATACCCAAATTGTTAGAAAAGTGAAGCTGAACTATGATAGAGGAGAATTGCAAAACAGTGGTAAGGACTCGAAAAGACTTTGGAAAACAATCAAGAAGATATGCAACACCAAAACTAACGCCACGCAACCCTCAGATCTACTTTCAACTTCAAACAGCCCCTTAGAATCCTTAAATAAGTGTAATGCCTTCTTCTCATCTGTTGGTCAGAACTTAGCGAACAATCTTCTCTCTCTATCCAAAGAATTTGAACTTGACCTTGTGTCCAAAATCAAACCTACCAACGTTTGCATGAACTCATTATTATTTCTGGAACCAACTGATCGAGATGAGGTTCTTCGCATCCTAAGTAATCTCCGAGCTAATAGTGCGCCAGGAGCAGATGGGATATCCACTGCCTTTGTAAAATCCGCCAGAATCGTACTTTGCGAACCCCTGGTTTACCTGTTCAACCTCAGCATTGAAACCGGTTGCTTCCCTCAATCATGGAAAATAGCATCAGTAACTCCAATATACAAAAATGGTCCCAGAGATATATCTGGCAATTATAGACCGATCTCGCTTCTCAGCGTCTTCTCCAAGATAATGGAAAAAAGGCTCACCAATTTCATCGAGAAAAACGGCTCTCTTTCTCCAAGACAATTTGGTTTCAGACGCTCTAAATCAACGGAGCATGCTGTCACAACGTTGACGGAGCTTATCGCTAATGACCTGGATGAAGGCCTCAAGTGTCTAGGAGTATTCCTCGACAAAGCAAAGGCTTTTGACACAGTGTCCTCAAATATCTTATACCGCAAATCAGAAAATTTTGGAATTAGAGGACTAGCACTCGATTGGTTTAAGAGCTACCTATCCGACAGGCAACAGTGACCTGCTTCCGATAACTTTTGGCTCTGGCGTTCCACAAGGTAGCATCTTGGGCCCCACTCTGTTCTTAATTTATATTAATGACATTCTTGATCTAAAGGTTCATGATTTTGAGATTTTATGCTACGCTGACGATACTGTGGTTCTTTTTAAGGGTAAAGATTGGGAAAGTACACTCCGCAAAGCAGAAACTGGCATGTCAATAATCTATAACTGGCTTAAAGATAATTTGCTTACACTAAACTATTCCAAAACAAACTTTATCTGCTTCCACAAGATAGCAGCCTCCAGCCCCATTAAGTTGGATAGTTTAATGATACATAATGACACATGCAACTTTACTATATCCACACCCTGCATGTGTGCGTCCATACACCGGACAAATGTCACCAAGTATTTAGGAATCATGATTAACGAACATCTAAACTTCAAAATACACATTCAACATCTGTCTAAAAGAATAAGAAAGTTATCGGGCATTTTCAGGAAAATTAGAGAAACAGCTGGTAAAGACTTATTAACCATAATATACAAGGCCTTGTGTGAATCAATTGTTGGATACTGTATTCCAATTTGGGGAAGTGCCGCCATGACTACAATTCTGGTTGCAGAAAGAGCACACAGATCCCTTCTCAAAATCATGTTGAAAAAACCGTTTCGATTTTCCACAGCGGACCTATCTAATGAAGCTCAAGTATTTTCAATTCGCAAACTTTTCATTTTTAAAATATGTTTACTTACTCACCGGCGTGTCAATTCCGAAATTTACGAAAGATTACTAAACAGACGAGTGTTCAAACTTCCACTTCCAACCATTAGGTCACATTTTGCTAGTAGAATTGGCGATGCTATCAGAGCCCATGTGTACAATGCAGTTGTAAAGTCATGCAATATCAAAAACTTTTCAGTATCAGGCGCAGAAGCCGCTCTTAGGGATTGGCTTTCAACCATTGACTACTTAACCACGGAGGATATCATAGGTAGATGTTTCTGAGTTTCAGTGTATTGTTGATTATCAATATTTATATTTCTGAATGTCTCACCTGACAGGAAGGTGGCATTTTGCGCCCGCTTCGAGTGCGGAGGGTTCCTTTTCCAGTTCAGGGGGTGACATAAAATTTTTGTACTTACTTGAGCCCTCGCCCTCGGCTCGGGCGCCGAATGCCCGAATGAATCTTTTAGTCGCTTGTTTTGCGTGTTGGTGAACTCGGGCCTGATTGTTTCAAACCTTTACTTCTTACATTAACAAAGTTGATCAATTCAAGTTTTCACTAATGTAAATGCAGCTACTTAATTTTAATGGTCGTCCAAGATACAGGCATAGCCTAGTTTGGAGACCCCTGGTAACGCAAAATGTTCTATCTGCATATTTGTTCCTTCACTGTAACCATGTGCCTAATTATCATGTCTAGTTCGTAAGGAACAAGAAATAAATGATTTATTATTATTATTAAATATGATAGACCTTGTCGGCAGACCGATGAACGGAGAAAATGATTGGAATGACAACATTCCAAACTACTGCTCAAGGGTTTGTCTTAGGTTTTACAGCCAGTTGCCTGCCTGACACTAACCCTCGTCGATTTTTGGGCGTGTCCTTTCCTGGGTATATTTATAAAGTATGGAGACCCAGTCCGACACAAGTATTAGATATAGGGGACAATTTATTGTCTTTAGTTCATTTATCATCTTTATTATGCTTTATTATAATTATTATTTCAATGGAAACTTCACTGATTCTACGTTTTTAAGCAAAATATTACCCTGTACGCGTAGTTTAATAATATCCATTTGTTGTGGCATTAATAACGTTTATTAAAATCGTATATGCTACCCCAAAAACCACAATAGGTAACGTTTAGCGTCTATTTAGAGCGCTATCTTAATGTACTTGTCCTTAGTTCGTAAGTGTGCAAAGTTCTATGAAAGTGATATACAAACTCATTCGTGGGAACCCTCATGTTACTAAAACGTTACTTTTGTCACTAAAACGTCTACTATAGCGTGGTCCTTTGAAGTTGTTTCGCACACTTCTGGCTTTGTCCTTCAAAGTTTTAGTATTCAACAAAACTCGTGCACACAATATATCTCCACATTTGTGAAACTTGAAGTGCTGTCTGGCAATAGGTATTTATTCAACTAGTTTCCTTATCCCTGTGAGTCATATTAATTACTTATTATCTATATTTTTTGAAAGGATATGGTTATAGAAGTTACGCCAAAGAACGCAGAAAGTTTTCTCTGTCTTATTATGCGTATTAAGGCATCAAAGTTTTCACATTACACGTTGACGACTACTTTTATCGTTAATTGTAAGTTTAATAACCTTTAGAATCGTTATTAAATTCAATTTTAAAGCATAATTGATAATTAGTTGAAGGTAATTTACCCCTAGTTTGATAAACAAAGAACTATTATTCTCGGAACGAAGGACCAGATATTCTACTAAATAAATTCAAAATAAGCTTGTCGTAAGAAAACTATATCCCATACCATCTATTATAATATTGAAACAACAATCATAATGCATAAATACATTGCAAGGGATTTTATATTATTGTCACATGAATAATAAAAACCTAGTGATTTGATAATTATGTCATACCTTATTATCGTACATTTAGTAAAATGGAGGCGCTAGAACTGCCTCTTTAGACAAGTAGCCAATCAATTCTATCGACCGATTAGAATACAAATTCAAGAAACTGACCAGAGAAACAACACGGCGACCGTAGTGCAAGCGTAAGAGTAGCTATCAAAAATTTCCATTTGTATTCTTCGCTCGAATAGATTGCCCACGTGTCTGGTCTAGCAGGATCCATATGCGGAATGCCCAAAATATCGTCGATTCATTCAACATCGATCATTCTCCACGATATTGAAAAAGTTCGTAAATATGCGTCGGCAGAAACGTGAGCCTGCAAAATTCATTGCAACCCATATTGACGGTCCGAGGCATTCAATTCAGCAGCATAAATGTTTTTGAAATCTTGCAACAGGTTATAACTGATTAGAATCAGTTATAACCTGTTGCACGTGTAAGCGGGAATGACAGCACGCTATCGGGAATATTTTTATATTAAATTTGATTGACTAACCCCAGAATACAAAAACGCTACTCAACATTTAAGGTCCTGCGTTCGTAATCGACGTTTTTATATACAAATTCTGATAGGTAAATGTCTTACTTAACTTTATAAGCAGTGCTCAACATTTTAGTAGCTTTTCTGTATTCGGGGGCTAGGCTGTTGCCTGCCGTTTGGTGACGGCAGAGCAAAAAACGTATTGTAAATCTAAAACCCTCTATCTCTTCCACGGGTGTCTTACAAGGGACTGCGATGAGTAGGTAAGGCAGTAGCGTTCGTCTTTAGTGTTCTTATACCATCTAGCAATATACTGCGATTTAGGATAAGACAGAAAAGGTAGACAGATAATAATCATAGAATTCGTTCGCACGCAGAATATTTCAGCAAAACCTTTTTAGTGAGCCGAATAAAAAAGTTCAGCACTAAAAGTATCGTTGTCCCACAAATTAATATAAGGGCGTACTTTTTTTTTCCCTCCCGAGAATAGGAAACTCGACGCAGCATAATAGTAGCGATAAATCAGCCGAACCTAAAGCCACACTCAGTTCCACCAGTGTAGCTTTAAAAAATGACCAGGTTATACCCAGAAATAAATCTTCTCAACAACACTATAATAGGTATTGGGTCGGGATATATGTTTTGTTTACCTTTTTTATTGCATTCCACTTCGAACACTGACCTATGCTCACTCGTGCTATATAAACACTTGATTTCCAAGTGAGTTATAAAGTTTAGAGTTTGCATGTTTTAAGTATGAAAACAACTCTTCAGAGCAGCATCTGCATTACTTTGGTTAAGATCCTTGTATACATTATCAGTCCGGCTCGTAGGAATAGTGTGAAAAATGTATAATTATAATAGTGATAGTAATTTAATATAATAATAGCTATAAGTATACATTTTCTGCAATACAATTGTTAGCAACAATTTCTTTTCGCCAGGATGGCTCGCATAAAAATATTTGTAATTTATTTTCTTCGCTAATAATTCAAGTTAGCAAAATTTTATACAGTAAACTGGGCTTTTGATGTGGAGCCATTCTGCACAGTCATAATCGGACTTTAACTAAAAAGAAAACCGTTTCTAATCTCACAATCAAACTTCAGTGACCCGCAAATTTTAATTTACTTTGTGGTTAAATTTAACATGGATCCTTTCTCGTGGCCGCTTATTCAAATAGGTGCTCAAGGGTTTTTATCTGTGCTCAGTTTATCTGGGGTCGCACAGTATGTTTCTTATCGGTCAAATGTCATCCACTCCCTTTTAATTCACATCATCCGTCACACCGGAAAGCTGCTATGAATGTATAGAAAAGTGATAATAAGAACTATGTCGAGAGACCGATTCATCTCTCGAACAGAGAGAGTGCTCGGGATGACAACATTCCCATGTGTGGAGATTCAGGTTTTGGCTTAGGTTTTACAGCCTGCCTAAGACCAATCCTCTTTGCATATTCTGTTGTTGGTAGTGCTTAATGGTATACATGGGGAAATCTCCCTTATTCCGCTGATCAACCATTTCAATTGTACTTGGAACTTTGTTGTGTTACTCTATGACATAGACTCGCGTAGTAGTAGCGGTAACGAGGCGTGAATTTGACTATACCAAAACGTTTTCAGATCGTTCAGTTGGCTGAAAAAAAAACCAATTTAATTTATATTATGTTTTCTACTACGAAAATAATAATCTACCACTCTTTCAATTTCCTTTTGAAATAAAAGCTGAAATCTGCGAGAAACTCATACCAAATACCTTTTCGTCTTTGTGAGACTATATTGTAGGCGGTTGTTACTATGGATTCTCTGGGAAAGGATCGTTGAATTGAGAACACTATTGTATTTCACTCGTCTATTTTATTTCCGAAAATATCTCGTTTATTGAGGTTAATTATGCTTAGGCATACTGTTCTACGTTGTTTTGTCAGTATTTGCTTGTAGATTTGTCGCATTTTCCATAAACATAGATAAAAATGTTACCTTACATAACTATGATTATGTAACCGTTAATCTAAAGCCGCCTCCGTGGTCTAGTGGTTCGAATGAAGATCCAGAGGTTTAGGTGGTTGAGGGTTCCAGATGAAGCTCGATTCTATCTTCAGCCCTTATCGACACTTACCATCAGGTGAGATGAAGCTTCCCTGGCTAATATAAAAAAAAATCTATTTCGTAAGATTGTAAACTGTCGTAAAATTGTGATAAACCCTTACAATTTATCTGTTAACTTCAATGAAAGCTCAATTTATTGGCAATCGCCCGCCGCTACCGAGGTACGCTCGCTCGTACTATTCGTTGTTTCACGTTTTTACCAAACTTTACCTTAACTATCGAAAAATTTTAAGCAATATGTCAGGATCAGAATATTTAATTATTTTTTAAACTCTTAATGTTTTTTACAAGTTTAAGGTGACTTAGTACGTACAATGCTTAAATAAAATAATAAAGTATTTAATTCACACAACAGGAATCCATAATGTGTTATTAAAGACTTAAGAACTATGTTAGTATTCTATTTTACTCTAAAGATATTAGAGTTGATTCCAACAATTTTCTCCCATCCAGTATAAGTAAGTTAACAATCAATAAATAATTTCAAAAGGTTTCGAGTCAATCGAGACTTTGTTTAAAAGGTAAAGTTAAACAGAAATAAAAAAAGGGTTTATTTTATGTGCGACTTCGTTCCTCGTCACATTTTATTTTCGTAATTGCTCGAATATGTAATGAAACACGTTTCTTTCGTCTTTGCGTTAGAAGTAAAAAAACCGGTGTATTGCTTTAATTATAGATATTTAATATTTGATCTTGACATTTCGGCTTCCAATTGCTTCTTTCGAGTACCTGCCTTTCAAGATTTTATTATTATAAAATTAATATGGATTCTTCGAATGTCCCACATTCGGCTAACAAAATTCACGAATGTCTGACGTTCGACATATATGTACAGGTACCATACCCACGTATGTTCGTGCGTCATTATTCTAAATTCGGGTTGACCTATTTATTTGCCATTGGTAACCTTTTAATCACATGACTTCACTGTACCTTGATTTTAAGTCATTCATTCGTCACAGTTCGTTTGTTGAATTCAATATTGGCGAACCCTCGATCTATTCTGAAGCTGTCAAATTTTCTCTTTGTGTAACTGATATAGAGCATTCTTCGGTCGCTATCTATGGAAAAATATATCTGGGGGCCTACCGCCTAACTCGATTGCTGAAGCAAAAGTTTATGACGTCAAGCTGTCATTTCGCACCAAATGTACCTAAACTATTAGCGATAGCTTTGAACGAATGATCACCGAATGATTTTGTATGAATTTGGCACAAAATCCGTGCCGCCTAAAAATTCAGGATGGCTGCTATAGCCGTAAGCAGTGAATTGCAATATAGCTATCATCAGCAATCGAGTTAGGCGGTAGGCCCCCAGAACATCAAGATAGATTGATCTGGCCAATATTTTTGCATTATGTTATGTAAGCTTAGACTTGGGTTATAAATATCATGAGGAGTGGGCTGCTGCATTCCAGGTACAAGACCTACCAATTGCGATTAACGTTTCCGTGTGTATGTGTCGCGTGTGTAGGTATAGCAACCAGGCTCGCTGCTTATTACACGGGACCTAATGGTTGGCGAAATGTCAGTATGTTTGAGTAGAAATGTAAGTACGGATACAAGTTATATCGACGTATGTGTATATTCACAACAGGGCCATCATATTTGGTTTTATTTAAATAATATAATTTTATATATATAATTTTAGTGCCGTGTGGTGATAGCAGAGTAGAATACAATTGTCACCACCCCAAATCTCTCCCGTGGGTGTCGTACAAGGCGACTAAGTATACAACAGTGATGAGGAATGGGCAGCAGCGTTCTGCTTATACCACCTAGCAATGAACTGCGACTTTTGTGCCCGATTAATAGGAAACTACTAAAACATGGGACCTAGCATGGTTGGCGAATCGTGGGTGCTAGTTCACCTCTGCCTACCCCTTCGGGGATATAGACGTGATTTATGTATGTATGTATAATTTTTTAACTCAATCGTGTAATTTGAAATTAAATCCCGCAATGATTTGACTAACCTTTTATCAGTCTGTACACAATATAGCTTTGTAATAAATAAATCGAAATTCATCATTATTGCTCCGAGCCCGCATTGTTGGGTGCCTACTGCTTTCTGAGAGCCATAATTCTCTGTCAGATGCCTATTGTATATTTAGAAACATCGCACGCGCCCTGCCCATCCGTTTTCTTCCTGGAACGTCTATGCTCTTCCTGGCTGACGATTTATAAGGTGCCCGTAACTTTCACATATCGCGCTAGAAATGACTATTCGCAACTGCGACTGAATGCAAAGAGCCAACTGTTGCCTGTGACATTTTATATTGTACGGTCTTTACATTCGCTTTGGTTGTGGGAGTTAATATTCTATTTAACAAATCTGTTAGATACAGAACGCCCATTGACGCTCGCGATAGGTGTAAAATTACTTATTGATATATCTTTTTTAGTTTAAGACATTAATTACTTTCACATTTTTTTGTATGTTGTTTATTTTATAATAAAATTAAGTAAGTTTTTTCACAGTTCGTATAATTTTATAATGAAAATATTTTAATGTACAATATCCGCTTTTGATGTATAGGCGACATCTATTGACGTAATATGAATATAAGCTCATTATTATACATTAATATTTAAAATACTTCCCTTGTATTTTTTGCTGTCTTGCACCGTTGGTTTTTAAAATGCGTATGATATAGGTATGTGGTTTTAATCAAATGTGATGTATAGTTATTCTATCCCGTCGTTTAAGCTTAGGCGATTGATGCAAACACCTTCTTTAACCTCTTCATTGATGATTTCGAGAACGGAAAGTTGGATATAACCATTGGACAGTAAACATAGCCTGAATGGACAGTCAAATCAACCACTTATTATCAGACAACATTTAAGTTAGAATGTAACCTAATTATTCCCTTTTCCGTCTTATTAAATTGTTTAGGCGTCAGATGTCATTCGCTTGTCATAACAGAATTTGTTTACCGAGTTCTCGTGAGCACTTCCAATGGAAATTGGGTGAACATAATTCGCGGCAACGTGACGAGAAGTACAATTACGTCTCAATTGACCGCGAACGTGTCGCGTTTTGTTAATACTTTAACTTTAATGCTTATTGAAAGGCTGCAATTTGTGGGCAAAGCGTCTATAGACGTCCTAAGCCGACAAACAACTTTGAAATAGGGCCACTATGTTTCTTGGAAGAGACTGGGAAATTGCCTCGCGGTGGATCCGAGACTCTCCCCACCTAAAGGGCTTGGGGGACATCGGAGTGGTTAAGTGGGTATTCACGCGGGTGTCCCACCCACGCCAGTCGCCTAGCTAGCGACTGGTATGGTGCGTAAACGCATTTCGCTCCGACAATAAAGAAAATAAAAGGTTTATTTAACTCATCCATTTTGGTTATTAAGTATTGCATTGCATCTTCAAAGCAATTTAATAAGGAATAGTTGATTTTACTATCGCATTCTCAATGTCTCCATAGGAAGGGTTTTTTGCACTCTATCACCTTGAAGTATTTAATCTTGTACTAATTAAATAGCCACATTGCTATTGAGTAATCAAAAGGAATATGAGGGGTGTTAACGGCAAATTGCAAAGAGTACAAGTTCTAAGAATCGTCTGCTCACAACGAATAAACAATAAATATTATTTGTTGTGTAATCTTTGCTTTATGTACATAAATATTATATTGTATTGGGATGATTTGGATTTGCTTTTATTAATACAGGTACAAACAAACAAACAATATGCAACAGGGTCAATTGTGAGTACCTAACACATTTAAAGATTCTAACAAACACTGATTTATCCAAAGATTCAAGTCAATTCATTTTTGTCCTTCATAGAAATATAGACTAAAATAATACGCGACATGTTTGCTCTACCCCTTTGGGGCCTAACAGTTAGGCAATAGTATAAAAATTTCAATAGGAACCTCATTCAGCTTAAACCTCATTCCGTTTTGAGTCAGTGAGCAATTTTTCTCTGGCTAGAGAGACTTTGTGACACCGTACATTGGGATTTAGACCAAAAATCTTAACCGAGAAGTATGGTTTTTGTTTACCAAAGTTTTATTACCTCGCTTATTATCTCTTGAAGCGATACATGTCAGATCCCCAGGGCTCTATATTAAAAACTCCACCTGAAATACTTTTCCTCTTGCCTATCATTGAATACCTCGATACGCTATTTACTTTTAGGATCCTACAAATATTGGTAAAGGTGAAACCCGAAGGGACGTAGAAATAGGAGTAATCTTGTTTAATTCCAAAAGGAAAGTAGATAAATAAGCATTCGTATTTTAAACAAAAACAAAATAACAATACATGACAGTTGGTAATCCTGTTATTATCATCATAAAAAGGTGTTTAATGTTCCCACAACAACCAATTAAGGGAAGGCAGCGCAAAGCGGATATACTGCGTGAAATGGGTACGATCGAGAATAAATTCGTTTTAAAAATTGTTAGTCTGATTGTCTTCTACCTTGATGTGATAGGTCGAAATTCAAGTTTCTATCTCTCCATTTGGGTACTTATTTGAAAATAATTTTACACACCTGAGTGTCATCGCTTTAAGCAGTATATACCCGTTTTGGTCCACCTTCCCCTACTATCACAGTGCTGTAACTAAAGAAACAATGAAAAGCATCGCGTACTCCTTATAGGTAATACGCAGCCTTTAGTGGCTTTACGCCAACCGATTTGTCAACTTTACAACAACTACAATAATTTTTTTTTATTGGAAATTAAAACACAAAAGTTAGTCCATAAAGCCAGCACTCTATAATTTTGGATGGATAACGTTGACTACTAATCTTTGACCGTATTACGATAAAGATTTTGGTGGTTAGAAAAGGAATTTTGAAAAATTATGGTCTTGATGCGGGAATCGAACCCGCGTCCGAACGTATCGAACCAAGACTGGTCTTGGACCAAGTCTTGGTTGGCCGAGCGTTCAGGCACCTGCCCGGATAGCAGCGAACGCGGGTTCGATTCCCGCATGAAGACCATAATTTTTCACAATTCTTTTTCTAACCACCAAAATCTTTGTACTAATTTTTCTAACATTTATATAATGTTGAAATTAAAATCGAATAGCGTATTACGATAAGTTCTATTATAGTCAAGAACAAGACCGAAGCGTTTTTTTTACGTGACTATCGTTAATGTTGATATAGGTTAATGGATTTTGCATATCGCTTATCAGACTTTATGTGCCAAGACATACTGTTTGCAAGGAAAAGAAACTATGTACGATGCTAATGTACGGTACTCGTAATTTAGGTCAAAATCATAAACATATATCATTATTCCTGAAACCTACACACAGGTGTATTAACACATATTTCACAATGTCTGTCTGTCATCTCCGGATCACCGCTGATGGTAATATAAGTATCTACTTGTCGTTCTTACAAAAAAGTAATTGAACTTTCGATTTGATGGATTCTGAATATTTGAAAAAATTACCTCCCTGCAAAATGCATTTCCGAGTCAAATTAACGCATATTTTCACTAACAGATGGCGCTAAAAGCAAACAAGTTTTGTCTTGTACGAGCACGGTCCTTTAGTGAGTGGGTAAAGAAAAGTACCTCGAATAACTAAGGCGATACACGCAGTAGGTGCCCAACGCTTGATTAGGTTACACCGAATAAATTTCCCACCCGGGAGGGTGTCCCCGAAATCTGTGAAAATCCAAAATCTGTCTCGGCCACTGAAACGGTTGTAAAGAAAGGGCGCTATGAAAGGGGCATTAAGTTGCCGGCGTCCCTTCATAATGTGTTGTGTTCCATTCGCTCGTTAGACCCTAATGTGGGTCTCTACTGCCCTTGGCAATTCCAGTGCCATTTAGCCTCTTGTGAATTCGTTAAATATTGTGCACAGATAAACAAAGTGTTCCGGTTTAAAACTGCGTTAGCGTCATCTGTGTTCGCGTCCATGGCCAGTTTGTGACTTCACCGAGTGCTTAAATTAATTGAGTGGCTTACCTATACCAGAAATTTAGTGGGTAGTTTTCATTTGTTCTATGGATTGATCGTTCACCATATCGGGACTCGAAATAGGACGCAATATGCAATAGTTTTCTTTCCCAAATGCTTCTTTTTCTACCAGGCAACCAAATCGCTTAGGATTTGTGCGGATAGACTTTGGTAGTCTTACATAATTAGAATATAACCAAAAAGCTTTATAATTTAATTCTGAGAAGTGAATCACTTTTAAATTTATCATTACTTAACAAATATTTGTACTCTCAATGATAAAAATAATTAGTTTTTACTGGCTCCTGTAAAAGTCACCTAAAAGGAGTTACGAACTCTGATATTTCGACCGACGATTTGTATTATTGACAATTCCATTTAAACATTCGTCTTATTACATTCCAAATCTGTTAAATTATCAACCCTCAGCAATCTGGTAGTCTGGGATAAATTAGCGCATATTTCTCTAATAGATCCTGCCGAATGGTAGCAATCAAGTTTTGTCAAATGTAAGCACCTTTTGCTGAAAACAATAGCTTGGCAGACGTCTAACAATGCTTCCGACTTATTGTCATGCTTAAAATACCGATTGTATGCTTTCGCTATTAGTCCAGAGCTGGCTTTGTAAAAGAAACAATGTATTATCATTACCTAGAGCAAAGTAATATGATTATTATGATTTAGAATATTTGACAGGTTGGAAGCTCTACACCGGAAGTTGTTGACAATTATATTTACCTGAGATAAAAACTTGTATCCCAACCAACTTCAAAAAAATGGTCAATCGACGAAGCGAACTGGACTGGGCAGCGTCAGCGAAGCTACGCGGCACATTATCGGCTCATCTACCGCAGTGTTTAAAGACAAAGTTCTTCAATACGTGTGTGTTGCCAGTGATGACATACGGAACCGAAACTTGGCTGCTTACAATGGGCCTTATGAGAAGGCTCAAAGTCACTTAAAGGGCTATGGAGAGGGCTATGTGTTTCCCTGCGTGATCATATCAGAAATGATGAGGTCCGCAGGAGAACTAAGGTCACCAACATAGCGCGAAGAATTGCGGACCTTAGGTGGCAGCGGGACGGCACATTGCGAGGTGGACTAACGGCTAATTAGGGCGGAAAGGTTCTTGAATGGAGACGCAGCGTTGGTAGACCGACGTCCTGGTGAAGGTCGCGGGAAGCCGCTGGTTGCGGGCAGCGCAGGATCTATCAGTTTGGAGATCCTTGGGGGAGGCCTATGCCCAACAGTAGGCAGAATGATGATGATAATCATAATTCAGAATCAGTAGGTATAAGTCCTAAATCTATAGAAAAAAATAATAATGCAATTTGCGACTCCGTGTGGTAAAGGCAAATCAGAATACAACTTTTCCGATGCAGGAATCGAACCTGCGTCATCCGCAATCCGGTTTGCAAAAAAATCTGACCTCTTTCTCTTGTAAAAGCTTTTCTAATCAATAACAACCCGCAGATTCACGCCAGCAGCCAATGTCTAAAAATAGAATCGATTTATCATCAATTCTAAGGCAACCGCGCTAACCGTTTCGCTGCTGGAGCTATACTCAATATAAGTCCTGCAACAAAAAAAAACATTGAAAGGCATAAGCGCTGGATTATGATTCCTCAACATCCTTGGCTATTTCCTTATATTCGTAAGGGTACGGACAGCTTTTTGTGTGTTGAATTTACCACCTCCATACTCATAAAATATGAACGACGAGATAGGGAAATTCTCACCAAAGGACTTATCTACTATGAAAATCATACATATTTTATTTTATTTGATTTTTATTTAAACATTAATTAAGTAAGAAAAATTATTACATGGAAAATTTTATTGTGCTTAGAAAAAGTTCTAAAAATTATAGTGTTGGTGCTTGATTCGGCCGGGTGGTATAGGGATCTGCCCGGATTGCAGAGGATGCGGGTTCGATTCCCGCATCAACACTATAATTTCTCGAACTTTATCTAACCACAATTTTCTATACAGTTCAGTGTAGTTTGTCTATTGTGTATATTAGGTCATTGTACATAAACATACATACATAAATCACATATTTCATAACCTCCATCCTGCTTGACTATCATTTTAGCATTTACTCGAGATTTTAAGAATGGCAAAGGAATTGGGTCTCGCGTTCCAGTAATTTCCCTAACAATAAAGCGAAGGCTGGATGCCGCAGAGCCACGCGACGGGACTTCGGAACTTTGAGAACTTTAAGAACTTTAAATGAGACGATCATATGGCATATACTAGTCCATATTTATGGCACGATATACTCCCAACCTTCATAGTTTATTACTAACCAGAGTGCCTAGAAATGTGGCTAATCTATTCAAAAAACACTTTAAAAAAAGCTAAAGCTCTAATTTAAGCTTCATAAGATTAGGGCTTAAAATATTTAACAGTGATAATAACTTCCATACTCACTTGATTATTTCTTTGTTGATCATAATCAGCATCATCATCAGCCCTTCAATGTCCCCACTGCTGGGACACGGGCCTTCCCTATGGATGGAAGAATATAGGGAGATTGGACCATAACCCACAACACTGGCCCTGTGAGGATTGGTGGGTATTAACGACTGCAGATGTAGCAGAGACCAACGGCTTATTGTGCCTTCCGAAGTACAGAGGAGCTCGAGAAAATAAGTATTTTTGTCCGCCATACAATGACCGGCCTTAGCGACCATTGCTTAGTTTACGCAATCGCAGGCTTAGCGTGCTATATATTCGTAGGTGTTAATTTACCAGTGCCTATGGTTTCGGGGATACGTTATATGTATGCAGGATAAGTCTCTACCCATTATCACTTAGAGTAAAATAGTTAAGGGGTTCTGACAAAAAAAGAAAGTTTAAATGAAATCTCTCGCCGAACCGTGACTGGCAAGTTTGTAGCAAGAAACTTTAGGCCTCAGATAAATTATTCAAGACTTTTTGCAGTTCAATATTGGGGTCGTGGCCATATTGTGCTAAAGCAATACTTATTTGTGTCTAGTGTGATACTTTGGCAAGAAGCTTTCGATAACGCACAATTTTATATTTCCATATTATATTCTGCTATATAAGGTCATTTGACTTTTCAGTAGAGAGTACATTGTATTAAATATACATACATAAATCACACCTATCCCCGGAGGGACAGGCAGATGTGAATTAAGACTCACTTTATGTTAGAGGTTGTATAGGCTTATAGGCAAACTCTTTTTTCTATTTGTTATATAGATTTATTTCTGTATTCTCTATGCTGGCCTGGGAGCGAACAAATAACATAGAATAGGCCAGCCCCGACTCATCCCATGGGTCTCGTAAAAGTCGACTAAGGGAGATTGCCCGGTGTACCAATAAGCACCTTGCGGCACCCGAATGGTGGAGGGCAAACCACCTACAACAGCATACCCAAAGAGGGTTAGTGTCTGGCAGGCGGCCGGCTGTAAACCCTAAGCCAAAACTGTGAGCAGTATGGATTGGAATGTTGTCATTCCAATTACTCTCTCCGTTCATCGGTTTCTCGACATGGTCCGTTCCGTGTCTTTTCTTTAATTCATTCATCACTAGCACCTTTACGGTGTGATGGATGATATGAATCAAAAGGGAGTGGATGGATTGATGACGTCTGATCCATATGAATGGAAGAGGAAACATACTGCGCCGACCCCAGATAGACTGGCAACAGGGCAGGCAGAAGAAGAAGTTATATAGATTTAGGTATATATTCTGTGTCAATTTTATATATTTTTGATTACTCTCTGTCATGTCTTCTTGTGTGTCACAATAAATATTCTTATATCTGAATTTCTAAAGAATTACATTAAATTCTATCACTTTTCGCCAATTGAGTGAGGTTCCAAAGTAATAGGTGGCGAGCCTATTGCCATCTATCTGGCAAATACATCGCAGTATATCGCTAGGTAAGAGGAATACTGCTGCTCTTTACACGTAATGAACGGCAGTGTTCCTGTCTATCTTCACCTTCAGTCGCCTTGTCCGACACCCGCGGCAGAGATGGGGAGAAAGACGATAATTTAAGGTTCCATTCATTACCCCCTAATTTATTATTTATCGCCTATTTGCGGCAAACTTTACTAGCATGCCGTCTTCGTTACGGATCAATAGAGGCGATATTAATTTCAATTTTCCGAACTTGAAGCTGGCATCAAATTTTTCGCTGCGAATTTCCACAATAATGGACGGAATTTTGCTTTACTGCCAAGAATTCCCTTTTAGGCTCAAAACGGGGAAAAGTTTTGAACGATAATTTATTGTGTGATATCATCACGAGCCCTTTAATGTCCCCGCTGCTAGCAGGCAGGCCCTATAGACGGAGTAATATAGGGAGAAAGGGCCATAACCTACCACGCTGGATGCAGTAAGGATAGGTGACTTTAACGATTGGTAATACAAACTGCAATCAACGTGAAAATGAAAATTAAAAAAGATATAATAACTGATATTGTTCTTGTACCCAACAGTTATCACAATAAAGAATTATTATTGTTATATTATTATACTTTATAAACGACCGTGACCAGAGAACGCATGTGAATGAATACGATCATCATACATACACCAGTCCCCGTATGATATAAGCCGATTTTAGTTGCTTCGGTCTACCCGTCACTCTCACACGTTGCTGTTATTCTCTATGAGTGAGAGAGACGGGTAGGCCAAGGCAACTGAAATTGGCTTACATAATATGAGGCAGGACTTTAACCCATTCGAGCAGACTGTCCGTCACTATTCAACTGTAAAGCAACTGAATCAAAATTAAAAAGTCGAAGAAAAATCTCGACACAATAAATATACAAAAGAGTTACAGTAGCTACTTACAAATCCTTTTTAAAAATCCCTTTTATTTACCTAAAAGTCTAAATAAAATGAGGTACGGTACTTTTAAAGTCTTTGAAGAGCTTTTTAAGCCTCCTTATATATTTAGTACATTAATATTTTATAGCAGTGCTTATGATTATTAAGTGCTTTTTAGAAACAATTTAGATAAGATGGAAAATCTAAAACACTTTTATTTTGCATCTGAGCTTAAGTTGTTGAAAAATATTTTGTGTTTCATCAATCACTTGCGAAAATATTTTCTTATTTTAGTTTCCAATTCATTTCAGCATTTATTAAATTGTAAAATAAAATATTGATTAAAGACGTAAGCAAATTTTTATTTCAACTTGAAGATACATCATTTGTTTTCTATTTGAACAAGCAGTTCTCGGAATAAATAATTAAGACGAGAGTAAATTTAAAAACACCATGTAAGCTGTTCTGCAAAAAATTTTAAATATTTATGAATTCGCTTTATGGACCAATGAGTACCAAACTTTTTAAAATTTCAATTCTCTGCTGAAAAATATATAATATTCCACCAAAAAATATAAAGTTTCTGGTGGAACTATAGATGATTTTATTCGTAGAAAGAGGTGGCGTATTCCGAACAGTCATTAATAATATAATCTGAAG
The DNA here is from genome assembly GCA_963931975.1 of Cataclysta lemnata. Taxonomy (NCBI): domain Eukaryota; kingdom Metazoa; phylum Arthropoda; class Insecta; order Lepidoptera; family Crambidae; genus Cataclysta; species Cataclysta lemnata. The sequence continues at coordinate 11,331,166 of OZ008349.1, read as the reverse complement.
GTCAACTCGTTTTTGGTTCTTTCGTCCCACCAAACGCGAAGGACGAAATAAAATGAAAATTAGTACATTGTGCATTAGGCCAAATTTTCTAATTTTGTCCTTTACGTCAAATAAGCTAAAGTTGACAATCGATTAGAGAAGAGGCAAGAATCATATAGGTAAGTTAACTAATGTCTTGGTTGGCTGAGTGGTATGGGCATCTGATCGGATTGCCGAGGACGCGGGTACGACGACGACAATCATTTTTAATTTTTTTTCTGTACAGTAGCACAAAACATAAATAAATAAATACATATTTTTACACTCACACCTATCATCTAGCCCAAAGTAAGTAGCCTAAGCACTTGTGTTAGGGATACTAGATGACGGACATATTTTTAATATTATTATGTATATAAATGTTGAAAATATACTACATAAACATATACACAACCATGACTCGGGAACAAACATTTGTGGTCATCACAAAGTTTGCCCCTACCAGGATTCGAACTCTTCCCGGGTTCGAATCCTCTCGGCCAATACCCAGCAATCTGAGCATTCGAACAGGGCGGCATTAAAGAACAATCTTGAATCAAGAGTGGCAATAAACCATCGGTAACAAAACAACATTGCCCACAACTTGTTAATTGGACTAGCTTTGATATTTTTCACTTTGTGGTTAAAATAAAAACGTACCTATGTTGAAAATTTTTATTTGTGAATGGAAATGAAATACAACGTACGCGGGTGCTGCTGTGTCGAAATTTTACGTGGCTTTTTGCGAATTGGGCTAAATCGCACTTCGGACCAATTTAGACTGGTCGAACACGTTTGCCAAGCGTGGCAACAGGATCGTTGAAAAAAAGTTCTTCACATTCGAATCAAACTTTTTGAACCGCTCTATACCTGGCTTATATTAAAAAGAATTAGCGTGAGTTATTTGCATTCAATTTCAATTTATGTTCAATCTACTTTCACTTAAGACTTTTCTGTTATTTTTATAAAGCTAACTAATCTGGCTAATCTTTGAAGAAGTCATATCAGTCCGTCGAATACTAACCAATCAAATTTTAAAGTCCAAAGCAACAAAGGACTTAGATGGTAGCACATTTTTACTTTTTTACTATAACACGATATAAGACTTATAAAATTAGTTATAAATATTACTTATGATATATATTATGAAATCATCATCACCAGCCTTTTAATGTCCCCACTACTGGGGCAAACGACTTCCCTATGGATGGAAGAATATAGGGAGATGCTATGAAATGTTTATCTTCTATGTGTTATTGTTATTATTCGGCCTTGAAATAAAAGTAATAAGTCTACAGAAATAACTTTATTGCTTTTGTGATGTATTACCTAATGTTTGCTGACGGTCAATATTTCTTTAAGTCTGCAATATTAACTTCTCGTATCTATAAGAGAGCTAAGCTTTTAGCAAACATCTTCCACTTCAGCTATAGTGTAATAGTCTTCACCGATGTCTTGGTATATTACAAATAATTATTAAAAAACATATTATGTAAAATATTATAATATTAAGCTGCCATTATGTTCTAAAAGAAATACCCAAAGAGGGTTAGTGTCAGGCAGGCGGCCGGCTGTAAAACCTAAGCCAAAAAAAAACCTTGAGCAGTATGGATTGGAATGTTGTTATTCCAATCAATACATAATCTCTCCGTTCATCGGTCTCTCAACATAGTCCGTTCCGTCTCTTTTCTTTAAATTCATTCATCACTAGCACCTTTACGGTGTGATGGATGATATGAATCAAAAGGGAGTGGATGGCTTGATGACGTCTGACCGATATGAATGGAAGAGGAAACATACTGCGCCGACCCCAGATAGACTGGGAACAGGGCAGGGAGAAGAAGAAGATGTTCTAAAAGAAATAACCATACGATTTTGCTTTTAACATGTGCATTTATAATACTAATAGGCTGTATAGTTTTAAATGATAATTAAAAAAAACTTTCTTTTCTGATATGTACCTTATGACAGTACTTAAAATTATCGTCTTTGTAAAATGGTGGTAAAATCTAAGTACCTACCTACGTTTTCCCGCACAAAACCTAGAAAATCTCAATTTCACAACCTTCAGAGCGCTTACGCACTACATCCGATCCAAATCCGTCAAAAACTTATTGGTCTAGAAAACTCGGACAGAGATCGGATGCAGTGCGTAAGCTACCATAGAAATAGTACTACGTCTACAACGAACCGTCAAAATCTCGGATTTGTATCGGATGTAGTGCGAAAGCGCTCTCACACACTCCATCTATCACAGTCATAATGGCCTTGCCACGCTTGATTGCGTGAACGCATAATGATACCCTGATATGCTCAGATTCTTCATGAGTTAAGAAATGACTATTAGAAAAACTTTTTCTTCCGAGTGCAAGGCCATTGTTCCGAGTGCAAGGCTTCGCGCGGTAAGACATTTTTTATTTTTATTTTACCTAGAAGATCCCTCTGTTGGCAAAGGCCTCCCCCGCAGCCCTCCATCTCGAGTGATCCCGAGCCAATTCCGTCCACGTCTTGCTGTACGCCTCCAGATCGTCTCTCCACCTTTTTCTAGGTCGAAATCGACGCCTTTCACCATCCTGAGGTGACCACTCTGTGGTGACCTTTGCCCAGCGATCTGGATGCATTCGGCATACATGTCCTGCCCAGTCCCATTCGATCTTCGCGGGTTTAGCTCCTACATTCTGTAATGCATGTTTTTGGTAGGTATGACCTAAATAATTAATTTTCCTAATTTACTTAACCTCACTTTCATTGTAAATAGAATAATTAACTAAAATGTTAAATAAAAAAAAGACTAAAGTATATCTAAAGTCACCTTTGAGTGTCTACACGAGTGCCGAGGCAAATCACGAGCCGTGAGCAACCAATGTATTAAGGTTTATTTTTAATATTATAATCCCAAAGCATTTCGCTCGTGTACTCGCATTACTACTCGCACGGATGCGAGTTGAGTCACATCGTACATTTATAATGATAAGCCCTAAGCGAGGGCCCTTACTGCAAAAGTCTTTGGTAACATAATCAAAACGCATTCTTTGGCCTCCTGCGGGAGCGAAAAGGTGTTAGGTGTTAGGTGTGCCCCTTAGTCCCAAGAGATCCATCGGGATCACAACAATATTAATAAGCCTTTAAGTTGGGGTTTATTTTATTAATGCCGCGATAACTGAACTAAATTGATATTGCATCATGAGTTCATTATCACTATAGTAACTTGTCACATCAAAATTGATACAATGACATGATGGCTACTATGATACTGGAGTTTCTTATTGTCGAACTCCGTCTTCCAAAAGAACACTGTTGTGGGTAGATTTCCTCAAAGTCCGAAACTATACCGACCCTTTACGGAATGGGGTTGTCTTGGCATGCCATGAAGAAATGTTGAGCATGTGAGCAAAAGAGTAATGCGAATGCATGTTAGCGGGCAGACGGGAAGACGACTGCGAGAAGCACGATAAGAGAGTGGATGCTTTTATGACAGCTGACTGAGTACTAGTCGGAAGTATAAATGTAACTGCGCCGATTCCAGATATCCTAGGAGGCTAACGATGATATAATTGACATCTGTGAGGGTCGAAAAGCCAGCATCGTAATTCTTCATAAGACTGAAGTATTTGGTTAAAATTCCATTCAGCAGACCTGTTTAATTTTTGCATTCTGCCTCTGGACAATGTGGACCGACAATTATGTAGTCTTAAGCCGACAATGATCTCTTCAATAATAATTCTTTACAGACTTACCAGCTTTGCGCAAAGCACTAAATGAACAAGGAACATTTTATCTCTTGCGCTAATTTGAAAGCTTTTGACTGACGTCCTGATGGATACGTCGAAAAGAATGACAGGTTATCCCTTTTGCGCATCAAAACCACATTACGTACCGGTAACACCTTGAGTTTCCACTTCATTAATCTGACATACATTCATATTATGTTTTCGGAATGGCAATCTGCCCTTATTGACTAAGGGCCGATTTCACCATCTCTCATAGAAACTGAGTTTAATAAAACTGGTTTTGATTAATGCAAACTATGTAGCGGAACTCAGTTTAGAGCATAAACCGAGTTCAACTTCAACTGTTCGCGTTTAATTCTGCGGTGAAATCGGCCCTTAGTCTTAATGTCGGAGCATTTGTGTTTTTGTAGCGTAAACAATATAGAAGACGTCTGTATCCCGATGATTGATTTTGTTCCAATGGAGCTTTTTGCCAATAAAATGTGGCTAAACAGCGTTCTATCTATTATTATATGGATGATGTTCATTTGTTATCGCTTATAAGTGACTGGCACGAAGGTGTGCTCAGTATACGACAACTTTGAAACATTATAACAAGCATTTAAGTGAATATATTTATTCATACATACATAAATCACGCCTATATCCCCGAAGGGGTAGGCAGAGGTGAATGAAACACGTGAGGTGAATATAATTATGAATCTTTATTTTATAGTAATTAATAGGAGAATTGGAGAGTGCATAATCAAATATCTATATTAGCTGATATTTAAAGTGGTGTTTAGATCATCAAACTGAACACCTTTCACAATGAGATCATCATCAATATCTAAACTCACTTCCAAAATGGATTTCCAATTTTTTTTGCGATTTCGATTAACTTTTCTGTCCATTTTGGTATAGGTACATATGTTTCGGGGAATATTCAATATATCGGTACAATGAGACGTAAAGGGTCCAAAAGAAGCATTGCAGACGTATTACGTTTTCTTCTCGGTCGTGAAGCACCCATAAACCCAGTCTTAATATACGCGGAAAAATAATCAACCAAAAATATTTCCCAGCGTCACCATAGTAATAGTATTGAGCTTTTGTTTTATATACGTTCTACTGAGTGTGGACAAAAGGTCTCTTTTCGATTGGCACTTATACGCGACACAAACCTGGCTCGTGAGCTGTAGGACAATCAATATTTCGTTTTGGTTCCGTACTAATTGCACTAAAGATATATAATCGCTGATTTAATGAAAAAGCGTCACAATTAATAAATACTTGGACACATTATGAAACGAAATGTATGGTTTTAGGACTTATTTTTGCAAGATAAGTGGTTTTGCTGTGTGTTTTTTTATTATTCAAGCAAGGGGCATAGCAACGACGAAAGAAAAGACTAAAAAAACCTTTCCTGTACCTGTACTATTCGCATCTTAAATACAAAAAAGGTACTGAAAATTTCATTCCTGCAACAACAAGTTTTACTGCCGCACTCAGAGACGTCAATTAACTTTAATGAGTATTTAATATCAAAATTTTCATTCGAATCTAGACCATAGACCCGTAAAAAATAGGGACTACTTTTGAATTGTCATTTTTTGACGTAAAGTACTCATTAACGTTATTTGACGTCTCTGAGTGCGGCAGTTACTGTCATTAATTTAGAATACATCATGTTTCTAGTATTTTTTTTTTGGTTGGCGTCATTTTTGTATTAAATGGGGGTTATCATTGCAGCCAGAAGAGTCGGTTTAAGGCAGGCTGCTGATCGAAAACCTAGTCGAACCTAATAAGGCGCATGATAAAACACATACTAAGCCGACACGACCAAAATTTTTTTCGCAGAAGGATAGTAAAAGACGAACTAACAACACAGGTATTTTTTAAACAAAAACTGCGTAGTAACTGCGGTGAACAGAAAATGTTCAGCCACGTACACGCCGTTACAATAATTGAATAAATCATCGACTGCCTTGTTTGAAGTCGGGATAGATCAAAGCATTTAAATACGGACCTGATTCCACTAACAATATCGTAATTGAATCACGGCGTTTCGGCGAACTTTCGATTCCTCATTCCCCCTTTTTTCGGCCTAACGAATAAGAGACGTTTATTAAGATTCGATCTTCAGGCCTACGAACAAAGACGTTATTTAGATTCGAGATGATTCTATTTCGTAATCCATCGATGGATTGTGCGAGTACCAGCTCCGTCGCGTGTTAGATACTTGCTTGTACAGGCTTGTACACAAAACTGCGATGCGACGTCGCATCGTAAAAATCTGCGAGCTCGCACGCCACATCGCAAGAGCTTGCGAATCGCGCTTTATTTCAATTTTATACTTGTTTCGCACCAAATCGCATAGTTTTAGTAGTTATCTGCGTTGCGGTTTCGATCCGAGTACAAGGCCTATATGTGGAGATCTAAGATTTATATAAAATGTCCGGTCTATGTGGGGTAACTACATAGTATTCGCAATACATTTCCTAATTACTATACTGTCACCTAACCAATATGACACTAATTACCAGCGCATAGAGTAGAGTACTGCAATCAAAGTTAGTTTACAGCGCTTCCGCGATTAAAGTTGTGGTTGTTTGCATTGACTTAGTTTCTGTAATATTTTGAATGGCCCTCGATTGTTTGGTTTTACAAATTGGACAAACACTTTTATTAGAGCGTTACACGTTGCCGGAAGCGGTATCCAGCCACCTTACATCCCGACCCCGTATTATGAAATTCCGCGATTTTAGTTTATTTGGTCTACCCGTCACTCTCACACTTTGCTATTATTCTCAATGAACGAGAGAGATGGGTAGACCGAAGCAACTGAAATAAATACAGGGGCGAGTTTCGTTTTAATTTTAAGTTAGTGTCCGTTCATACTGACCGCATAGGAGAGGAGAGCAGTTTTAATTAAGCACGTTTAAATAGGACTTTTTAAACATTGTAAAAAGGTTTAGTTTTAAATTTCACTTCTTTTGTTATTCAGAAAGCTGGAGAGCAAACCTAACGCGCTAAGTGTAAAATAATAACTGCCGCATTCAGAGACGTCAAATAAGGTTCATGAGTACTTGACGTCAAAAAATGACAATTCAAAACTAGCCTGCGGGCCAGATAAGTCTGTGCGCGAGGGGTGGCGCTGCTCGTTAACATTGACACTCCTAGACAAACAAAATAGGAGACGAAATTTTAGTTCCAATTTTTGACCACGCACGGACTTATCTGGCCTGCACTCTAGTCGCTATTCTTGTCGGGTCTATGGTCTAGATTTGAATGAAAATTTTTGACATCAAATACTCATTAAAGTGTCAATTAACTTTTCTTCTCTGAGTGCGGCAGTATGAGTAGCTGACCGGCAGCCTTTTATGATGTACTCTTCTGCACTCGCGGCTATTGGTAGGTGCAAAAAAGTGCGTTCCGCACTTTCCCTACGCGCCGGTATGTGTAAACGGACATTTATGGAAGCGGAGGATGGCCCCGGCTGTGGATTGGACGGTGTGCAAAATAAGTGCGCTCCGCACTTTCTCTACGCGCCGTTCTGTGTGAACGGACATTTACGGAAGCGGAGGATGCTTCGGTAGAGTGTAACGCGACCTAGAGTCTTTGCGTGTTTGTGTGTGCTAATTGGGCAAACAGCTTTCCACTGATATTTGTTTAAAATTTTCCAGCGGCCACATTGTTTGCACTGAGGCTTATTTAGTTTGCCCGCTAATGCCTAATGGACTCGCATGTTAATGGTGATAAATAATAAAAGTGGTGATTGGAATATTATTAACATATTTGGACACGCACCATGTGCAGATTGCCTGGCGAGTTAGCTTCACAGTTTACTGTAATAGTGATGTTACCGCCTCCGTGGACTAGTGGTTCGCCCACCGGAATGAAGATCCAGAGGTCCCGGGTTCGATCGCCAGGGGGGTACAACTTTATACTCGGTTTGGTTGGTGGTAGGACTTCTTTGAAGTCCACCTGGATAGCTACTACCATCTTATCAAAAATCTGTCGCCATAATAATAATGTTAACAGCATTATTGTGTTCCGACAATGTGTGGTAAGATAGCCAGCCGCCAGCCCCTCTGTGGTTGAGTGTTCCAGGTGGAGCTCGATTCATTCTTCAGCCCTTATCGTCACTTACCATCCGGTGAGAAGACGGGCAAGAGCTTCCCTGTCTAACATAAAAAATGAAGTAGGTTGTAATTGTTAACTATCGGAACTTTTTATGTGAGGTTTTATTGGCTTTAAGCTTGTGAAAATTGCAAGTATCACATCACCAAACTTACTGTCTGCCCTTACTTGTAGATGGAAGAATATAGGAAGAATGAATACACTAGCAAGAATTTTCAGTACATTGCAAGTTGCAGCCGAGACCAATGATAAGGATGCCTCCTACTTCTATTTCTCAACGGAAGAAGAATTTATAATTTTTATTTAATTCACTCACACCTATTATCTGGCCCAAAATAGTATAAGCACTTGTAGCACACTCAAATTCCCGGCTGCATTGGGCCAGCGTGGTGGGTTATGCCCCATTCTCCCTATATTTTTCCATAGGGAAGGTCTGTGACCCAGCAGTGGGTACATTAAAGGGATGGTGATGATGATGATTATAAAATACTATAGAACAAATTTGTATTCAGTCTAAACATTTGTCTTTACCAGGATTCGAGCCTGGGACCTGTTGGCCGAGAGCTTGCGATTTGATCATGTGACCAAACCGATAATATACTAGAGAATAAATGATCACTGCGCTTATCACCAATATTTGTCTTTACCAGGATTCGAACCCGGGACCTATTGGCCGAGAGCTAGCGATCTGACTTTTTGACCAAACCCGCAGTCGACTACGCTTAAATTGATGTCGAGATTCAAGCAGCGTTTGACCTAGTCTTGGCGGTCCCATCGACAAACATACTATTACATTAATATACCTATATCAGACATCCGGCATCGAACAGTCCGACTGAAAAGAGTGAAAAGAGAAACGGCATAAAAAGGTGCTATTCAACGAACACATCCCAACATCATTTATCCTCAAAGCGCTTGCCGCCAATATATTACTTTTTGTGAATTTGAGGAACCGATAAATATTTAAGTATCGGGAATAAAACGCGCACGCAATATTTTACTTATTTCCGAGGCGATTATAAGGATCTGGTAGAAATATAAAACCGAACTCTCTTGTCTAATGCCTATTGTGTGGTGAAGACATGATGACTAATTTTGAAAAACTACACCATGTGTTTCTTACGTGTCTACTTTACCCACAATAAATTATATTTTTGTAAAAACTTTTGATTTTGATAGAAAAAACCTGTTTTGAATAATGCAATTTACAATTTCTGCCAAAACGCTAACATAGCAATGGCGTCTGTGTGACGTAACTATTCCTTAAAAAGGTCAGTTCCTATATCAAACTAGTGAATTTGATTGGCAAATAAAATGTCAAAATGGAAATAACTAAATAATGACGTCACATGGCCTTTTAGCATATATGGCGGATTGCTACGTTTTGTACTTTTTTATTGTTATAAAATAAATATTAATCACAAGTATAATCTAAGAGTTTGGTGGTTAGAAAAAGAATTTCGAAAAATGTCTTGGTTGGCCGAACGGTCAGGCACCTGCCCGGATAGCAACGGACGGGGGTTCGATTCCCGCATCAAGACATAACTTTTCGAAATTCTTTTTCTAACCACCAATATCTTTGTACTAATTTTTCTAACATTTAAACAATGTTGAAATTAAAATCGAAAAGTATAATCTGATATCAAGTGACTATTAACGAATCTCCAAAACCTAAATTATTATTATAAATCATTATATCAGTGATTCTTTGTTAGTGTAATCATCCCAATTGTGGCCACCGCTAATCTCTCCCGCTCGGCTTCAAGGCAACTATGGGTTAAGACAGCAATGAGTAATGGGCAGCAGCGTTTCTCTCATTTATACCACCTAGCAATATACTGCGATTGGGCATTAAGCTCGCCACATATTACAATGGAACCTAATGCAATTGGCGAATCGTGGTTGTTAAACTTACCTACACACCTACACACTTTTTCCGCCTAAAGTTCGAAGATTTATGTATTTAAGGTACAAGTTGGTGACAGCGGGCGACATGAGGCAGCAGCGGACGATGTGTTGCAGCGACACTACTGGTTTCTATGTATTTCTATGAAATTCCCTCTGTAGTTAGAGCGATACGCAGCTAACGACGCGTCGTCGAGCGGCAGACGCCAGTGTCGCCCGACCGCGGATCAGGGCCCGTAGCCAAGTGGCAGTCGTTTCATAACGATAACGTGTCGAAGTTCGTCACGATCGGCCATATTACTTTGGTATCTACAGCGTCTTAGCTTGCGCTACCAACATAACTAGGAACTTACGAAGACGATTTTGGTCACGTTATTTCACGACGACTTACGTCAAATCCCATAAATTTTGCTTTATCGAACTTCGCTATCTTTGTCGGTGTGTTACTTAGTCTAGGCCCCCAGTAGTGCCGGAATAACGACACGTCAAGCGAGTGTCAAAATGAATTTTTCCGAACTAGGTTCCATCTGCTGTTGCCGCCTGCAGTCGTGTTCGAAATCATGACTGCAGCGACAGGACTTAACGACGTGTCGTGGCGACATGAAGCGACGACACGCCGTTGCCCGCTACTGTGGCGTTCTTGTAATGCGACCGCCTTTGTTGTTTGTCAATGTTTGACAAACACAATGTTTTTCATTAAGTGACAGTTGTCAAATTAATTAGATGAGAATTTAATTCCGAGCTAGAGTATGGTTATTTTCTAAGCCTTGTAAATATTATTTCCGATTTTATGTTTATTGTCCAGTTTGTATATATTGTAACCGTGTACATATTTAGAAGTACAGTCAGTTACTTTTATGAACCCTGCTTTTTACTACCACGGAACACATCCGCAACCACCAAGATTACACCCGGCCATACAACTTCCCAAATTGGTGACCCCGACGTGATAGTCAAGAGCTTTGGGTGTAATATCATTGGCAATTGACCGGCGCGGGACGGGAAGCTGCGTTGGACATGCGGATGGCCACGAAGAAATTTTCGTCGTGTGAAACGGTACCACATTCCAAGCTGTGGCGTCGAGCGCCCCCTGGCGCATTCACCGTTTCCTACATTCGCAAGTTCGAGTGACGTCTCCGCGGGAGTTGCAGTTGGACACATGCATGCATTGGACTAACTGCGCATTATACCATTTGTGCACATCGCTCACGCAAGTACTATCGGCATCATTATTTGGAGTATTTTTTTAAACATTTTATTATTATTCCAAGTAATGATTTTTAGTTAGTTGTGTAAAGCGTGTTCGGAGTATTGATTTTTACGTTATTTTATGAAAATTATTTTTTTCAACTTGTGTAATGTGACATAGGAAATATTTCATTTGTTTTTCGTGTGTATTTTTTCGCGTGGTTTGAACAATTTGTTTACATTGTCTTTTGTTTTTACGTGTAATGTTGTCTGCATATTGACAACTTATGTTGTTTTTGTTGACATGTCGACATATAAATTTTTAGACGTTTGTGTTTTGTTTTCGCCACATCACGCGCCCACGGAATAGCAATTTTTCTTTTCTGTCCGTTCTCTCTCTATTTTATACAAATTAATTTTAATTTACTTTCGTTTATAATTATAATAGCGTGTTCGCGTTGACCATGGCTGACGAACTACGTTCGCGTTTAGCAACTCTTGAGGCAGAAAATGCAGTTTTGCGTAATCTGCGTGACCAAAGTATATCCCAATCTCAACGGGAGGGCGAGGTATGTCGCGTGAGTGTCAAACTTCCCCCTTTTTGGTCTGATAGGGTGACAGTGTGGTTCGCACAGGCTGAGGCACAGTTTTTGCTTGCTGGCATCAACACTGATGCCATGATGTACAGCTATGTCCTTAGCCAGATTGACCACAGGATTGCTGGCGAAATCGAAGACATCGTTGTCAACCCGCCGGCTGAAGGTAAGTATCGGAAGCTAAAGGAGACCTTAATCAGCAGACTTTCGTCATCTGAGGAACAGCGAGTGAGGCGCCTTCTTGGTGACGAAGAACTCGGGGATCGGAGACCATCCCAATTTCTCCGTCACTTGCGCTCGCTCGCGGGAACGGCTCTCTCGGACGATAACATCTTGCGGCAATTATGGTTACGTCGTTTACCACAGCATGTACAGGGGATTTTGGCTGCACAAGCTGACTTATCTCTTGATAGAATCGCAGATATAGCTGACAAGATTTTGGAAGCTCAGCCTAGCTCTTCCAACGTGTATGCTGTTGCCACGCCCTCGCTCGATACCGTTATGGCTCGATTAGAAGAATTAACTCAGCAAGTTGCTGTTTTATCGACCGGTTCTTCTGTTCGATCTCGAAACCGTTCTTCTTCCAGAAGCCAGGCGACATCACGCAGTAGCACACCTGGTAGTAAACGCTGTTGGTACCATCGCACATTTGGTGCGAATGCCAGCAAGTGTATTGCTCCATGCAATTGGGCGTCGGAAAACCACACAAGCAATCAGTAGCGGCGGCATCTGATTGCAAGCCCATCCAACATCACGGCCGCCGTCTATTTGTCACTGACCGTATCACAAAGCGTCAATTTTTGATTGACACTGGTTCGGATCTTTGTTGTTACCCCCGCAGCTGGTTGTCAGTTCCGCGAAAATCTTCGGACTATGAACTTAACGCCGCTAACGGGAGTAGTATTAAGACATATGGCACTATTCATTTAAACCTCAACTTTGGTCTTCGACGAGCATTTGTTTGGGATTTTGTTGTTGCTGATGTTACGACAGCGATCATTGGCTCAGACTTTTTAAGTTATTACCATCTTTTGCCAGATTGTCGACTCAAGAAGTTGATGGATGGCGTAACGAATTTGTCAGCACCCGCTATTGCAGCAATGTCGGAACAGCTTAGTGTCAAGGTTGTCGTTACAGGAGATTCCAATTTTGTTAAACTGCTCGCCGAGTTTCCAGAAATCACTCGGCCTCCTGGAATCCCTCGTAATGTTTTGCACAATACTGTGCACTATATTAAGACTACGGATGGCCCGCCTATTTCGTGTAGTCCTCGTCGTCTGGCGCCTCAGAAGTTGATAGCAGCCAAAAAGGAGTTCGACAACATGATCCAAGCTGGCATTGCACGTCCTTCTAAGAGCGCCTGGTCGTCTCCGCTACACATGACCTTGAAAAAGGACAGTAGTTGGCGACCTTGTGGCGACTACCGATCCCTTAACGCCAGCTTAAAGCTGCTCTCATGTGCCATCATGATTCTTGGGTGCGTTCACTTCCTTTCGTTCTTCTTGGCATGCGTTCCGCGTTCAAAGAGGATATTAAATCCACAGCCGCGGAGATGCTCTATGGAGAACCTCTTCGTTTGCCAGGTGAGTTATTTATTTCATCAACCCCATCAGATGTAATTGACAATCCATCGGATTTTGTCGTACAACTACGTCGTAAGATGTCAGTTGTAAGACCTATTCCTGCATCTCGACATTCATCACCATCAACTTTTATTTTTCAAGATCTTTCTTCTGCATCACACGTTTTCTTAAGGGATGATACAGTTAGACGTCCTTTACAGCCACCTTATACGGGTCCTTATAAAGTTGTTAATCGTGCCAGCGATGGCAAAACTATGACTTTGGACATCAAGGGCAAAAGTGTTGTCGTCAGTATCGATCGTGTGAAACCAGCTTTTGTTGAACACACTGTCACCCATTCAGAGCAGATTGCAAAGCCTGCGTCTTCTGATCGTCCAGAGCAGACTGCAAAGCCTGCGCCTTCTGTTCGCTCAGGGCCAACTCCGGCCATCGCTACCGCGCCGTACACTACTCGGTCTGGTAGACGCGTCAAATTTAGATGTTTATAATTTCTACTAGGTTTTCCTTCTCCGTGGGGGGGTGGTGTGGCGTTCTTGTAATGCGACCGCCTTTGTTGTTTGTCAATGTTTGACAAACACAATGTTTTTCATTAAGTGACAGTTGTCAAATTAATTAGATGAGAATTTAATTCCGAGCTAGAGTATGGTTATTTTCTAAGCCTTGTAAATATTATTTCCGATTTTATGTTTATTGTCCAGTTTGTATATATTGTAACCGTGTACATATTTAGAAGTACAGTCAGTTACTTTTATGAACCCTGCTTTTTACTACCACGGAACACATCCGCAACCACCAAGATTGCACCCGGCCATACAACTTCCCAAACTACCAACTTGGACCTTGAATAAGCGAAATAGACAAGAACGATGAATAACATTATTTCTAAGATTATATATAGGTGAATCGGTTTCAAAAGTATTAGAATAAGTATTTGTATACTCTGAAAAGAACAATAAAAATAAAAATATCAACAAGAATTATGTTTGATTACGAATGACGTACATCATGGTGCCATCGTAACATACAATTATTACGGTTACGGTTTATACGGTTTCTATGATCTATCAACAAATAGTTTTGCTTACAAGGTGAACAATATTGTCATTTTTCATGTAGACAATATAAGGGACTAACTTATAAGTGGTAATAATACTTACATACATACATAAATCACGCCTATATCTCCGAAGGGGTAGGCAGAGGTGAACTAGCACCCACGTATCACCAGTTATGATAGGTCCCATGTAATAGATGGCGAGCCTATTGCCATTTTTCGGGTACAAAAGTCGCAGTAGGTACATTGCTAGGTGGTATAAGAGGAACGCTGCTGCCCATTTCTCATGACTGATTTATCCTTAGTCGCCTTGTACGACAATAATACTTCATTCGCTAAAATTACCGGATATTGACAAATCACTTTTAGGCGGGAAAGGACAATTATGGCACAATATTTTATGGCATAAGCTCCCTCGAGGGAAAGTTTGTCAAGTTACCGAGCAATCAATATGGTACTAAAGGGATCCCTTGAGCCCTCGAAGATTTATGTACTTATTACGCATGGTGAGACAATCAATTCACCAGCTGGTCAGGGTATACATACATAAATCACGCCTATATCCCGGAAGGGGTAGGTAGAGGTGAACTAGCACCCACGTGTCGCCAATTTTGTTAGGTCCCATGTGGCGAGCCTTTTGCCATGTATCGGGCACAAAAGTCGCAGTACATTGCCAGGTGGTATAAGAGGAACGCTGCTGCCCATTGCTCATCACTGTTTTATCCTTAGTCGCCTTGTACGACACCCACGGGAGAGATTTGGGGTGGTCAGGGTATAATGTTAGTTAAACCATGTAGTATTTAACTTGTCTTCTATACTAGCCCGGGAGCGAAAAAATAACGTAAAATATGGCAGCCCCGACTCATCCCATGGGTGTCGTAAAAGTCGGTAAGAGAGTTTCCCCGGTGTAGACCAATAAGCAACTTTGGCGCATCCGAATGGTGGAGGGCAAACAAAAAACACTAAAAGGCTAGTGATGATGATGAGCATCTAAGTTACTTATAATACATACAGCAGCTACCATTATGTGGCTTAAATTATTATTTGGCAGCTAAATATGATTGTTAAGCTAACCGACGACCACTAAATAGAGCACGTCAGGTTACAACAATCTATGCCTAGCCAATTTCACACAATAAAGTATTATTTCATAATGTGTTGATATTATTTACTGATTCAAAAACATACATAATACAAATCACGGCTTTCTATCCCAAGAGGTAGACAAAGGTGTTTTAGCAATATGCTGGCGAAATGCGGGTAGCTTATTGCTGGTCCAAAGAGATAGAGGGCTAGCCTATTGCTATTCACTGGAAACTTTAATTGCAGTAATTTTAATCCATGAAATTTTCTGCTGAATAACTCTTACTGCCGCACTCAGAGGCGTCAATTAACTTAAATCTACTTAATGTAAAAAAAAAAAATTAAATCTAGATCATACTGCCGTATAGGCTGAAGAAAAGCGACTAGTTTTGAAATGTAATTTTTTTGATCATTAAGTACTCATTAACGTTAATGGAGTCGTCTCTGAATGTGGCAGTTAAGGTTAAAAAACTATTAAAGAAAGTGTGTTATGTATAAAATAACGATGTTGGTTGTATTTAGAAAGGTAATATAAAGCCAATAGCAGATAAATTAATACGTCTACTTCAGAAACCTTGAAGGCCTATACTTATTTTATTTCTATAAAGCCTGACCTTTGAGTTATTGATCTCTGATCACTTTTTCCTTTACGTAACTCCACTGGTCCAATTTCAATGGTAATAGGTTTCAATTGAAGTTTGTTTGGCATATTATTACTGTCTTATCAAAACTGAGAACTCTTGCGAACAAAAAAATGCGCGAGAGATTATATCAATAAATAATCAATAAATATTAAATAAGTAAATAAATTTGGTTTTGGTAGTGATAGGACTTCTTTCAAGTCAGTCTGGCTAGCTACCACCATTTTATCAAAATCTATAGCCATAATAATAATGTTAACAGCATTATTGTGTTCCGACAATTGTGATAAGATAGCCAGGCCCTCTGTGGTTGAGGAATCGAGCTTCGCCTGGAAGCTCGATTCCACCTGCCCTTATCGTCACTTACCATCGGGTTAGATAAAGGGCAAGGGCTTCTCTGTCTGACACAAAAAACATTTCCTTACACTCATACCTATATTTTCAACATTTTAACATTTTCTTACTTACTTTGGGGTATATTACAGGTGTGTGAGTGTAATTAATATGAATTTATTATTATTACAAAGATTTTGGTGGTTAGAAAAAGAATTTCGAAAAATTATGGTCTTGATGCGGGAATCGAATCCGCTGCTATCCGGGCAGGTGCCTGACCGCTCGGCCAACCAAGATACATTAAAGTGTCTTGGTTCATTTTTCTAACATTTATATAATGTTAAAATTAAAATCGAATAGTTTATTATTATTATTTATACCATAACGTAAATGTCTACACTGGGCTACGGTGGCGTAGCTACACTCAGCACGGAAGGTTAGGCATTTAAATTCAAGATGTCTGCCTCCGTTTCCCTATCGACAGACCACTAATTGGGAAACTGATGAATCGACATTTACTTCATTCAACATTTATGGATCTGTCGGAATACACATTCCGGAATAAGCGGTGGCTTTGGTTGTTCCGTCAATATCCATTATAGATAAAATCTTCATAAATATCCTTACAATACTAAGAATTTACCACTACAGAATACAGTTTCCATAGTAGGCCGTGTAGTAACAGCAGAGCCATACATTTTTCGCCGCTGTCTCTCTCGGTGGGCACAATGAATTAACTTAATACACCAAAAATTAAAATTGAAAACTAGTTGGGTTGAAAACTAGTATTCTTGCCGGGTCTATGTGGTTTAGATGTAAATGAAATTTTTTGGCATTAATTACTCATTAAAGTTAGTTGACGTCTGAGTGCGGCAGTAAGAGTAATACTACATACATACATACATACATACATACATACATAAATCACGCCCATATCCCCGAAGGGGTAGGCAGAGGTGAACTAGCACCCGCGTTTCGCCAATTATGTTAAGTCCCATGTAATAGGTGGCGAGCCTATTGCCATTTATCGGGCACAAAAGTCGCAGTACATTGCCAGGACGGTGGTATAAGAGAACGCTGCTGCCCATTCCTCATCACTGATTTATCCTTAGTCGCCTTTGGGATGGTGACAATTGTATTCTACTCTGCCGTCACCACACGGCCATTATAATACTATATGAGGAGAAATGGGCAGCAGCGTGCCTGGTGCACTTCTTGGTTCCGGTGAATGGCAATAATTTTGCCCTCTATTATATGGGACCTGAAATAAGCTAGTGACACGTGGGTACATCTCACCTCTGTCCCTCTGACCCCTTACGGTGAAAAGGCGTATTTTATTTTTATATCAAATGCCCATTGCAAAATGAACAAAGGTAATAAATAAACGGTGAAATTACATTTAAGCATTATTCTGAGTTCCTTTGTGCTTTGGAAAAGTTAGAAAAATTGTAACAATGAAATATGGTTCAGACAAACATTTACCCCTATCACGGTCGGAACAAGGGACCAGCCAGCATATCTGACTATTCGATAACCAGTCTTATTAATAACTAGTGAATAAGACAATGAGTTAATGAGTTAATGTCGGTTATTATATAGCCTTCATAAATAGGACTATCCAAAACAAAAAGAAATTTTCAATTTGAGTCAGTTGTTCCTGAGATTAGCGCGTTTAACCATACAAACAAACAAACACTTCAGCTTTATAATATTAGTATAGATAGTCTTACTGCCGTACTCAGAGACGTCAATTAATTCTAATGAGTACTTAACGTCAGAAAATGTAACCTTATTCTTTATCCCGGAAAAAATAGCGACTATAATAGTTTTGAATTGCCAATTTTACATTAAATTAGTCTTATTAACATTAATAAAATTTCATATTAATAATGTTAAGTAAAATTGTCACTAAAAGGGTTCTCGTGTTGGAAGTTAGTTAGCATTCCATGCCTATTTCTTGTATTGTTTCAAACTTAAAGTTTCTCGTTAATTTCGAGTCAGATCGTCCTACTTACAATTTGAAATCCAGGCAAGTTTTTAATTCAGTAATTAGGAGACAAGACACGACCTTTGTGGAAATGTTTAGTAATGAAGGCACGGTTGCCATCTTGTTTTCGAAATAGCAAAATTTGCTCGTCATGCGAAAAAGTCATGAATAATATTTTAGAAGTGGCTTTTACACAATCACAGTTTCAAGTGCCCGATAGATGGCAACATGGGACCTAAAATAATGAGCGAAACGTGGTTGTCAATTCACCTCTGCCTACCCCTTTGGGGAAGAATAGGCGTGATCTATTTAAGTATATTTTACACAATCTCGTGTGTTGAAGGCAGAGCAGAATACAATTGTCACCACCCCCGTCTCTCCTTCGGGTGTCGTACAAGGCAACTAAAAGTAAAACATGCAGCGATGAGTAATAGGCAGCATTGTTCCTTTTATACCACCTAGGAATATATACCGATTTAGGGTGCTTTTCTACAAGAGCTGTGCGTTGATGCGTTGCGAGAAATGTGTAGGAAGAGAATCAAAAACTAAAACACATCCCAACACCATGAAACATACAATCATATTGATTTCGCTATGAATGTTTACTAAAGGAGTAATTATGCTCCTTTAGTAAACACAACATTTTGCTATGATAGCACTAACTGTAAACTTTAAACCCTAATTACATTTTAAGTGGTGCAATAAATTTTACAACATCGAGAACAAAGTTGAATTAACATCGAGTTTTCTCATCTTAGCTAATAATTACGCGGGACTTAATTAGCGAATATGTGCGACGAAAAATTTAAAGTTTTAGTTGGTGCTCAAAGAAATGTGCTTAAAAATTATACCGTGACTCGTAGAAAAACTGATTGCTACATTTCTTAATCAGCACAATTACAGCAAATGAAATAACAGGGTCGAACTAAGAACTGGAAACAATTGTGCTCGGGAAAAAGCGTGTTGTTTACATCATCATATTTCTGCCCTATTGCTGTACACAAGTACCAATCTATTCGAACGAATATAACATCTCTAACATTTAACACGACGTTTGCCATGATGTTTTATCCGTAAATAAGGATCTTTAAGAGGGTTGATTGGTGTCAACCAAATCATTCCAATCACTTTATCCATTCGTCGCTCTTCCGACGTGGTTATTTGTGTCACTTTTCTATAAATTATTTATAATTGTAAGCCGTGGTTGACTTAGTGGGCCGTGGTCGTGTGTTTACCTGGGGGCGGCGTAGTATGTTTCCTGCCCGGCTAGCATGACCACCGCAACAGAATATGATATAGCCATTTATCGCGTTGAACAGTCAAAAATCATTGGATTTTACATACATACATACACAAATCACGCCTATATCCCCGAAGGGGTAGTCAGAGGTGAACTAGCACCCACGTATCGCCAGTTATGATAGGTCCCATGTAGCCTATTGCCATTTATCGGGTACAAAAGTCGCAGTAGGTACATTGCTAGGTGGTTTAAGAGGAACGCTTCTGCCCACTCCTCATGACTGATTTATCCTTAGTCGCCTTGTACGACACCCACGGGAGAGATTTGGGGTATTGACAATTGTATTCTACTCTACCGTCACCACACGGCATTGGATTTTAACACTTGAATAAACTTGAATTCAATAATGGAATAAGCCTTTAACGCTATATCATAAAGATCTTCTTCTTCCTGCCCTGTTCCCAGTCTATCTGGGGTCGGCGCAGTATGTTTCCTCTTCCATTTATATGTCAGACGTCATCAAGCCATCCACTCCCTTTTGATTCATATCATCCATCCCACCGTAAAGGTGCTAGTGATGAATGAATGTATAGAAAAGAGACGGAACGGACCATGTCGAGAGACCCATGAACGGAGAGAGTGATTAGAATGACAACATTCCAATCCATACTGCTCAAGGTTTTGGCTTAGGTTTTACAGCCGGCCGCCTGCCTGACACCAACCCTCTTTGGGTACGCTGTTGTTGTGTTGAGCCATTTATCTATATACGATAAATGGCTATATCATATCGTGTTTTTGCAGGTCATGCTAGCCGGGCTGAAGCATATATATATCGGTCGGACGTTATTATTTTTCTCCCATGCTAGACTGGGAGCGAAAAAATAACGTAGAATGCGCTAGCCCCGACTCATTCCATGGGTGTCGTTAAAGTCTATTAAGGGACATTGACCCTCGTAAACCAATGGCTTGGGGCACCCCAATGGTAGAGTGCAAACCATCAACAACAGCATTCCCAAAGAGGGTTGGTCAGGCAGGCGGCCGGCTGTAAAAACTAAGCCAAAACCTTGAGTGGAATGTTGTCATTTCAATCACTCCCTCCGTTCATCGATCTCTTCACATGGTTCGTTCCGTCTCTTTTCTATACATTCATTCATCACTAGCACCTTTGCGGTGTGATGGATGATATAAATCAAAAGGGAGTGGATGGCTAGATGACGTCTGACCGCTATGAATGGAAGAGGAAACATACTGTGCCGACCCCAGATAGCAGGGCAACAGGGCAAGGATAAGAAGAATAAAGATCATTCAGCTTCTGCCATACATTACACCAATAATTAATACAAAATAAAATATATTTTTCTATTTTCGTGATTTCGATTATATTCCAAAAAAAGATCAACGAGACACCCAGTTGAGTTAGTTATATCCAGTTTAAGCTTAATTAGAACAAAGCGTCTCCGAACTGTGTTAGTGAGCAGAATCAAATTAGTTGCGACTGTTTACGTAAAGCGATCATTACCTGAATTTTGATGAAATTTGTACCGTCGTCGTTGCGTGCTCTGTAAATTTACCGTCGTTGTCTGAACGAAATGATAATCAGGACAAAGACCGATCTTGTATTCAGGGAAAGGTGGCTCAAACCAGGCATTGTATCTAAGCCGGGTAGGATAATGTACCTAGCCCAAAACAAGCAAACGGGCTAAATTGGATACTCTCCTGTGTCTGTCTCTTCCGCGGGTGTCGTACAAGGTGACTAAGGGTAGAGACAGCGATGAGTAATGGGCAGCAGCATTACTCTTATACTAGCTAGCCGTATACTGTGATTTACGTGCTCGATATATGGCAATTAGCTCACCACCTATTATTACATGGACCCTATCCTAATTGGTGAAATGTGGGTGTTGATCCACGTCTTTCTTCGGGGATATAGGCGTGATTTATGTATGTATGTATCAAGTTGCCACATTCATACACCAAAGTGACCGTTTACGCACTATATTCACTTTTAGCCGCCTTCCCCCTCTTTTCTATTTCATCCGTCTTCTTAGGGCCGGTTTTTTGTGCATAGTTAACTCAACCAATAATGTTAAAAATTGTTACTTGTGGTTAAATATCAGCCCGACATTTTCGTCCATACATTACGAGAAATAAAGCAACATTAATTTAGCTTCAACATCATCGGTAACCAACACAAGTATTTAACCAAACTATGAGTTCCGAAACCACAATACGGAGGCAGCAATCGGTGGTCACCGCAATCAATAATAACATTGGAAATTTAATAAAACATTGCAATTAAATTACCACAATGCGCAGTACGGTAGACCGCAGTAACATAATTTACTTACATATCAGGAAAGTAATTGTGGGATTTATAAATATTATGCAACTGTGGCCGTGTGGTGACGGCAGAGCAGAATACAATTGTCACCACCCCCATCTCTTCGTACAAGGCGACTAAGGATTAAGACAGCAATGAGTAATGGGCAGCAGCATTCCTCATAAGCCACCTAGGAATGTACTATGATTTTCGTGCCCGATAAATGGCAATAGGCTCGCCACCTATTACATGGGACCTTACTTTATTGGCGAAACGGGGGTGTTATTTCACCTCTGCCTACCCCTTGGCGTGATTTATGTATGTATGTAGAATGTGCCAGTCCCAACTCATCACAGGGACGTCATAAAAATGGACTATAGGAGATTGCCCTACTTCCCAAGGTGCTTATTGGTCTACATCGTTATTGGTCTACAACAAAACCCACCAAAAACGGCATATTCAAAGAGGCTTGGTGACAGGTAGACGGCGGACTGTTATAGATGTATAGGAATGTTATCATCCGAATCCCCTGTCTGTTGATCGTTTTCTCGACATGGTCCCTTCCATCTCTTTTCTGTATATTCATTCATCACTCTTTACCATTCCTGTGTGATTGATGATATTAATCAAAAGGAATTGAATTGAAAGGTCATCAGTCAGTCTGTTACGGTTCACTGTTAAACACGTGCCTTTCCCAATCAATAGCAAGCAGGCTCGACTGAACGTGCTGGAACTAATCAGTTGATTGATATTATTAGTTTAGTGCAAAAGATTGATTAATAAACAGCCATGAATAAATAATTAATTACTCCCTGTTGATATAAGAGCGCGGGGAAAACAATAAAACTTTATTTATCCAGCGGCACAATGGGAGGCGAGGAAAATGCGAAGTGAGTACGAGCACAGTATACTCAGAACAGTAATACGTCTTCATACAAACTGGCCGCTGTCCATTAGAATGTGTGCTTTCATACTCGGCGCCGTGTAGGCGCGCATCTGATGTGATCGCGCGTGTACAAGGTCATTGCACGTTCGCTCGCTGCTCGTTCCCGTCCGGCACATTCGCGCTCGCAGCCGCCGCTTTAGTTACAACCCTAGCGTCAACGAAAGAGTAGGCTAATAACTCGCCGACAGGCCGAAGATAAACTACTGTTGCGAACTGTAAACTACCGGTGCGAGCAAAGTAAACAATAAATTAAAACAGCTGCCCGCGGAAACAAAAGGCGATCGACAATCTTCGTGCCGCTAACAATGGCCGCCGGCGGACCCGATTCTGGTCCGATTGCATGCTGTTTCAATTATTATTATGGTCATCGCCATTTTTATGTTTGTAGGGACGAAGTTTCGCTGATCCGGAGAGGTGTACTGTATACGCGTTATTGCTTAGCTTTATTTTATATCGAAAGAAAGACAAAGAGAGAAATCCCCCATCTCTCCCGTGGGTATCGTACAAGGCGACTAAGGGCAAAGACAGTGATGAGGAAAATGGGCAGCAGCGTTCCTTTTGTACCACCTAGCAATCTACTGCGATTTACGTGCCCGATAGATGACAATTAAGCTATCATCATCATCATCACCAGCCCTTTTAATGTCCTCACTGCTGAAGCACGGGCCTTCCCTATGGATGGAAGAATATAGGGAGAGATTGGGCCATAACCCACTACGCTGGCCCAGTGTGGGTTGGTGGGTATTAACGACTGCAGATACAGCCGGGACCACCGGCTTTACGTGCCTTCCGAAGCAGGGAGGAACTCGTGATAATAAATTTTTGGTTACCCATCCAATGACTGGCCTAAACGACATTGCTTAGTTTACGCAATCGCAGGCCAAGCGCGCTATGGCTCTGCGCTAGCGAGCTCCTCTTCCTCCAATTAAGCTATATTACATGATAATTATTGGCAAATCGTAGGTGTTGATTCGCCTCTGATGCCTACATATAGGCGTGGTTTATGTAAGTTTGTGTGTGTATAAAAAGATTAAAAAAAATAGGATGAAATAAAAAAAAAATTGTCTTGATTCGGCATCCATACTGCCAGATAAACTGGGAACAGGGCAGAAAGATGATGATGATCTCTGCCCGGCTAGCATGACCACCGAAACACGATATTATAAAGCCATTTGTCGATTTGACAGTTCAACGCGATAAAATGGCTATATCATATCATTTTTCGGTGGTCATGCTAGCCTAGGTAGGCTGCCCTTTTTTGACCACTCGACATCATCGTCATCCCCACCGACATCTCCTCGACCCGCCATCAGGTTCCCTCCCCCCTACTTCCGCTCCCTCGGGTACATGGCATAAGCCGAGGCCCGCTCGCAGGCTCCTAGCCGGGCCTTGCCCCACGGTAAATCACCCGGCACATGGTTAGACCGCGCCGAGGGCCTCGCCACCAGACCGGGGTTGAGCACCGGGGGGTGAAGGGGACCCCCGCCGTTTATAACGGCGGTCCAGACCACCGGGGGACTGATGTCTCCTGAGTTCATGCCCGGGCCATGAGCTACCGCTCGATGCCCGCAGCCCGCCACCAGACGGATGACCCGGATGATGATGCTACGTTACTTTTCCATATACAGCTTATTTCCGCCTACCTGTGCACCGAATCAAACTCTATTCGCCTTATTATAAAACATGAGCTAAAGTTAGTCACGGTTCAAAATTTTAGCTAACTCTGTCTTTCATACAACAAAAAAAGTGACAGCATCAGTTTTAAACTATGACTAACTTTAATCCATGTTTTAAAATAAGGGGGATCTAGTTAGGCTAACAAGACCGTAATGGCAGTCCTCTTAGCTCGTTAAAACGGTAGTCTATTTTTAAAAATGTTTTTCGCTACTGCAAAGCTACTTATCAGGAGATGGGCTCTGTGTTCACGGTTTGAGCTTTGCGAGGTTTTCGTGGGATATGGGAGATTTGTACGATAATGCGGGACGCGAAAATGTACACGTTTTCAGATTAGAATGGCTAACAAATCAGAAAAATTGTTTTTCGCGGAAAATGGGTGGTGAACGTCATTTAATTTGTTTTCCATAAATAGTGAATTTCACATGCAAAAAAAATGTAAAGATACATATAAATCACGCCTATATGCCCAAAAGAGTAGGCAGAGGTGAATTTACACTCACTTTTCGCCAATTAAGTTCGGTCCCATATTAGGTAGCGAGCCTATTGCCATATATCGGCCACATAAATCGCAGTATATTGAGAGTAAATTAATAACCTAGGATGTGACAGTCACGATTTAACCCACGGATAATTCGGTTAAATGAGTATTCTTCTTTACTTATACCACACGGCATAGCTGGAGAAATCTAGGTGTTAATACACCTCAGCCTACTCTACTATTTTATAGGAAACTCTGAAATAGCTCTTCTCTCGCTCTTCGGCTCTTATCGCCACTTACGATCTGGTGATGGAATAAAATAGGACTCTTAAATAAAAAAAAAACAGAAAATATTCAAATAATAAGCATACTGAGGAGAAATGGACCTATAAAATATTTCATGTTGACTAATAAATAACTGTTGACACGTTAAGAAATAATCCATGTACAGAGCCTCGATACGGAATACCATTGCAATGTGAACCCCTCGCATTTTTCACGATTGGTAGCTATTACTCAAAGGAATTCGGATTGACGACGCTTGGAATAGCGGAAGCGACTTTTAACGCGATACAGATTTCAGAAAGTGGCATTGAAAGGTGGAATGTTAGAAAAAATAGTATAAAGATTTTGGTGGTTAGAAAAATAATTTCGAAAAATTATGGTCTTGATGCGGGAATCGAACCCGCGTCCGGTCCCGCGCTCGGCCAACCAAGACACTAATTAGCTTGCCGAAATTCTTCTAACCTTTACACTTCACGTTGTAAGCCAACGTATACCCTCGCAATGTAGAATAGATCTATTGGACTTTGATCAATAATATGTAACGCCTGGAGCCTGGAATCATGAAAGGTTCGCCACGCTTCATACATACATACATAAACCATGCCTATATCCCTGAGGGGTAGGCAGAGTTGAATCAACACCCACGTTTCGCCAATTAGGATAGGGCCCATGTAATAGGTGGCGAGCCTATTGCTATGTATCGGGCACGTAAATCGCAATATATTGCTAGCTGGTATAAGACTAACGCTACTGTTCATTACTCATTGCTGTCTTAACCTTTAGTAGCCTTGTAAGACACACACGGGAGAGATGGGGGTGGTGACTACTGTATTCTGCTCTGCAGTCACCACACGGCAATTTATCTGTATAATACGATAATAGACGAAAGAAGATACTGAAAAAAGATAGAAACGACCATGTCGGAGATCGATGAACGGATAGATATAAGGATGATAACACTCCAATCTTACTGCTCAAGGTTTCGGCTTAAGTTTTATAGCCGGCCGCCTGCCTGACATTGTATCCTCTTCGGGTACCGTTGTTGGTGATATGTCCTTTACGATTTGTGGCCCTCAAGGTGCTTATTAGTCTACACCGGGCAATCTCGCTTGGTCGACTTTTACGCCGGTATTAAAACAACCACGGGGTAGATCGAGGTCAGCATAATTCTACATTAGTTATTCGCTGCCAGGCCTGCACAAAAGGGAACTTAACGAAATAAAACATAAATTAAATGTCACTTATTAGCACCTTTCTTTATATTTTTGGCGAAGATACTCACTGTTTTCTTTGTAGTCCATCGTAATAAAAAATAGCGAACAAAATAAAAAGAAACTTCAATAATTACTGGAGCTTCAAAGGTTGCCTCGTTTACAAACGTCTATGACAACCGTAGCGGTAAATTTATTTAGGCAGAACCCCTTTGAGAACGTCACAAAATAAGATTCGACTTATAAAAATCAAAGCGAAGAAGGAATTGAATAGAATGTTATCCCATAATAAACCGGTAACTACTAGGTACTCCTTATATTTTGCTATTACTTTCCGAGGTACGTGACAACATTTCTGAGGACAATCCGTTTGATATAGAAGTTTATACGCGTTCAATGTTGCGTGAGCTAACGTCATTTTGGGAGGTTGCTGACAAACGGAAATAATCACTAGAGTTGATACGCATTGATGTTTGGTGAATGACCAACAAATTACCATTGACAAGCTGATTTAGTTAACAATTTGAGTACGATTTTCCAATGGAATAAACAAAGTTACGTGTGGTGACGGCAGAGTAGAATACAATTGTAACCACCCCAAATCTCTCCCGTGGGTGTCGTACAAGGCGACTAAGGATAAATCATTATAAGGAAGGAATGGGCAGCAGCGTTCCTCTTATGCCACCAAGCAATAGCAATGTACTGCGACTTTTGTGCCCGATAATTGGCAATAGGCTCGCCACCTATTACATGGTACCTAACATAATTGGCGAAACATGGATACCAGTTCACCTCTGCCTACCCCTTCGGGGATATAGGCGTGATTTATATATGTATGTATGTATTAACAAAGTTACAAAATAAAAGGTGCTATTGCTTACCGTGAGTACCTAAGTATATTATAAATGATTGATAAACTTGTGTGTAAATATGTTCTCTTATATTTATATTCTTACAACTAAGGTTGATATAACTTCTGACGGTCCTGATAGACGGATTATCCTTTAAGTAAAATAATATAGAATAATATCTAGTTTCCCTTTATCCTCAACTACTTTTAATTATAGTCAATACTTAGGAGGCGATGTCCATTTCGCAATAAGAAAATGTAATGAGTCCTCCAACATTCAGAGCAAGTAAACTTAATTAGAATATTTATTACTTTGACCTCACTTTATGCAGCATAAACGAAGAAATGCTGTGTATCTTTCATTTCAGCACAAAAAGGACTAAATATATTCGTCTATTCAAAGTAAGGACGTGTGCCAAGTTCCATAAAAAATCATCTTTTATAAGTTACACACTTGGCACGCAAAATGATCCGTTCTGACCATTTACCTGATTGTTTATTATGTGCTAAACTAGCGAACCAATTATAAGATGGGCACTTTGTTTTTTGATTCCTTTGCGCCATAAAAAGGTTTGAGTTATTGAAATTACTACAGAGAATTGCGTAATGGGAAAACATGACTTGGTCCCCTTCTAACTCCTTTACTTGTCACGTTAACACATCTTCCATTTTTCTCGATAATTCAAATTACTCTTTGGTTTTAATTTTGATTTATATTGGAAAATTACGTACATTTAAAAAAAATCACTATACAGAAGAAGCCTGAAAATTTTCGGAAAATTATTGTTCTGATGCGGGAATCAAACCTGCAGCCCACGCAATCCGGGGGCTGTCTATATTGTTTTTTTACTCTTTGATCATGAAGATATCAAAAGTGAAATAATAACCAATTCCAGATACCAAACTAGTTTTCAGCAATAGACGTGATGGTAATTTGAAATCAGAGACTAAACCACGACTCACTCGGGTGGAAGGCTCGACGCGACAAGACTTCGCACTCTGCGATGTTGCGAAGACAACGAAACAGGTCACCTGGAACATATGAGTAAGTAAACGGAATAGAGAATAACCTTCTTACAACCGCGCCAGCACTACTACAAGCACGCGGGGCATGTGTGGGTTACCACTGGCCGCTGTCGCGCACGCGGCGAGACTGGAAAAAACCGGTTTATGACGCACAGCCAGATGCATAATGTCAGGCTTAGTGCGACGGCGTTCTTAGGAAGCTTTTACTCTGTTCGGTTTATCTACTCATGTGCCTGGAACGAATACAGGTTTACTCGTGACGTGCGACGTGGCGTAAGCAGGGCTGCGTCATTGGGGATGATATTTGTTGCGAGATTGCTCAGAATTTTCGTTGTATGTAGAGGCGTTCTGAGATGAGTAACTTTTAGCCTGCGGTCGAGAATCCCTTGATATCTTAGGCGAGCGAGCATGTTTTCATAAACTTCCGCTTTGTTTTTATTATCTAGAAGTGAAAGTTCATTTTTCCACCGTGATTTATATTGGATCTAGGCACATTTAGTCTTCTGACTTTACGGAACTGTAGGACACAGTGAGTTTTATAAAGAGATATTGTTTTCTTTAAAAATAATAAAATTAGCACCAAATATTTTTAAGCGAATCAGGTCTACCTCTGTTCTAATTATTGATGTGGCCACTGGGACCAGCTTAGCCAGAACCATCAGAGCTGATAATATTTATCAAGCGTTAGCATCGTGGCTATAAAAAATAATATGGTGTACTTACTAGCTAATTTTATCAAGTCGAGATGGTAAAATCAAATACATATTACGTACTCAATACGATTCATGGCATCATAATTGATTTTTAACTGCAAATCCTGAAAGTTAGCGAACCACGAATAAAATACTTAGCTCCGTTGACAGAGACAATTTACAGAACTGCGTTCCAGTCGATCAATTTGTTGTCTATGAAGATAAATGTACATTAGTAATCTTTTATTTTAAAATATTTTGTTGACAATAAAATATTGTTTGTTAATGTGCTTATATATTAAAAAGAAATTTGCGTTTAGAAAAAGTTCGAAAAGTCTTGATACGAGAATGCGAGGGGCAAACGAACCCGCTTCCCCCTATATCACTTCGCGAACCTCACACTTTCACGTTGTAAGCCAACGGTAATCAAAATAACTACAATTTTTCGAACCTTTTCTTAACCACAAACTTTGTGATAATTTTTCTAACATTTCCATAATGTTCAAATTTGAAAATATTTATCAAAATAATGACCTATTAAAGTCGGGATTAGTTGTTTTTCCCGTGAGAAACTTTATGTTTATTAATAGACGTAGACTTACAACGCTGCTAGGTATATTTAGTAGCTATATTTTTATAATTCGCTATTGAGAGAGCTGTCTCGTTAAAGATGATTGGTGCCAAGCATATAATTTATGAAACCGAATACAACATATTGTCTTCTATCTCAGGTAAAGTTATAAGGTTTATTACGCTCTTAAGATTAATGCTTCTTTAAATAAAGGACTCAACAATACAATATGTATACGATGGTTGTTGTTGATTGTTGATGTGGAGTGTAAAACTTTGCGAGACATTGTTTACTAGAGATAATACGTGATTGGAATGCACAGTGAAACTAATTTTGTTTCAATGATGAAAAGTGACAAGTTCTCAACGATTTTGAATAATAATGAGGCATGAGAAGATTAACTGGTATCGGACGTTAGGAATTGTGAAATTTACACACTTGAATGATCACGCCGGCATACCGGCATACCGCCGGCATCCATGAATACATACATACATACATAAATCACGCCTATATCCCCGAAGGGGTAGGCAGAGGTGAAACTAGCACCCACGTTTCGCCAATTATGTTAGGTCCCATGTAATAGGTGGCGAGCCTATTGCCATTTATTGGGCACAAAAGTCGCAGTACACTGCTATTGCTATGTGGTATAAGAGGAACGCTGCTGCCCGTTCCTCATCATTGATTTATCCTTAGTCGCCTTGTACGACACCCACGGGAAAGATTTTGGGTGGTGACACTTGTATTCTACTCTGCCGTCACCACACGGCCGAGTAGAATACATACAAGCATATATACAGGCTCACATTTTATCAGATTATCTGGCAATGTTGACAATGATGTGGGATGGGCATCGTAACCCAACGTAATGATTTAATGGGCCAAGAACGAGGGAAGACAGAAAAAACGACGGATAGACTGCCAGAAAGAGGACGTGAGAAAGAGAGATATAGGAGTTAAGTTTGAATTGCTGAAAATAGAAGAGGAATGCTATATAAAAGTATAGTACATTCGAAAAATTCAAAAAATTCTTCAGAATAATTCATAAGAATAACGAAAAATTCTTAAGAATAACGAGATACAGTTATATTATATAGCTAGACTAAGCTATGGGTGGGAAGAAGAGGACTATTTTATTGAGTCTCAGCCAGCCCTGTCCCAAACCTCCAAACGATATTGTTTTACTAAAGCACAGCAATGTATTGGAAAACAATGAGGTTCGATTCGTTTTCGAACGTTTCCGAACTTTAAAGTCTTTTTGAAACGTGAAAATCTCTTAAGGCACATGAGATCGGTAAGAGCGAGTAAAAGCTTCAGGAAATACACAGCGAGCGTAAGATTTTATACTGACTGCATTCACGCATTTGAAATTCAAGTTACAAACAAAAAAATATTTGTAACTCGTTGTGTATTGGTTAATATAAGAAAAATAATAATTATAATTGTAGCTATCTTTTAATACGTGAACAAATGTATAAAATATTAGATTTTGAAATGGTTTGGTTTTGTCTTATTCACTCTTTGACTTATTTTAATAATTTCTCTGACTTAGATGAAGTCACCTCTTCCTCCCCCTTCGGGGATATAGGCGTGATTTATGTATGAAGGTCTGTATTCTGTGGTTATTTAGTGAAAGGGCAAATATTATTCAAACAGTAAATTGCAACGTCTCAGCATAGGTAATCAGAGTAGCTTATCTTATGCCGTGATATTATCCCGATACAGTTGTAAATTACTGTTTATAGATGATATTCTGGTAAAAAGGTTCTAGTAAGTCTAGTGTGTCAGCCTTGTCTGCCCTTCCCCTATTCCATAAATCACCAAAACCCTGGCCTCAGCATGCACCTAGAAAAGAAACATGGTTCGCACATGTTTCCAATATCGAAAGGAACTTGCTGTGTGGGCAGGGTATCATTTTTCTATTTACCTTTTTTTCTCCCAATAAAAGTGGATTGTGAAGGCCGTATACGGCCTTCAGGTGCTTATATTGATACGGCACAAAAATAGCGAACAAAATTTGATATCGTTAACGCGAAGCCAAAATTTGGTAAAGCAAGTTTTAATAAACCACCACAAATTAATAAAACCCTGCAAAAGTTATTGCAGGAAAATTTGGCTTACCCAACAAAGGTATTGATGTTAATAGGTTCACTTCAGGTTCAAATTTCTTTATGGAAATTTGGGACTTGAACGAGTTTTTAAGGTCGTATTCAGGATGAAACAAGAGGCGCTACTGTCTGTATTTTAATAAAATTTGCAATCAGGGACAATATACTGATAAGCATTGAGAAAAAATTGAGATAAGTGAGGCCTGTTTCACAAACGACGGGTAAGTTCTAGATAGCTTACTTAGCAGTTCAATTGACATGATATATTACATAATACAACTGTCAAATGATATGCCAAGTAAGCTATCCAGAACTTACTCCTCAATTGTGAAACAGGCCCTAAATGTTTTCTTTTACTTTGAACAGCAAACCCGTACCTATATTATTCGTAAATTGTATAATATTTTAATAACAAACTTTTAGTTCATGCCTCTCCGAAGGGGCACGAAGTAATGACAAAATACCCACATTTATTCAAGCGTGATTTATGTATGTTTATCTTTGGCATAAGGGGCGTACCTATTGTATATATAACATGAAGCTGCTGTTCATTCCTAATAATTTTATATTGATGTATAATATGTATTAGCATGTAAATAAGATTATATATTTTAATTAGTATTTCACAGCACTGGTACTTTTATACTTAAATATAATAGTTATTTGTTGTGCGTGAGTGCAAAGTTGTTTTTTAACCGCGTGCTCAATTTTAATGACCGAGCTAGCGAAGGATTCTAAAATTGAATCACGAGCGTAGCGAGTGATTCAAAATTAGAATCCTGAGCGATAGTGAGGGAATCAAAAGAGCACAAGGTAAAAAATCTTTGCACTCGAGTGCAACACGTAACTTTTCATCCCCCCCAACGAGGAAATTGCAAAATAAGTACAAAAAAAAGAATACAATCACAACAGTTTCTGTTTTCACCCAGAAACTTCCACAACACCCTCCCATCAACCCAAAACACTCTCAACACCCACCCAGAAACACCCAGAACATCCACTCAGACACATCCACAGCACACATACATCCACCCAGACACACCCACAGCATACACCCAGACACAACAACAACACCCACCCATCCACCCAGAAACACCCACAACATTCACACTCGCAATACACACCCATCCACTCAGACACACCCAAAAAACACCCATTCACCCATAAACACCCACAAAACACCCATTCACCCAGAAACACCCACAAAACACCCATTCACCTAGAAACACCCACAAAACACCCATTCCCCCAGAAACACCCAATCACCCAGAAACATCAACAAAACACACATTTACCCAGAAACACCCACAAAATACCTATTCATCCAGACACACCCACAACATCCATTCAGACACCCACAGCACCCACCCAGTCACACCCACAATAGTCATCTATCCATTAAGACACACCCACAAAACACCCATTCACCCAGACACACCCACAAATCACCCATTCAC
Source organism: Cataclysta lemnata (assembly GCA_963931975.1). Taxonomy (NCBI): domain Eukaryota; kingdom Metazoa; phylum Arthropoda; class Insecta; order Lepidoptera; family Crambidae; genus Cataclysta; species Cataclysta lemnata. Next base: position 11,298,064 of record OZ008349.1, on the reverse strand, counting down.
CTAGACACACCCACAAATCACCCATTCACCCAGACACACCTCCAACACCCACCTAGCGACACCCGCAACATTCATCCAGACACACCTGTAAGTAATTACCGTCCCTAATGGAGTTCCGAGACGGTCAATCAGCTTGAGTCAAGCACGTTGATTTTCTGTATGTTTTTGTTCCGTTGCTAGCGTAAGCAAAGCAAACAGACATAAAAAGTTTTTAAATGCTTGACTCAAGCATCAAGCAAGCGTTGTAGACGATTAAAATGTTTAAAGCAATATTGACGCCGGGCTGATTGACCGTCACGGAACTCCTAGGTTTTAACAAATTTATGACGTGAAAAGAAAATGGCGCGCGCAAAGCTAATTACAAAAAAGTACACCAAGAAGGTTGCATGATAATTTCGGCACCATGGAGGTAGAAATAAATAGGTTTAATGATGTTTTGAATTCACAAACTCATTGCACACGATGTTCTAAATTCAAATTTACTTTATCCTCTAGAGGATAAAAACGGCTTTTGCACTCAGATATCGAAGAGCAAAAACGCTTTTTCCGAGATGGTGGGATGAAAATTTTTTTTTCTCTTTGTTTTATCGGTGACAATTTAAACTACGATAAAACACATGCAATTTCGACGGAATTTTTAAATAAATTACTGCGCAGAGGTCAAGCGTGCAGGCTGTGCGAAAAGTGAACTTTTACATATAGGTACATATATCAACGAGCTACCTCCAATATGACGAACCCAACGAAGTGTATTATTCAGTGGCGATACCCTCGTATCTCCTGGATTGGGGGAGTAACAGAAATATTTTCGAGTTGCAAATGCTTTGCGAATTCCTGAACGAATTGCCGTCCTTATATTTCAAAAGAGACGGATTTCATTTTTGCCGACAGACATTAAATGTTCTCGAGTTTGTCAAACGTATGCTGTCGATTCTCCATTACATGCATAAATAAATCTTGCCTATATCCCAGAAGTGATATATACGCAGCAGTGTGCAGAGGTGAGCAACCCGCCCATCTACACCAACCCGCACTGAACCAGCGTGGTGGGTTATGGTCCAAACCCCTCCATTTATGATAAACGCAACATTGCGGCCCCCAGTTCCAGGTAGCAGGCCAAGGCGGCGGTCTCGGTTACGGCAGGGCAGGGGGTGCTAAGAATCTCCGGGCTACGGTAGGCCGCCACACAACATTGAACTTGGCGACATATAACGGTCGCACGCTACGGCTCGACTCGCATCTATAAGATGGCACGTGCTTGGGCTGAGCGCAGTCCGCAGAGAGGGCGAGGACACGCTGACCCTGGAGTCTGGCCATATTATGTACTTCAGGGAGGGAGATGATCCGTCACAGGGCGGCGTCGGGTTTCTGGTCAACAAAGTCCTCACTGACGACGTTATTGAAGTCTCCAGTGTATCGACGAGGGTTGCGTACCTCATTATAAAATTAACCAGAAGGTATAGTATAAAGGTTATGCAAGTGTACGCTCCAACGTCGACATACTCGGATGATATCGTAGAAGAGATGTACGAGGACATCTCTCGAGCCTTACACACCACCACCAAGGCTCACTTTATCGTTGTCATGGGAGACTTCAACGCTAAAGTGGGAGTACAGACTTGCAGCGAATCGATGTTAGGATCTTATGGGAGTAGGAATCATAGGGGGCAAATACTCGTCAATTTCTTAGAACGTGAGGGGCTTTTCTTAATGAATTCGTTCTTTAAGAAACAGCCCCAGAGGAAATGGACGTGGCGGAGCCCCGATAATAGGATCAAAAATGAGATTGACTTCATCATATCAGACCAGAAGCGCATATTCAGAGATGTCTCAGTGATCAATAGGTTTAAAACCGGAAGTGCTCACCGACTTCTAAGAGGCACTCTGAATATCGATTCTGCTCCAATCGGTCATTGGTTCTGACGCATTCCAAATAAAACTGGAAAACCGATTCGCTGCCTTGGAAACCAAAAGTGACGTTGACATCGACGAGGAACTCGACCAAGTGGTAGAAATCCTTCGAGACGAGTGTGCGAAATTCTGTGAGTTGCGACGTACGGGCAAGCGGTCTAAACTTTCGAAAGAGACTCTGGATCTAATGGACAAGAGGCGAAACGACACACTAGTCACTTCGTCAGAACAAAGAGTTCTGAATAACTTCATCTCCAAGCTGATAAGACGCGACCTCCGACGCTCTAATGCACTCTCGATACAGAGAGCAATCGAGCAGAACCGGGGGTCCAAAGTCTTCGTACAACAGCTTGGAAGGAGCCATCTGACGAAGCTGACCAAAACAAATGGAGAAGTCGTCACGTCAAAACCAGAGATTCTTTCGGAAGTTTATTCCTACTAAAGCCAGCTATACGCATCGCACTCGCCCCACCCTACGCCAGATGAGAGGGATTTAATAGCCAAATTAATCCGTCATGTGACGGAGGATCTCCCCGAAATCAGCCTAGAGGAGATCGAGACAGCTCTTGGGCAATTTAAAAATGAAAAAGCCCCGGGGGAGGACGGAGTCACAATCGAGCTTCTGAAAGCTGCCGGTCAACCGGTGCTGAAGGAGCTCCGGCGTATATTTGACTCTGTTCTTTTCTACGGGAGAACTCCTAGGGCGTGGCATCGGAGCTTGGTCGTATTGTTCTTCAAGAAACGCGACAAGACCTTACTGAAGAACTATCGACCAATTTCACTCCTGAGCCACGTTTATAAGTTGTTTTTTTGTTGTTTTGTTTTCAAGAGTCATCTCGAATCGCCTTGCACGAAGACTTGACGAAGCACAACCGCCGGAGCAGGCGGGGTTCCGGCGGAGTTATAGCACCATGGACCACATTCACACAGTGAGGCAGGTTATACAGAAGACCAAAGAGTATAACTAGCCCATAAGCATGGCGTTTGTGGATTAAGAGAAAGCTTTTGACTCCGTCGAGACCTAGTCTGTTCTTGAGGCCTTGCAGCGGTGCCAAGTTGACTGGTGATATATCGAGGTGCTGAGATGTCTGTATGACGCCGCTTATATGTCCGTACTCCAGAATGGCCAGAACGAGCCTGTCTTGCTGCGCCGCGGTGTGAGGCAAGGGGATGTAATATCCCCGAAACTTTTCTCCGCTGCGCTGCAGGACATGTTCGGAACGCTCAACTGGAAAAGACGTGGACTCAATATTAATGGCGAGTACATCTCACACCTTCGATTCGCAGACGACATCGTCATCCTGGCTGAGACCCTGCAAGACCTACAGGAGATGGTGAGCAGCCTGGCTGAATCTTCTAAACGCATGGGTCTCCGGATGAACTTGGATAAAACCAAGGTCATGTTCAACGAGCTCGTTGACCCGGGTCCGGTGGCTGTTAATGGAGTACCTTTCGAGGTTGTTCAAGAATATGTCTATCTCGGACAAACGCTCCAATTAGGCAGAAAAAACTTCGAGAGAGAAGCCAATAGAAGAATTCAGTTAGGCTGGGCAGCATTTCGTAAGCTTCGTCAAGTCTTCTCGTCACCCATCCCTCAATGTCTCAAGTCGAAAGTCTTCGACCAGTGCGTCTTACCAGTTATGACATACGGCGCCGAGACGTCGACACTCACGGCTGGACTAGTCCACCTGTTTAAAGTCGCTCAGAGAGCTATGGAAAGGGCTATGCTCGGAGTATCTCTGAAGGACCGTATCAGAAATGATGTAATCCGTCAGAGAACCAGAGTTACCGACATAGCCCACCGAATCAGCAAAATGAAGTGGCAGTGGGCTGGTCACATTAGCCGCAGAACTGACGGCCGTTGGAGCCGTAAAATTCTTGAGTGGAGGCCGCGACTCGGTAAATCGGATGAGAGTGGCCGAAAATCGGGAGCAGTGGCGTGCATTAGGAGAGACCTATGTCCAACAGTGGACAAACATGGATTGATGATGATGATGATGATGGTGCAGAGGTGAATTAACACCCACTTTTCGCCAATTAAGTTAGGTCCCATGCAATAGGTAGTGGTGGAGTCTAATGCCATTTAGCATATTGCTAAGTGTATAAGAGTAATGCTGCTGTCCATTACTCATTGCTGTCTGTACCCTTAGGTTCGGTTGCTCGTACGTTACGGTAAAGTAAAAGTATAAATTTTACTATTGCCAATTTGGACATTGGTAAAAAAAGTGACATCGGCTATCTTCGCGGTTTTAAATTATCGAGATTTTACCTCTCGTTAAAGTCACCGTTGTTTCAGCAACGCTTTTTAAGCTAACCCGCCGGTTAATTTTATTTTTACCATAACTTGACCCTTCAGTTAACGTAACCGAGTTTCGAGAGCAACCGGGGCTTAGTCGCAATATACTATACCCATGGGAGAGATGGGGTTGGTGACAATTGTATTCTGCTCCACCGTCACTATTCAGCTATGCTTAATGTGCTCTTGACTGTACACTCAACTTTGATAAATTAATACGTACCTACTCGCCTCGTAAACCTGCAATTCATGCAGATTCAATTGGAACGAAATTAGAAGTTGCTACATTTCAGCCGAATGACCCATAGGGTTAATTTACATTAATTCATTAATAGTTTACAACCCGTTGGGCTGTACCAATTAAAAGTTCTACGTAAACCGTTGAGTAAGCTCAAGCGTTACTCTTTCGAGTCGACGCAAATTCACAGAGTTCTATTTGTTCAAAGGATTTTCGTGTCGGCTGAGTGGATAGCAGCGAATGCTTGTTGGCTCTTGAGATTCGAGACATAAATCACTTATTTATAATGCCCGAAGGTGTGAGCCAAGGTGTACAATACAACAGCTGTTAGCCACGACGGGTTGTTTGATGGGAGTGTTGCCAGACAGTATACCAGAAATGATAGTACCTATCCCTACTTAATTATGATTCACTATATAACACACAACTATAGGTAGATGTCGGGTATTGTTAGGTGCATTGGTAGAATACTTTTACTGTTAGATCCTTCGAGGGAACTGGGGGCCTACCGCCTGAATCGATTGCTAAAGCAAAAGCTATAGTTTATGACGTCATGCTGTCACTTCGCACCAAATGTACCTAACTATTAGCGATAGCTTTGAACGAATGATCGCAGAATGATTTTGTATAAATTTGGTACAAAATCCGTCCTGCCTAAAAATTCAGGATAGCTGTTATAGCCGTAAGCAGTGAATGCTATATAGCTATCATCAGCAATCGAGTTAGGCGCTAGGCACCCTGGTGGAATTTCAAGTTCCGATTCGTCCTATTAGGTATGTAGAAGTAATTTAATACACATTTTTTCCATTTCAGCAAGTATTAGGCCACATTCCCCTTACTACACGAATCACGTTCACACCAGGAATACAGTTTTATTTGTTTTTATTTACTTTACTAAGTTTCTGTGTAAGAGCGAAATGTTGTCTGCTAATAAAATCAGAGTTAGTGCCCTAACTTCTACAACTCGAAGAGTTAAGGTCACGAAAATTCCCCAACAACCATATTTGTTTTTCAACCGTAAGTGCTACAAGTTCAGAATTTGTGTCTAAACAAAAACTTCAGCTCTGTTCAGTATACAATTATTGACAATGTTTACGAAGGAAGACAATTTGTCAACAGCACAAAAGTCAACATTATGCTGGTAGGACACAATTATTTTTTGAAAACTTTCTGTTCTGTATGTCTTTGACATTTACAGATATCAATTTTGAAGAAAATACAACAATAAACAATACTTAAACGTTCTTAGCCATGGCCTCAGAAAGACCTCATGAATACTATATGTTTACCCGCAATGTACTAGTTTAATACTTCTTACTTTAAAACCTATAGGGCCGCATGGATGGTATGATCTTATCCCTGTCATTCTCTCCGTCCATAAATCTGTCGACATGGTACTGTTTTAATTTTAATTACTTTGAGATTGAGAGAGATTGGGGGTGATGACAATTCAAGGGGTGAGTGGACAAAGGAGTTAAATAATAAGAAGTTCAAAATGAGTTATGAGTGTTCGCAATGTCTGAAATGTATACATGTTTGTCAGTTAACACCTTTGTTAGAGTCCGTATTTTTAATAAGGCGTTTTGAGCTCATCAGTCGATTTTCCTTCACATAAAGCCCAAGTTCATTAATTTTTGTTTTGTTGTTAGATAACACCTTTGTCCACTCACCCACCCCTTCAATTGTCCTCTGTTCAAGATTTGCGTGGACCATTGCATTATTACAAGGCCAAACCCTACAACATGATATCGTACGAAAATCAATGTTTGATGAAACGTGTTTATTTTCGGAACATTCGTACACAGAATCCAAAACATAATTCGAGCTTATTTTCTCCGGGCGACAGTCACCTAACAGCTTAAGTAATTTACTTAGTTAATCGCAAAGCTAATTAGGTAAAAAGAAACAGCTCTGCTATTAACTCATTTAAACAACTTGATGAAACTGGATAAACTCGGAATGTTTTAAGGATTTTTCGGGGGCTGTTCTTCAGTCGCTGCTTTCTTACTGAATTCGTTTGCTTTTAATTATTCTTCCAAGTTATTTCCAAGGGAAAACACAAAAAAAAACACTGTAGCACCGACATTGTATTTTTAAAGATCTGCTAGTAAGCGTGTGGTGACGGCAGAGCAAGACAATTGTCACCGGGAAGGTGACAATTGTCTTGCTCTCTTCCGTGGGTGTCATTCAAGGTGACTTAGGATGAAATTAACTCATTTAAACAACTTGATGAAACTGGATAAACTCGGAATGTTTTAAGGATTTTTCGGGGGCTGTTCTTCAGTCGCTGCTTTCTTACTGAATTCGTTTGCTTTTAATATTCTTCCAAGTTATTTCCAAGGGAAAACACAAAAAAAAACACTGTAGCACCGACATTGTATTTTTAAAGATCTGCTAGTAAGCGTGTGGTGACGGCAGAGCAAGACAATTGTCACCGGGAAGGTGACAATTGTCTTGCTCTCTTCCGTGGGTGTCATTCAAGGTGACTTAGGATGAAGACAGTAATGAGTAATAGGCAATTGGGCTTCGGCGTTCCTATTATACTACCGTCCATCCTACCTTCTATTGCCATCTATTGGGCAAGTTAATCGCAGTACATTGCGATTAACTTGCACAATAGATAGCAATAGGCCCTGAATCATGGGCATCTAACATAATTGGTGAAACGCAGGTGTTAATTCACCCCTGCCTTCCCCTTCGGGGATAAATAGGCGGGATTTATATATGTACGTTTAGCAATTGATAACAGACGTGCGGCCTATTGATTTAACACGGGTTTTCAATATCTGTGTATTGTTAGTTATCCTACTTCTGTAACTGTAACCAAAACTATTAGTTCAGTTCCTCGGTGCATCAGTAGACAAGTGAAGCCTTCGGTCACGGCTGAATAATATGTAAACGGTATACTCACCCATCAGCCTTTGGCGTGGTGGGTTATGGCGCACTGTCTACATTCTTGCATCTAAAGTGAAGGGCTATGCCTCAGCAGTTGAGAGATTACAGGCATAACCACCCTCAATAAACTAGGTATATTTTAAATCCGTCACTGCACAGACTAATGTCAATAATACAGAAAATTCAAAAAACTTCTGAACCATACGACATGGTATGCCTACATTCCAATGCTGACTTTCGTACATTAAATATCCCACTTTAACATCACACAGCACTGAAATTGATATTAAATTAAACCTTACAAGCTTGATATGAATAAAAGTAATCAATTCCCGAGATTATGTTGCGAATTTATATTTCATTTTCCAGCAGTCACACGAAATTAGCATCACCAGCTATCACGAGACTGTAATATAAATCTTTGAAAATAAACATAGCCGTTACGTTAGGTTGGAGCGACCGTGATAGCTCAATAAATTACAATAGTGATAAATCATTTTCATATCGCGTGGATTCACTAATTAATACAAACCGGCTTGTAATTTAGAAACCTTAGCTTACGTCCGTACTTAGTACATGAATGAATTGACATTTTTGTGTATTGTTGTATTTATTTGTTATTGGGTATCCTTCAAAGATGCTCTCACTATATTCTTCCATCCATAGGGAAGGCCCATGCCCCAGCAGTGGGGACATTAAAGGGCTGGTGATGATGACAAAGATGCCTCGTTATTCCACGAGGATCGAATTACTCTTTGTTTGGATTTTTATCTAAAATATGCACATGAGCTGTAAATTTAACGAATTTTAACATCCTTTTCATACCACTTTTCACTTCACGTTGTAAGCCAACGGGTACCCTCGCAATGTAGAAATAAATTACAAACATTACTTATTTTTCTAACATTTATATAATGTTAAAATTAAAATCAAATAGTCAACTATTCGATTTTAAAAAGCAAACCCAAGCACGGTATTTATAAAAATATCTGCTTTGGAATGTTTGAAATTTATTTCTACATTGCGAGGGTACCCGTTGGCTTACAACGTGAACTGTAAAGGTTAGAAGAATTTCGGCAAGTTAATTAGTGTCTTGGGTGGCCGAGCGGTCAGGCACCTGCCCGTATAGCAGCGGACGCGGGTTCGATTCCCGCCTCAAGATCATAATTTTTCGAAATTCTTTTTCTAACCACCAAAATCTTTAAATATTTGTCTATATGTTTATTTCGGATAATTTTTTATACTGAGACTATTACAATCTGCGGTTATTGACAAGGGAAGTAGCGGACTATTTCCAACACAAGTACGAGTATATTTTGTTGATTTCTGTATGTATCTAAGATAATTGAAATAAACACATGTCATTTTAGCAGGCTATACATATAAATCTCTTATTACAAGAAAGTCGTTCAAACAGTAAACAGTGTAAAAGACCTAACTTCCCTTTTTGAACATATTTGATAAACCACTAATTGATATTAGTTTAACGCCACCGTTACATAGTTCTTAGTTATTCCATTCTCTTTTAATACATTGTATAGTGTATTATTACTAGATCAGTGATCGCCATTTAAAACCTAACCTAATCTCGTCCTAAATCTGCCTTTTTATTATGGAAATCCATTTGTAAATCGTCTGGGGCTTTATTTGATATTTTCTACGCACACGTTACAGCTGTTTCATTAAAATATGCAAATAAAAATCTATTCCCTTTCGCACATTTTAATCGCCTTTTAGTAATAGAAACGGGATTTAAGTCGATACATTCACTAATTAAATTAGATCATGCTCAGTATTAAGGGATATATTTCAATGTCAAACCAAAAAAGCAATATTGTCACAGAAAACTTTGATAACACTCATTTAATATAAATACGAACTGAAAAAAGCTGATACTTTTCTCTTCCGTAATTTTCTCAATATCTCCACTTGTAATCAATTTCATTTCAATCAATTTTCAATTTCATCTAAGCAACATCTCCACATGTAAATTTTGACTCCACTTGTAAATGAGAAAATCGGTGATATGTCAAGTTCTCTTGCCTCTGTATGATGTATGACTTTATATCGCAGATGGTCGGTTTACGATCAGTTTTATAATAAATATATTTTTACTAGATTTAGCACTGTTATATGTCAGATCTTCAACAACAGACCGTTTGATGTGTAATTAGGGTGTTGAGAAACAATGTAACTATACAAACTTCTTGACGAGTTAGTTTCCTAGCTATTTCCTCGCAAGAATCAAAAACCACGTTATTAGCGAAACACTTTCCAAACCTGTTGCGACCGTTCAAAGGATATTGGAGTGTGGACTTATTAAAACTTTTACGCTTGGACGATTATGTGCTCAACATAACAGGTGTTTGAGTTCATTTTGCAATGCGCTCAAACTATCGAAAATATCAACGGTTTCCCCACTAGTAATACTAATTTATAGTTCGCTTCCGCAGAAATTTATCTGCGTTCAGGAAATTTTGCTGTTGACTTTATTACCCCACTTAAAAGACGTTCGCGCTTTATACGATTCGGCTACCAGAAATCGAAAACCGGGAATGGGCTGATATAAAGAGAACAGACATATTATTAAGAAGAAAGATATAGGCAAATTAAAATAAAGATGTATTTCATATATCTGTTTGCTTTAACAGTCTACTGGTAATTTTAATATTCTGTTTTCTTAAATATCGGCGTGGTTTGTCCGTGTGTGTAAACTACAATGTTATGGGATCAACTAAACTATTAAATTGTGACAGTAAAAGGAGATGGAGAAAAAGGTTTGAAATTGAATGAAGAAATAGGACAAGGATAGAGCTAAATAAATCTTTGCCCACATATATATCATTCACTCCTTTCGCCCACAAGTTGGCTATGATCTTTACATACTTCTTTCGTTTCATACAATCTCATTAACGCCTTGCCCGCTGGTTTCAGGTACTCTCAATTTGATACTTTCAATTGTACTTTCAATTTGATCATGAAAGTTTAAGTATTACAAATATTCCCAAAAATAAAAATGAAACAGTGTATTGCAACTGATAGCACTACAGTAATATTTCATATTGATGAACTGGCAATTCAGATTAATATTCGCGCTGGCCATTCTATAGGTAGTTTGCGTAAAAGTGTCAAAGCAAATGAAAAATTGAGTGCCAATCGCTTCGGCCGCAATATTGCCATCAAACTTTTTTAGCCTATCCAAGCCAGGGCTGTGTAGACCGTCAAATCAAGCAGAAAATGCCATAACATCGTCTGTAAGAACATCACTTAAAAAAGGCAGTGTCGAAATGGGCAAAATTAATATGGGCGAGTTAAATCCATAAAAATGGTGTTATTTTAAATGTGTAGTGCTCGTGCAATTATACTAGGTAACATTTACCACTAAAAAGTTCGATCACTGTTGACAGGATTTTTACCATGTATCTATTCGTGTAACCAAAAAGAGTTTTCGTTTCGAAAAACTCCTAGATGCCCTTGAACGCTAGTAGTCCGATCATCCATCTAAACCAATGGATCCTGAGCTGCACACATCCAGTGGCTTCGCTCGACCTTTCCCAGATCGCCGGTACACCTTTTGAGGGCTTCCAACGCTTCGCTTCCCGGTCCACTGCCGCCATTCTAGTACCTTTCTGCCCAAACGGTCGTCAGTCCTTATCGCAATTACGCTCTGCCACTTAAGGTCCTCAATTCTTTAGCAATGATAAATATCCTGGAATATAAAAAGAGCGGTACAAAGAATATTAACATAGTTTTCAAACTAGATGCTTGGGCTGAATGCAAAGCGTGCTGACAGGGCGACCATAGAATAAATGTGAGTGGCGAGTTCGTGTGCACAAAATTGTCATCGCAAAGCTTCTATTCCATATTTCCGTTAGACTGATTTATGCCTCGAGTGATCCGTAGCCGGCAATTTCTTGGCTCAGCGGACATCTCTATTCGAGTAGAAATGGCTATTATGGATGGAAATTCTTCATAATTTTCATACGATGGAATATTTTCTAAGCGTGGTGACGGCAGAATACAATTGTCACATCCCCAAATCTTTCCCGTGGGTGTCGTACAAGGCGACTAAGGATAAGTCTGAATATGATTAGGAATGGGCAGCAGCGTTCCTCTTATACCACCTAGGCTGTACTGCGACTTTTGTGCCCGATAAATGGCAATAGGCTCGCCACCTATTACATGGGACTAGACATATTTGGCGAAACGTGGGTGCTAGTTCACCTCTGCCTACTCCTTCGGGGATATAGGCGTGATTTATGTATGTATGTATGTATTTGTACGTCTGAACATAGGTCGTAGACAATTTTTATACCCCTACGTAATAAAGGCAAAAGAACGTTTGCCGGGTTATCTAGTAAACTTTTTAAAGCGCAGTGCGCGACAATTTGGCTTAGTATGACGAAATGCACGAAAACAGCAATAAACTAAACCGAAATTTACTATAACCACATGTGTGAATGCAAAAGTTGTGAACTAAAACAAGAGAGCCCGATGCTTGTAAACGTCATTTCATTCCACCAAGTAATTCAATAAAGGGCGATAAATCCTTTAGAACTTGTGGAAAGTTTTTACGTCACGTGGTATTTGCCTTCTCACTCGCTCAGCCAGTACTTTGGAGAAGTTCTTTTTTTACAATTTTTATTACCAGACTTTTCGGAACTAGATGAATAAGCTAGATGACTTGGGTTTTATGATTTTTTTCTAGAGCAAAGCTACAAGGCATAATAATTGTACGAAGGAGTCCATGCGGTAATATACATCAAATATAAATAACTAGTGGTCGTCGTAATGTCGTTTGTTATATAGCCTTACTCAATAAATGGACTATCCAACACAAAAAGAATTTTTAATTTGAACCAGTAGTTTCTTCTTCTTCTTCTGTCTTCTATGCTGGCCTGGGAGCGAACAAATAACGTAGAATGGGCCAGCCCCGACTCATTCCATGGGTGTCGAAAAAGTCGACTAAGGGAGATTGCTCTGTGTAGACCAATAAGCACCTTGGGGCACCCGAATGGTGGAGGGCAAACCACCAACAACAGTATACCCAAAGAAGGTTGGTGACAGGCAGGCGGCCGGCTGTAAAACCTAAGCCAAAACCTTGAGCAATGTGGATTGTAATGTTGTCATTCCAAGCACTCTCTCCATTCATCGGTCTCTCCACATAGTCCGTTCCGTCTCTTTTCTATACATTCATTCATCACTAGTACCTTTACGGTGTGTTGGTTGATATAAATCAAAAAGGGAGTGGATGGCTTAATGACGTCTCACCGATATAAATGGAAGAGGAAACATACTTCGCCGACCCCCAGATAGACTGTAAACAGGGCAGGGAGAAGAAGAAGAGGAGTTTCTGAGATTAGCGCGTTTTATCCAACCAACCAACCAAACAAACAAACTCTTCAGCTTTATAAGATTTTTATTTGAACATGTTGAAATTATTACAAAGAAAAGGAGGACACAAATTTTTAACTATTTTGTAATTTTTCTTTTGTTCTGTCTGACACTTTTTATTTACCTCTATTGATACACAAAATACACAAATGGCGAACGTAACGCTTTACAGCACCCTCTACTTTACAGCAACTAGTAAAAAAAATAATGTCTAAAACGTGGATTTTTAATTCAAAGAATGTTGTGGTTAGAAAAAGTTCGAAAAATTATAGTCTTGACGCGGGCAGGTGCCTAAACCACTCGGACAACCAAGACATTAATTAACTTGCCGAAATGTCTCTAACCTTTACACTTCACGTTGTAAGCCAACGGATTTTTTAATGCGGCTTTGTTTAATTCCACGTCCTTTGCTTGGGAGCAAATTGAAGTGTGGTCGCGGGAGAAATTCATAGCGATAAAGTCCTTTGATGTGCGAAAGTTGGCGAGATGTGCCGACGGGATTGCACCGGATCTGAGCATATACTGCTAAGGGCGCTGTGCCTAGGAGCACATGAGTAAATAAACGGAACAGAGAATAGCCTTCATACAACCGCGCGAATTAGTTGCACTTCTATAAGCACGCGGGGCATGTCTGCGTTACCACTAGCCGCTGTCGGGCACGCAGCGAGACTGGAAAAAACCGGTTTATGACGCACAGCCAGTTACATTATGTCAGGGTTAGTGCGACGGCGTTCTTAGGAAGCTTTTACTCTGTTCGGCTTATCTACTCATGTGCTAGGACTGCGGCTATCTAAGCTCATAGTCTGGAACAAGCAGTAATTTCCCCTTATCGCCACGAGTAGCGGCCGAGACGTAAGAATAGTTTTTTTAGTATCTATAAAGTTAATACTATGAGTCTTGAGCCAAGATGAAAATATTTACAGTAAAAAACTGATGTCCTAGACTAGCTTATTTGGTTACTTGGTACAAAGTAAAGAATAGTTATTTGTTGTACGTGAGTGCAAAGTTGTTTTTTAACATAAAATTAGAATCCTGAGCGATAGCGAGGGAATCAAAAGAGCACAAGGTGAAAAATCTTTGCACTCGAGTGCAACACGTAACTTTTCATCCCCCCCAACAAGGAAATTGCAAAATACAAAAAAAATACAATCACAACAGTTTCTGTTTTCACCCAGAAACTTCCACAACACCCTCCCATTAACCCAAACACACTCTCAACACCCACCCAGAAACACCCACAACATTCACACCCGTAATACACACCCATCCACTCAGACACACCCAAAAAACACCCATTCACCCAGAAACACCCACAAAACACCCATTCACCCAGAAACACCCACAAAACACCCATTCACCCAGAAACACCCACAAAACACCCATTCACCTAGAAACACCCAAAAAACACCCATTCACCCAGAAACACCCACAAAACAACAATTAACCCAGAAACACCCACAAAACACCCATTCACCCAGAAACACCTACAAAATACCCAATCACACCCAAAAAACACTCAATCACCCAGAAACACCCACAAAACACCTAATCACACCTAAAAAAACACCCAATCACCCAGAAACACCCACAATACTCACCCATCCATTCAGACACACCCACAAAAACCCATTCACCCAGACACACCCACAAAACACCCATTCACCGAGACACACCTCCAACAGCCACCCAGCCACCCACCACTTGAGTCAAGCACGTTGATTTTCTGTATGTTTTTGTTCCGTTGCTAGCGTAAACAAATCAAACAGACCTAAAAAGCTTTTAAATGCTTGACTCAAGCATCCAGCAAGCGTTGTAGACGATCAAAATGTTTAAAGCAAGATTGACGCCAAGCTGATTGACCGTCACGGAACTCCTAGGTTTTAACAAATTTATGACGTGAAAAGAAAATGGCGCGCGCAAAGCAAATTACAAAAAAAAAGTACACCAAGAAGGTTCCGAGTCTGAGTTTTTAACAAATTAAAATAGGTTGCATGACAATTTCGGCACCATGGAGGTAGAAATAAATATGTATAATGATGTTTTGAATTCACAAACTCATTGCACACGATGTTCTAAATTCAAATTTACTTTAACCTCTAGAGGATAAAAAGGGCTTTTGCACTCAGATATCGAAGAGCAAAAACGCCTTTTCCGAGATGGTGGGATGAAAAAAAAAATTGTATCTTCACAACGAAGAGTTAGTTTTAAACACTCTCGTACGTTTGTTCATCATCATATTCCTGCCCTATTCCCAGTTTATCTGGGGTCAGTGCAGTATGTTTCCTCTTCCATTTAAATCAAGTGAGCCGGTACAGGCACATTCTGCGTCATTTACTCGCTCCAAGACCAGTATGGAAGAATGTAGCAGCTCGTATTTAATTCTATATTTATAATTAATAAAAAAAGCTTACAAATAAGTAATACTATAAAAAATATATAATATTCTTCAAGTGGTATTGTTTTTATTACACCTAATGATTATTCAATAGATTGCAATCCCAGTAAAAAGAACAAGAAAAACAGATATTTGAGCATTATATTTACCTACTTGGCAAGAAATAATCGGCATAAGCATTACAGTAGATAGTTATGTAGTAGTTCATAATTTATTATGCCTTGCCTCCTTATTGTATCTAACACACCTTATTGGTTGCCTGGTAGAGAATTCCATATAGCATTAAGTCCGCCAATTGTACAGTTGTTTTATATTTGTGCAATAAAGTTTTTATAAATAAATAGTAAAATATCCATGACTGACTCAAAAGGGTCGAGAATGCACAATTGATTCCTTTCCTTGATAGCAGTCGCTTAGTCCTCTTAATGAGAGATCCGCCTGCAGAGGTCACAAACTGCCGCACTCAGAGACGTCAATCAACTTTAATGAGTATTTAATGTCACAAATTTTCATTCAAATCTAGACCATAGACCCGGCAACAATAGCGACTAGTTTTGAATTGTCATTTTTTGACGTTAACTACTCAATGACGTTGTTTGAAGTCTCTGAGTGCGGCAGTAAGTCCTTTCAACACAATCAGCTTCATACCATTTGACACTTACGATCGGCCGATCCGACAACAACACGCTAGCTAATACACCTAGCAATGTACTGCGATAAATGGCAATAGGCTCGCCATCTATCACATGGCTAATTCACCTCGGCCTACCCCTTCGGGGATATAGGCGTGATTTATAGCGAAGTTTCGATATCAAGTCCTGTCACTGATAACTCATAGTAAAGGTACTGAACGTGTGAATAGGTAATAGGTACGATAACGAAATTGTTTGGTCAAATATAACTCCAGCGCTCTTGGATCGTTCAAGTGTCTCGTTTTGATATAGACATGCATAACTAAGCCTTCGGCATTTACCTGTGAACGCAAAACGGAAATCGATCGTGAGCGAAATAATAAAACTTCCAACAAGATCTTCGAATGACATATTCTTCGTAGCATAGAGTTTGCTTTTAGCGTCGTGTTTCTGAGTTGCAATTTTTGTCGAACTATATTGTTTCGATTTTTATTTTTACACTAGCTGACCCATCGGCCGTTGTTCTGTCTTAGCTATGAATATTTAAAAAAATACGATGCCACAATACACAATATTTCAATTTCTTTGAATGTACTTCCATCTCAGACTTACATTAATGTAAATGATGAAAATAAAACGGACATGTACAGTTTTTTTTTTGCATAATTTTCTTTTGAACATTCTATAGGATACAAAGATTTTGGTAGTTAGAAAAATAATTTCGAAAAATTATGATCTTGAGGCGGGAACCGAACCCGCGTCCGCTGCTATCCGGGCAGGTGCGTGACCGCTCGGCCACCCAAGACACTAATTAACTTGCCCAAATTCTTCTAACCTTTACAGTTCACGTTGTAAGCCAACGGGTACCCTCGCAATGTTGAAATAAATTTCAAACATTCCAAAGCAGATATTTTTACAAATACCGTGCGTTCGGTTAAGCTTGGGTTTGCTTTATAAACTATTCGATTTTTAATTTTAACATTATAATATATAACAAACATTGAGAAAAAAAAGTCTTGAGTAAAAATATGCACATATTTTTACTCAAGATTTTACAAAGATTTGGAATGTTTGAAATGGCCGGGCAGGTGGCCCGGATAGCAGCGGATGCGGGTTCGATTCCCACCTCAAGATCATAATTTTTCGAAATTCTTTTTCTAACCACCAAAATATTTGTACTAATTTTTATAACATTTATATAATGGTAAAATTAAAAGTCGAATATTATATAGGGCAATTGAAAACTTTAAAAAAAATGTGAAAATATTATTTTGCCGTGTGGCATACAATTGTGAACACCCCAATCTCTCTCCTGGGTATCGTACAAGGCGAATATGTAATGGGCAGCATCATTCCTGGTATGCCACTTAGCAATACTGCGATTAACTTGCCCGGTAAACGACAAATAGTCCTTAATTACATAGGACTTAACTTCTTTTTGTCCCTGCCCTGTTCGCAGTCTATCTGGGGTCGGCGCAGTATGTTTCCTCTTCCATTCATTTCGGTCAGACGTCATCAAGCCATCCACTCCCTTTTCATTCATATCATCTATCACACCGCAAAGGCATCTAGTGATGAATGAATGTATAGAAAAGAGACGGAACGGACCATGTTGATAGACCAATGAACGGAGAGAGTAATTGGAATGACAACATTCCAACACTGCTAAAGATTTTGGCTTAGGTTTTACAGGCAGCCGCCTGCCACAATCCTCTTTGGGTGGACTTAACATAGCCGCCGATTTTGGTGGGCTGTCGAGTGGTTTACCCTCCACCAGTCGATTTCTTCAAGCAATTTCCCTTTGTCGATTCTTTCCACTGTTTGTGCTAGCACACTTATATTATTTTTTTGTTCTTACGCCAGTATAGAATTTCTTCTCCGCATAATAATAACTCCGCTAGAGTATTAATATTAGGATAGTATGTGAGCTTTTATCGGAATTAATATCGGAAGGTCCTTGGCGATGGTAACGACGTGTTTTACGATAGAGGACAAATTAAGCAGTTGAGTGGGGGGTTATTTACAATTCATTATTCGATTACGCAGTAAATGAGATTAAAAGGACTCTTTGTTACCGTTATTGCCACTTTGTTTGGGAGGGTCACAAATAAATGGTGAATAAAAATGAGATGCTACGTTCAAAGTTCCTTCAGTGGCACTTTGTAGACCGACTTGTAATGTGCTCACTTGCAAGAATACTCCAACGGCTTTAAGTAGAGCATTAGGTGTTCAACGTTGTTGGTTTCAAAGCCCAATGACACTCGAGGGAAGTCGGGTTGCGAATGCGATGCTTTTGCATATACATACATACATTAATCACGCATATATCCCCGAAGTGGTAGGCAGAGGTAAATTCACACATGTAAACGACGCGATACATAATTAGATTTTCTATGTCCATATATAGGCGCGTTAACTATATCTGTTATGTTGTATTATCTATGTCTGTTTATAATATATAAGCCCATACTTCACATGTGTGATTTGATTATGTAAACGTACTTGTAACTTTGTCATTTTAAAATAAATAACGCCGCAGGGTACGCGCGTGTGAATGCTAGTACTTGTAAAAGATTTTTGTGATCACCCGCGATCTATTTTTCTAGTATCGCACTCGAAAGCAGTTTCGCTGCCTGCCCTTTGCAAATAATATCGTCTCGAGTTGTTATTTAACCAGTCCTGGGGGCCTACCGCCTAACTCAATTGCTAAAGCAAAAGCTATAGTTTATGACGTCATGCTGTCATTTCGCACCAAATGTACCTAAACTATTAGCGATAGCTTTGAAAGAATGATCACCGAATAGATTTTGTATGAATTTGGCACAAAATCCGTGCCGCCTAAAAATTCAGGATGGCTGCTATAGCCGTAAGCAGTGCATTGCAATATAGCTATCATCAGCAATCGAGTTAGGCGGTAGGCCCCCTGGGCATCGCGCCTACTCACGTCAGCTACAACACCCATGTTTAGCCAATTGAGTTAGTATATTGCTAGGTGGTATAAGAGGAAAGCTGCTGCCCATTACTCATCGCTGTTTTTTAACTCTTACTGCCGCACTCAGAGACGTCAATTAACTTTAATGAGTATTTAATGTCAAAAATTTTCATTCAAATCAAGACCATAGACCCGGCAAGAATAGAGACTAGTTTTGAATCGTAATTTTTTGACGTTAAGTACTCATTAACGTTATTTGACGTCTCTGAGTGCGGCAGTTAGTCACCTTGTACCATACCCACGGGAGAGATTGCTGACAATTGTTCGTATTTATTATTATAACTATATAAGTATGTATAAGTTTATCAAATGTGTATATTTATTAAGTAACCTATGCATATTAACTTAATATTATGTAAGTAAATTATTCGATTTTATGTTATTCTTAATTTTTGTAAGAAAGCTTTATTTTAAGATCGTTTACTTAACAGTTTTCACTTTCTGCACCGCCAACTAATATCACTGCACCCAGCTTTCTGGTTGACTGGTAGAGAATGCCTTATGGCATTAAGTCCGCCATTTGTGTACAATAAAGTTTAAATAAATAAATTGTATTCTACTCTGCTACACGGCAATCATTAGCAATCTTCGCAAAAGCCAAACATTGGAGAGGTACAAAGGAAAATAGGTCAGAAAAATTTAGAAAAATAATTGTTCTGATGCGGATAGTAATTTTTCTGACATCTTTTTCCTTGTAATCATTTTTCTAACATATTTATATGTTTGAAATAAGACTAGTGCTTAGTGTTTGTATATAGAACATTAATTTTATGTTCAAGAACAATCTAAATATTAATTTGTTATGTAATCAAAAGCATCTGTGCTTTGGAAGGTATATTTAAAGCCACGCTGAAGTAAAATCCGTAAATTCGTTTTATTTCAAGCCGAGAGGACCACGTTCTATTTAATAGAGGCCCTCTCTCTAGAGGATCCTCTTGCCTGCATTGTTTACTATTGTTTACCATAGGGTGCCCAAATAGTTTGCCCTCCACCATTTGGGCACCCTATGGTACCCCAAGGTGCTGTATATTGGTACGCTGGGCCAATATACACCTTGCCACATTTTATTTATTTAAAAAAAACTAATATTGGATTTAAAATCCTATAAATTAATTTAAAACCCAAGCAAAACACCCAAGTAGAAATAACCTAATGCGGTCTGAAATCAAACACTGCGTATCCAGGTACATATTTGGGTACCCAGGGATTAGAAAGGAAACAGGATGCTAATGGAGGCTCTATTCTGGGTTCCCTAGGGACAAATAGACTTCGAATTTGAGTACGATCTGCCGATCACAACTGATTGCATTTAGGGAACGAAATGTGTTACAAGGCGTTACAAAAATATTTAATTCAAGTATAATTTTGAGGCAGGTGTGTATAACTATCTAGCATTGGTAGAACCAGGGGTAAGCACTGCTATTTTGCCAATCGTGTCAGATCCCATGTAATATGAGACGAGTCTATTGCGTTGAACATAAATCTCAGTAAATTACTAGATGGTATAACAAGAACTCTCGACATGGTTATTTTTAATTGAAAGCACCTTTGTGGTGCGATGAGCGATGAATGAAGCTTTAAATTTTTTACATAACCTTATCAATATCTCGTACATCGTACATTCTCACAATAGTGACTTTCGAAGTAATAATTGGTTTTCCTAATATTGCATAAAAAGTATTCGATTTTAATTTCAACATTATATAAATGTTAGAAAATAAGTACAAAAATTTTGGTGGTTAGAAAAAGAATTTCGAAAAATTATGGCCATAATTCGCGCATCAAAACCATAATTTTCCGAAATTCTTTTTCTAACCACCAAAATCTTTGTATTGCATATAAAGTTCACATTAAAATCAAATAATAAAATTCGAATTTTAAAACTCGTTAATACTCGGTAGATACTTAACAATGTGCAAAATAGCTCTTCTTTTAATATACAGCGCGTCTGAAGCGACGCACTGCTTTACGTACTCTCGTAGCATCAGTAGATGGGTAGCAGCTACGGCGGACGCTCGCTACGAGGCGTAGCTACGAGATTGTACTACGACGTGTAACTTCGAAAGTTCACAGTAGAAGTGCTAATAGTTGGACAAATTATAAAATTCTATTGAGAACAATTTAACTAGTTATCCATTTTAGGGAATTCGTTAAACGAGTTCATTTTACTTAGTTTTTAAGTGAATTTGAGAGTGTGAAGTTTTTAAAGACTTTGACACGCTGACGAGATGTAGTGTTTTGGTGAGTATAATAAATAATAGTTAATTTGTTTTATATATAATACATTTATTCAAACTATAAATATCAAATATTTCTTATGAAAATTCTGTAATTTTAAGACTTTAATGTAGAAATATTAGTGTTTGCAAATGTTCATTATAATTAATTATATAAATTTTAAAAGTTACTGATTTTGAGTTTAGATTATTGATTGTTTTAATTTTGATTGTTTTAAGAATACTACTTATATTTTGAGAGTTTTTCTGAAACTACATTCAAAAATTAATATTATTAAATTAATTCAGAATAGGTTCGAGTTCTCTAAACACTATTAGATTACCTCTAATAAATAAACTATTACAAATATATTGTGTTCAACAATTTTTTATAAACAAAAAGCTTTAATAAAATTATAATGTAATAAAAAAGCGAAAAAAGAATTATGCTTAACACAATTTTAAAATGGCAAACAAATTAATAAAACTAGCTATTGTGTTTTGGTGCTGAAACAATCCGTTGGGACCAGAATTCAAGACAGAGGAAGGGTCTGAGTGAAAACTGGCCTATTTTCCATTACAGTTTACTGGGTCGCATACTGACTGAGAATGCGAGACGTCATGAGCACACACCGAGTGACGCCTTCTTTTGAAGTCAGACATAAAGGTTTTGCTCACAGAAATTCGGTTCTTCTGGAGCGTTAACTTCATAACCTTTTTTGGTTGACATGTTCAAGATAATGTAACTCGTTTGGCTTTATGTTTTGCTGTGAATTTTGGGTTTGCGTAAAGATTTTGGTAGGAAGGCGCGAAAAATACTTGATGTTCAGATGTTTTTTTATTGAACTTTTTTTATATTCATTCAATTTATTCTGGTTTTCGAAACATTATTTGAAGTTATCGTTCTTCACAATTTATACGCAATACCACTGTACTAGCTGGACGGATATTGATTTGCTCTTTCTAGAAATCGAAACCCCAATACAGTTCAGCTCACAATTTTTCTATATAAAACTTAGAAGTTTGCTACGTGAGTTTACACTGCATTTAGTACAGACTTCGATGTCCGCATTATTCAATAGTGAGATACAAAATATTATTACACTTTACATTCGTAACACTTTCACATGTATTTAAATATTAAAACGAGATGAAGATGTGATTTGATTATAATTCTGCATTTGCAATTACAGAACAAAAAAAACATTGTTTCAATATGAGGGGATAGTCAAATAAAACAATATTCTTTCAAATTTAAACAACAGTCCCACAACAATTTTACCTTCTGATAATAATGTGGATCTTACTGCCGCACTTACTGCCGGACTCAGAGACGTCAAATAACGTTAATGAGTACTTAACGTCAAAAAATGACAATTCAAAACTAGTCGCTATTCTTGCCGGGTCTATGGTCTAGATTTGAATTAAACTTTCTGACATTAAATACTCAATAAAGTTAATTGACGTCTCTGAGTGCGGCAGTTAGAGACATCAATTAGTGTTAATGAGTACTTAATATAAAAAATGTCAATTCAAACCTAGTCGCTTTTTTTGCCAGGGCTATGGTCTAGTTTTGATTGACATTTTTTTTGTATTAAGTACTCTTTAAAGTTAATTAACGTCTCTGTATTGTTTAAGTATTATTATTTACGGCCGGTCAATCAGATGTATATATTAATACCCACGTCTAGCCATCATGTGTTGGATCCCATGTAATTGGGTTCTTGCCTATTACCAAAATTGTCACATGTCATTTATTATGGTATTGCTAGGTTTTGCATAAAAATATTTCCCTTAGCCGCTTTGTATCGTAAAAATCGAAAGCTAAAAATGGTGACTATTGTAAGCTGTTCCGCCAAATAAGCACTTGAATATTATTTGATATTTATCGTAATACCAAGTGATATAAAACATGCATTTGAATAACATTCTCATAGCGTGGAATAATGATTATAATTTATTCCTTATAATCTCAAAAATTCTGTGTAATGTTTCAACCAACTTTTAAGCAAAACCTTCTACAATTCTCTCTTGGGAACTTATCCACAGCTGAAATAAGCAACTCAAAGAAAATAATTCGTTATTAACGTTGATGTCGAGTTACAGCAAAAAATAAACTTAAATGAAATAAACTTTAATGACTTGTGTGCGTTAGCAAATCAGCAATGATATTTTGCCATTTCTCACAAACAATTTTGCTGCAACAATTACAAACATGAAATGTTAATGTTCGGTAAATTATGCAACAATAACGGTTGAATGAACGTTGTTTCACTTTCGAAATATAATTTTATGTCAGCCAAAGTTTCATTTCGTCAATGCCTTACAAAGTGGGCTTTACACTGACTTTTTGATTAATTATTGGTTGCCGGTGTTAATTTCAGCAACGAAAATTATAAATTAAATTGAGAATGATTTTCTGCTTATAATATTGGTAGCAAACTTTGAAATTCTTGTCACGGTCATTATGTATTTTTTTGCTTTATAATTAAAAAAAAACTTTGAGGCACTTTGTAAAGTGAAATAAAATTTCTTTTAAACTTGGATTTTGCAGGCAATCAACCCCATGTTATGTTATATTAGCTATGAGTACATAGGAAAATAGACAGCAGCATTTCTGGAATAAAACATCCTGAAAAAATTCGTGTTAATATTAATCAATTACAAAAATGCACACTTAAATAAACCACGCCTTAAGGAGTAAGCAGAGGTGTTTAACATCCCCATTTCGCCGACCATTTTTAGGATTCACGTAAGAGATGAGCCTGTTCTCATTTACAGGGAAATGTGTGGGAAATTAAAAAAAAAGTGACACATGACTTTTTCATAGATGCTTACTCATCATACCCCATTGATTTTAGTCTCAATTGATTCTGGGGGTTTCGTCAATGCATTACCATAATAATATCTCCATTACACCATATTTTATCTCCTCAATCAAGAATAAAAATACATCGCTTTCGATTTAGCCCAAAAATTATAAGAGTAAGAGAATATTAGACAAATATTTCTATTAATATCCGAGGCTGTCACCAAACAACAGCCTTTCTATGAAACAAACCTTGTTTCATAGAAAGGCTGTTTCATAGAAAGGTTATCTACACGTGTCGCCCACGAATGGACCCAATGACCTTATACGCATACCTATAATGAAACATATATAGTGACAAGTGCGTAGAACGATCTCTTGTCCTGTCCAAACTTTACAGACAGAAAGAGTTCGTGGCAGCCCTAACTATCGCTGCAAAGAAAAATAAGAATAAGATTGTTATTTTTATTAGCATAAAAACACACTGCACGCGAATCAAATGCTCGGTAGCGCAGTGGCTTAGTGCGCTCGGCATGCGATTGAGCAAACTAAGCAATGTTCACTAAGGCCATTGGATGAGTGACCAAAAGTATATTATTCCCGCTTCGGAAGGAATGTTACGCCGTTGGTCCGGGCTGCATCGTTATTACAATACTCACCAATCCGCATGGTTATTGTTCACCATTCCCGTCTTCCTTCCATAGGGAAGGCCTGTGTCCTGACAGTAGGACATTAAAGGGTTGGAGACAAAATACTAATACAATAATAATAAAAGAATAAAAGGTCATTCTCCATGGACCAAGTTTTCTATAATATCACACATATTATGCATTCATAACGAATTAAGAATGATTGAATTATTCATTATTCTTCTTGTATTTTCTCTTGCAATATGTAGTTGGAATGTGTGGCTCGCTCTGAATATATTACGCGTAGCTAAGATGAATTTATCATTATTCTTAATTTTCACTGCCTTATTTGAAATAAATTATAAAATGTATAAATTATCAAGTTAGTAATTAGTAGCACATTTCTAAAACCATAAATAAACTTTATGATGGCGTGTAATTGATACGATATTTAAAATATTTATAAAAGTTTCACTGTTGGTTCGGTTTAATGCATTCAAAGTAAAATAAATGTTTGTTGACACGATCAAAAGCAACCTACGAAATAATCACAAGAAATATACTGAAAATTCTATAAAATATTTACATAAAAAAAATCTAAGTTAAAACATTTCACTTGGGACATTCTGTAGATAATCTAAAGTCATATATTAGAGATTCACTTTGACTTCGTAAACCTTGTTTACTGTGTTCAAAGTGACATTATAATAGATCTATAATACAAAGATTTTGGGATTAGAAAAAGAATTTCGAAAAATTATGATCTTGAGGCGGGAATCGAACCCGCGTCCGCTGCTATCCGGGCAGGTGCCTGACCGCTCGGCCACCCAAGACACTAAATTACTTGCCGAAATTCTTCTAACCTTTACACTTCACGTTGTAAGCCAACGGGTACCCTCGCAATGTAGAAATAAATTTCAAACATTCCAAAGCAGATATTTTTACAAATACCGTGCGTTCGGTTAAGCTTGGGTTTGCTTTATAAACTATTCGATTTTTAATTTTAACATTATATAAATGTTAGAAAAATTAGTACAAAGATTTTGGGGTTAGAAAAAGAATTTCGAAAAATTATGATCTTGAGGCGGGAATCGAACCCGCGTCCGCTGCTATCCGGGCAGGTGCCTGACCGCTCAGCCACCCAAGACACTAATTAACTTGCCGAAATTCTTCTAACCTTTACACTTCACGTTGTAAGCCAACGGGTACCCTCGCAATGTAGAAATAAATTTCAAACATTCCAAAGCAGATATTTTTACAAATACCGTGCGTTCGGTTAAGCTTGGGTGGAACGTGAAGTGTAAAGGTTAGAAGAATTTCGGCAAGTTAATTAGTGTCTTGGGTGGCCGAGCGGTCAGGCACCTGCCCGGATAGCAGCGGACGCGGGTTCGATTCCCGCCTCAAGATCATAATTTTTCGAAATTCTTTTTCTAACCCCAAAATCTTTGTACTAATTTTTCTAACATTAATATAATGTTAAAATTAAAAATCGAATAGATCTATAATAGATTTTCTAAGTAGGTAAATACAATTACAAATATTAATAATTTGAAAACAAACAGACGTCTGCACACCAAATATTGTGTAGAAAAAAAAAACCAAATTTAATTAAGACAAAATTAATCAACAGCCGTTCAGATACCGTCTCCATTTTATTCCCTGGGGGCCTCAAAAATTGTTCCCGAACAGACTTAATAAAAAAGAAAAATGTCAAAGAAAAGCTTCCCTGTAAATGCAGACACTGTTTTTACTTCCCATCGCTTTGTTTGTTAAATGTAAAACGGAATTCTGTTTTCCATTTCCCCAAATTGAAATGGCTAACGAAGATAAAAATTGATAAGAGATTTGTTCGGGGACGTCACTCTATTGAGTGTCGACGCAGTGGAACAAGTAATGATTCCGTAAAAGATAAGCGGAGTTCTCCTAAAATGGTGGAAAAAAAATGTAAACATAAAAAGAAAAGTGATTGAAAAGACCGTGTCGGTACACTGATGAACGGAGAGAGTGATTGGGATGACAACATTTCAATCCATACTGTTTTGGCGTAGGTTTTACAGCCGGCCGCCTGCCTCACACCAACCCTCTTTGGATATTTTTATAACATTTACATAATGCTCAAATATATGAAAGATTTCCATTATTAAGTTACCAATTATTGAGCCAGACAAACACCCTGGTTAGCCGAGTGGTATAGGCAACCAACCGGATTGCGGAGGACCCGGGTTCGATTACCGCATCAGGATATATTTTTTTGTATTCTTTGTAAAATTATTAAAAATTCAATTCTTTAATGAGACATCAACTTTGTTCCTATATACAGTGTGGAAAGAAAGCATGGGCCCTGGAGGGAACGTATCTTGAATCTTTAAAATAGCTCAATCCACTAAAAGGAACCCTTCCTTTATTTTTAAAAAGAAACATAACTGCATTCACAGAATTCTCAAAAAGCTTACCCGAACTAGGAATCGAACCAAGAAAAAATTAAATAAAATTAAACAATTAACACTCGCCATTTAATTTTACTAATCGATGCAGTCGATGCCAACGATAATTTATTACTAAGAAACATACATACATACATAAATCACGCCTATATCCCAGAAGGGGTAGGCAGAGGTGAACTAGCACCCACGTTTCGCCAATTATGTTAAGTCCCATGTAATAGGTGGCGAGCCTATTGCCATTTATCGGGCACAAAAGTCGCAGTGCATTGCTGGGTGGTACGCTGTGATATAAGAGGAACGCTGCTGCTGCTGAACTAAGAAACATAGGGTCTTAAAAAAAAGAAACATGAAATCTAACATTTCCTTTATTGTTACTCTCGAATAATCTCAATCCTTACTCATATCTCAATCTTATTTTATTAGAATTGAAAGAAATAAACTAATATTGAAGAGAAATATCACCTTCCAAGAGGCTAATATAATGAAAAATTGCAGAATACGATGTTCTTGTGATCTTCGTAATAAATGTTTTTTAAACCTCCAACATATACCTACTAAGTTTTTTACCATTCGCTCCAGAACTTTTCTCGAGGTTATTTGTGTCAGTGGTATGGTAAATTCGGATACCTTTCACCACACCACTAAAGGGCTTAATTTTAATCGTTGTAGTTTAAAATGTATGCTTCTATTAGATGAATTGCATTAAGTCTTGATACGCCATTATTTTAATAATTAATATCACAAAATACTTACCTATTACGAAATGGTGGCAAAACAAAACAAAATCGACAAAAATTACCAAGATTTTCGTTAAAATTTCAAAATTGTCTTATAATGCTACACTGTAAAAAAAATATAAATAAAAATATAAAATATGCCGTGTGGTGACGGCAGAGTAGAATACAATTGTCACCACCCCAAATCTCTCCCGTGGGTGTCGTACAAGGCGACTAAGGATAAATCGGTGATGAGGATTAGGCAGCATAGTAGCGTTCCTCTTATACCATCTAGCTTTGTACCTACTGCGACTTTTGTGCCCGATAAATGGCAATAGGCTCGCCACCTATTACATGGGACTTAACATAACTGGCGAAACGTGGGTGCTAGTTCACCTCTGCCTACCCCTTCGGGGTTATAGGCGTGATTTATGTATGTATGTAAAAAAAATAAACGTTCCATTTTCTAACTTTCATTTTTAAATTCCAATTACCAACAAAAATTGCGAGCAACAATAATAAAATTAAGGTTTGATTTGATTCGAGAGTAAAATAAATGTTAGATTTGAAATAGTATTATTTTTCAAAGACCGTATTGTATGTTTCTGAATGAAAAATTATCGTTGACATCGACTGCATCGATTAGTAAAATAAAATGGTGAGTGTTAATTTTTTTTAATTTTTTACTTGGTTCGATTCCCTTTTCGGGAAGCTTTTTGAGAATTCTGTAAATGCAGTTATGTTTCTTTTTAATAATAAAGGAATGTTTCCCTTCTGTAAATTGAGCTATTTTAACGATTTAAGGTACTTTCCCTCCAGGGCCCAGGCTTTCTTTCCTCACTGTATAGTTTGTCTCGCAATTTAACTAGTCAAATTTGTAAGAGAAAAATCCACGAAGGATTGCTAAAGAGAATCATTAAAATTAAACGTCAATTAGTGTCGCCTGTCGAGGCAATCCGTGAACGTTCAAAACGTAAACATACGTTATACGACACGCGGCCGAACGCGGCAATATTGGTGACATGATAAATTATTACTGTTCCGTTTGATGCCTCGATCAATTTACGTAACAATTAACAATCAATCGAGCAGCATGCCAATAATAATATAACACTTACAGATGCTATTGGGTCAATAGTATAAATGTAATTCAATAGCTTTTTGTTACTTTTAAATAATGCTTTTCTAAGTTTCAATTCAGTTTTTATGGCTACAGATTTATGAAATTTATTATTTATGTATTTCAGAAAGAGAGAGACAGATGGAGATCTATATCGGTTTTTACATAAATAAAAATATTATTTTCTTGAGTATGCTGGCCTGGGAGTGTACAAATAACGTAGAATAGGCCAGCCCCGTCTCATCTCATGGGTGTCGTAAAAGTCGACTAAGGTAGATTGCCCGGTGTAGACCAATAAGCACCTTGGGGCACCCGAATGGTGGAGGGAAAACCACCAACAAAGCCTGCCTGACACCAACCCTCTTGCAGGCAGCAGTCTCTCAGGCAGGCGGCCGGCTGTAATACGTAAACAAAACTTTGAGCAGTATGGATTGGAATGTTGTCATTCCAATCACTCTCTCTCGTGAAGACATTAAAAGGCTATTGATGAAGAAAACCAAATTAAGTGGTTCACTTTAGTCTGCGCTTTTCATTTCCAAGTATCATTAAATATTATACGAACATGTTGCCAATGTTCGTTTATTCATCATTTTTTACTACTACTCGTTCGCGGACAGTGAAACCAGCGCAATAATTTTTTTATTGTTATAGCGGCTATAGTCGTTCAGTGTCCACAATCTTGCTTAGGAACAACTTGATAGCTTTGCCTCGATTTTGGTAAGTATTTTTATTAGCCTAAGCTGCTACTTATTGTGTGAGAAACAAAAGGAAAATTAAAGAAAAATTGAAGGATCGGTAGAATTCGTTCTTCTTTGCGATGAAAGTTATATAACAAAAATCAATTTACTTTTACACAAACCATTGGCCGATCATACATTAATATGAGCCCAAAGCGAGGACTTATTTCTGTATTTCATGTGATAAAATACAGATGGATTTTTTGGAATACAAATGGCTTTATAAAAAGTTTCTACAAGTAGGACACTTTGTTCTTGTAGGCGAACTATATTGAACCATCATTCATATACATCCTGTTCCGAGGTTATCTGCGGTCGCAACCAATTAGTTTATCCTTTCACAAATCCCGGCAAACCGTTATAAAATAATCTAGTTCCTTCTTAACCATATCAAATTTTACACAATCCATCCATTTCTTTTGAATGAATATAAATAGATGGCTACTAATATTCATTCTCATTACACTGTTGTTTCAAATCAATCGGATGACGTAAAGATGACGTAAGATTTTTGATCATTCCCGTTTGTCCTAACATCCACAGAATGGTAAAAAACAAAACCAATCGATTGAATAAATTTTAAAAGATTTACTGCCCCGGATTTTATTGGCCCGGCCGCGGTATTGTTCAGAATGAGATTCGAAAAGTTCTTTTATAACAGCTGCAATCATGATAATAGCCTCGGCTTGAAATTCGACGAAGAAAACAATCGCTGGGTAAACCAGGGCATTTGAACGATTTCATTCTTGGTAAGATGAGAGAAATTCCGCTAAGCTTTTGCCGATGCTATTTACCTGCTTCTATGTACATACCATACATAAATCACCCCTATATCCCCGAAGGGGTGGGCAGAGGTGAATTAAACACTCGATTTTTGCCAATTAAGTTAGGTCCCATGTATTAGGTGGCGCGCCTATTGCCATAATATCGGTCAGATAAATCGCAGTACATTTATATTGCTGGGTGGTATGAGAGAAATTCTGCTGTCCAGTACTCATCACTGTCTTTACCCTTAGTCACCTTGTACAACACCCACGGGAGAGATGGGGTGGTGACTATTGTACCTATTTTGCTCTGCCGTCACCACGCATTGCTGCTTCTATGTAACTGAATTAATTATTTGGTTTACGATCTAAACTGAAATTATGAAGAAGAAGGCGCTTATGAATAGTTAAGACCTAAATATAGACAATTCGATCGAAGACAAAGGCAGTAGGTTGGTTGAATAACTGGTAATGTTGGTCTATCACGATTCTGTCAAATATTAAATTTAGGTAACTAAACTACTAAATTCTGTTTTCGATTGAAGAAATGACTGTGCCTTTGTTGATCAACAAATATTACTAATTAATTTATCTGATTTTAACAATGCTTTCAATTAAATATATCTCTGTAACAGATCTACTAAATCAGTATACGATCAAAGGCTACGACTGATAGTGTTTTCGTTCAATTACAAATAGGTACTTCTTTTATACCTGATGTATATAATCAAGATCCTGTCAATTATCAAATCTATCTAACTGAACTACTAATTCAGTTTTCGATCGAAGACAAACACATCCCTTTTGTTCAAACGCTCCTTATATACGTTGTTGTCAATTTATTAAGTCTATGTAACTATGTAACATTCGGTTTTCGATCGAGAACAATGACAATGCTTTCGTTCCATAATAAATTTAGATGCTATCAATTATAAAATATATATATCAGGCTTAATAAATTATTAATTCGGTTCTCTAATGAAGTCTAAAATATTCATGAATTTAATCCTGTACAAAATAAATGACGTCATTTACTTTAAGTCCTAAGGTTCCCAAGCAGCAATTTCAAGTCAAAATTTAGACATGCATCCGTTTCGGTCAATGATCTGCAGGCAGGCTTCCAATTTTATAGCCATTTAGCCCCCGCATGAAATTCAGTGCAATTTCTTTGGATTCCGGCGTAATGGGCTACTTGCAAGCGCTTCAACCATAGCCTGGCTAGTGCAAAATCCCCGTAATAGGTACCGCTTACTCGTTAATGAGAGATATTTTACATTTAGGCGATGTACAGCTTCGGAATGTAGCCACCAATCCGCACTGGGTCAGCGTAATTTGTTATGTATGGCACACTCTCTCTATATTCTCCAATCTATAGGAAAGGGATGTGCCCCAGTAGTGGGGACATTAAAGCGCTGGTGATGACGACGAAAAATTGTCAGGCTTAAAAAGTTAAAGAAACAGACTGTATTAATTAAAATGTTAATCGGGAAAAATCCCTTCAGTAAAAAAAAACTAGCAACAAAAAAAATAGCAAAACAAGGCTTTTTTTTCAGCTATAGCTAACCGAATGTTGTCAGTGTAAGCGTTAGCGTTCTGAATACAAGCTGAAGGACAAATAAAATATACGTAATAGATATTACATACTCGCGCCTATACAGGACGCTAAGATTTATAGTCCAGCACTTTGCTCTACCCGCCTACAACTCGATTGCCTTACTTACATCAAAGGAGGAAGGTGTTCTTTAGAGGGTGTTCTCGTGTATTTATATAGTTATTTGTTGTACGTGAGTGCAAAGTTGTTTTTAAACCGCGAGCTCAATTTTGATGACCGAGCTAGCGAAGGATCCTAAATTTGAATCAAAAAATTAGAATCCTGAGCGATAGCGAGGGAATCAAAAGAGCACAAGGTGAAAAATCTTTGCACTCGAGTGCAACACGTCACTTTTCATCCCCCCCAACGAGGAAATTGCAAAATACAAAAAAAATACAATCACAACAGTTTCTGTTTTCACCTAGAAACTTCCACAACCCCCTTCCATTAACCCAAACACACTCTCAACACCCACCCAGAAACACCCACAACATTCACACCTGCAATACACACCCATCCACTCAGACACACCCAAAAAACACCCATTCACCCAGAAACACCCACAAAACACCGATTCACCCAGAAACACCCACAAAACACCTATTCACCAGAAAAACCCATTTACCCAGAAATACACACAAAACACCCATTCACCCAGAAACACCCACAAAACACCCATTCACCCAGAAACACCCATTCACCCAGAAACATCCACAAAATATCGAATCACCCAGACACACCCACAACATCCATTCAGACACCCACAACTTCCACCCAGTCATACCCACAATACTCACCCATCCATTCAGACACACCCACAAAACACCCATTCACCCAGACACACCCACAAAACACCCATTCACCTAGACACCCACAAAACACGCATTCACTAAGAGCAATAATATACCATCATGCATCATGTGCGTGCACCCTTTAGCAAATCACTAGGATTAAAGTTTCAGGTGAATGGCAATAGGCTCGACCTCTATAATATGGGACCTGAAAAAAGCCGGAAAAATGTGGGTGATGATACACAACATTTGCCGTACCTTTTGGGGATAAATAGACGTGAGGCTAATATTAGCCATGTTATTATTAGAAAAAGGTACTGTATAATGTGTTCATTATGCTGACCGTACTCACGAAAGAGGCAGCGATTGTGACAATTGTATTCGGCTCTTCCGTTAAAACCAAACTAAAATAAAAATACAATTAGGCTTAATTGTGTAAAAAATTACTTTAAATAATTGTATTTGTCTACAGTGCCGTTGCCAAACCACCGGAAAAACTGGCTTTGTGGGTTAGAAAATGAATGTGCACTGCATGAAGAAAACTGCGAGCTTTTGTGAAATTAAAAATTCGTTTTTCCACGAAGGTGCTTAGCACTTTGAGCCTTATTTGTATAGCAACAAGGAGGTCTGAAACGAAATTCGTAAGTTGGTAGGTGGTTCTAGATTTCCTTGTATTATTATACAGACACCGTGTTTCATCCGAATTTTGTTGGTATTTTTAACTCTCACTCGCCAGCCAGATGTACTCAGTTTATGTTACAGTATGTATAAACATTTAAAAAGGTTTGATAAAAAATATATTTTTTAAGAATATTATTACAACATAAATCGAAAAGATAAATACGAATTATAATAATTATATCATGCTACGAATGAAATTAGTTAAAGTAGAACTGGTATATTTTTTTGCTTTTTTTTAGTTTTCACACAGTACAATTTTATTTTTACTTCTCATGCTCTGAAAGTGCTTATTTGTGCAGGATATAGGCTGCACAAAATCGAATTTTGTGCTCTAGAGCATTAACGTATCTAATCATAAATGTGTAGTATATTAAGGCAAAGAAAATGAGCCATGCAGCCAAACACAATAAGAAATTATGAGATAGAATTTGTTTTTTAAAATATTTACTTAAATTTATTTGCCCAATGTGCTTTTAAGACATAAAAGATATCAAAATTTTAATTCAAGTAGGTACGATAGGTTATTAAATAAATTTACGAAAATTATTATTTCGAAATTAATTGAATACTTGGCTGTATAGGTCTGCAGCCCAAGCCTAATATCAATGGGAAAAACAATTTCCTTCAGTATTCAAAACAGTACTAATTTTAGTTTGAATTTTAAGAAATGTTATGGCAATAGTCTCGCCACCTATTACGTGGGACCTAACATAATTTTGCGAAATGCGGGTGCTAGTTCACCTCTGCCTACCCTTTTGGGGATATACGCGTGATTTATGTATGTATGTGTGTATGTATTAGAATTAGACCAATAAGTGGTTACTTGACGTGTTGTCGCTTGTACCGGCTCTTTGAAAATTTGTAGGTTACCAATGTAATTTGATGGATTGGCGCACATTAGCATGTGATTAATAAATTTACATTGGCTTTAAGCTCCTTATCGTGTAGTTATTATATTACACTATCTATTAACCTTTATAGGGCAGTGGTAAAATAGTTGCCGCCCTAATTTGAACCTTACTGACTTATAATAGGGTTAAAACCAACAATTTCATGCCCTATTAAACAAATTTAATGCTTAATGTCGATCATTTAATACAAAAAGGCAAGAAAGAAAGCAAGCAAGAAAAAATAATCTTTAGAAGCATTTTGTGTTCTAAATAGATATGGTTTGGATTACATACTTTTCTCCTCGCGACATCAAATTATTCCAATAGGAGGATGTGGATGGCCTTTCTTTTATAAAAGGAGTAGTGACGATGACGGCAGAGAAAAATATTTTTCATCCCACCATCTCGGAAAAAGCGTTTTTGCTCGTCGTTATCTGAGTGCAAAAGCCGTTTCTAGAGGATAAAGTAAATTTGAATTTAGAACATCGTGTGCAATGAGTTTGTGAATTCAAAACATCATTATACCTATTTATTTCTACTTTTTTCTACTTATAGTACTTTTTGTAATTTGCTTTGCGCGCGCCATTTTCTTTTCACGTCATAAATTTGTTAAAACCTTGGAGTTCCGTGACGGTCAATCAGCTTGGCGTCAATATTGCTTTAAACATTTTGATCGTCTACAACGCTTGCTCGATGCTTGAGTCTAGCATTTAAAAGCTTTTTAGATCTGTTAGATTTGTTTACGCTAGCAACGGAACAAAAACATACAGAAAATCAACGTGCTTGACTCAAGCTGATTGACCGTCTCGGAACTCCATTAGGGATGGTTATTTTAATTAGGTACTTACACGTGTGTCTGGATGAATGTTGCGGGTGTGGCTGGGTGGATGGGTGGGTGTTGGAGGTGTGTCTGGGTGAATGGGTGTTTTGTAGGTGTCTGGGTGAATGAGTGTTTTGTGGGTGTGTCTAAATGGATGGGTGAGTATTGCGGGTGTGACTGGGTTGATGTTGTGGGTGTCTGAATGGCTGTTAAACACACCCAGTTTGGGTGAATAGGTATTTTGTGGGTCTTTCTGGGTGAATGGGTGTTTTGTGGGTGTTTCTGGGTGATTGGGTGTTTTGTAGGTGTTTCTGGGTAAATGGGTGTTTTGTGGGTGTTTCTGGATGAATGGGTGTTTTGTGGGTGTTTCTGGGTGAATAGGTGTTTTTGGGTGTGTCTGAGTGGATGGATGTGTATTGCGGGTGTGAATGTTGTGGGTGTTTCTGGGTGGATGGGTGGGTGTTGTGGTTGTGTCTGGGTGTATGCTGTGGGTGTGTCTGGGTGGATGGATGTGTGCTGTGGATGTGTCTGAGTGGATATTCTGGGTGTTTCTAGGTGGGTGTTGAGAGTGTGTTTGGGTTGATGGGAGGGTGTTGTGGAAGTCACCCTCTCATCAACCCAAACATACTCGCTACGCTCGTGATTCAATTTTAGAATTCTTCGCTAGCTCGGTCATCAAAATTGAGCACGCGGTTAAAAAACAACGTTGCACTCACGCACAACAAATAGTAGATTTTCCATCAAGTGCACAAAACGAATCATTTTTGTCCGAGACTTTTAGCAGCCCGAGCCGAAGGCGAGGGCTGATAGTAATGTCGAGGATGAAAATGGTTTTGTAGACGAGTTAGAAACTCTGCTTTTCACTTCGATTGCGAGGAAATAAAACAGTAATTTATTATAGCATTTCTTAATATTCAAACTAAAATTAGTACAGTTTTGAATATTGAAGGAAAATGTTTTTCCCATTGATATTAGGGCTGATATGATTGATATTAGGCTTGGGCTGCAAACCTATACAGCCTAGTATTAAATTATTTTTTAATAATAATTTTCTCATACTAAATAACCTACCGTACTTGAATTTAAATTTTAATATCTATTATGTGTTAAAAAATAAATACATTAGGCAAATAAATTTAAGTAAATATTATAAAATTACAAATTCTATCTCTAAATTTCTTACCGTGTTTGGCTGAAAAAACTATTTCACTTCTCATGCTCTGAAAGTGCTTATTTGTGCAGGATATAGGATGCACAAAATCGAATTTTGTGCTCTAGAGCATTAACGTATCTACTCATAAATGTGTCTATATTAAGGCAAAGAAAATGAGCCATGCAGCCAAACACAATAAGAAATTATGAGATAGAATTTGTTTTTTAAAATAATTACTTAAATTTATTTGCCCAATATGTTTTTAAGACATAGAAATTATCAAAATTTTAATTCAAGTAGGTACGGTAGGTTATTAAATTAATTAACGAAAATTATTATTTCAAAATTAATCGAATACTTGGCTGTATAGGTCTGCAGCCCAAGCCTAATATCAATGGGAAAAACAATGTCCTTCAGTATTCAAAACTGTACTAATTTTAGTTTGAATTTCAAGAAATATTATGATAAACTACTGTTTTATTTCCTCGCAACCGAAGTGAAAAGCAGATTTTCTAACTCGTCCACAAAAACATTTTTATCCTCGACATTGTCTCGGACAAAAATGATTCGTTTTGTGCACTTGATGGAAAATCTACTATTAATGCCAGTATTATCATTATCATACATTTTACAAACTGCTAATTACATTTCCAAATATCCATGTTTGAAATTTATTTCTACATTGCGAGGATTTCCGTTGGCTTACACATGTAAAAGTTAGAGAAACGGCAAGTTAACTATCGTCTTGGTCGGCCGAGTGGTATTAGGCATCTGCCTGGATTGATTGCGTATTTTCCATTTTAATATCTATGGTATTTAAATTTTTCTTGTACAAATTGGTAAAAACTAAATTAAGTTGCTCTTTTTATGGAATATATTTAATTACTATGCGAAAACAAACTGTAAATTTTCTCAATAGTTAGTAGGTCTGCTCAAGGCTGGTATAGTATATTATGCTAAGAGTATGCTACGTTGGTCATTACATACGAGGCATTATTGCAAGCTCGAGCCGCAAGCGAGCGCGGTAAGGAAGGTGAGTGTGTAATGATCAATGAATACGAGTTGCATACGACGTTTTTCAACACAATTGCGAGGCAAAAACAAATTTGTATTGTTAATAACTTTACCAAAAATACCAAATAATTACGGAAAATGGCACTTACAAGTTTGGTTTTTGTTCTTTTTTAATTCTCCTTATTACAAGGGATGGCAAAGGGAACCAGCACATACAGCCTCATCTGATTTAGTCTACTTTCTTCAGTATTAATCGCATTAAAACGCGGATGTGTCACGTTTTAATGCATTTTGGGAGAGTTTTTCGGCAAATTTACACTAACAGCCTATTGATGGAGACTGACGAGGTAGATCGACCACGAAAATGCTCATCTCCTTTCTCATCAATTGCACTTTTGTTTCAATAAATCTTTATATTGTTCATCGCCGTAGACACTTATTACAAAAAACTACACATTTTTTAACAGTAAACATCACTATGACACAATATTATTTAAATTAAATTAATAAATTTTTAAATGACGACTTTCGAAAGGCACAGAAAACCGGCTGTGCATCCGAAGCAGCAGCAAAATAAAAAATAAAATAAATAGTGCTTCTAAAGACGATAATTAGGTTAATTTATGTTTATAAACATGGAAAATTTATTTGATGCTTAAGGATCTGTGTTGACGTTCAATTGTGAGGAATTGTTGAAAATAAGTCTCGTGATGTGTTTGTTGTTTAGATTTTATAGTGGTTTTGCTCACTTCATCAGTCACCATCATGAACTCTGTTACCATTCAATTCGCGCCAAGCACTCCCTAGATGCGTTAAAATGTGTGACACCCATATTTTAACGTAAAATTCATTTAATTCATTATTTCATCCACTCATTATTTCATAAAACTACAGATAAAATATACACTAAAGACATGGCTGTATGGGCTAGACCCTTTGCCTTCCCTAAAATATAGGGAGAATTTAACAAAAAAAAAAGCATTAAAAAATCTACAATCACGCACTAGTATGTAATAAATTATGCACGAGTGCATAATACGCTGCATTATAAACCTTAAAACGGAGTAATAAGTGTCAATTTACGAGCAATTGTGTTGAAAAAGTTTTATATGTGATTCAATTTCTACGAAGAAATTATCGGCCAATAAACTATATCGAGTGAAGAGAAGCTAATAAGCATTAATAAAGATTCCACCGATATTTCCATATACAATTGACTGAATAATTTCCCCGCTGTTTTTCCCCTCTCCATAATAGAGAGGGGAAAAACCCGGAAAATATTAATTTGAAATGGTAAGATGACAGTCGTAATTAGGTAATTACGTAAAGAGCGTAATGAATGCAAATTGAACCTATGGGGTACAATAAATTGCGGTGTGCTTTATTAAATTCCCTCACAAAAATAAATCTAGAGCCAATAAATAAAAAAAATATATTAATCTCACATTCACATTTATCATCTAGTCCAAAGTAAGCAGCTTAAGGATGTGTCTTATGGGAACTGGATAACGGACAATTACACGTAATTATCATCATGTCAGCCGGGAGACGCCCACTGTTGGGCATAGACCGCCACCAAGGATCTCGAAACCGATCGGTTCTGCGCTGCATCCAGCGGCTTCCCGTGATCTTTACTATAGTACTATTCGATTTTAATTTTAACATTATATAAATGTTAGAAAAATTAGTAGAAAGATTTTGGTGGTTAGAAAAAGAATTTCGAAAAATTATGGTCTTGAGGCGGCTGGCCTCAAGACCATAATTTTTCGAAATTCTTTTTCTAACCACCAAAATCTTTTTACTATAGTAATTATATCAATATTGAAAATTTGACGACCGGTATGGTCGAATCGCCAGATCGCTGGCCATCGGTCAAGGGATCCTGGGTTCGTATTCGGGTAGGGGCAAATGTTTCATGGTTGTTTGTTTTTATGTTTTTTAAAGTATATTATCAACTCCCTACAAGCATTCAAACCCGGAATCTTATGGCCGATATTTGACAAATCTGAAAATCGAACCATTCGAACAAAGCGACCGTCAGAAAGAAATTATATTAAATTTTTTCTTTCCTGGCAAATTATGGCTCCTTAACAGTAAGAAATGGGTCCGTAAGATAGTATCCTTAACTTCGTTAGTGGGCTTTTGGCTAAAAGCATGAGATATCAACTTCCGCTAAGCATTAGCGGAAACTGATATCTCATGGTATCCATCTAGGGATGGTGATGCGCGAGTGATGGTCACGCACGCACGCTCACGATTCACGTCACCATCCCGTTATAGGTCCAGGTAGCAACCAGGATCTTGGAGGACGATCACTGCCTGCACCAGGACATACATAGGTATATCACGCCTAATTATCCCCGAAGGGGTAGGCTTAACAATGACACAGTGTATTAAAACCAACATTTGGCCAATTATGGTGGATATGTAAAGGGCACGAAAGCACTGCTTTCCATTCCTCATCAAATTTATAGCCCTTAGTCGCCTATTACGCCACGACCGCGCGAAAGATAGGGTGACATCATTATATTCTGCTCTACTGCATCTCACCACGCGGGACATTTTCTCTGTAAAAATGCAAAATATGAGAGCCAGTGAGAAGTTACACTAGTCTTATATGTATATGAAAATGAATTGCTGTGTGTTTGTCTCACTAAAACTCGAGAACGGTTGGGTCGATTGAGCTGATTTTAGTTTTGAAATGATTGTCTTGGGCCAGGCAAGGCAGAAAAGGTGAGACAATATGGAAATATTGCGAGGAAAATAGTAAAAACAACAATTTCATTTTCCCATATAAACTGCTTTCCTGTCAAACATTTGACGTAACCATGGCTACAGGATAATTTATTTATGCCATAACAACGTATGCCGGGTCAGCTAGTACTTTATATTTTAAGTGACGTCAACGAAATGTTCGAACATTATTAAAAAAAAATACATAATTTCTCTAAAAGAATAACAAAGAAGCTTATAAAGAAAGTAATTCTCGACTGCTCGTGTTAATATCTCACGGAGTCGGCAAATCGGGCCTCATAATGGGATCGGCCATTTCATCGGTCTATGAATTTCTGAATTCGATTTCCAGACCTCTTTGAGATTAATCGAGGAAGGCGTCAACATGATAAAATTATAAAACCAATTTCCCCGCCATTGAATCGAGTAGGTACATAGTTCAGAGGAGTGGATGTTATAGTATTGGTCACACCTCATTATAAGGCCTCGGGACCTTCATAGGGAGTGTAATAGCCAATTATTATATTTTGGACAGAAGGTTCGATTAATTATCCCGAAAAGGTAATAAATCATTGTTTTAGGTCACGACGTATATTATTGGAGTGGCTATTAGAGACTCATGGTTGTGTAGACTCAGTTTTTATCAATATCTTTATGGTGTTTCAATAGTATTGCTTTTTGTTGGGATGCGGTAAGTACGCCGCATTATCTGTGATATTGGGTAGATCTTTCTCCGTGCCTGGTGTGTACTCAAATCTTGTATAATTAATATATATTGTGAATTCTGCCCGAAGCCTACCTGCGTGCCGTTTTGCTAGCGAGACGTAGGGCAAAACAAAAAATTTTTCATAATTTTTCTGACTTTAATTTTCTTTGTATTTTTTTTTCTAACGTTTACATCCTGCTAACTGATAACTTAATAATCGTATCTCAATGGTGTTTCAACTAGCTCAAAGGACCTTATCAATTTATATAAAAAAAGCAAGCAAGGTGCTCCTAAGGGCGCTTGGTGCCTGGTAGTATGAAAAATTACCCTTATAAAACCCTTTTAAGGATCTGCTGACGCAAGGTGACGTTTAGCTGGACGGATGGCCGCAGTCGTGTTGCGAAGGTAGCGATTCGACTTTATAAATGTGATCAATTTATTTAATGTTTCTCTTGTAAGTTAAAACGGCTCTCAGAGCTAAGTCTACATCCGCACTTTTTACACAGAGTTGCAGCTTTTACAGAGATTTTTCAGCTACTTTGATTTATGATGGGGTCTTTTGAAAAGCCATGTTGTGAAGAAAAGCGGAATAGGTACAATAAATTGCTTTTGAAGGACCTAAAGTGAGCTGGTTTTAATACAACTGCCACGACCAACGACATCCCAGGCAACTAAGGTATAATAAATAACGAGGGAAAGCAGCAAATTTCCTGATGCACCACATTGTGTCCAGTGGTTATTAGTAGGTTCATACATACATACATAAATCACGTCTATTTAGTCCTAAAGGGGTAGGTAGAGGTGTTTAAACATCCACGTTTCGCCAATTATGTTAGGTCCCATGTAATAGCTAGCGAGCCCATTCCTATCGGGCACGTAAATTGCAGTATATTGGTAGGTGATAACTATTGTGGGTATTAATTCACCTCTGCCTACCCCTTCGGGTATATAGGCGTGATTTTTTTTTGCCAAATAAACTTTATTTCATTCATTCATTCATTCATTCATTCATTCATTTTATGTATGTATGTTAGATGATTTAAGAGGAACGTTGCTGCCCATTACTCATCGCTGTCTTTACCCTTAGTCGCCTTGTACGACACGAAGAGATAAGAGGTGGTGACCATTGTATTCTACTCTGCCGTCACCATACGGCAATAGGCTCACCCCCTATTTATTTTTTTACTTTAGATTATTATGGTGTGTGTTAGTGTATAATTTAAGATTTAATAATATTTATTTATTTATTGTATTATTGTTTATGTATGCATGTTTGTCGGCATACTGTTGTTACTGTTCCTATCTAAAATATCAACACCGAACCGTCCCTAGTCCCTCAAACCCTTGTATTATGGAAATGAGAGACAATAGACGTACCAAATCCATTTAAACTTGACACAGATTTCTGTTTTATCAATAGAAGGTGAGCTTTGTATAACTGTATTCAGGTCCGCAATTTAGGATCTAGATGCCTAATTGATAGCATTGTTTCAGATTGCTCCAAAGATTTATATTAATCAACGTTGGAAATCAAACTTGAAGTAGAGTATTGTTATATCCAGTGCCTAAAGGTTT
The DNA here is from genome assembly GCA_963931975.1 of Cataclysta lemnata. Taxonomy (NCBI): domain Eukaryota; kingdom Metazoa; phylum Arthropoda; class Insecta; order Lepidoptera; family Crambidae; genus Cataclysta; species Cataclysta lemnata. The sequence continues at coordinate 11,255,922 of OZ008349.1, read as the reverse complement.
TCTAATGGTTGTTAACTATCTCGTTGCCTATCTGTACACTTGAATTCGGACTTGGCTGAATGATGGAGTCGCCTTGGCCAATTACAAAATGTCCTATATCAAAGTGCACGGATTTGCCAAGGCGACAATATATAGGACACAACTCCGTTGAAACTCAAACTTAATCCCCATTATTAAAAAACATGGACTAAAGTTAGCCATGGTTTAAAATTGATACTTACTCTGTCTTTCACTAAGCAAATAAAAGTGACAGCATCAGTTTTAAACTATGACCAACTTTAGTCCATGATTTGTCTAGCTGGACGTACTACACTATTAAATTTGAGATGGAAATGTGAGTTGGGAATAAGATTGTGGCGTAGTCACCACCTTGCTATTACAAATAGCAAACCTAGATATTTGCAAGACCAGTGGCCGTACCATGAAGTATTAGTGCGATCCAAACGCGGGTGACAAAACGGGACGGCGCTCTACTCGGCTTATAGCGTTGTCTCACTTTAACAGTGGAAATTGAGTCGCGTATAGAGTTGGAGGTAAGGCCCCTGTTTCATCAAAAACAGACGCATGCAATACATACCAATACTTACTTATAACGGCATGATTATCTAGTTAGTGGTCGTCCAGTTATCATCATTATTACCAGCCTTCTAATGGCAGTGTGTTATATTAACAATTATTATTCGTTTGTCAATGTGGCTATTATGATCATTTGACAAAATCGGGCTAGTGTTTCAAAACTATACCGACATAGGCTTAGATATATTCCTTGATTCAACGTCTTATGACTACAAGTTTCGCTATGAGATAATCAGTACAACAAATACAACATATTGGAGATCTGCGTAAACTAAGCTATGCTCGCTAATATCGGTTACTGGAAGGGTGACCAATATCTGGAGGGACACCCTATATTCTTCAATCCATAGGGAAGGCCTGTATCCCAGCAGTGGGGTCATTAAAGGGCTGGTGATGGTGACTATAGAAATCAGGTTCCGCACCAGAACATAATACTTTAAAATCGGAGATCTTTTTAATTGAAATCCCAAATTTTACCTTTCACAGTCAGTCCACATTTAATTCTAAGGGCGGCTTACACCCCACACGACCCTAATCCCGCCATAAATAAACGTTGCTTTAGCGTACAGCGTTACCTTATTTCGCGCAATAATTCCCTCTTAATAAATTCCCTTACCTATAGACAGATATACAATAACGTATATCGAGATAAGGCCTTCCCTCAACGTACTTACATATTTCCCGGGTAGCTGGATGTGTCGACCGCCTCTTCTGCCCCACATCATACGTCCATTTAGAAGTAAATATTTACACGGTGTTTATCTTGGCAGGCCGTCTTCGGACGCTAAGTAGAAAGTAAACAACGACGGAAAAGAGACTGCCAAGGAGTTGGTACGTGGATCACGTAGGTATTGGCTGGTTCGGATGTCAATAAGCGGCCTTAATATCGCGGGATACAAGTGCTCGTGCGTTGGGCTTCGTGGCTGTTTGTAGCTTACATATTATAGGATGTATCGGCTCAATCGCGCTCGTTCGTCAAGACGAGACTTCGTGAATTTTTTGTTTGACTCGTTAATCTGCTTTTATGCATCTGCGATCTTATTTACGCGAAATAAGGAAAGAAAAGCATTTAATTGGCTAATTACAAAAGAAAAAAATGCTCACTTATGCGAAAAGACGACATTTGCGCGTGAGATACCTTCGCGACTACTATAATTTGGTTTATAATTATTATACTTTTCAACAGCAATGGTTTCGGTTCTTCTTATTTGGTTTCAGGAGCAAACTAACCTGCTGATGGGTCAGTCTCTCACATAGCTCTCTGTTTGCAACTGAAACTGTAAAACCATCACAAAGACAACAATTTCATTAATTTCAATGGAGAATTCTTTGAATCTGGTTTTATTGAAATCATTGATATTATTAAATAATATATTCAAAATCCGCTTTAAAAACAGTTTTAATTGTCTTGTTAAAATTTAATAAGTAATAAACTTGCAATAAATCGATTGCTTCGAAAAAAAGACTATGGAAAAAAAAATGTTTTTGACTTATCCAATCTTAAGTGAAATGTTTAAAAAAATGTATACTTTAGAGATTTAAGAGATATTAAAAAAAAAACATAATAATAGAGTGCCTATAGGACTGAGGAAATACCTTTGAAATCGCCTCGTACACAAGGAATCGGCTCTTAACACTCCAGATTGAAACTGGATAATGCAATGCCTGCCAGCGTCAGTCCTTAACGAAATAGTATTCTAGACTTTTCCAGTCGTGTTTCACTTGTTTCACTTAGTGGCTGTAGCGTCTAATAATCTGGGGAACGTGTATTTCCAGTATTGAACAAGGCACCCTTAGAGCTAAGTTGTACTCCGCTTTCTATGTCTTTTGATAGAAAAGCATTTTCTTTGTTTGTTTCAGTAATAAGTTATTGAATTGTCAAAATGTGTTTGTTATATTCCCGCAAAAACATTTGACAATAGAACAAAACTTTCTTGATTTTACAGTAAGTGCTATCTCACTCTCTCGCTTTTGTATAACCGTAATTTTTTACGGTTATACAAAAGCGAGAGTAATTTCAATACTTAAAGGACCAAACTTCATAATATAAAAACAACTTTTACTATATGGTTACAATCGAAATCGCGAAACGAAATCAGCTTTACTTCGCCGGCTCTCTTGATCCTCCAATTTGACGATTAATTAATATATTCCGCTTTCGTTTGCTATCCCTTTAAAGACTTAATAAATGGTCTTTTTATCAGCGTAAGATAAAGATCAATTTAGATCAGAGTAAGATAAAATTAATTCTATCGTGAAAAATCTTTAATCACTAAGGGCCGATTTCACCGCAGAATTAAACGCGATCAGTTGAAGTTGAACTCGGTTTATGCTCTAAACTGAGTTCCGCTACCAAGTTTGCATTAATCAAAACCAAGTTTTATTAAACTCAGTTTCTATGAGAGACGGTGAAATCGGCCCTAAGTCTTTAATAAGAAGAAAACCAAGCTGACCAACAGATAAGCCGCGACAATCTTATTACGTCACTGGGATGAAATGTCGGCAGCGAAACCCCAGACAGGGTTGAAAGTTAAGTTATTGGCGTTCAAAATTGTACGACACGACCGTAGACAAAGACAGATGGGTTGCAAGCTGTTTGGGAAGCTACAAGAAAAGCTGGTTTTATTTCTCCAAAATGAGACTTTATGCTTTAAGCTATACGGATGATTTTGTTTGGCCAGCTTGAGTGGTCGTTATTGGAGATGCAGTTGTTAAACCTTCTGGGAAATATGCCCAAGGTTTACCTTATGCATAAAAGACTATAGGGAGAATTTAGCAGTAGCTGAAAGTAAAACTATTGTGAGAATTAATGTAAACAATTTACTGTTGGTAGACCTAATAAAAAAACCATAACGTAGAGCTAGTGTATCTGTAAGATGCATGGATCTACTGTAACAAGCGAGACAGATGTAAGTAAAAAGGTTTATTTCTTAGCTTTCATCCTTAGTCGCCTTGTACGATACCCACGGGAGAGATTTGGGGTGGTGACAATTGTATTCTACACACGGCACACCTACATATCATCATCATTATCATCATCATTATCATCACCAGCCCTTTTAATGTCCCCACTGCTGGGGCACGGACCTTCCCTTCAGATGGAAGAATATAGAAAGTGTAGGAGCTCGCTAGCAGAGTGGCATAGCGCGCTTGGCCTGCGATTGCGTAAACTCAGCAATGTCCCTAAGGCCGGTCATTGGATGGGTGACCGAAAATTTATTATCTCGAGTCCCTCCGTGCTTCGGAAGGCACGTAAAGCCGTTGGTCCCGGCTGTATCTGCAGTCGTTAATACCTACCAACCCGCACTGGGCCAGCGTGCTGGGTTATGGCCCATTCGCCCTATATTCTTCCAAACTACCTACATATATCTACATACAAATTTCATAAATTACTGTCAAGCCGTTTCGTAAGAGTTCGACAACAAACACCGTGACACGAAAATTTTATATATTAGATAAAATGTAATAACATTTGTCTGTCTATCATCTGGTATTAATGGCACAATACGTTACACATAATAAATAATACGTTACTTCCTATCGTCGCAAAATACCACCGCTTTTTAAATAATGAGTTCAGTTGCTCTGTGGTAACATTTCCAAAATTCATTCAAACAATAACTTTTCAATTATTACACCAAAGAAACAGCGAAAAGCACCCGAATTCATAAAACAACAGGCCGAAATTATCCAGCGGCCACATCGTGAACTTTGTGTCAAGTTAACCTTTGACCCAGGGGAGTTCCCGACAAAGGAATCGCGTAAACGAATGTGGTTTCGAGGTGGTTCATTCATTTTTTCTTCCCTTGGAGAGCAATAAATTATTCACGGACACGACAAAAGTTGTGGGGATTTTCGGATAGAATGGGAGCCGACTAATGTTTCCTATGTTTCCTTTAGCGAGAAAGAAATAATAGTCGAAGGAAAGAAAGGTTTGCAAGTTTTCAACGTCACTGTTGCTTGCAGCTTATCATGAACTAAAGAAGAATACATATACAGGGTGTCCCACGGCCATGCCCCACGGAGGGAAAGTATATTAAATATTGAACGTAGGATATTTTACTAAAAGAAGACATCGTTTTATTTTTAATAATAAGTAGAACTGCATTCACAGATTTTTTTAAAATCGCCTACCTCAACCGGGAATCGAACCCGCCAAATGTGATAGAAAAATTACATGTATTTTATAATAGCGTTTGAAAGGGCTACTCATAAGCATTATTTTTTCCCAAATAACCTAGCATATTAAATGAAACTAAGATCATATAATTTTTCATTTTATTTAAAATTTTTTGTTCAGGGATATTTCCTCTGACTTGGCCATGCTTCCAACAATTAACATTATCATTTCAACCGGTACAACAGAACCGGTACAATCGTGTGCAGGAGTTACAAAAGCTTTGACGGCCGCGTTGGTCGAATGCTCAGATCGCTGGGTATTGGCCAAGAGGTCCCGGGTTCGAATCCTGGTAGCGGCAAACTTTGTGATGACCATAAATGTTTGTTCCCGAGTCATGGTTGTGTAAATGTTTATGTAGTATATTTTCAACATTTATATATATAATTATATTAAAAATATGTCCGTCATCTAGTATCCATAACACAAGTGCTTAGGCTACTTACTTTTGGGCTAGATGATAGGTGTGAGTGTAAAAAATAAAAAATAAAAATATTTAAATATTTTATTTATATTTAAAATGAACTTAGACGTATTATTTAAACATCCAAGATGCAAAAATAAATAAATCGACAGGGAGAGAAATTATCAAAAGAGTGAGAATTTGTATACAACAGAACGGATCACATTTTGAGCATTTGATAAATTATTTTTTTTAAATAAAATGAAAAATTTTATGATCTTAGTTTCATTTAATATGCTAGGTTATTTGGGAAAAAATAATGCTTATGAGTAGCCCTTTCAAACGCTATTATAAAATACATGTAATTTTTCTATCACATTTGGCGGGTTCGATTCCCGGTTGAGGTAGGCGATTTAAAAAATATCTGTGAATGCTGTTCTACTTATTATTAAAAATAAAACGATGTCTTCTTTGAGTATAATATCCTACGTTCAATATTTAATATACTTTCCCTCCGTGTGGCATGGCCGTGGGACGCCCTGTATAATTAGAAAGCGAATGACGTTAATGCAAATGTTCGAACCCACGCTGCAAAAAAGTTGCAATAGTAGCTCTAGCACGAACTTTTAGAAGTTTGGAATCGTAATAGTAAACCAAAAAAAGTGCATATTATAAATCATAAATCGGGATTTTATTAGCATTACATAGCATTGCATAGCTATATTAAATTATCTAACCCGGTAAACTTATAGTTAGTTATTAACATGAACCATTTATTATCTTATAGAAATATTAAAAAAAGTAATACATAAAAAATACGTTATAAAAATCTATATCAATCTCGAACTGTATAACATCTTGACCCCGGTCATGAATCGGGAAACCATCATTGGAATAGCATCATTAGACGGTAGTACCAGACAATTTGGTAGGGTGTTATTTCGTCGTTGTTATTCAACCGAGGAGCATTCACATCGGTATTTCCAATACGAAACACAGCCATTATCGCTGCCTTTACTAATGAACATACTTGCAAATGTATTAAATGCTCTTCACTGAACTTCAGAACTCATTATAACCACATACATAACATGAAAATGTATACAATTCTTAATAAAGATTCAGAAATTATTTCTTCGATTCGAAACTTGGTGCTAGGGGTACAGGGGCCTAGAAAAAGTAACATACAGACAAAGATAACGAAGATCGTTATAGTAAAATGTATGGGATTTGACGTAAGTCGTCGTGAAATCATGTGACCAAAATCGTCTTCGTTATTTTGTGACATATCAGGAATGAGCCGATACGGCTTTTCAGTCTTATTTTCTTACAATTTTGCATATAAAACAATTTTTTTGCATATTTTGCCACAGTCATGTTGCACCTAGGATACATTTTATTACTGTCATTGAAATATAACCGAGCCGTGCCGTGTGGTGACGGCAGAGTAGAATACAATTGTCACCTCCCCAAATCTCTCCCGTGGGTGTCGTACAAAGCGACTAAGGATAAATCAGTGATGAGGAATGGGCAGCAGCGTTCCTCTTATACCACCTAGCAATGTACTGTGACTTTTGTTCCCGATAATGGCAATAGGCTCGCCAACTATTACATGGGACTTGACATGATTGGCGAAACGTATGTGCTAATTCACCTCTGCCTACCCCTTTGGAGATATAGGCGTGATATATGTATGTATTGAAATAAAAAAGATATGTTTAAAAATTATTTATTTATTGTCACTTATCTCTTTTTCTCCGCTTCTCTTTTCGTCAATTTATGACAAATCGCAGTGTTCAATTCATAGTGTTCAGTATCAAATTATACTCAATAGCGGTTATTCTAAGCTATCATTACATGGACGTGTAGGATGTGCCTTTAGTATAATATAAACATTCACCTAATACATCAATGCTTCGATATCCGGCGTTAAAAATAGTGAAGAAAAATAAAACAAAAGTTGTAACAATTCATATTAAAAACGTTCTCAATACAAATTTAAAATAGTTAGCTATCTTTTTATTCCTGTTTCAATCTTTTAGAAAAACATGAACCTCTTTAGCAGTTAATGAAATTGATTCTCTGCCTCCCAACAACTAGGACGCAATTTCCCTTGACACAGCTTATTTTGTAAATAGAACGAAAAAATAACATGTGCCCGAGCCGCGATAAGGGAATGAATTGGAAAATGGACGGACATTTTTACAAGCCTGTAGTACAAATACCATAGATATAGCACGTGCAAAATTACACGGAAAAGTCTTTAGTCGGTGTTGATATTTATGAAATGTGTGAATAGGAAAAATTGTGATTTATTTTCCATTTTATTTAGTCCTTGAATAATTGAGAATAAGCTTTACAGACACGATACGCTTCGCTAATTTTCTTTTTATAATTCACGGCAACCATTAAGGTTGATATTCAAATTAATATATATTGTAATCCTACTTATCAATGCAAAAAAATTATCACAAACTTCATTATGTCTTTAAGTTATGAGGAAACAGAGATTTTATTTAATTAGCTCTAAATTTTTCTACCTTTGATTTTTAATAATTTATTGCTACCTAATACCAAGTAGAGAGACAATAAATTTTGGAATAAGTTGTTTGTTAAAAAACATTTGAGTATGTGCCTAAATATAAGTTTTTAAAGTGTATTATTTTTCTAAGTTCTAATCATTATAATTAATAATTATGTTGCTATGGAAGAGCGGAGTCACCTGTCACAGGCATTTTTTGCTTACTAGGTGACTTCGATCACTTTGCATAAAATGTAAACTTACTAATATTTAAAGAAAATAAATTATTATTATTATTATATTATTATAAAAAAATAAAATGTCAGTGCATGGTGATATTGCGGGATCTAGTTTGTTCAGTCCGTTATAAAGCGTCTGTTTTTACAATGGAAATAATTTGAGTACCAATACAATTGTATGTAAGACTCCGACCGACTACCGATTCTATTTCATTTTGTATGATAACTTTTACTATTAAGTGTAAAGCGCTAACAAGTCTTCCCTTAATAAAAATAAATAAATCTCAGTTCCTAAAGCACACTTTCCATGCCCAAGCCCCAGTAACACGAATGCGCGTTCCTAATTGGTAGGTTAGCGACACTCCTTTGTGACCGCCCGCAGCAAAGCGAGCCAAGCGAGCGGAGCTCAAAGAGCGAAAAAAGTGACAATCATTTAAATCTTTGTTTGTAGTGCTAAATTGAATGTCACGTGCATTGTAGCTAGATATATTAGAAATGTTTTTGTAGGGTTTTCTTTCTAATTTCTTATTTTAATCAATATAATAAAATATTGAAAATCTTACCAGAAAATTCCAATAAAACTACTTGAGACACAATAATCTTCTTCTCCCTGGTAATAATAACAAGTCTTCATCTTCTATTCAATTCTTTCAGACGTGAGCTCAGCTCTCAAGAATATTTTCAAGCAATTATTGCTTGAAAATATTCTGACCCGTTTTCTTTGTAAAATATACTAGTGTGCACAGTCTTCTATTGTATCATAGAAATATAGTATTTCAATTTTCACTGTAAACGGTATAGTGATCGCATATTACGTTTTGCCTTTGTCGAAAGACTTGTGAAAAAACACTATAATTTTCTTACTAACGAGACTTCAGTTGGCACAGGAAAACTGAAATTGTGACGCCATAGCATAGTACAATTTTATTGTTGTCACCACGCTCAATTTCTCCCGTGGGTGTTGTACAAGGCGACTAAAGGTTAAAATAGTTATAAGGGAAGCAGAGTTTGAGCAATATAACTACTGAGATTTATGTGTCCAATGGTAAAAGGCTCGGGCCCCTATTACATGCGATCATATTTTGGAAAATTTCTAAATCAGCACAAAAATAACACATAAGATCAAGTAAACTTTCGTCCGTTATGATTGGTTGAAATTCGAATGGAAAATGTAGCCAAAGTGGTAATAGCCAAAGTGGTCAATGCTCAAATTTCATCACTATTCTATACATTCAACCATCTCTAGCACCTTTCCGCTGTGGTGGATAAATGTGAATGGAGTGGATGGCTTTATGATTTCTGGCCGATATTAATGGAAGATTAAATTATACTATCCCTAGATGGACTGGGAACAGGACATGACGATGATGATGATGGGTGTTGTCGCGATATATTACTATGTTATATTACTATTACAATCGGCCGCGTCCCTTAAAACTGATGAGTTTAGGAAGTTCCTTGTTTCATTTTTTAACCGACGGAAAACCGTACCGTAGGTTTTTTTTATGTTTGTTCGCGCAAAACTCCGTCGTTTATGGACCGATTTTGATAATTTTTTTGTTTGTTATTTACTACTATACTGCAGAGAGATTGCAAGTCTCATATTTTTAATTAAATATCTGCGTCTTATTCAATGTGGTTATTCAAAAAATATATCCTTACTTCCGTAGTGAAGGCATGTGCCCCATATAGCAGTAAGTTCATTAAAGGGTTGGTGATGATCATATAAATGGAATCGTAGATCTTTTTACACATCTCTCAATAATGTTCATAATTTAGTCGTTCTCTTCCACTATATCACGTTTCTGGATATTGCTCTCTTTGTTCATTTACGAGAAACATCGACACTAACACAATGTGTGCATCTCTCTCTCTCTCTCTCTGTTTCTTCAAGAATATTTGTTAACATTCTTAATGAAAAGAATAAACTTCAGACTTTTCTTTTGAATTCTCTTCTCATAGTCCGACCACAGTCATCAAAAGTCTTATCCTCCATAAGTCAGCCGAACATTAAAAACTTAATTCATATAAATCGTCTACTCATTGCCCAACTTATATCCTGAAGTTTAAGGGCACAAGAGCCATTATTCTGTGAAAGCATCACTCATATCTGGAAAATGGGTCACAGAAAGAAGCATCGATCTTGCAGCTGCGGGGAGGCTGGACAGGAAATTAGCCCTTAGAACGAGGACGTCTGCACAATGGAGTTCCGCAGCGGTGTAAGTGACGAACGTACTTCTTTTAAACACACGCTTTTAATTTACATACATATATGCATAAATTACACCTATATCTAGAACAGAGGTGATTTAACAACCACTTTTCGCCAATCAAGCTAGGTCTCATGTAATAGGTGGCGAGCCTATTGCCATTTACGGGCACATAAATCGAAGTATTATAATATATAGCTTGGTGGTACAAGAAGAACGCTGCTGCCCATTACTCATTGCCGTCTTTACCCTTAGTTGCCTTGTAGGACAGCCACGGGAGAGATGGGGGTGGTGACAATTGCATTTTGTTCGGCCATCACCACACGGCAGATACACACGTCTTTTATACACACGCTTTTATTTTTATATAAATGAATTTTCATCCCACCATCTCGGAAAAAGCGTTTTTGCTCTTCGATATCTGAGTGCAAAAGCCGTTTTTATCCTCTAGAGGGTAAAGTAAATTTGAATTTAGAACATCGTGTGCAATGAGTTTGTGAATTCAAAACATCATTAAACCTATTTATTTCTACCTCCATGGTGCCTAAATTATCATGCAACCTATTTTAATTTGTTAAAAACTCAGACTCGGAACCTTCTTAGTGTACTTTTGTGTAATTTGCTTTGCGCGCGCCATTTTCTTTTCAAGTCATAAACTTGTTAAAACCTTGGAGTTCCGTGACGGTCAATCGGACGGTCAGCTTGGCGTCAATCTTGCTTTAAACATTTTGATGGTCTACAATGCTTGCTTGATGCTTGAGTCAAGCATTTAAAAGCTTTTTAGATTTGTTTGATATGTTTACGCTAGCAACGGAACAAAAACATACAGAAAATCATCGAATTTAAAGAAGCAGCACAATAGGCGATATTACTGCTAAACAGAAGTCTCTTTCAGACAACCATGGCAGTAATAATAGGCGATATAGAAACTGTGGGTAGGCGTGCATTGGGTGGGTGTTGGAGGTGTGTCTGGGTGAATGTGTGTTTTGTGGGTGTTTCTGGGTGAATTGGTGTTTTGTGTGTGTTTCTGGGTGAACGGGTGTTTTGTGGGTGTTTCTGGGTGAATGGGTGTTTTGTGGGTGTTTCTGGGTGAATGGGTATTTTGTGTGTGTTTCTGGGTGAATGGGTATTTTGTGTGTGTTTCTGGGTGAATGGGTGTTTTTGGGTGTTTCTGGGTAAATGGGTGTTTTGTGGGTGTTTCTGGGTGAATGGGTGATTTGTGGGTGTTTCTGGGTGAATGGGTGTTTTGTGGGTGTTTCTGGGTGAATGGGTGTTTTTTGGATGTGTCTGAGTGGATGGGTGTGTATTGCGGGTGTGAATGTTGTGGGTGTTTCTGGGTGGGTGTTGAGAGTGTGTTTGGGTTAATGGGAGGGTGTTGTGGAAGTTTCTGGGTGAAAACAGAAACTGTTATGATTGTATTTTTTTTTTGTATTTTGCAATTTCCTCGTTGGGGGGGATGAAAAGTTACGTGTTGCACTCGAGTGCAAAGATTTTTCACCTTGTCCTCTTTTGATTCCCTCGCTTTCGCTCAGGATTCTAATTTTTTAATCACACGCTACGCTCGTGATTCAATTTTAGAATCCTTCGCTAGCTCGGTCATCAAAATTGAGCACGCGGTTAAAAAACAACTTTGCACTCACGTACAACAAATAACTATTAAAATGGAGGAGCTCGATAGCGCAATAGCTTAGCACGCTCGGCCTGCGATTGCGTAAACTAAGCAACGTTTGCTAAGGCCAGTCACTGGACCAAAAATATTTTATCTCGAGTTCCTCCGAGTTTCGGAAGGCACGTTAAGCCGTTAGTCTCTGTTGCATCTGCAGTCGTTAATATCCACAAATCCGCACTGAGCCAGCGTGGGAGGTTAATTAACATCCCTGTCCTCTTTATTCTTCCATTCATGCTGGTAGGCCTGTGCCCTAGCAGTTGGAATAATAATATTAAAGGGCTCGTGATGATGACGAATTGTAGATCTGATTTGTTTGATTTCTATTTGACCATGAAATCTGTAAGGGCCCTACAATAATATAATAGTTATAAGCTAGTACACAAAATAACCTACATACATACATACATAAATCACGCCTATATCCCCGAAGGGGTAGACAGAGGTGAACTAGCACCCACATTTCGCCTATTATGTTAGGTCCCATGTAATAGGTGGCGAGCCTATTGCCATTTATCGGGCACAAAAGTCGCAGTACTATTGCTAGGTGGTATAAGAGGAACGCTGCTGCCCATTCCTCATCGCTGATTTATTCACCAAATCGGAAAACAACTGATTAAAAAATAACCGTCAGTTTTTGACAATTCTTTCATACGATAAAATGTCAAAAACTAACAGTTAAAAAATAATCGCCTGTTTAATTGTTAGTGAAGTCGGGCCTCAATATTATTTGGACTTTATGTAATTTGGATAAATTACTACGAAAAAACAAGTTAGGTTACAACTCGACACAATTTTTTGATTTTTTCATACCAATTTTTCTTCAAATTTTCACATAATGTGACAGTTTTTGTGTAGTCGAGTAAGATTGTTGACTTAGCTTAGGTTGAAATTTACATTTATTTGGGCGAAGGGTATTAAAACAAAACAAGGTCATGTTTTAGTACCACAATTTTGTCTTAAAGGCGGTCGTTAAATGTCAAAGGTAAATGGTACGGGTATTTGTAACGGCTTGTTCCCATTAAATACAATTTCTAAATATAATTTTTTTTATTATTTTTTTGCTTGCATGCTGGCCTGGGAGCCATATAATTATGTAGAATGTGTCAACTCCAACACCTTTAACCACCCACTCTAATGGTGGGGTGCAACACGTCAATAACAGCATACCCAACTTAGGTACGTCGACTTGAACAGAAACCTTTGAATAGTATGGATTATAATATTCTCAGATGATGAGCTCAATGGTGCAGTGACTTAGCGCGCTCGACTTGCGATTGCGAAGACTAAGCAAATTCACAAAGGCTGGTCATTGGATGGGTATTGTGTCTGGTTCCAAGAAGTTTGAAACACCATTGAGATACGATGGTTATATTGATTAAAGAAATTTTATTAGTTCACTCGCCTTCATTCCGCTCTGCCTGAACTTTAAACTCATCATCTTTCTCTTCTAGAGAAGTGTCACCCAAATGGGATGTGACAAAAATTGCTAAACATAATTCTTAACAATTGTAACCATTTTATGAGCCTTTAATTTCATGAAATAAAGAGACGTAATGCATATGTTATGTTAAACGATGAGTTTTGCATTAAATATTCGAAGCACGTCTGAATTGGTTTAACCGCAGTCTGTAGCGCGGTGTACTAATACGAATACGTAAGAAGGTTAATGTTAGGAACGAATTATGCCTACACTACGGAGACTGTTGTTCGGCATGGCGATCATGAAACTTTGAGAATTATAAATTATGTCTTTCTTATTTCGATTTCGATTACTAGATGGAGGGAGGAGGTAGCTGATGTTTTAACGACATAAATGAGTAACTAAATGGCAGTACTCGTACTAACTTATTAATCCCCACCACTCTTACGATCCTCTGGTACCCTGGTACTTATAAATTTTTGTACCGATTAGTACCGTTATCCGAAAAACCGACCTAGCTTGGAAAATCTATGCTGTTACAAGCTTACAAGATTATTTTATTCAATTCTTATTTTGATTTGAAAAAATCTTAGAAACAGAAATAAGTAAATTTTAGAAAAAATATTTAGTTCACGCTGGAAATGAAAACAAGTCTTGGTTGGCCGAGTGATATAGGCAGCCGGCTGGATTGCGGAGGACGTGAATTCGTTTCCCGCACGAGGACAAACATTTTTTGACTCTTTATCTTTAAAACCAAATTTTCTGAAAAAAAAATCGTCAGTATTTTAGTAAATGTTCTAGCACGCTTGTCAAATTCATTTCCATTTCTTTGCTTGCATGGTGGCCTGGGAGCCATATAATTATGTAGAGTGTGTCAACTCCAACTCAGCTCGTCGTAGAAGTCAACTAAGAGAGATTGCCCAGTGATATAGGTACCACCTTTAACCACCCACTCTAATGGTGGGGGGCAACACGTCAAAAACAGCATACCCAACTTAGATACGTCAGCTTGAACAGAAACCTTTGAACAGTGTAGATTAGAATATTCTCAGATGATGAGCTCAATAGTGCAGTGACTTAGCGCGCTCGACTTGCGATTGCGAAGACTAAGCAAATTCACAAAGGCTGGTCATTGAATGGGTGACTGGGGAAATTCATTTCCATTTCCGAATGTTACCTAAAAGTTGTAAACTGGCTTAGTCTGAAAGTCTGAAGGACACGTCCTACCAACAATCGTAAACTATTTACTATCCGCTGACGACAGATTGACGGTAAGAACCACGAGAGCATCATAAAACATTTTTGGGTCTGGAAACAAAAAACATCATGCACGCGATGTCACAAACAAAAAGGTGGTTTCTAACTTACTTGGGATGATCGGGCCTTAAGCTGCGTACAGGTTGGGGAAAATTAACATGCAACGTAACACGAAATTAAACAATTTACTTACGATGATTTGATTTTTATTCGAACATAAATGTTAGAAACATGTTGGCCGTGTGGTGACGGCGGAGCAGTTTACAAGATGATTAAGAGTTCAAGGTAATTACAAAGTACAAGGTGATTAAGAGTAACATAATTGACGTAATGTATGTTATTTCACATTTCCTTACTCTTTTGGGGTTAGATAGGCGTGAATAATGTATGTATGTAAAACTTTTAAAAAGAGAAATTAAACAAAGAATTAAATATTATTTGAATTTTAGTTTAACATTATAAATATCAGGAAAATAATTATCAAGAAGAAAAAAGGTTAGAATTTCGGAAAATTACTGACCCGACGCGGGAAATTTTTCTTACCACAATTTTTTTCTGTAGAATTAGATAATTATTCCCACTGTGTTCAGAATCCTGCAAGAATAAAATTTATGTATAATGTTACACGTTACCCTTCACTAGTGTGCACCCAGAATTATAGTTTTGTTTGCCAACGCGCGAACAACGTACATCACATCTGGCGTTACCCATTTTATGGCCAAACTACTTTTATCGAGGGCCGTGAAAAAATTGGTCCGTAAAGAATGATGTAGAAAACATAACCATATTCTTTATGGTTGAAGCCTAGGACGGAATTTAGGTAGATATTACTTTTTACGTTTACGGTACCTACAGTATTGGCGTGTGATAAGATTAAGACATGACCTGGGTGATTGTAATCATAACATCACCAGTTCATCATCACCAGTTCTTTAACTGAATTTAAAGAGCTGGTAATGATGATGATTACAATCACCCAGGTCGTGTCTTAATCTTATCACATTATTGTTTAAGCGAGGTCAATAAATGTATTTATTTCTTCAATGTCCCCACTACTGGGGCACAAGCCTTCCCTATGGTTGGAAGAATATAGGGAGAATGGGCCATTACCCACCATGCTGGATTGGTTGTTGTGAACGAATGTAGATACAGCCGGGACCAACGTTGTACCGTGCCTTCCGAAGCACCGAGGAACTCCTAATAATATATTTTTGGTCATCCATGCAATGTGCGGCCTTAGCGAACATTACTTAGTCTACGCAATCGCAGGCCAAACACGTTAAACCATAGCGCTATCGAGCTTCAGTGAGGTGAGTGTAATATTAAAGGCAAGAGGCCTAAAAAGAATGAACTGTTAATATAATGTTTTCTTATATTTGCACGAGCACTACACATTTGAAATAAAACAACTTTTACGGATAAGACTCGCGTATAATTTGGTGTTTGGCATATTAATTATTTAACCCGACGTTTCGATCACTTTACAGTGGCCGTGGTCACGGGGGGACTAAAGATGACAGGTGTCCTCACAATCAAGTAATAATTAACTACCATCATAATATTTGATATTTTAGGTGTTCCGATTTACACATACAGAGCTTACAGTATCATTGTTATTGGCAGTATGAGGACGGTGTTGGGATTTAATTATTCTAATAATTGGGTCCCAAGCAGGTGGTATGTTCCAACCATTATCCCTATTGAAGTTTGGATGTTTCTTGATTTCAACTGCTGCATACTGCAGTATGTGAACATGCCTTAGACGGACCCAACCATTATTTAAGATTTGACAAACCGCAAATTCTAGCAAAAGAGAAACGATATATACCTAGAATGATACGTGAAGCCATTGAAATCAAGAAACGACTTAAAAATTAATGTAGTAATAATTACGTCACCTTAAACTCCAACGTAAATGCTATGCAAGAGATTACTGTCACGAGAAGTTGAAAGACGAGTGTAAACCTGCACACTCCTAATTTATTTACTTCGTTGCGTATAGCGAGAATTTAGTCGCAATAAAAGTTAGGTCAGTTGCTTCCCACTGATATTGAGATTTGACAAGTAATAGCTGTGTGCGCTTATTGAATAAATCCGCTGTTGAACTATTGAGAGATGTATTGGTTTCTTGTCAGTATCATGTTCATTTGTGAGAGTGCGACTGCTTAGTGAACGGTCAAAAGTCATAATGTTGTTAGAGATGATCTTACGAGTGTTCTCGTAGTTGAGAGTAAGTAATTAATCTTTAGCGTTCATAGCCTATTACTAAGTGGCGTACCGTGGCACATTACATCAGTGGCAGCCTGTACCGCGTTACATATGTCTAATAAACAGGAGTATCTTTACGCTTCACGAAGCACAATTTGATGTCATCTTGCTTTATTGCCTCAATTTGTAACGCGTTGATGACTTCCCCTATTAGTGGGCTGATGAGGGAAGTGATGTGTCGTAATGTCACAACTTAGTAGACTTACTTGTACATAAAGGTGACTTGATGGGAGTGCAGATAAATGTCAGAAGCGATTGCAGTAATGTTTGCTCTAATGGCGAATTTTTCTCAACTGATTTAACGAAGCCGTGTAGTGACGTCGTTATTTTTTTTCCATTGAAGAAATAACATAGAAGTAACTCAGGGAGATTACCCGGTGTAGATCAGTAAGCACCTAGGGCACCCGAATGGCGGAGGACAAACCACTAACACCAACATTTCCAAAGAGGATTGTTGTCGGCTTGCTGTAAAAGCCGACAACCTAAGACAACAGGAAACCTTGGAATGTTGTCATCTCAAAGACTCTCTCCGTTCTTTGATTTTTCAACACATTCCATTAGTGTTCTATATTTCATTCATCACTCGCACCATTATTTTTTATTTATAATGTGCACATGTCCGACTAGTAGGCGAAATTAATATGATAAGTAAATGACTTATCTGCCTATTTGTCATAATTGATGTATTCAATGTGGATGGAATAAACATAATTGATTACTGATTTATATCTAGATTGATCCTTGAAAAATAAAATTTGTTTAATAGACTGAACTTGAGCTGTACAATATACTTTGAATAAAGAAAATTAATTTGACCAGCAACTAAAATCCATCTGAAATTACCGCCTTATCACGACTTACTTTTGGAAAGTCCGTTGTCGCATCTCTCTAGCACAAACATTTAGGCTCGAGTTCACCATCACAAAAACAGGCGATTATTATTCAACCGACAGTTTTTGACATTTTATCGTATGTAAGAACTGTCAAAAACAGACGGTTAAATAATAATCGCCTGTTTTACGTTTTGGTGAACTCGGGCCTCGGGGTAAATTTATAAAGCTCTGTAAAAAGGTACCTAGAAAAGGTCAACAATCCACCGAATATTAATTATATTCACCACCGCTTTCAAAGTAGGCCCCTTCCGGAATAATACACTTACGCCAATGAATACTCCAATCATCAAAATATTTTCGAACGCGTTTTCCGGGATCGACGTCAGTTCCCGCTGCGAATTCCCTTTAATGTCTTCCTGTCGACTGAAACCGGGTGCCTCGAAGTGGTAATTAGAGTTTCGGGAAAATTCAAAGTCGACCGGAGCCGATGAGTGTTCGGTGAATACGGCGGTTGTTCGAAAGTATTTGTTGACCGAAACGGTCTGAAATTGGTTCACAATGATGGCCTTGTGCTAACGCGCTTGGTTTTGGTGTAAACTCCATTTTCTTTCCACAAGTTTTGTCTTGTTGACGAAACGCATTGTTTCTGTATGCATAGCCGTATGTCGCTCTAATCATATTATTGTTTAGTTACCTACCGTCTGACCTTCTGGAAAGAATCCTGAGTCCAAAACACAGCAATATTACTTTCACTTTTGATTGACTTTGGCACGGGTCGGATTCAGTTGGAACGCGTCAACTTTCTATACTTGTTGACTAGTTTGTGTGTTAAGCTTGTAAACCCATGTCTTTTCACCAATAACAATGCGTTTAGGAATGTAGAGTCAGTCTCTACATTCTCACTGACATGTTCCAGCATGTCTTCAGTCTCTTACGCGATTGAGTTTTTTAAGGAAATTCCGATTTTGCGGGACTAATTTAACATTCATAAATCACTCCTATATCCCCGTAGGGGTAGGCAAAGGTGATTTAACACCCACTTTTCGCCAAGCGAGGTGGTGGCGAGCCTATTACCATCTGAAAATATGAATGAAATGAAAATAAATATAGTTTATTCATATAAGTTATCATCACATACACTCATGAATCGTCAAAGAAATAACGTTATACATTGGAAACGCGTGTGTCAAAGAATACGGTTTCCAATATTTAACGCTTTATGCTACACCATCCGTTCGTAAATCCACCGTCCTTTCGTAAATCTACCGGGACTAGTCGAATAGCAACGTGTTTATGATACAAAACGAATACGAAAGACGCATTCCCCCTTATTAAAAAAATTTACTTAAGTTAGTCATGATTGAAAATTGATTTAATGAGTACTTAACGTCAAAAAATGACATTTGAATGAATGAATGAATGAATAATTTTTATTTTGCCAACACTAACACACACATACATAACAAAAACACTTCAAAACTAGTCGCTATTCTTGCCGGGTCTATGGTGTAGATTACAATGAAAATTTTTGACATTAAATACTCATTAAAGTTAATTGACGTCTCTGAGTGCGGCAGTTAGTCTGTCTTTCATTCAGCTAACAGTGTGCAGTGACAGCATCAGTTTTAAACTATGTCTAACTTTAGTCCATGTTTTTTAATTTATGGGGGATTAGGTTCAACAGCTATCTCTCTCAAACTTAAACGGCAATTTTCGGTCACCATTTTCGTCTATTTAGCGATGTTAGCGCTAAAGTGACGGCCGTCGGGGGCCGCCGGCCTTCCAGCGGGCCTAGCACGGGCACGTGGACAAGTCTCTCTCCACCACTGGACAGTGTTTTGTCTCGGCATTTAGTGGGAGTTAAAAGAGCGAGAGGAAAACATTTTGTTTCCCCCGAAGAAGATGTGTCCACGTCCCGTGCTACGGGGGCAGAGCGACGCAAATCTTCCACCACACATCGACCGCTTTTGTATAATTATTTTAAGTAGCATCGCCCTGAGAGATTTACAATTTTACAGCGGGTTTATTCTTTAATAGACTTTGTGGGCGAAGTTGTTATTTGTAAGAAAGGAAGGAAAATGCCATGTTTTTATTACTCTTCCTTATTCGAACGAACAAGATTTCCGTTCTTTAAATATTATGAATGGATGGTCTCAATATCTGTAATAAAAACAGTGAAATTTATTAATTAGTGTAATACGACTTTATTTCTTTCTTTACTTTACTTTGAATTTACTGAATTATCTCTTGCTCCCCAATGCTTAGGGAGGCACGTTAAGTCGCTGGTCCAGGCTGCACCTGCAGTGGTAAATACCCACCAACCCACACTGAAGGTCTGTGCCCCAGCAGTGGGGAAATTAAAAGGCTGGTGATGATAAATATGTACCTTATCGGCAGCTTTGTCGTCTGAGCCCTTCCCCTCGCTGCCCCTGACCATCATGCAGCCGTTGAAGACATAAGCCTGTTTTTGGCTGAGGGCCTGGATCGCACACGCGTGTAGTTTGTTGCCGTAGCACTCCGCTGGACCATGCTGGCAGTTGAACTCAACAGTGCCGTCATCACGTTCAGTCGTCTAAAATTAATCATCAAATATAGGTAAGAGTACGATTTCGATCTATCTCTAAAACTAAGTAAAGCTATCTTGAAAAAAAAAACACAAAGCTATCTATGGTAGGAGGACACTCTCAGGAGATCCTGTTCCAGCGGTTAAGAACCTCCAGGAAATCCTCTAAATGCTACACTTCACCTAGGTTGCATTCGAGCGCCTTGAATTTTTTTAAATACTAATTCCTTAAAAAAATATTGTATACCGAGTAGTCTCCACAAGATCCCAATTCTATTAATGTTTGTAATATTCTACGCACATTGTCGCACATACATAATTATGTCGTGTGTAATACCAAATATGTGGGAAATAGGGAGACTTTATATTTAGACGATAATGATACAGATAGACTAACAACAATTTACTTGTAGCTTAATTAATTATAATAAGCAAATATTTTGTGCCTAAATATGATTAATTATTTGGATGGTTGGACTTTTAGAAAAAAATAGTGACTCGCAACGAACACCAATTTATTACATAAGAACAAGTATAACATAATAAATGGAACATAAATAAATTAAGCCGAAGAGAAATTTTCTTTCTTATAGGGTTAGTTAAACACTATAACCATACAATATTATTTATTTCTAGTACGTTTGTTTACTGTTTTGACGAAAAAACCTGACTGAGTTTCTTGCCCGTTCTTTTCAGGACAAGGCCTCCTGGTAGTTTGCGAAAATTTAAAATTTCTTGTCTTGACGATTCATGAGTGTATTGTAATCATATCAGATATGAATATACGAATTTTGATTTGATTGATTTGATTTGTGTAGTAAATAACTAACACATAATCTTCTTTGTGACCGTGTCACTGCTTTACGCCATGTAGTCACTTCTCTAAGTTAAACAACCCGAACCCGAACGTACAACCCGTTCAATAAGTTCGCACGTACTTAGTGAACTTCCACCAGCTCCCACGCGAATGTAAATCTCTCTACCAACTCTCAAGTTTTGGATGCAAAGAGTTTTAATTTATTAGGTTTGAGTGACAAAAGTTCTGTTGAGTAGTGCTCAAACGAAATGCCGCGGTTTGCTTCCTCATTATTGGTTTAACCCTTGGTCGCCTTGTAAGACAGCCGCGGAAGTTATTGCGAGGGATGACAGTAGGACTTATTCTGCTCTGCTGTCACCACACCACATGAATTTTTTTCAAACTTACTTTAAGCTAGAGCGCAGAATATTCATATCTTTGGTACTAAAATTCTTACTACTACTTGGAAGTGATCCTAATTTGTCTCATCAAAAGCTGTTTTTGGCAAAAGATCCTTCTATTTATTCATAATGCCGTGTCTCAATAAAATTCTAAGGAAAAACGAGGAAAAACCTCATAAATATACACTGGTATAACAAACTTTCTTTTATGGATACCGAAGTTAATATTAAAATAACGAAAGCTGATGGAGTTTTGAGTGTTCATAAATATAAGAATATGGATCGAGGAAATCAAATGAACCGTGCTATCTCAAGGAATATTAGTAAGGAACTCATTCTAATCTGAGTCGGATGGATAGCTCTTACTGCCGTACGCAGAGACGTCAATTAACTTTAATGAGGACTTAATGTCAAAAAATTTCATTTAAATCTAAGAACATAGACCCGGCAAGAATAGTGACTAGTATTGAATTGTCATTTTTTGATATTGAGTACTCGTTTTCGTTAATTGAGGTTCTCAATTTCGTTAATCGTTAATTGAATTTAGGACAGCCAAACTCAGAGCAGAGCAGTTAAGTGTGTTTTCGTAGTTTGATATTTAAATACTAGAATAAATATTGAAAAGACAAAGAGATCGGATTGCATGTAGCTGCGGCCATTGAGTTATAAAGTAAAGTAATAGTAGTTCAATGGCTGCGGCAGTAGCAATCATAATCACTAACCCGTTGAACTGCTGGCGCACATGTCCCAACTTTTAAGGGCTTCAGCATACCAAACGCAGGACAGTAGCAGCGATGTTTGAATGCGGGCCCGCCCAAGTTGTAATTCAAGAAACTCTTTGAACTTCTGACCAATTTTTATAAAATTATGAGTGTATTTTTGGTAGGCCTGAGAATAGGCTACTTTTTACACCCCTAGGCGATAAGGACAAAACATCACTGTGAATTGGTATCACCATAAAATTCTCACCCAAAGCCGAATTGAAGGTTTCAATGTAAGAGAAACTATGATCGATCGCAACATTTCCGTTGTCCACGTACTCACAATTTCTAGACCCAAATGGTCTAGAAATAATGTACGTCCAAACTGCTAACCGGGTTACATTATTAGTGGGCAGGTTTAAATCTTTCTACGCAATAACAACCCGTCGCTTTTAGTTGGACTTCGAAATAAATCATTGTTTTAGTGGCGGGGCGGTATTTTAGAGGAGCCTTTGCTCGCCTACCCCCATTTATCATACCCCGAGCAGAGCGCGAGATTTCTACCTGCCAGAATATTGTAAAACTGCATAATAGCAGTCACTTGTTTCTGGTTTTCCACGCGTAGACTCTGTCCAAAAGTTCAACATATTTTTTTAATACTTTTCTTTGTCTTCAATTAGATAATTTTTTGTTTTATTAACATAATATAAATACTAACGATTAGACGTGAGATAAGAGATAGCAAAGGATGCGATAAGGTGACATGTGTATTGAATTCGAAACAGTGACGTTTTCCACGAGTAGACTCTGTCCAAAAGTTCAACATATTTTTTTAATACTTTTCTTTGTCTTCAATAAGATTTTTTTTGACGCGACGATTATTTACTAGTACTACTAGTTTACTAGGTACTATTGTCACGTCCATTTCTCGGAAAAAATATCAAACCAACTGATCGCGTTCGCTTCATTTCGCGGCCAGTCGCAGTGCACCGCACGTGTTGACCACACGTGTCATAAGCCAATTCTATGGACATCCACAGCTTATTGCCGCACCGTGTCGTGTCGCATCGTATTCGCTTCCAGATTGTTAAGGCTTCCAGATTCCAGATTGCTAAAATTAACCGCCTCCGTGGTCTAGTGGTTCTCCTACCGGAATGAAGATCCAGAGGTCCGGGTTCGATGCCCAGGGGGGTACAACTTTTTGCTCGGTTGGGTTGGTGGTAGGACTTCTTTGAAGTTCGCCTGGCTAGCTACCACCATCTTATCAAAATTGTGCTAAGATAGCCAGCACCTCTGTGGTTGAGGGTTCCAGGTGAAGCTCGATTCCATCTTCGACCCTTATCGTCACTTACCATCAGGTGCGATGCAGGACTTTGCTGTGTAGCATAAAAAAAACTGGGCCTGTAGCCAAGTGGCAATCGTTTCATAACGATAACGTATCGAAGTTTGTCACAACCGGCCATATATTACTTTGGTATCTACAGCGTCTTAGCTTGCGCTACCAACATAACAAGGACCTTACAAAGACGATTTTGGTCACGTGATTTCACGACGACTTACGTCAAATCCCATACATTTTGCTTTATCGAACTTCGTTATCTTTGTTGGTATGTTACTTTGTCTAGGCCCCCAGAACTCTCAAACGAAACTGTCAAATATTATAATAAGTTAGGAACGCAACTATAGCAATCCAGTCTTGAGTCAATCGGGCGCCGGAATTCCGGCAGTTGTGAATAGCTAGATATGCTGTTGCCCGTACATAAGCGTGTCACGTAAACATCATTAGTGCGTAATTAATTTGCACACCGGTTACACAGTGACAATGGTTCCTCAAACAGAACTATAATATGTCCATCCCTTTCGTGACTTCCTCGAGAGAATAGCTGGGTCAGTAACGTAGTATAATTGTATTATTAAACAAGGGACTAAAGTAAGCAATTCTGAGAAGCAGTAGAGTTTAATAGAAAGCCGCCTGACTTAGGACTTGTTAAGTTTCAGATCAGATTCTAAACACTGTTTTATCTAAATGACTGATCTGTCTCTTTTCATCACAGTATAAACACAGTTCAGGTTAACACAGTTTAGGCCAGTATACATAATATTCAAATTATTAAATGTAAGTGTTCTAACCTAAATAAATTTTTTCACAGTTTTCACACTCAATCTTCCATTTATTTATCTAAATTAATGTATAAATAATTAATTGATATATTTAAGTTTTGTTAGCTTACGAATGGATGACGAAGCTTTTCGCGTGAGACGCATTTCTGGTGTTTAATGAATTTAATAGGATAATGTAAAGATGCCTTACTTTATTGTAGCATACAATTTGTAATTTAAACGATAAAATTAACAACTGAGATCACGGATCCCTAAATATTTAATGGCATGCGTCTAGGACAACCTTTGCTGTAAAACATTCAATTTACATAAGTTTTCTAGTCCTTTCTCGCTACCTTATATTATTTTATTTATATTAAAACCATTTTTTTATAAAATATGAGCTAGAATTTCTCAGAGAAAAGTAATATCAGAGAGACGTGTGCCAGTTATCCGTTATTCACTGAGTTTGTTGTTTGTATAAACTTACGGCCCGACAGATAAAGATAAACGCACCATATTTTAATATTTTCTAATAAAGGTTTGTTTTTTGAATATTATAATACTTGCATACAATAAAAACGCCTGTTTATCCTCAAATACATGTTCAAACTACAATTAAATTTAGAAAAATGGCGGTTATAATTTGGTCATTGTGGTAAATAAACAACCATAAGCCAAAATCATGTCTACAAATCCTTAAAAGTTGATACAAACGGAAAATTTCTGCATTTATTATTAGGACGGCAGTAAGATTCCTTCTATGTGTAGAGTATTGAACCCACCGTTGCTGCCCTGCCAATCTAAAATACTGTAAGTCGACTTACCATGTTTTAGAATCTTTGGCCTTATTCTGCTCTGCCAATCCTACACACTGTATCTTTTGAAAACCACATTTTAGATTTTGGACAAACGATTTTATTGATTCCAATGGTTAGGTATACTATCTCTTTATATAGCCATTCATGATTTTTGGTAAGAAAGAAAGATGCCGTCAACTTGCGTTGCTAAGATCGTGACATTTTTTTTTAATGAAATATACTTTCAATCGGCAGAGCAGAGCACCAAAATGTAAAACAAGCGATTATTATTTAACCTTCGGTTTTTGACATTTTATCGTAAGGAAGAACTGTCAAGAACCGACGGTTAAATAATAATCGCTTGTTTTAAGTTTTGGTGAACTCGAGTTTTAGGCCAAATATTGTAAACCGTTTTAAGTCGACTTAGGCTGGAGTTCAGTACACATAAACAGGCGATTAAAATATAACCAGCAGTATTTGACATTTTATAGTATGGACGAACCGTCAAAAACGAACGATTCGCTTGTTTTACGTTTTGTTGAACTCGGGCATTACAATATTTTGGTTTGGCACGGCAGCTAGTGAACAGTGGTAGGTAGGACCGTAGAAAGCGTGCAAGCTCGCACAATCGACGCTCAAGTAGACGATCTGCGGACGACGTCACCCGATTCTATTAGGCGGGCATCTTTCTCCGGCGGCGCGAGATCGAGCATCAATTCTCTTACTCGATTGTTTGTTCCTTTGGAGGGCGTTCGCAATTATCCGACGTTCGCCATGTCGTGGCTGCGGTCGATTTTTACACTCACGCTGAGTTTTGTTAAAAGTCCTTTTCGCTTGTGGTCGTCGTGATGTAACCTACATGTAACCTACATTCAATTCGTCCTATATTCTTTCATCTATAGGGACGGCCTGTGCCTCAGGAGTGTGGACATTAAATGGCTAGCAATGAAGATAAAGTGACTAAGGAGGACTTCATAATCTTTTCATATTCATAATCATAATCGCCATGGTTGGCACACAAATGATACACCTACATAATTTTGTTTAAAGTTAAGCCATTATAGCGAAAGACAAAATGTAAACAATCTTGATGTCTTTAAAAATAAAATCCGAAAATAAAAATTCATTTTTTCAAAGTCGCTAATCGTGTTGATTTTCTATGTGTTGTTGTATGTTATGATGTATGTTAAAATACAATTTTCATCTTTTTAAATGCATTTCGTAAATGAAGAAACATATTAGAATTGTTTTCATTCTGTATCTAATATATAAAATTCTCCTGTCACAAAGTGTTTCTTACAAAAACTCATCCGAAACGGCTTGACCGATTTTAGGATTTTTTGTGTGTATATTTGGTAGGTTTGGTAGGTATGCCGAGTGGTAACGGCAGCATAGAATACAATTGTCACCACCCCAAATCTCTCCCGTGGGTGCCGTACAAGGCGACTAAGGATGTGGCGGGAAATCCCAATGGTCCGTGGGAGACCACTGCGACTTCACACCACCAAGAGGGTTATGGTGATGATGTTGGTACACGACCCTCAGCCGGCAACATGAGATATAAAGTAGGGTGTGTTCGTGAGTGTCGGGGGCCCAGAGGATGGATATATCAAGTAAGGGAGGCAGAAACTGAATAAATTTATTTAGTAAGGGCGCCTTTTCAGTTTGCCTACTGCGATGTACCCATCTCAAAACAAGCAAATACAAAAACACATGGCTAGTTAATAATATTTTATTTTATAGTTGTCTTGTCGGAGAATACAGGCTGATTATATTACTCTAAGTTAAAATTAGTCATATAACACAGATAGACAGTCTAAGACTATGCTACATTTAAATTTGTAGATCTAATAATTGGCAATTGGCATGACGTTGGTTGGTTATTAATTAGAAAAAGAAGAAAGTTAACTATACCTTCATTGGTAAGTATTAATTAGTGAGAGATCTGGGGACTAGCATACGTTTATCACCAGCTGAACGATGGCCTCACAGATCCCAAGTAGAAAGTAGGTCGACTGACACCGAGCAGCTAGCGAAGAAGTAGATTCCATTCGGCTACGCAACGTCAGGAATTGTAGTTCACTAGGCTAGGTCATGAGTGCATGACCTAGTGAAGAGTAGAAGAAGAAAACATTCATAGTTAAGACTAAAAACTGAAAGGGTAGAATAAAAAAAAAACCCTGGAACAAAAATGTTACAGTAAGTGACACGGACAAATGAAATACCACATGTCATTAATTAAGAAACGTGAGAACTATTATCAAATACATACCACTAGGTCATAGTGGGTTTTCCATAAAAGATCCCTCGCATGAGGTAGGGTGATTGAGCCACGTCATCACCTCATCTGATACATGAGATGCTGAAATATATCAATAAATATATTAAAATCGCTGCCAAGATACGACATACGAACAGGTTAGGTTGTTGGAAACACTTTTACTTACAATCTCGTGTGATAAAGCCTACGTGTGACACGAGTTAGGCCATCTGAAAGTGGGGTTATATGATTTTATTCCCCTGTCATCGTGCTGAAACACAATAAAAACGTTCACTGGATGTTCGATGTAATGAACAAGGAAATATAATTGCCAGACAGCGACGTGGAACCAACTTACCTATGAAATTCCTCGCGCAACACTTAAGATGTGCACTCTCCGATTTGGAAAAGGAAATGGCGGCGCCTACGCCGAAAGACACGAATTACGCAGCAAAAATCAAGCGATGACATTGACGACAGAAGATTCCGTTCGGGAATGGGGTACCTACTAAATTGCAAGATCGAAAGTAGAATTATTAAGTTTAAAATTTATTTTATACGAGTTATATCGTTTAATTATGATTTAATTTTGTGTAACCTTTATATTGAGATTTACTACTTATTTGATGAAGATTAAGTATTTCGAATTGAAATATTAAATTTGGATTGGAGCTAAACCAGTCGGTTTTAGCTCAACACAAGTTTTGAACGCACCTTTTTTAAAAAATTGCCAGAAGAAATATTCCCACTTATTAAGTAGATTTATTGACGGGTAAGAGTACAAAAAAAACGGTGTTACAGTACAATTTTGGTTGGAAAAAGAAAAATTTTATTTTAAAATGAAAATTTTAAGATAAAATTTTTCGATATACAATTATCGAATTGACTGTACCTGCATGTACTCCGACCAAAGAAAAAAATTCAGATGTCTCTGCACCTGAAACAACAGAAACTTAAAACTAGGTATGCCTATCTCCTACACAAGACAAAAGATATCAACACTACATACCATGCAACTTAGTCAACACTTAAAACTATACCAGTCTTAAAGACTATTTAAAAAGTTTCAGACTCTGTAAAGAATGAGAGAAACTCGAGACACATGGTCTGCTACTTTAAGAAGTACCAAAGACCATGCAAGTACTATCTGGAACAAAAAAATGCTCTTAGAAGTAGTAGATCCACTTCACTACTAAGTATTGGAAGTGAAAACCTATAAATTCCCTGGAGAGAGTAACTAGACAGACAGTTCACCAACTAGACTCGAACGTGTGGAGAACCCCGTTCCAGATACCAGCAGTAGACAATTGAGTACTACTGTGACACAGGAGGACAAGGGATAGTCTCTAAATGACCACCACTTGGAATACCAATAAAAATGGCTATATTAAGAGTTATGCCACCTAAGGTTAAAGTATAAAACAGTAAACTTCTGAATTATGCAGAACATATGTTAACATAATTTTATTTCATATAACAAACAGGCTAGGTAAGGCCTATATATCACAAAACAAGACTTGTCAAAAAAATTAAACACCGAGTACGCCCAAGACTAGGGATAAGACACACAATGGCCGTTTAGGTGGGCTAAACTAAGGCTACAGGTAGATTAAGACTAAGTGTTCCCTTAAAACTAGGGGTTTCTTAAAACTAGGGGTTTCTTAAAACTAGGAGTTTCCTTGGCATCACTCGTGCGCCACCAAAGTAGAACACAAATGCATCGAGGCCTACGGAAAAGTTTTACGCTAGATCCCGAATTAAGGGAGAGCGAAGAAAGTAGTACTTTTCCAAAATATAAGAACGAAAGGGAGAACATCCCCTCAGTATGCAACAAACATACTGGTAAAAAAAAAACAGGAGTCGCTAGTGGACTAAAAAAAAATCTATACGATTGACTCTATAGATAGCGAGATAGAAATTCTCGAACAACCATAACAAAGATGAGGAAAAAAAATTAGTCTCCATCTGTATGACCTCGGACCACAAGGTCCTTGATATGGAAAGACCCCAAGGGTTTTCCTTCCAATGATTTCAAAGCATAAACAAGTTTACCTTGCTTCCTATCAACCACACACTTTTCAAACCTTGGAGCAAGTTTGGCTGAAAAGTGTTTGGGCGCACTAGATAAAGGAAAGCATCTTTTATAAATGATTTGACCTTCCCTCAATTCCAGAGGACGCTTACGTAAATTATAATACTTAGCAGCATGTTGATGTGCCTTTTTAAGATGGCACTCAACTTTTTTAAATACATCATTTAATTTAGTCAAATTAGATGCAAAAGGCTCAACATTGATATCAATTTGCGATTCCCTAAGTGGTTTATCAGAGTTATATGTAGCTCCATCTATTATCATCTCTCTGCCATGATTAAGGAAGAAAGCAGAAAACTTGGTACCTTCGTGAACAGAAGCATTGAGGGCACATTGTATCTCAGGAATGTTTTGATCCCATAGTCGATGATCAGAACGCACATAAGAGGCAATGGCTCTCACTAGGTCTCTGTTAACTCGTTCAGTCTGGTTACACTGTGGATGATAACGCGGATTATAAAATATATGGGGGACACCAAAATAAGCAAGTGTATCCCTAAATTCTTTTGAAATGAACTGAGGTCCATTATCAGTATACAAAATACGACAAATTCCATGAACTAAAAATACCTGCTTAGATAAGCATTTAACTATAGCTTTAGATGTAGCATTACGCATGGGAAATAATAGTACATATTTACTGAAATAGTCAGGAACCACAAACAAGTATTGATTCCTTGAATAAGAAGGAGGAAAGGGACCTAAAATGTCACAAGAGATGGCCTTTGAATTTTAAATTTAAAGAATTCAAGTTGATCTTTGGATGAGGTATATATGTGACTGACTGTACTGGTGGCTGTTGAGCACGATCATCCTCCGCATCTGATGACAAATCTGATAAAATATCCAGTTCACTTAGTAGTTGCAAAAGCTGGGACTTAAGATTTTCAACCTCTGGGGTAGCAGTAGTGATGCGCGACAGACGGCAAAGCAGGTAATTCAAGCGATCAATCAAACGCGAGCGAGCAGAATCCGATAAATCACCTTTAGCCACTTCATTGGTGATATCATCCACTTTGGTGATAAGCGCTGGCAACTCTTCCTCTAAATTTTCAGAAGTGAAAGCAGAAGGCAACTTTATACTGCCGCGTCGTGATAGTTTGCATGCCGATCGCAACAATTTTCTCAAGTCATCGCGTTTAGCGCTAGGTTTATAAGATATATTACGGATGTTAAGCTCATGGGATAGTTCGTCTTTAGATAAGAAAGCAATATCGCAACCAATGTCAGCCATGTTTCACAAAAAAAACAAAAACTTAAGATAATTTAGACTAAACCAAAATGAATACTAAATTTATGTGGTCGACTGTACCACAGCATAAACAGTTTTAAATTTTAAGATAATATTTTTTTTTTTTAAAGTCCAATTTACTAAGAAGTGTACATAAATGTATGTGGTTGACTGTACCACAGAATAAACAAGTTTTAAATTTTAAGAAAATCTTTTTTTTTTTATATAAGTCCAAGTTACTAACTTGTGTACATATTAAATCAAAATGACATCTCAAGAAGTAAAAGTTTAAGTTATTACCAAGTATTCGCCACTAGGTCAGTGTAGGAACAACTGCTTTGTTTAAATTGCAAAACAGTATTTCAATAAGAAGGTATATTTTCAAGTCATGTACAACAAGTGTGAATCTCTATAAACAATTTATTTGAAAGAATAGCATGAAATATTTTTTTTTAGCCAATTCAGTTTAGTATAGTGTACAAACATTGAATATTAAAACATAAATGTTGTATTTAAGTGTACCCATATTAAAGTATTAGTTAGAAACCAACAATAATGTAAACTGTAATTATGTAAAGTAACTGCAGTTCACACCAAACAGTAAGTAAGCAAAATAATTCTTCCAAATTTAAAAATATTGTTTTATACCTGCACTGTAGATAAATATGTATAAACAGTGAAGTTACAAAACATACAAAGAAATTATAAGTACAGTAATAGTATAAAAGAGATCTATTATTGTTATTGCAATAATACCTGTTGATAACCAACAAAAAGTATACCAAAAGAACCATCCGTTCATGCCAAGTGTTATGTTATTATAAAAGAAATATGTTACAGATAATTCAATTTATTACCGACAAATTACAACCTAGGTATTTGCTTTACTGGGCCACACGTTGGGTACGCCACTTTGTGGCGGGAAATCCCAATGGTCCGTGGGAGACCACTGCGACTTCACACCACCAAGAGGGTTATGGTGATGATGTTGGTACACGACCCTCAGCCGGCAACATGAGATATAAAGTAGGGTGTGTTCGTGAGTGTCGGGGGCCCAGAGGATGGATATATCAAGTAAGGGAGGCAGAAACTGAATAAATTTATTTAGTAAGGGCGCCTTTTCAGTTTGCCTACTGCGATGTACCCATCTCAAAACAAGCAAATACAAAAACACATGGCTAGTTAATAATATTTTATTTTATAGTTGTCTTGTCGGAGAATACAGGCTGATTATATTACTCTAAGTTAAAATTAGTCATATAACACAGATAGACAGTCTAAGACTATGCTACATTTAAATTTGTAGATCTAATAATTGGCAATTGGCATGACGTTGGTTGGTTATTAATTAGAAAAAGAAGAAAGTTAACTATACCTTCATTGGTAAGTATTAATTAGTGAGAGATCTGGGGACTAGCATACGTTTATCACCAGCTGAACGATGGCCTCACAGATCCCAAGTAGAAAGTAGGTCGACTGACACCGAGCAGCTAGCGAAGAAGTAGATTCCATTCGGCTACGCAACGTCAGGAATTGTAGTTCACTAGGCTAGGTCATGAGTGCATGACCTAGTGAAGAGTAGAAGAAGAAAACATTCATAGTTATAAGCAATCGGCTGAAATAAAACCAATAAGTAACACTTTTCCAATATTTATTGTATATCCCAATACAATTTCGAGATGTCCTCCATTTTGCGTCTATCGAATGAATGATGTCCAGTATGAATGTAGCTACGAATTAAGATGCTTCAGATCGATCAAGGGCGCTTGCGCAGCAACTTCATTTCAATTGAACTCATTCACCGCCTTGTCAATCTTCCGACAGCAAATGGCGCCAACACAGACTATAATTCATTACATTGACTATCCGTCAATACACCAACTGTTTACATTATAAAGGTCTATATTTAATAATCTAACATTCGGCCTTTCCTGACTACAAGTTTGTCCTCAAACTTAATCGTAGAAGTGCTATCATTTTAAATCATAACTTCTTACTTCTTCTTTTATTGTTTATGTTGTTTCAATTAACGTTTTTCTTTCTTTCTTACCATAAAATGTTCTCTTTTTAACAATCTCTGCAACTTAAATTCATCACAATCATTTGACCATCTCTTCCAACGGATCTATCATTACTTGCTGAAATAAAATGTTCTCTATTTAACAATCTCTGCAACTTAAATTCATCACAATCATTTGACCATCTCTTCCGACGGATCTATCATTACTTGCTGAAATAAAATGTTCTCTATTTAACAATCTCTGCAACTTAAATTCATCACAATCATTTGACCATCTCTTCCAACGGATCTATCATTACTTGCTGAAATAAAATGTTCTCTATTTAACAATCTCTGCAACTTAAATTCATCACAATCATTTGACCATCTCTTCCGACGGATCTATCATTACTTGCTGAAATAAAATGTTCTCTATTTAACAATCTCTGCAACTTAAATTCATCACAATCATTTGACCATCTCTTCCAACGGATCTATCATTACTTGCTGAAATAAAATGTTCTCTATTTAACAATCTCTGCAACTTAAATTCATCACAATCATTTGACCATCTCTTCCAACGGATCTATCATTACTTGCTGAAATAAAATGTTCTCTATTTAACAATCTCTGCAACTTAAATTCATCACAATCATTTGACCATCTCTTCCGACGGATCTATCATTACTTGCTGAAATAAAATGTTCTATCCTGAAATAAAATATTCTCTCGATATTCAATGAACACAATCATTTCAAGTTAAAGAGACTCAGTCATCTCTTAAGCTTAAAATCGACTCAATCATTTGAATAGGATGAACTTGTTAGTGATGTTAATAAATAAATTAATTAAATAAATAAATATCTCTCTCGGTGGTTCTATCGACACCAAATCACTTTAGTCGATTGAGTGGTTCTATCGACACTCGTAATCAACTACATAATGGGTGGTTCTATCGACACCAAATCACTTTAGTCGATTGAGTGGTTCCATCGACACTCGTAATCAACTACATAATGGGTGGTTCTATCGACACCAAATCACTTTAGTCGATTGAGTGGTTCCATCGACACTCGTAATCAACTACATAATAGGTGGTTCTATCGACACCAAATCACTTTAGTCGATTGAGTGGATCCATCGACACTCTTAATCAACTTTATTCAATAAAATTCTCTCTTAATATTCAATGAACGCAGTCATTCTAAGTTTAAGAGACTCAACCATCTCTTAAGCCCGAAATCAACACATTCATTTGAACATCTCTCTCGACGGATCTATCGACACTCCTAATCAGTTACATAATAGGTGGATCTATCGACACCCAAACAGAGTCGATTGAGTGGATCTATCGACACTCTTAATCAACTTCATTCAATAAAATTCTCTCTTGATATTCAATGAACGCAATCATTCTAAGTTTAAGAGACACAACCGTCTCTTAAGCCCAAAACCAACACATTCATTTGAACATCGCTCTCGACGGTTCATCGACGTCGTTTACTTACTTTGTAGACAAATAGGTGGATCTATCGACACCCAAGACCTAGGAGTGGATCTATCGACACTCATCAACTACATACAACTACATAATAGGTGGATCTATCGACACCCCAAATAAATTAAATTAAACATATAATCAGACGTCTACCACATGTATAATAAAAGCTGTTGTTACCAAGTATTTAGTTCGTCTGCGTTATGATTTGAATGGCCGGCCATGATACTTTTGACAATTCGAATTTATTTTTATTTTATCTTTACTTATTATAATTTTTTTTTTTTATATATAGGGACTCGACTGATTTAATAAATTTATCTAATTATGTCATGATAATTATTATTCTTGTGAATAATTACTATGTGTAGCCGTCGGCCGTCCGTAACAAAAATGAGTCCCTTTATTTTATTAAATAAAGTCCCAAAATTATAACTATATCGAAACAAGGTTGGTAATTTCTTTCAACATCTTGACTTGACTGCGTGTCGCATAGCACTTCTGGGCGGCATCATTACTATCCTGCTCTATGCTATGCAAACCTCATCACTTAATTTCATGCATGGCTTTCCACGTCATAGACAAATCACTATCTCAATCAATTCATTACTATTACAGATATATGTAAGTATTGTTTATACTCATAGATTTATTATAACATTATTGGACAACTATATGAACTATACAATTGGCGGACTTAATGCCATATGGCATTCTCTACCAGCCAATCAGTAGGGTGTGTTAGAGATAATAAAGAGGCAAAGCTTAATTAGCTACAAATTTAATAAAATACATAAATGAGGTATAACGTAACCACATACACACATAAATATATAAATACATAATAATAAATAAATAACTATTTCCTATGGCATTATATTGAATATAAAACGAGAGACATCAACTCAATCAGACTTGAGATAATGTTCACGTATTAGTCTTTTGGAAGCAACCTTTTCCCAATATCAATTACTTGTCTTTAACATTATTAAACATAATACATACATACATACATAAATCACGCCTACATCCCAGAAGAGGTAGGCAGAGGCGAGCCAGCACCAATTAGCCATAATACATAACTAAGTTATCGATTTTTATATTTTCGGTTCTTCTTATAACTGCCCTTATCTCGCTTTCAAGGGGTCGGCAGAACCTGTCTTCTTCTTCCGCTCTTTTTTATTATTCTCCATTCCGTATACTCCTTTATACAATCCATTCATCTCTTCTTTGATCTTCCTCTACTTCTGCGTCCTTCCACATTCATATATAATATTATTCTGCCAACATGGCTTTCATCACTTCTCATAACCTTACTAACCAATCCAAGTCCATTATTTTGGGGTCTCTTAGTCACTGGCGCGATTTTCAAAGTTTTCCTGTTTCTATGCTCAACCCGCATCTTATCTTTACATGTCACAGCCCCCACGTTCACCTTGACATTCGCACTTCCGTTACACGCACTCGTTTTATTTTTTTTATTTTTATTAATCTTCTCAATTGTTTAACATGTTTCTTGATCCCTAATATCCTTCAATATAATAATATCTTGTTCAAACTACCCTGTAATTAATAGTAGTAACTCCATGGGTGTTAGTTTAATGATAATGAACAGTTGTTTTAATACCTAATCGAATGTCCGGTAAATAGACGTCCTAAGTCTTTAAAAATTATCACTATCCATTTTTAAAATGACTGTTCATAATTTTGTTTTTATTTTTATATTAATAAACTTATTAAATGTTGTCCATGACCTCCTGTTTTGCCCTACTAAAATGCCCTCTGAATTGTTATAGCTATAATGCTAATTAATTGGATTGACATTATGAATGTAGGTTGTGTTCCTCTTTTTGGTTTGTTTTCTTTGTTATTCCTGACATTCAAATAAACATTGGGTATTCATTTTATTTGTATCTTAACGTGTGTTCTGTGGTTTTATGTTACTCATTTTATCTAATTTTATTTAATTGTGCAAATTATTACATTTTATGTTTTAACTTAACAATTTATATATGGCA
This sequence comes from Cataclysta lemnata, assembly GCA_963931975.1. Classification (NCBI taxonomy): domain Eukaryota; kingdom Metazoa; phylum Arthropoda; class Insecta; order Lepidoptera; family Crambidae; genus Cataclysta; species Cataclysta lemnata. The sequence continues at coordinate 11,219,890 of OZ008349.1, read as the reverse complement.
AAGGAATAATGTCTGCTCAAGTTATCGATAGATCGTGAACGTGCATGTGAAATACTTATAGGATACCATGTTTGATCACAAGTGACTGTACATAATATGTTTTCAACTTTTCCTTGTAAAGCTTGTTGCTCTTGTCAGTAATCAGTAGATGGTGACCCCAACAAATTAAAATAAAATGTTTTCAAATACTAAATACTATAATGTCTTCAAACTCGGTACTGGGTAAGGCCGCCCAATGTAAGTATTTCGTAAAAGAATCTATATTATTAAAATATAAGTACTGCCGTGTTTGTAAGTGGGAAAGGTCCTAAAGGCATGTATTGTATGAAAAAGTACAGCTAGTTTAAATTTGATATTCTAAATGGATCGTTGTTATTCATTTATTTCATAGTGGCAAACAACAGTCAAAAAATTGAGAATGTTAATAGGTATGCCAGATCGCTTATTAGTTTGTTACAGTAAAGCTATACATACAAGCTTATACACTACAAATACACTAGTTTTGTTGTAGTCAAAAATACCCATTAGTTTTGATTTTACATGCATTTACACTTACGATAAATATCAAGGCCCGTTAACATTCACATGACGACATGTGACATCATTTTACAACGCTCAGCAAGTTTACTTCTTCAGATCGGAAACTAAGTAATTCTTCCACCATTATTGTTATTTATTGTTATTATAATAATTATTATATTATTGTATTATTTATATTTTTTTTTTTAACCTACTAGCACTTTGATAAAAGATTACATAAATTTCATTACTATTAGCACATAATAATATACCTATTATTATACAATTTTGACACATACGGGACAAAAGCATATTTTGAGACATTTTTATTGGAAGGTTACAACCAAATTGATATCGCATAATTGGTTACCAAAAAATTTAGGAAAGTATTTGTTCGCCCTTTTAGAACAGATATTCGAATTGTTTTCCATAAAATTACAAAGATTTACACATTATACTATCGGTTTTGGGAATTTATAGCTAAGATGTCCATCCATTATAATTTACAACAAATAACATTATCGTATGGTTTACTTATATGTATGTTTTATTACAATTCCTATCATTTTAGCCTACTTATTTCGACGAATTCTGTTTTAACTACTGTTCGGTAAATTATGTTTTGTTCTCTTTAAAAATAGTAAAGTTGTAATAATTATCCAGGACGTACTCTTTCATTGAACCCCTCGGTCAACTACTCCGCTTAATTATCTATTTTGTAATAACTGGAGCGGTATGTTTATGCTCTAAGACGAATGCGGCAGACTATATCTGATGAAATCGTACTAGTTCCATACCATGGTTACGTTCCCTCCGTTCTTGGCTATGGACTGATCTTAAGGGGAGTCTCTGTTGACATAGAAAGGGCATTCAAACTGCAAAGAAACGTATTCGAGCTATATTCGATGCATGGGTGTTAGACAGCTGCAAACTATTATTCATCAAATCAAACTTCCTTTCACTACCTTGCACATACGTACATACGAGACATATGCGTCTTTGTCTCTCTCAAAATCTCACTTCATCTACTACAACCATTATTCGAACGTATCGCACAGACCTCTTGGAGCGTAATATGTAAATATGCTACATCAACCTCCGAGTCGTACATACATCTACCAAAGGAGTGTATACAATATGACCATCATAATATATAATAGGCTTCCTGAAAGCCTAAAGTTACTGGAAGGTATAGGATTTAAGAATAACAAAATGTCTGACGTAAAATTGCTTTTACACCCTAAACGAATACATTGATAGCAAAGAATAAGGTTGATTATGACAATCATAGCTTGCATAATGTTACAAAAATTAAGATTGATAACTACATATTTATTGAGATATTTATAGTTGTGATAATTTTTAAATTGTCATCGTTGGGGCTTTGATAATTTTATTCTAAAGCTGTGTTATGTTTATTATTGACATTGACATTAGGTGCTGTGAAAATGTTATTATATAATTGTGTTTTTTTTTTGTTTCATTGATATCGACATGTATAATTTTTAACTTGATTCTTCTATTAAACTTCTTTTATTTTTATAGAAGGCGTACCCTGATAGCAGGTTTTGGCATTACCAACAAGTTTCAGTGGAGCATAGTGTACTGCTTGTTCTTTAAGAGATCAGGTCAGCGTTGACAGAATTAGGAAAAATTATGTCAAGGTCTTTGTTTTGAAGAATCTCGTTAAATTCTCATAAACTTTATTGAGTATTACCTGGATTAATTATACAGTTAGGACATAACGGTGTTGTCAATATTAGAAATAACGTGATTGGCAGCGTTTAGTTTGTGAGATTGAAGATCATGAAACAATTCAGAAGCTCATACACCACCAACATCCATTCCTTTCACTGCATACAATTCGTTATCCAAAAAAGCAGTCTCTCACACACAATGTCATCACTAAATCCCCTATTCCCATTTCGAGAATTATTAGCAGTCATATCAATCTTCGGCGCCGGGTACGAATTCGGCCACGCCGCTCAGCAGGTCTCTGTCTGGTCTCACTGGGACAGACGCTCCGTGGTGTTTATTAGCTCTCTCCGTTTGCCACTGTGATCCTCCTCTATGTCTCTGGAACTTGAAATGAAAAGCCTCTATGTAAAAGGTCTAGATTAAAAATTACAAGGAGTCGGTCCGAAAGAATCAAGTGAAATATTAAAGTAAGCACACAGATTTAATCCAACTGTATATTTGTTTTGGTTAAAATAACTAGAGGAAGCAACATTTACCGCTTTCAATATTCCTCTTTTTTTGTGTGTTAATTAAACTATAGTTCAACTGTCATTTGGAAATAAAGTAGATACATAATTATTATTTCGTTTATATCCTAATTATTCTGCGACTTTTCATCATAAGATATCCCAGCAATCATTAATTAAAGAAAATGTTAAACTGACTTTTATGTTTACTAGTTCACTAACTTTCAATGTTACAGTTATAGGCACTTCGCTTAAGTAAGTTAAGTGATATTTGAATAACTACGCCAGTAAAATTCATAATGCAATTTAACTTTCATTTTTGAAGAAAATTACAACTTTAAAGTCTTGGCCGAATGCGTTTTAGGCCTTAGTTTTCTAGTTCATGTAATTTTATAGCAGCTGAAACTGTAAACGACATGGAGAGTGCTTTTATTAACAAATATAAGACACTCTTTTTTGTAAGTAAAAAAAATACATAACTAAAAACATGGCTGTATGAGCCAAATCCCCTTGCCTTCCCTAAAAAAAGGAAGAATTAAAACAATAACATGTAAACAACATTGATGGACTATTTCTTTGTAAATTTTGTTACATTTCACTAACTCCACGGATTTGTAACAATAGTTGTCAATTCAAAATAAATTATTATTTTTTTTTACCTAACAATTTCCGCAGCATTGTAATTTTAAACTTGTATGAAAAATGTGTTTATCACTCACTAGCTATGTTTCATTGCGAAATCTGTATTTCGCCTTATTAAAATAAATAAATATACATATTAACCTTCTACTGTTATTAACTGGATGTTTCTTAAGTATCAACAATTGATTTGCGAAGACTTACTAAGACGGAAAAAAAAAGTACGTCACCTGTGTTCTTTTTCTTCCAATAACTGGGCGTACGGCTACAAAAATGGTATATTTTTGTATTATCCCACTTCTGATATAAGCAATCGGCTGAAATAAAACCAATAAGTAACACTTTTCCAATATTTATTGTATATCCCAATACAATTTCGAGATGTCCTCCATTTTGCGTCTATCGAATGAATGATGTCCAGTATGAATGTAGCTACGAATTAAGATGCTTCAGATCGATCAAGGGCGCTTGCGCAGCAACTTCATTTCAATTGAACTCATTCACCGCCTTGTCAATCTTCCGACAGCAAATGGCGCCAACACAGACTATAATTCATTACATTGACTATCCGTCAATACACCAACTGTTTACATTATAAAGGTCTATATTTAATAATCTAACATAGTTAAGACTAAAAACTGAAAGGGTAGAATAAAAAAAAAACCCTGGAACAAAAATGTTACAGTAAGTGACACGGACAAATGAAATACCACATGTCATTAATTAAGAAACGTGAGAACTATTATCAAATACATACCACTAGGTCATAGTGGGTTTTCCATAAAAGATCCCTCGCATGAGGTAGGGTGATTGAGCCACGTCATCACCTCATCTGATACATGAGATGCTGAAATATATCAATAAATATATTAAAATCGCTGCCAAGATACGACATACGAACAGGTTAGGTTGTTGGAAACACTTTTACTTACAATCTCGTGTGATAAAGCCTACGTGTGACACGAGTTAGGCCATCTGAAAGTGGGGTTATATGATTTTATTCCCCTGTCATCGTGCTGAAACACAATAAAAACGTTCACTGGATGTTCGATGTAATGAACAAGGAAATATAATTGCCAGACAGCGACGTGGAACCAACTTACCTATGAAATTCCTCGCGCAACACTTAAGATGTGCACTCTCCGATTTGGAAAAGGAAATGGCGGCGCCTACCAAAGAGTATATAATACACTACGTTTAAGAGTCGGGACTTCAAACAAGCTTTTTGACGATTTTGACTCGCAGTTTAGGCTAAGATCTCGTACCAACCAACAGAGACAGATAAAAAAGTAATGCCAACATACTACAAAAGCAAACTAAGGATGTGGTGTACGCTACAGAATGTGCCGATATCGATAAAAACGAATGGGTACCCCCCCCCCTGCCTTGCAGAACTTGCAGACAGGTTTTTTAATCCTACAAAAGCAAAATAAAAAGCTCTGTTCGTTTGAAAATATTGAGTATTATTTAATTACGTGTAATTATTTAATACAATTTATTTAACAACAAAAAATAAAAGTTATGTTTACAATGTGGAAATTAAAATTGTTGGTAATTTTCTGATCTCATATTCTAGGCGGAGTCTTCAGATGTTAGCTGATCGATCAACACACGTTTTTGCAATGTTGTGTAAGCAAGGAAGCAGGACATTTAGATCTGAAATAATGAATAGAGATTAGTAAATATATCGTTTGAGTTTACGCTGGTCATCAATTCAATTTATTGTTCACCGCTTACCATAGCGGACTATGTGTAACGCGCCCGAAGGTCTGGTTCTGCCCAATCAATGAAATCTGGTTCTGAAATAAACCACTCATTAGCTTCAGGAATTGAGCTATCAAACCATATCGGAAAGATAAGTTATGTAACTTACCAATAGAGGCGCTTATGCGGTTGCAGGCAACGATCACACCCGACGGGCATCGTGTAGCAAGGCGGCAGTCACGCTGTCTTCTTCTTCTAGTGCCTCTTCAATTCGGAAGATAAGCCGTCAGCTTTTTATATTCATCTCTGTCAGTCGCAAACCGAAACGGCTTTTCAACGGGGTTAATGCCGATCCACTCTCATATGCTTTGCAGCCATGACTCTCATCGCCTTTCAACAAGTCACGCTGTGATCTGAAAAATAAGTGGAGTTGAACACAGAAGAACTTTTGATGATGATAATGAGAGATGAATAATAAAACTCATACTCAACTTTGTTGTTAATGATGTTAGCTATCTAGTCATGGGAGGTTTTTGTTGTTTTATAAATAACCCTATATATGATATACTATATTATAATATATTGCAATAGACAATATTTATATGTATAAAACTAATGAAACATCTCAAGTACATTTGATACTCAAATTTACGAAAATAGATTTTTTATCGATAATTTGGTAAGTAGTAAGGACATCGCTACGGCGCATATGATTTTTGATTAAAGTGACCAGAACTTATTTCTAATTACTTAACGTTTATACAATAACATGGAAAACTACATACCGCTTCTCATCTAGTGGGAATTGGCCATGAAAACCCTCTTTTGGTTTAATTTCCTACTAGATTTTAGTCAACATATTTCACACCTTTTGTAAAACATTTCGCTGTTATGCACATAAATAAATGACACAAACTAGTTAGATATACACTAATGATAAGTCACTGAAGACAATAAATAAGCACAAGATGGAAAACTAAACTAAAACAACGCTTTATTTTATATTTTCAAAACGGCATAGTGACTTATGACATTAGTGACACACTCCGGCAGCGCGAGACAAGGAAGGTTAGATCGGAAGTAAGAGACAAAACAAGTCGCCATTAAAAATTGCCTAAACTCCATACATTTTTTCTGCAGTATGGGAGTTTCGCCAGGCTGGCGCCTACGCCGAAAGACACGAATTACGCAGCAAAAATCTAGCGATGACATTGACAACAGAAGATTCCGTTCGGGAATGGGGTACCTACTAAATTGCAAGATCGAAAGTAGAATTATTAAGTTTAAAATTTATTTAATACGAGTTATATCGTTTAATTATGATTTAATTTTGTGTAACCTTTATATTGAGATTTACTACTTATTTGATGAAGATTAAGTATTTCGAATTGAAATATTAAATTTGGATTGGAGCTAAACCAGTCGGTTTTAGCTCAACACAAGTTTTGAACGCACCTTTTTTAAAAAATTGCCAGAAGAAATATTCCCACTTATTAAGTAGATTTATTGACGGGTAAGAGTACAAAAAAAACGGTGTTACAAGGATAAATCAATGATGAGGATTGGGCAGCAGCTTTCCTCTTGTACCACCTAGTAATAGCAATGTACTGCGACTTTTGTGCCCGATAAATGGCAGTAGGCTCGCCACCTATTACATGGGACCTAACATAATTGGCGAAACGTGGGTGCTAGTTCACCTCTGCCTACCCCTTCTGGGATTTAGGCGTCATTTATGTATGGATGGATGTATTTGGTAGCTTTGTAGAAGGCTATTGTTTATACCCTAGCTGATATGGGCAAATAATGTGTTCAGAGACAGCTAGTCTCTTTATAATGGCCTGAGTATAGCGGTCAATCCAACCACTAAATCTTGCCCTATTTATAGGTACGCTGGTAAATGGCACAAAAGCAGTTATAATCACCGGTCGACGGATGATTATCTAAATTGTATTCATTATCCACGGTATCTGTCTAAGTAACGACCTCGCGCCAAACTCGATAACGCTTTTAACGGAACCGCCGAAATGACAAATTAGGCTTTTTATAATTTATCGCGCTGTTACGTACAGACTTTTCGGAATCGTCCTCCGAGATTCTGTTGATGAATATTTCAAAGTGATTACCCGATTCCCGTTTTGAGCCTTGCGCTAAACGGATTAGGATTCAGTTTTGCTCCTACGCTCAGGGGTGTCGGATATTGTTTTGTGCGGCCAGTAAAACTTTGAGCTGCCGCAGGCCTTGCTAATTATAACATATGGTGGAAAAAAACAAACCTAACGTCGTTTTCACTGTTCACGTTCACGGTTAATTGTGGTCTTTGTAGCTGGCGAGATAAGTATCAATTTTGCGTGTCACTCGCTCCTAAATTGGCCTTCTGCTGAAACTGTGTAGTGTCCCAATTCTCTTTGGTGACACGTTTGCTCCTGTTTTGGTAGTTTATGGTACAATTATCAGAGGAGTGTATTCCCTATTTTACTGTATCATTGTGATAGTCTTTCAACATGAAACTATGCGCCATTACCAACTTTTAGGGAAAATGGACCCACGCTGGTACAGTACGGGTTGGTAGTTTTTGATAGCCAGGGATGCAACTGGGCATCCCTGGGACCAACGTCTCAATTTGTCACCCAAAGCATGGAGGAACTCAAGATATAATATTTTTTGCCATCCATCAAAAGACCGGGCTTAGCGAACATTGCTTAGTTTACGCAATCGTAGATGGAGTATATGCACACACACCTAGCCCAAAGTAAGCAGCATAAACACTTGCTACTAGATGGCGGACTTTACATTTTTATATACCTAAATAATAATTATATATAAATTTTGAAAATATACATAGACAACCATGACGAGAAAACAAACTGTATTCATGAGACAAACGTTACCACTTGTTCGATAGCATCCGATCGATAGCATCGACAAAACCGGGGCTTCTGAAAAAAGCAAATTGCTCAACAAGTAGGTAGGCAATAATAAAGTAGTCGATAAAACGCTAAGAGGCTTAATACGCCAAGTCATATCAAAAAAGGCCCAAAGAGGATATTGGGAAAAAAGTGTCCCAGATTGGAAGCCGATAACGTATTTCAGTAGGCGTTGATAAGAAACGACTTTGAAAATACTACGTTTCAGATAGCACCCACGTAATATAAATTAGTTACACGAGCCTTGTTTATTACCTACAAGATTTTATCGCTAGATTCAATGTGTTTTATTCTACTGCGACACGGGAGGGATTCTAAATAAGCCGATTAAAATCATAAAGTAGCTAGGTATGTCCGCCTCTGAAATGTTTTAACATGACAAAGGCAGGATCGCAATAATTTTTGCTTTGACATTGAGATGTGACTTTGAAGTCTACCTGAAAATTTCAGTATTCGAGTGCAAAAGAGCTCCGAGAAAAAATCAATAAAAAAATTACACTGGTGTTGATTTTGTATTTAGTTTTGTTTAGAAGATTTTCTAAGCGTCCAAAGAAAATGTTAAGCTGACTAAGCATACGAATAATTATCATGTTGATATAATATTACTAGTAGATACTCAAGGGGCTGTCAGAGAGGCACAACTCAAAGAATTGACAACATTTAATTTTTTCAACATACCTTTATTATGATGTTATATGAAATTAAACCGAAAATGAAGACACCCATATTTTTTATTTCTTTTGAATTCCGTCGTTTTCATACAAAAAATCATGATTGAAATACCGGTCATTCTAAACAGACGTAAGCGCCAAATGACGTAACTGTCGTGGACGAATGGCGAAATCACTCTTGATTAGAAAAATAAAAAGATCACTTGTCAAAATTGACGAACTGGCGTTTCCGGTGTCGAAAATAAAAACATTTTATCGGAAATGTTTGAAATTAATTTCAAAGTAAAATACGTTTCAAATTAAAGTTTATGAAGGATTTCAAGTTATTGCTACTTTATTAATGTTAATTTCGACGATGACAATTAATGACATTGGATTTGATTTATGACTGACGTCTGTTATCATGTCTATGATAACTTTTTATTCTTCTATCTAGGAAGGCAAACGTTTTAATTCATACATCTATGACTGTGACGTCATCGCATGTTTTTTACATTAATTTTTTTTTCTCTGAAATTAAGTAATAAAAAAAATTAATAAAATTATTTTCGAAGTCAGGATTGGAAAATAAAGAAACGGTATTTTTATTTTGGGAGTTTGTCATTTTTGAAATGTCAATTAAGAATTTTCACATAACCCTTAGAGAGTCGTCAATATAACACTCTGCTCAATATAAAGAATTATTTTATAGGTACGCAAGAGTATTCTAGGTATGGTAAGGCACTGGCAGCTTTCATTATTTTTTATTAATATTAATGTTTTTTTGTCACTAATACTTTGTTCATTTTGTACGCTTTTTTGTAAATACCAACATGAGCAAATATTTGAATTTTTATTAAGATTGATTTCACCCTTAGAATGTAGAATAATAGATTCAACTTGGAATCTTTTGTGAATACGTTGAAGAGTCTACGCTTTCAACTTGAATTTAAAACAATTTTCCCTCAACTTTAAATTTTCATCTCCAACAAACTTGATCATTAATTACAAAAATCAACCAGCTAAAAACTTGAGCCGTGTATGAAGTTCCGAGCTTAGGTAAAAAAAGTCTTTGAAGTGGAAGTTTACGTCAGAATACTTAGGTACTGAAAGAAAATTTTTCGCAATCAACCGATTTTCGTTCGAAGTTCAGACGAGCTTCGCATTAGGAATTTGGCTAAACTTTCGTTTCGCTCCCGAGCCATCTCGTGTCCAGAAGTATTTCTTCGTTTACACCGTCATTCCCCTCACATAAGGTCTTCGCCTGGCCAGCTAGTCGAATACTGCCCCAATTTTTGTTTTACTATATGTATTTTTAGCTATACTTAGTATGCATGGAAATTCGGGTAAGATGGAGAATTGGAGATAGCTATTATGATTTGACTTTTATTCGAACATAAAAATATTACAAAGAAAATAAAGTCAGAAATTTTTCAAAAATTAAAATCGAACCCGCAATGCCAGAGTGATCGAGTGGTATAGCCACTAGGGTTCAATTCCCGCATAGGGACAATAATTTTTGAAAAAATCTGGCTTTATTTGCTACATAAGTAAGATGGAGATAAGCGGACAAGATGAAGTATTGTATTAAATTATACATACATACATAAATCACGCCTATATCCCCGAAGGTGTAGGCAGAGGTGGGTTAGGTAGAGGTGAACTAGCACCCACGTTTCGCCAAATATGTCAGGTCCCATGTAATAGGTGGCGAGCCTATTGCCATTTATCGGGCACAAAAATCGCAGTACATTGCTAGGTGGTATAAGGAGAACGCTGCTGCCCATTCCTCATCACTGATTTATCCTTAGTCGCCTTGTACGACACCCACGGGAGAGATTTGGGGTGGTGACAATTGTATTCTACTGTGCCGTCACCACACAGCACTTAAATGCACGGCACGGCTATTAAATTATCCTATAAGAAAAGCTCAACTCAAATAGAAACATTGACAGTTTTATTTTAAAAAGTAGGGGTTCAATAGACAGCAACTGATGTATCTATACACTTGTTGAACTAACATCTTACACGCCTTTTTTAAAAAGCCTTGCTGTTGCAGGAATGCAATTTTGAGTTGTATCTTTGAAGTGATATTGCAATTCCGAATAACGTGGGTTAGCAAAGGTAGGATGAAGTAAACGTCAGCACCTTTATGATATAGTCATAGCAGTATCTTTCTTACCCGCCGTTCCCCTAGGTTCTTTTTCCTTTTTGCCGTCATGGGGTACAGCGAAATAAATTATCTTTGAAGTGCTTATGTCATGTTCGAGCGGTAACGAAGGCTGGGCCCAGAAATTGAGGGGCCTTGTGTAACATTTGGATGAGTGCCACTGACGGACATGTCGTCTCAGATAATAGTGTAACATGAGACCAATCCCTGGTGGCATTGTGTCGGTTCCGTACACAATGAGGTGTATCCATTCCGCTGTTTTTGCGATATGTAGAAGCGTACTTTCGTTATGGATGTTACTTTTATGATTAATGTTTTTGTTGTTTCATCTTTGATATATTATTATCTCATGTAAGAGCTTTAGCTTGATCTAGATGTAAAGCCTTAATGTCTTTACATGCGGTATTTTGCGATAAAATATAATACAGGTACAATCACACATTCGCGAATTTCGTGGACTGATTCGATGTTGAACACCAAGTGGCCGTATTTAAGCAAAAAACAACCACCGATATTCAGCATCCAAAAGGAGGCGGCTACCTAAATATTAGGCGATTTTAAAGATATCTAAATGGTATTAATCTAATACAAATTCTATTATTGTCAAATTGAGTTTTGGTCCTTTCTGTTTAAATAGTTCCAATTATAGATCCTTTCAATAATGTGTGCATTGTATATTGAAATTTAATTCAAAAAAGTTATTTCAATAATATAATCCAAAAACATTGTATTATTGTAAATTGTATTATTTTCTGTTAGGTCCTTTCTGTTTAAATTGGTTCTTGTAGATTTGTTCAATCAATTTTGCCTTTAATTCAACTTTTAATGTATTCTAAATACAGAAATTGTGAGGTAAGGGAGGTGAAGCTTGATTCAGTAGACAAGACGATTACTTAGTAGACAATCATCGATGGGATATAAATTTAGTATTTGAACCTCGTAATCTATATCGGAACTATCTCTACAAAATTAAATGATACAATGCCGAGTGTAAAAAGATATTGAAAATGTCGCAATATTTCGCTGTGCTTAAAAGTAAAACAATGTTGCCGAAATCAAAATATTATATTTTATTTGATACTACTTAGAAGTTCTTTTAATCTTTTCTTAACATGTATTTTAATATTAACATTTATAAAGGATAAGGCATATCAATAACGTTACGAAATATGATTGATCGTCTGTAGTCGATGAGGGACGCCAAATAATGGACGAATCAGCACTTAGCAGTATTGGCACCATCTGCAACTTTACTCTCCTCCATCATGTATCGTCCCTTTGGCTTGAAGGTCGGTTAACGTTTTGATTTTTAGTTTCAAATAATAGCTGCCGAAGTAATAACAGTTACATACATACATACATAAATCACGCCTATATCCCCGAAGGGGTAGGCAGAGGTGAACTAGCACCCGCGTTTCGCCAATTATGTTAAGTCCCATGTAATAGGTGGCGAGCCTATTGCCATTTATCGGGCACAAAAGTCTCAGTACATTGCCAGGACGGTGGTATAAGAGGCACGCTGCTGCCCATTCCTCATCACTGATTTATCCTAAGTCGCCTTGTACGACACCCACGGGAGAGATTTGGGATGGTGACAATTGTATTCTACTCTGCCGTCACCACACGGCCAATAACAGTTAATTTCCGAAATACAGCTAAACTATTTACACCAGTATTCACAAACAATACTTGTATAAGTAAAGAAGCAACACTGTGCGAATTAAGACATTTCTCAATGCGTCTTGTCACTCGAGTATTGTCTATGAATAGGTTTTTGGGACCCTGTGCGTTAACGCACCTCATAGTAATGTTTATGAAAACGAGTGTTACTGCCTTAGGATTAAGTAATCCAATTAATGGTAAACGCCTAGGTCGAATGCTCAGATTGCTGGGTATTAATAATAATAATAATAATAAGCTGGGTATTGGCCAAGAGGTCCCGGGTTCGAATCCTGGTAGGGGCAAACTTTGTGATGACCACAAATGTTTGTTTCTGAGTCATGGTTGTGTATATGTTTATGTAGTATAATTTCAACATTTATATACGTAATTATATTAAAAATATGTCCGTCATCTAGTATCCATAACACAAGTGCTTAGGCTACTTACTTTGGGCTAGATGATAGGTGTGAGTGTAAAAATAATTATAAAAAAATATATAATTGGTCCCAAATAAGTAAGTAACTACAAAGATTTTGGGGTTAGAAAAAGAATTTATCAACTTTTGCCTTAGAAGTAATTTGAAATCCCGAAAATAAATCTACAGTTTCATACAGTAGAAAAAAAAAAAAAAAAGAAAAAGAATTAAATTATTTTGGGGTTAGAAAATTGAATTAAAATCGAAAAGTAAGTAACTAACTTACGGGAATTCGTTATTCTCAATATCTTTTTAGTCTTAGTTTATACCTACAATTATGTCAATGATATAAGATTCTAGCGGGTTTATTGTTATATATATATGTAATCTTGAATACCTGAATTTACTGGTAGTCGAAGCAGTGAACTACACAACGCAGTGAAGTATAGTGCTATACGCAGCGCAGGCCTTTCGTACACCCAAAAATGTCCTCCTCGACGCCGAAGACTTAATCACACGGGCCAATCAAAGTGCCCATAACACCTTACGTACTAGCAAAGACACCTTTTTTCCACACCGCACCCGTAGAACAAGAGTGCTAGGACCCAGTCTACACACGCGGCGTTATACCTGAACACTGCCTTGGCGCTTCTCACTTGCTCGCTCCACCTACACTGCACGCCTGAGCCCAGGTCCACGTCTTTAGAAGCACTCTCAGGCCTGCCGCTCCAAGCTCCGACTCAGGCGCCCCGTGAGGCTCGCCGCGGCAGTATATCGCCACCGGGAGATGCCGTCCCACATAGGGGACGTTTGCTGTGGAGGTAGGCAGGTACCCTCACAGAGAGTGCTCGACTGCAAGGCTTCAGGACAACGTCTTTGCCTTTCCCAAAAATCCCGGCAGATGCTGTAAAGGCCTCTAGTCCAACAGCTTAGGTCCTATAAAAAAAAGGCGATCCCCTTTGATTTGTAGCGTCTTGCGAGGCTCTCTACGGCAGTGGGGCTCCCTCAGAAGATCCCTGCCGTAGAAAAACCCTCTCAGGGAGTGCTCGAGGTCATTCAAGGTTTCCGCTTTTCCCAAAAAAAGTCTCGGCCAACTGCCTAGGTCCTTAGAAAAACCCACACTGGCCTAGTGCGGATCGGTGGGTATTAAAACTGCTGATTCAGATGGAACCAACGGTTATTATCGTCTTCTTCTAAGCACAGAGGGAATCTAGATTATTTATTTTAGGTTATCCGCGAAAATTGCTTACTTTACGCAATCGCAGGCTGAGCGTGCTTGCCATCGCATCATCGAGATCCTCAAAGCCATAGGTATTCTATAGGAAAACAATTCTAGTCCACTTTACGCCTACAAAACATGAGAATTTCCGACGAACGTTTGATTTAAACAACTCTTACCCCTCAATGTGATTCTGGCTAAGTAATCTTGTAGGTACCTTGTATAACAGCTAGTGTGGCGACCCCTGTGGAAATTAATGATTAATTAAGACCAGCCACTGGTCTTAGAAACGCTTACCACCATTTAGGTTTTACCCGCCAAAATTACTCAGCAAATTTTCTCGGGATAATGTTGCTGCGTTAGATTAATGTCAGGTGTATTAATTTCCCGCAATATTCAGATGTTGGTCGTAATATCGCGTAAGCTGCATCAACTTTGTTAATTTGTAGAGATGTTTAGCGAGACGCCCTTTAAGTCTCCCTTTGTTTTGGAAGACGCGCTAAGTCTCATGTAAAGATCTATTTTGGAGGCAGTATTTGATATTATAATATTATTTCGAAGTAAAATAATCTTGTGATAAATATTATATATACCTATTCATTTAATTCCTTACCTTGATATTATATACTTGACAATTACCGTGAAACGTAGCAATACTGGGTTTTCACAATATTACTATCCACGCGGTTGGTTAATTCTCAAGACAGTCTTATCTTACCTCCAAAGTGAAATTGTTTGAGGTTAATTGAAGTCGTATCTTAGTGAAATTTGCAGAGTGCGAACATCAGTATAATTAAGTTAAACGTTACCACAATACTTATTCATATTTATTCATTTGAACATTCTCTAAAAGTTTGAAAAATTATTATTATTTATTTTTCTATGCAACAATACTTTTTGTTAATCTAGACTCTCTGTAGTAGAAGCAAACAAAGTAAATAATATAACGTACCTATTAAATATATCATTTCCAAAACAACAAAATATAGCACGAAAGTTTTAAAAGAATCATAATACTATAAAGGCCAGTAGTTTAACACCAACCTTATTTCTTTATCCTGCTTCTGATCATTATGAAACTATAAGTAAAGAACATTAATACTACCTACTCATTTCAAAGAAATGGAGCACGCAATATCACATTTTACTTATAAAAACAAACGCGATAATATCAATTTTTATTTACACGCCAACTTAGTTTGGCTGAAGTGAATTAGTTCTACGTGTTGATACCGTAGTTTATTATCTACTACGCTATTTGGTTGTGTAAATAAAAACTGAAAAGTACCTAAGGTACAGTCAATAGTCAGCAGTGGCGTGGCGTGAAAAAACAAGTTAGGCAAGCCACAACTATATGAAGCCTCTTATGGTTTAAGCATTAACTTTTAACACCGCCTGCTAGGACACGGCTACAACTGTTCAACGCCATCTAGTGACGAAGCGGAGAACTACGTTGCCACTTTAGCGTGCTTGTGCTTTGTTTTATACAGCCAGAAAGAAAGATCATTATACAAACAAAAGCCGTGTTAATAAGGGAAGGACGATTCAACCCGGTCCGGAGGGGCTTGCAGGAGCGGCGCACGACCGCGATATTGAGTGCAGTTCACAAAAGAAATTCCGCTTTTATGGCTATTGCAATAAGATCTAAAATATTTACTTTTGACGGAACTTGTTTTCGTGGGAGTTTATTACTAATGTGTGCGTGTGTCGTAGTGTATCGATGCATAAGCGCGTAGGCTGCCGAAATGCCGGCTTGATGCCGGCTTGTAGGCAAACTTTAGGTACTATTTCGCGTTGCGTGCGCCTGACAAGACTACGCTTGTCTGTGTGCGTGCAGGCGCTGTATAGCAGGTGTCCATAGCTCGATATTTAGCGAGTTAGTTGAAGGAATCTAGAGAGCGGGAGCGAATTGTATGTACCTGTGTTGCATATTGTTTCGCGCGCGTTTAATACTGTTATGATAAGATTATATTGATGGATTTTTTTTATTTGCTTATAAAATGGTATTGTACTTGAATTATGGTAATGATTTTTTTATGCTCGCTCGTTTGGTACGGCTGTTGGGAATCGGGTTATATGGACGCTCCGCCACTGATAGTCAGGGAGGTAGGTACAGTCAATAGTATACAAAGCTGTCAAATATCTGCAATCATCATTATCATGCTTAAAGTGTTTGACGTAAAGCAGAAAAGAAAGTAGCCTGATGTGCTTTTGACTGTACCGGATCCTACCTACCTAGATCGACTACCTACCTAAAGTATGGTAAAATTGTCCGACATCTATCTAATAAGTTTTGTTATGAATGAATCCATGAATCCGTGAATCCATGTGTTGTGCAGTGCTAGACTTTTCGTCTCATTGCCGCTGATTCGCCGAATGTTTTCATATCGCGTTCAAGTGCACTGAATGAATGAATACGTGTGTACTTAAATGTATTGCTCACTGTACACGCCGCGCCGCATGCAGTTTCGCGTTTGCTACGTCGCACAATCACACGATTGGCCGCTGAATTTCGGTTTCAGACGATTTAACTGAGGATGCACGGCACAGAGCTCGGTCGGATGCTTGTTGATTCATTTCGCTAAAATTTCCGTAACGGGTCAATTCGACGAATGTGTTTATTCGGACGCCGCTCGGTGCTAATTAATGAAGCATTTTGTCAATGCACCGCGCCCTCGGTAGTTTTTGAAATTCACTTTTCGTGCGTTTTATTTGAGGTTCTGGGCTGTATGGGACTGTAAACTAAGCAATAATCACTTAGACTGGTCATAAGATGGGACCAAAAGGGATATTGTTTTGAGTTCTTTCAAAAATGTCAGAAGGCGCGTTGCGCCCGTCGGAAATAGCAACTAATGTGCTAGCTCTTCTATCAAAATAGAAGATCTGTCGCCAACAGTTTTTATACTCTTTATTGCATTTAAAATTCTTACAATAATGTTTACAATTTAAAAAAAATTGTTTGCAAGGGCGAACTTATCTCGATATCTAGAAGAGATCTCTTCCAGTCAACCCATGAATGTGTTATAGCGTTAATACAGCAGGCAGCTTAAATGCAAATTAAAAAAAATATAAAGACAGCAGTATTATTACTTAATAATAATAATAAATAAATATTTATACATATTTTAACAGTAGTAACATTGAAGTTATATTGGCTATAGGTTTCTATGATTTTTTAAAAATGCGAAGAACTTTATACAATAATAGGTACATGTAAATCCTATAGAAACTAATAACAGTCATTGAATACAAAAATTACACAACTCAAAAAGTAGCCATTTATGCTAAGTGAAGTTTTTACAGCGTGGTCTTTGGGGACCTTTACTTTCGCAATTTTAAGAACCTTTATTTTACAACATAGGAAGTGGTCCATTTAGAGATTCAATAGCACTTTGGTGTTCCGTCGGTACCTACGTCGCTTCTTTGCTTTCCACAAGACAATAGTCACTTCATAAGCTTCTGGGCTTTTCTTCCTAAGAATATAGGCTTTCAGAAAACCGCCGGAAGTTTAAGGTTACTGTGTGGTGTATTTATCAGTTGGTTACGAAGGTCACAAGTGTTAAGAGGTAATGAAGGTACTCATTACTTATTAACACTTGTACTAAAATAATGAAGTTTTAAGCTTTTCAAAAGAATTAAGCATAAGTTAACAGTTCTGTGTATGATTTGACTCTTCTTTTTATCTTTTGATTTTTAGTTCATTAATAATTACCAGAAGAAAGAGACTAGACCCTTGTGGTCCGTTGTGTGTAAATGAAGTTTGTAGACACCATATTAAATAAAGCGATTTTTATTTGAATAAAGAAATAGTTATTTGTTGTACGTGAGTGCAAAGTTCTTTTTTAACCGCGTGCTCAATTTTGATGACCGAGCTAGCGAAGGATTCTAAAATTGAATCACGAGCGTAGCGAGTGATTCATAAATTAGAATCCTGAGCGATAGCGAGGGAATCAAAAGAGCACAAGGTGAAAAATCTTTGCACTCGAGTGCAACACGTAACTTTTCATCCCCCCCAACGAGGAAATTGCAAAATACAAAAAAAAATACAATCACAACAGTTTCTGTTTTCACCCAGAAACTTCCACAACACTCCCATTAACCCAAACACACTCTCAACACCCACCCAGAAACACCCACAACATTCACACCCGCAATACACACCCATCCACTCAGACACACCCAAAAAACACCGATTCACCCAGAAACACCCACAAAACACCCATAAAAACCCACAAAACACCCATTCACCTAGAAACACCCACAAAACACCCATTCACCCAGAAACACCCAAAAACACCCATTCACCCAGAAACACACACAAAACACTCATTCACCCAGACACACCCACAAAACACCGAATAACCCAGAAACACCCACAAAACACCCATTCACCCAGAAACACCTACAAAATACCCAAGCACACCCAAAAAACACTCAATCACCCAGAAACACCCACAAAACACCTAATCACACCCAAAAAATACCCAATCACCCAGAAACACCCAAAATACTCACCCATCCATTCAGACACACCAACAAAAACCCATTCACCCAGACACACCCTCAAAACACCCATTCACCCAGACACACCTCCAACAGCCACCCATCCACCCAGCCACACCCGCAACATTCATCCAGACACACCTGTAAGTACCTAATAAAACTTACCGTCCCTAATGGAGTTCCGAGATGGTCAATCAGTTTGAGTCAAGCACGTTGATTTTCTGTATGTTTTTGTTCCGTTGCTAGCGTAAACAAATCAAACAGACCTAAAAAGCTTTTAAATGCTTGACTCAAGCATCCAGCAAGCGTTGTAGACGATTAAAATGTTTAAAGCAAGATTGACGCCAAGCTGATTGACCGTCACGGAACTCCTAGGTTTTAACAAATTTATGACGTGAAAAGAAAATGGCGCGCGCAAAGCAAATTACAAAAAAAGTACACCAAGAAGGTTCCGAGTCTGAGTTTTTAACAAATTAAAATAGGTTGCATGACAATTTCGGCACCATGGAGATAGAAATAAATATGTATAATGATGTTTTGAATTCACAGACTCATTGCACACGATGTTCTAAATTCAAATTTAATAAAATTTTTACCTCTAGAGGATAAAAACGGCTTTTGCACTCAGATATCGAAGAACAAAAACGCTTTTTCCGAGATGGTGGGATGAAAAAAATATTATTATTTAGAGTATTTCTTTGTGAAGCGATAGTTCTTGACAATAATATACGGCTGGTTTTATCGAACGATCGGATCACTGGCAAAGGAGCCCGCTTTTGAATCTTGGTAGGGGCCAATGATTGTGTTGAGCACATATATTTGTTCTAAAACCTTCATCATCAACCAGCCCATTAATGTCCCCACTGCTGGGGCACGGGCCTTCCCTATAGATGGAAGAATATAGGGAGATTGGGCCATAACCCACCACGCTGGCCCAGTGCGGGTTGGTTCTGAAACCTTATTTATTAATATTTAATGTAAAATTATGCGTATTTAAAATGTCCGTCATAAAGTACCCTTAAAACAAGTATTTAAATTTTGCGGCTAGATGAAAAGGTGTGTTCAAGAAATAAGTACCCATAAACAGAAGTACTTACTTATACTTTGCGGCTAGTTGATGTGTAAAAAATATTTGTTTATTTATTCTTTATTTACAAAGCCCTTCTTTTCCTTCTGTTCATTCATCTGACAAATCTGATACCTAACAACAAGTATGGATTTGCTGGTTCAGCGAGTCAGTAGGCTGTATCCTAATTGGCCTGCCATATTCCGAACACTGCTTCGGCTCGCTTCAATATTCTTTCTCTGTTATTTCAATATTATTTTTCTTATATTTCTCGTTACCGCACCCTCTATTTCTTTGGCAGCCAATAATAAATATTCACATGATGTACCCGCCTTTTGTTTTACCTGTCCCGAAGTATTCGTCCACTTCAATTACATTTTTAAATGCCATGTCATGTTTCAATTTGCTATGTCATGGAAAATTCATAAATAGATTCGAAGATGCATTATAAGTCCTAGTCTAGCCCTAACTACACTATACATATATTGATTTCATTTTAAAATTAATGCTTACCTCGTGTTAACTTGTTAGTCTATGCTAAGCTATTCTATGCTTATCTATGCGAACTGTAATGCTACGCATCGCTCCGACGCCACGTTCCGAATTCGCATCGCGCCAATACACAGTTATGTATACAAGCTCTATGGGACCACTTGAATGTCCACATTAAATTGCTGCAATGATTCTCAACCTACATGGTATTAAGTTCTACAAACCAAACACAGCTTGACCACAACAATGCCATCAACAAAATAAAAAAGGCCCGTATATTTGGAGACTATCTTAGCCAGCTGTCAGGACCACACAAAAACTACGCACACGCTAGACTTCCACAAATACACATTTATCAAAGAGATCTTACAACTATCAGTTTTAAGAAAGATTTCTCTCGAAAGCCATTACTCATATCCGCCCTGAAATGCTTTTGAAATGTTGGCTTTCATACTCATTTACGGATTATTTCAACAAATCAGATTTCGTATTTGAGTTATTTTGACGCAAAGAAAAGAATATGCTACAAATGTTCTAAGGCAAATGAAGTCAACATTTTCAAAAATTTTAGGCATGAGGATGAAGGATTATGAATACTTTTTAACGGATGACAAGAAGAACCCGGTATGGAATAACGGTATGCAGAAGAAGCATTACCATAAAGTTTATAGATGCTTTATTTTCAAAGTAGAACAGGCATCTATGGGTTAAGTTTTATTGAATTTTAAATTGGGTGTCATCGATTTTTAATTTCCAACTGTACTAAAGCGAAGATCTTTCTCTAAAAGGTCATCATTTAACTGCGATTGCATTCTGCATGCATTCTTAATCAACTCGGAAATATGAAATCGATAATAGTACCCGCATTCGCCATTGGTATTCATTTTCATGTCGTCCAATATCGAAATGAGTCATTATTCTACGAACTGCAACTACATTTAATTTTATTCTTTTCGTACTGTGTCTTTTCAAGTAGAGCTACTATCGCCACTGTAACAGAATTCCCCATTTGATTATTAGGCTACAGTGCGTCTACTGTAGTAGTAGAAGAAGGAAAAGTACTGGAACCTGGTTTGTTAAATTATATCAATCCGTATTTCAAAAGATATGATGACACAGCCTAAAAAAATAACTCTATTTTATCCATTTGTGATTTAAACTATTCTCAGAACATTACAGACGGCGTTCAGAGACGAGAGGTTTATTAGTGAGTGAAAATCAACGCATTCAATGCCATGCCGAGCGTACCTACTCCTTGAAGATATTTTAGGCTTAATTAAATTAGGAGACACCTAATCACACTTGCTTGTAATAATGAAATAGGGTTATAAAAGACCACATTATAGCGAAATAGGTATTAATCCTTCGGTAGTGAACCTTTCTAATTGCTATAGTTATAATGTTTGTTCTCAAATCATGTTACAATTTGGGACCGCCCTCCATTTGATCGTGTACGGTCATCGTAATCTACCGTTTTAGATTCAAATTCGACCTCAATCGCCTAAGTTCCCGTTACTCTAATGATGATTGAAAAACTTTCAATTGCAAAACTTAAGTCTTTCTTTATATATATTAATGTAAAGCTTTCATTGAACGACCAACGTTGAAAATTAGCTTGTGCTTTTGATGTTACATATTATTATGTAGTTCTTTTTTGGATTTTGTGTAACGCGCTGTTTGACTGGTAATGATTGGTTTTGTGAATTATTTTCATGGCAATGTCATTTGTTGGTGGCATTAGCAAAGTGTCAAAACGTCAAAATATTTGGAAATTACCAAAAATTGTTCCAACAACAAATTTTTTTGAATATTTTCGGACCCATGTTTCTTTGAAATATTAATTCTTGCATTCGTATAATGTTCTCATATAAATTTCGATTTTCAGAATAGGACAAAAATTTTACGAAATATTTTTAACGTCTTTATCTTTGTTTTAAAATAATATTTCATTCAAGGAAAACAAAATGTGGCTGTAATGTTTTTAACATTATCTTTATCCGAAACTTAATTTCATGTAATGGGAATTTGTTATTGAGTAATTCAGTTTGCCTAAATTCGTCTCCTATCAATCGACAACTTCCCAGGGAGAACGGGATATTCGATCACTCCATTACGGTGTAGATTACCTACTATGAGAATCAATTAATGAGCGATCTAACAAAGGATCCTCTTAGAAAGCTCTTATGTATGCTCAATCTAAGCGTGTATAACAATAATTTCGTATACCAATGCGTTTATTGCTTACATATACCGCAGTCGAAGCATAGCCTTGAAAAGACTGGCAGTTTGAAAGTTACTAACAAACGCGAGGAATCATCATTTTGTCTGTCCAGTGGGGTTAATATATAAGCCGATTGCAGTTGCTTTCGTCTACCTGTTACTTATTGTTAAACCAAAGTGACCAAAGCAATTGAAATCGGCTTACGGAATACAGCATGCAGCGTTTTCACTCCTTTTGATTCATATTATCTACCACACCAGATTGGAAATCAATCCATATTGCTCAATGTTTTGACTTAGATTTTACAGCTGGTCGCCTGTCTGACACCAACCCTCTTCTGTGTCAATTATTTTATTTATCATATATCGAAATAGATCTCAAAGAATCCATTCTGTGTCGTAAATTACGCCTTTTTTAGACAAAGAGAATTGCAATTAGACAGAGAGCATTGACGTATAGTGACTATACTATATCCACAAGAATGTTAGGTCCCATGTAATAGGGGAAGCCTATCACCATACATCCGGCAACTGCAAATCGCAGTACAACAAGGATCCACATTACTGGTTTTACCCTTGAGAGAGTTTGGGGGTGGTGACAATTGTAATGACACGTAGGAAAATTTCAAGACACGAAATATTTACCCAGTCAGCGTGGAAGCCGATTCACAAAAATCCAGATGGAATCCCGAATTCGAAGCAATATTTCGATCTCCCCTTAACCGCTCGATGTTTCGTCTGAACTACTCCCAATCACTCGAAGCAATTTATATTCTAATATTTTTCGATTGATACCGTGCTGGCGCGCTCCTAGCTAAAAAATGACAGAATGTGCCAGCACCAATACAATAGCTTTCTCATAAAAATCGACTCTTCTTTCTGCCCTGTTCCCAGTTTTTCTGGAGTTGGCGCAGTATGTTTCCTCTTCCATTCATATCGGTCTAGCCACTCTCTTTTGATTCATATCATCCATACACATCGAAAGGGTGCTAGCGATTAATGAATGTACAGAAAAGGAAAAGAGACAGAATGGACCACGGCGAGAGACCGATGAACGGAGAGTGATTGGGATGACAACACCCAAATTCATACTGCTCTAGGTTTCCATACTGCTTCCTTTCCATCGCGTTTCCATTACATTTATAGAGATTTATCACTAGCACCTTTTTGGTGTGATGGGTGATTATGAATATAAGTTGAACAGGAAACATACTGCTCCGACTCCAGTTAACCTGGGAAGAGGGCAGAAAAATTAAGATAATTTTGTGTAATCACTATATCGTTAGTTAACTTGATTTGTGTATAATCAGCTCAAGTTAAATCAATAAGTAAAAAAAACTCGAAATCAAACTTCATTTCGATTCAAAACAATATACAAAAATATACCTACATCACCAGAATCAGTTTTGCAACAACTCGCAGAATAAGCTCTTGTCTAACCTAACTTTGCTACAGTGTTATGCAGGCTATCTGGACGATTCGTATCGTGTTTTGTTTCGAATAAAACTACTTTTACACAGTTCTGCATCGCTTGCAATAGAACAACGAGATTCGCTTGCAATAGATTTTCAACATTGTTTGCTTTGCACCGCCGTGTTGAAATATAGATTTTAAAGAGAAAACTTTTAAAATGTTTCAAACAATTTATTTATCAGATATTCGACCTGAAGAAGTATTTTCAATAAGCTTTTAAACAGGTGTTCTATTCATTTATTTAATTTTATTATGAAGCACCATGGTCAATATCAACCCCATTGTAGAAAAAAACAAAGGTGATATTTTGAGACAAAAGATATGTCTTTACGGGCAATACAAGTTATACTTCGTGGAGAACCTTTTTTAGGGTAACGTTTTTTTAATAAAACATTATTATATTCTCTAAAATGCATCGACACATTTTATAGCAGATTGAAAGGTCTAGGTCGTATATTTACAACCCACAATATCGTTTTAGTAAATATATTTTGTTCTTACAAAGATTTTGGTGGTTAGAAAAAGAATTTCGAAAAATTATGTCTTGATGTGGGAATCGAACCCGCCTCTGCTGCTATCCGGACAGGTGCCTGACCGCTCGGCCAACCAAGATACTAATTAACTTGCCGAAATTCTTCTAACCTTTACATTTCACGTTCTAAGCCAACGGATACCCTCGTAATGTAGAAATAAATTTCAAACATTCCAAAGCAGATATTTTTACAAAAACCGTGCATTCGGTTAAGCTTGGGGTTGCTTTATACACTATTCGATTTTAATTTCAACATTATATAAATGTTAGAAAAATTAGTATAATAATTTTGGTGATTTCGAATAATTATGGTCTTGATGCGGGAATCTAACCCGCGTCCGCTGCTATCCAGGCAGGTGCCTGACGGCTCCGCCAACCAAGACACTAATTAACTTGCTTAATTAATTAATGAATTTTTCGAAATTCTTTTTCTAACCACCAAAATCTTTGTACTAATTTTTCTAACATTTATATAATGTTAAAATTAAAATCGAATAGTGTATAAAGCAAACCCAAGCTTAACCGAACGCACGGTATTTGTAAAAATATCTGCTTTGGAATGTTTGAAATTTATTTCTACATTGCGAGGGTACCCGTTGGCTCACAACGTGAAGTGTAAAGGTTAGAAGAATTTCGGCAAGTTAATTAGTGTCTTGGGTGGCCGAGCGGTCAGGCACCTGCCCGGATAGCAGCGGACGCGGGTTCGATTCCCGCCTCATAATTTTTCGAAATTCTTTTTCTAACCACCAAAATCTTTATACAAATCTGGTAAATTTCTTCTGTGAAATTTTGACTTTTACATGAAAAAAGAGAGCAGAAATATTATGTCTCACCTGACTATGAAGTGAACACCCTCTTTACTTTTTAATATTATTTTCTAATATTTATACACTGTTCAAGTAAAAATCAAAACATACACGCTTCAAGTTAGTTCTAAAAGCGACTTGGAGTATTTGTGAAGTTACTCTAAGCTTTTGACTGTACATGAAACCAGTTTATTATGTGTGCTATGACCGAATTCGGAGGTGAACAAAGTTCCATTCTGGTATTTCGGTTGAAGTGAATCATGTTAAAACGGAGTGATAGTTTAGGTATGTATCGAAATCAATTTGCATGTTACAGAAGGATTTAGTCTGCGTTGATTGAGGGATCTTTGAAATACTATGGCTGCTCAACACTCGTCCATTAATTAAATCAATAATTAAATGGAAGTGTGATCTGGATTAATTACTTAGAATAATCAATGATGATGCATATTCATTGGAAAATACTTCATACATTATACACACAGGATAAGCAAGACGGATTAAGCATCCGCATTTTATTTCTTACGAACCACACCTTTAGCATAAAACTATTGTACAATCGACAATAGTTTACGACAACAGCTTAACCTTACCCCAGCCATGATCTTCAACGCTCTCATTTCTACTACATTTATTCTACTTTCATGCATCTTCTCCCATACCCAACTTTCACTTCCATACATTAATGTCTGGACCAGCACTCCATTATAATTAGACATACGAGCCTTTCTGGAAAGGCCGACTCACAAAAGTGTGTAAGGCCCCGTTAACCATGTTCTCAGCTTTCGCCCACTTTTCAATGTCACTCTCACACTTTCTATCTCTCGTAAATACAAATCCTAAACCTTAAATAAACTACAAACAACAATTACATAAAACCGCACTTGACAATGACATGTTTTATTTCACACTTAATGATTCTCACACAGAATTAACCCTTCTAAAATGTATCTGAATATTTCATTACCCTCACGAATTTAGCTACAATTTTAATCACGCTCTCAAAATGTATTTTCGCCATACTTCACTTTATTTGGTATGTAAGATTCAATTAGATCTCCTTAAGTGCTTCACGTGTCGCCTTATTACTCACACTTGATTTTGTTCACAGTAACAAACATAATTATATGTATATGCTTTGAATTGACTGTTACCAAAAAGTAAAGTGTTTGAGTTCCGTCACTAAACGAACGAAATGTGAGCGAGCGACCATACGACGATATCGCTCATTTACCAGAGAGACGTCACTAAAAAATACTTAGAATTATTATGTCCTAAATTTACGGAAGAATTATTACAGTTGCAGAGCACAATTTTGAGGTGTGTCTCTTTTGTACGAATTATATAAGTACTTACTGCATCATGCTCATTACCGGATTGCCTCCGACATAAATAACATACGGAACAAAGCCGTCATTCTTCCAAAGACAGCATTCGGAGTAAAACGTCAATGCGCGTACACCCTCGACATTCTCAAGGCTCGCTCCTCTCGAACACATTGATTGATGGCGAGGAGGGAATTCAATTTGTCTGCATTGCTGTCTTTCGCGGCTGTTGGTATAATTTACGTTCGTACAAACATACATATGAGGGGCTTGGCTTGCGATTGCGTAAACTAAGCAATGGTCTCTAAGGCCGATCATTGGATGGGTGACCAAAAATTTATTATCTCTAATTCCTCCGTGCTTCAGAAGGCACGTTAAGTCTTGGTCCCTGCTGATCGGAGTCCTCCGGAACGTGGGCCTCGGGGATCGGGGTACTCGGGGATTAACCCGCTGCATCTGCAGTCGTTAATACCCACCAACCCGCACTGGACCTGCGTGGTGGGTGGCCTAATCTCCCTATATTCTTCCATCCATAGGGAAGGCCCATGCCCAGCAATGGGGACAGTAGAGGACTGGTGATGATAATAATGAAACATACATAAGCCACGCTTATTTATCTCCGAAGGTGTTCCCCCTTCGTAGGTGATGAAATAGTACTAGCAACTTTGTTTCCTTTTTATAAACTTGTATATTTCTTGTTACGTTCTTACTAATCAATATGATCTATTTTGACATATAATATTATTTTTTAACCTAGTTACTAGACCCCAATATTTATATATTTCAACTAAATTCTTCTTATTTCTCATTAAACCCTAAGAAAATACAACAATTGGTGAATTTACACTAACGTTTCGCCAATTATGTCAAGTCCCAACGTACCTAATAGAAGCCTATTGCCTTCTAACGAGCACGTAAATATACATTACTGGATGGTATAAAAAAACGCTGCTGCCCATTACTCGCCGCTGTCTTAACCCTTAGTCGTCTTTTACGATGACGACGAGATAAGGGTGCTTACAATTGTTTTTTGCTCAAGGAATCTAGCCAAATGGAGAACGATACAACGTTTCTATCGAATAATTTAAATGTTTGACAACTACTTTTACAAATTTAAAAGACGACAAGACAGTCGCCATGTTGATTTCTCCGAATTAAGTTTTATGCATTAAAATTCGTATCCTATTCGTCCGAATGGATTGTCCACTTATGTATAGGGGCTGCTGTCGCGACACTGCAATAAGTTTAGTTTTCAACAACACCCAATTAGAAATTTTCAATAATAGCGTATAGTTCATCATGCAAATTATGACAGTAGGTAATTATTACATGAATTATTGATCAAAAGCCAACCATTCCATTTCGTAGTAATGAGTTTTCAAAGAAATTCTCCATGAAATAGGCCTTTAATTATCGATATAGCCCAACGTGGGCTATTTAATACATGACTTTATTAATTATGGGAATGTTTTAATAAATATTTACGAGGCGTATCGTAATAATGTGCATGTTAATGAGCAATTAATTCTCTGGCCGCATTTGTTCGATGCCTAAATTGTACGTTGGATTCCTTTAAGTGATTAATTTAGCAATTATTAGTTTGCAAGAAGTTTTAGAAAGCGCATTGTGTACAATATTATTCTTACGAAAAAGAAATACTGGCAAAATTAATTGCTTACGTGTTATATAAAGTAAAAAGCTAGCGCGGGAAAATCATGAAGCGTGGTATCGCTTAGGCCATGGTATTATTGTTTTATTTTACTTATATATTTTTTATTTATGTTAATAGGATATTGTTTCACTAATCAAACATGTAACAAGTTTTGTACACTTGGTAAGCAAATAAAAATTAGATTTGATTTTTTTCTTTTTGGTGACTTATTTAACACTAGTGGATGCCCGCGGCTTCGCTCGCAGTAATGTCGGTTATTATATAGCCTATATAGCCTTCCTCGATAAATGGACTATCTAACACTAAATAAATTTTCAATTTGTGTCAGTGGTTACTGAGATTAGCGCGTTTAACCACACAAACAAACAAACTCTTCAGCTTTATAATATTAGTATAGATGTGAGAAATTCAAGGTGTGTTCAACTATTCTTGTGTATGTTAGTCACATCCATCACTAGCGCCATCCAAACGAGCACTGCGAGCGCTATTGTGTTGACGGTACAAACCGACAGATGGATCACGGTGAGCGCCGGCGCAAGCGTTACATGTAATGTTCGTAGTAAGCGATGTTAAACCGGATCCAGACTACTTAGTGTAACTTGTAATGTAATCTAACGTGTAATGTAACACGAATTCTACGTTAGGACGGCACTACGAGCGTTACGTGTAATGCTCGTAGTGCCGGCCGTCCTAATGACGTAGAATTCGTGTTACATTACACTTTAGATTACATTACGCGCTAATCGCGCACGTCTAGACCCACTTTATAGATGCACGTGGATCGGATTTGTATGTCCGCGTCCCTGAATTCGTTCGCTGATTTAAACTTATCATTAAGATGTTCGCGTGTGTGAGCATCTCATCGAAGCCCTCGTTCGTGTGTTTAATTTTTACAGCCGACTTAATCGTATTGCTAGTGAGATCGCAATCACACGTGTCGCCGCTTTCATCCGATTCCGAACCTATTTACGAATCTTTCCAATTAACTTGGGTTGGTCTTAATTATTTTCCTCGGCGAAATGTGATTAGTTTCAATTTGAACTCAACAAACAAATCTGGTCCCTAATGCCTAACTTTTACAGAGTTCTGAATTAATTACATGACTTTGGAGGGTCTGTTCTGTACCTGTGTGTGTAACTGTAGTATACATAGACAATTAGTGCTGTACCTCTGAAAGATATAGCCATAACTTATGCATGCTTCCCGCGGGGAGGAATCGCTACCGATTGCTTAGTTACTGCCTTGGTCTTGTCTTTATGTAGGTGGTTTATATATTATCACACACATACATCACACCCTTTTATGCCCGACGAGCTAGACAGAGCTATACAAGCTCTCACGTTTCACCATCTGGTTTAGCTCCCATGGTATATAGTCCATTGCCATCTAATACCGGCCACGTTAATCGCAATATTGTATTATTTTCATAGGTGTAGTACTGGGTACTGGGAATTCTGTCCATTCCTCGTTATACCTAAGGGTAAGGTGGCCCAGAGCGATCGAGAGTATTAATTCACTTCTACCTACCCCTCCGGGGGTAAAAAGGCGTGATTAATGTATGTACGACTTATCTGTATTTAAATTATACATATTTGTGCTTACGGCAGAACAGTTTACAATTGTCACCACACCCTAATCTCTCCCGTGGGTGTCTTACAAGGCGACAAAGCGTAAAGATAGCGATGAGTGATAGAAAGCAGCATTCATCTTATACCACCTAGAAATAGTCTGCGATTTATGTACCCGATAGATGGCAATAGGCCCGTCCCCTATTACATGAGACCTAACTTATTGGCGAAAAGTGGGTATTCATTCACCTATGCCTACCCCTTCGAGGAAACGGTGACAGCGTGATTTATGTATATTAGGTTATTTAATTGAAATAAGACCTCTGGACTATATGCTAACACCAGGAACTCAGAACATTAGTAAGTTTCAAATCTCAATTCGCAAGGTTACAGCAATTTGCATAGCCCTATTGCGAACTATTAACAAAGGACAATTTCCTTTGTGCAGACCTCTGAGATATGCTTGAATGTCAAGAATTTGGTGCGACTATCCATTGTTAAGTTAACGACACGTGAATTTCAAAGGTCAGTCGCCGACCCCGATGACCAATAGAAGGGTCACATTCATTGTTGGAGGGTTCCGAAAATTAGGTACGAACTATGCAGAACATAACGGAGTCCCATTATTTATTTTAAGGGCTGTCATCAAAAACACTGGGATACTGACAGCCCCCTTGGTCGAATGCTCAGATTGCTGGGTATTGGCCAAGAGGTCCCGGGTTCGAATCCTGGTAGGGGCAAACTTTGTGATGACCACAAATGTTTGTTTCCGAGTCATGGTTGTGTGTATATGTTTATGTAGTATATTTTCAACATTTATATACATAATTATATTAAAAATATGTCCGTCATCTAGTATCCATAGCACAAGTGCTTAGGCTACTTACTTTGGGCTAGATGATAGGTGTGAGTGTAAAAAAAAAAAAATTTATTTATTATTATTTACTTACTGTCGCACTCAGAAACGTCAATTAACTTTAATGAGTACTTAATACAAAAAGTGTCGACCAAAATTAGACCATAGGCCCAAAAAATAAATAGCGACTAGTTTTGAATTTACATTTTTTGTATCTTACACTTTTCAACTGACTTCATAAAAGGAGAAGGTACTGAATTCGACTGTACTTTTTTCATTTTTTTTTGAGTTGTGTACAAAGGATATTTATGAATTGGGAACATAAATAATGTAAAGACGACACTATTGACATTTGATTGAAATAGATCTTGCTTTCTGCTGATATCGTCAATGGCAATTAGAAGATTGGGCAGCAGCGGTCTTTGATATATTTCACCGAGCAATATGCCCGATAAATGGCAATAGGCTCGCTCTCTTATACATGGGACCTAGAATAAGTGGCGAAACATGGGTGTTAATGTAAAGTATCTAAATCTTCGGGGTAATGTAAGTATGTACATTTGAACCATAGTTTTGATGATGACTTACGCAACGGTTACACCTGACGTTTCATAAGTATCATACTAACCCCATTCTGTCAGTTCGGGCATGATGCGGCCTTCTGAAACACGACCATATATTACGCGGCCGCAAAACACAAATAATTTACAGCGTTGACACTTCTAGTACCTACTCCCCTAGTGGAAAAATGGTTGAATTATTTAAGAAACATGCGGTGCTGCCTATTTAATTTGTCGGCAGGTCGAAAAGCAATTTTTCTATAAAACGCTCTATGCTACTCATTGATTCAGTAAAGTAGTTTTGACCTAAACTAACTGATGGATAAAGTACAACAAATATTTATACAAAAAGTAAACAAATATTTATATTCATTGTCTAAAGTTCTTTCGCACTTCAGAAGGCACATTATGACTGTTGTTTTTACTGATTCTGCAGTCGCCTACTAGCTTATGGTCGTCCCGTTGGAAGTAAGATGGTGCTCAATTTAAAGCCGGAAATCAGTCAAAATTGGTTTTGATTGGCTAAGAAAATCGGTGAAAAGTTGTTTTGACCGGCTAAGAGTTTTTTTTGGATCCAATTTTACACCTGACCACAAAGTAGCCTTTTCCGCGTGACATGAAATTATTAACTTACCCCGGCGGCAAAAAAGAAAGCCTCAGATCGCATTTTCAAATACTTGCGATCTAAGACATGCTTTGTTTTACTGCCCTTGGTATATAATCTACTAATATAAATACACAGTAGCCCATTATAGTCAATACTAAATACTCTCTAGCTGAGAACCCTGCATAATTACTTCGATTAGCCAACATTCAAGTAAATCAAACAAATCAAATTGACCTTAATCTCGGGAGTTTCATTTCGAAACGGGAGTATGATTAAGTAGGCCCTTGATGCGAAAGCCGTCGAAGAATTTCCTAAGTAAGTGCCACTTGGAAAAAGTAGCGAGAGGACGCTAGTTAGCTTGCCAGATAAACTCTCTTGAGTGGAGATCACAAATTGCTGAGAAGCTATTGAGCTGAAATCGTAACATTCAATGGTAGTATTCGGATTAGACAATCTAAAAGCCAAGAGCCGGGCAAATAAGACTTAGCCCCACGGCACACGGAACTGATTATTAACTCAAATTACTAACTAGTTTCATTCACGACTTAAAAGGAACTGATGACAAACTCAAATTATTAACTAGTTTCTTGACCGTACCCGCCCATACATTGCCATAGAGGTTCGCACTTC
This sequence comes from Cataclysta lemnata, assembly GCA_963931975.1. Classification (NCBI taxonomy): domain Eukaryota; kingdom Metazoa; phylum Arthropoda; class Insecta; order Lepidoptera; family Crambidae; genus Cataclysta; species Cataclysta lemnata. The sequence continues at coordinate 11,187,474 of OZ008349.1, read as the reverse complement.
ACCCGAGCATACATTGTCATAGACGTACGCAGTTATTCAAAAGGAACTGATTACAAACTCGAATTACTAAATAGTTTTCTGATCGTACCCGCCATATATAGCTAGAGTGCGGGCCAGATAAGTCTTCGCGCGAGGGGTGGCGCTGCTCGCAAACATTGACACTCCTAGACAAACAAAATAGCAGACGAAATTTTAGTTCTAATTTTGACCACGCGCGGACTTATCTGGCCCGCACTCTATAGAGGTTCGCAGCTACTCAAAAGGACTTGATTACAAACTCAAATTACTAACTAGTTTCTTGACCGTACCCGCATAGAGGTTCGCACTTCACCCGTCCATACATTGCCATAGACGTTCGCAGCTATTCGAAAAGAACTGATTAAAAACTCAAATTACTAACTAGTTTTTTGATCGTACCCGCCCATACTTTGCCATGCAGTGCGTTCACACTTATTCTACCTCTGACACTTTTCAACATCCTGCTCCTACATATGGAAATGTCATATTAGTATCCTTCTCTCACGTATAACGTAAATGGAAACGTCATAGGTAAAATAACTGTGGACGCACTGTAGACGTTTGCAGCTACTCAAGAGGAGCTGATGACAGACTCAAATTACTAAATAGTTTCTAGATCGTACCCGCTCATACATTGCCATAGTGGTTCACACCTCTATGGCAATATTAGCAATGTAGGGCGGTGTCACTCACATAACTCGTTAGTAATTTGAGTTTGTCATCAGCTCCTTTTGAGTAGCACCGTGTGCGGAGGGGCTTAGTTTGAATGTCGGTTAAGCCGATCGTAGCCCGCCTTTTTGGTCACCATTTCACTACACGAAAATGATTAATGAAAACGGTGATTTACGTCAATGATGTTATCAGAAGTAGGGAGTGTTTTGTTTTCTGTTAACTTTTGGTGCGGCGTCCAACCTACACACATGTCTCTACGACTGACGACGTGACATATTCTGATAATATCAGTATTGTAGTATAGTCATAATTATATGAATGACAAGGACAGAGAGTACAAGTGAATACCTCACGGACACGACACGTACGGCCATTGCAAGAGGAAGCATAATAAATTATTATAAGATTATAACAAACAAAAAGAGATTTAAAAACATATTTTAAAAAATTGAGTCGGGGTTGCCTATACAACTCGATTGAAAAAATATTTTAAAAAATTGTGGCGGGGTTGCCTGTACAACTCGGCCAAACAGGACGTTACCGAAATTTCTTCTTCACTTTTTAATAATGCAGATACCCTTGCCAGAATCCAACACACTTGTGCCACCTCGAGAAACAATTGCACAAGCTCATGGCTCGCCATGCAATAATATAGGGAGATTGGGCCATATCCCAGACTTTCCCCTCTTACAGGGCTAGGAGGAACACCGGAGTGGTTTAGTGGGTAGTGCTGGTCGCTTCGTGCCTTGGCGAGTCCCACACATGCCAGTCGCCTAGCTAGCGGCTGGTATGGTGCTTCAAAGCATTCCTCGGGAAAAAAAAAGGGACATTGAGCTATAACCCACCACGCTGGCCCAATGCGGGTTGGTGGGTATTAACGACTGCAGATGCAGCTGGGACCAACGGCTTGATGTGCCTTCCGAAGCACGGAGGAACTCAAGATAATAAATTTTTGGTCTCCCATCCATGACCGGCCTTAGCGAACATTACTTAGCTTACGCAATTGCAGGCCAAGCGCGCTATGCCACTGCGCTAAAGAACTCCTCAGAGCGAATATTAATATAACGTTATAAATAGTCCGAAACGACTTAAAAATTGTAAATATTGTTACCTACATAAATCATGCCTATGTCCCCGAAGGGGTAGGCAGAGGTGAATTAACTCCCACATTTCACCAATTTGGCTAGTGGAACCTAACCAAATTGGCAAAATAAGGGTGTGAAGTAGTAGCCTGCTCATAATACTTGTTATTTGTACAATATAAAAGGTATTAAAACTAGAACAAAAGCTCCTGTCGTTTGTAAACAATAAGATTGCTTCCGAGGTTGAATAAACAAAGAAATCCACCACAATCGAGCGGCGATTCTCGATATCGCTTCCAATACAAAATAAACAGATTAATATAAATTGGCTTCCTACTGCATAGCTCTTGCCTCCCTGGCATTTATTTAGAAACGAAGCAAAACTTATCTTACAATAAGGTTCCGATAATGGGCACCGTTTGCCAAGAAAAAGTCCGGTAGAAAATACTACAACATAAATTAACCGTAGCAAGAAAATTGTGTCTCTTCTTTGGCTTCGAGCCAGATGTTGCATATCAATTCACATTTACTAGCGACAAGTTTTGGTGTAAAAATGATTTTTAAAACGAGGAAAGAAAATTTGACAGCCACAAATATTGTTGCGCTGGATGTGAATTCAGACAATGGCATTGGTGAATGAGTAATAATATAAGCACATTAATTTATCATCAATTTATATAACGTGTAATAGGAATAACGCACACACTGAACACTGGAAACTATGATGATAATTATCAAAAGTGTAATTTTTTTTACTGGCATAATAATTTGTATGGAGAAATGGGCACCATTATTATTGATAAAACCATAGTTTTTACCTTATACGAAGTTGAATAATTTGGACAGTATCAGAGGATATAGATAATGATAACATGCACAGTCAATGACAAATCAGCACCTTGTAAGTTTCGGGATAACCCTATCCTATCATTTATCATCGGTTGGGTTTGACACAATAGAAAAATGCTACAAATAAACCATTATCATTCTAGTAAAGAAATAAAAGGGAATAGATGGATTAGAAGACTTACTAGCAACATAGATCTAGCGCTACCTTATCTTGAATATGTATTTCACGTTCCTGACTCATTACGACCCTTCTCAATCAAATCCACGCCGGGATTAGAGGTTTTATTAACTGAGAAATACTTTTATCGGGCTCTAACAGAAGATGCCTTTAACAAAACAAATATTCATACAAGAATCAAATTAAAGATAAATATTGATAACCCAGAACTCGGTCACGCAAAACAGAAAAACATTATTTTTGTTTCCATGCCTCACTGACCCTAATACTCGTTTTCCATTGTTACAGGTTCAATTGTACCTCGAAAAATGAACAACGCAAATAAATGGCTGCTCCTGAGAGATATATCCAACGAACGGTAATTTAAGTTCACCGAAAATGTATTCAAAGGAACTTCGGCAATATATCTCGATTACAAAATAAAAGATATCTTTGCATCTGTTTCAGAAAAATGGCATGTAATAAGATGTATTCAACTCGCGGAATCACGTCCGTTCAAATGAAGAAATATTATGGAAGTTCGGTTGCTAAACAACAGGTGATGAAGATGTCGTTAAAGATTAATTTTCTCACGAAGAATGCGACGTGAAATGTAGCAACATAAAACGACAAAATGGGTCAGACGCAAACGCTCCCCGATAATTACACGATAGTGAACTACACAGAAATCTACGATGTTATTGAAGATGACAGAGACCTCTGTGCTGTGGGTGACGAGCCTAAATACCCTAGCCACTTCGGCATAACTTTAGCCGTCCCTGAATGGGAAGCTATATGTACAGCAATCGTACTTACTCTCATAATCATCTCTACAATAGTGGGTAACATTCTCGTAATACTTAGCGTATTCACATACAAACCCCTGCGAATCGTCCAAAACTTCTTCATCGTGTCACTGGCTGTTGCAGATTTGACTGTAGCTATTTTAGTATTGCCTTTGAATGTTGCATACTCGATCTTGGGACAATGGGTCTTTGGAATTTACGTATGCAAAATGTGGTTGACATGCGATATAATGTGTTGTACATCGTCCATCTTGAACTTGTGTGCGATTGCACTCGACCGCTACTGGGCCATTACGGATCCTATAAATTACGCGCAAAAGAGAACACTTGAAAGGGTACTGTTTATGATCGGTATAGTTTGGGTGCTATCGTTGATTATAAGTTCTCCTCCACTTCTGGGATGGAATGATTGGCCTGAAGTATTTGAACCTGATACACCATGCAGACTAACATCACAACCGGGCTTTGTAGTATTTTCGTCGTCTGGCTCATTTTATATTCCGCTTGTAATAATGACCGTAGTTTACTTTGAGATATATCTGGCCACTAAAAAGCGATTAAGGGACCGCGCTAAAGCTACAAAGATAAGCACAATATCGAGCGGCCAGAACAGATTCATGGCAAAAGATAGCGATCAAAACGACCAAGATTCAGTAAGTTCTGAGGCGAACCACAACGAGCACCAAGGTTCCACGCGTTTGGTTACCGACAACGAGAACAAGAAGAGGACGAGGAAATTGACCCCGAAGAAGAAGCCAAAGAAACGCTATTGGAGCACGGACGATAAATCCCAAAATAAGCTTATAGTGCCGATATTGTCCAACGAAAATTCCGTGACCGATATTGTTGACAACATGGAAAATAGGAACACTTCATCAGAAAGCAACTCCAAGGAAACCCACGAAGAAGAATTGATAGAATCGGCAGAGCCCGTGAAAAAGCAGAAACGACCAAAACCAACTCAACAGAATACCGTTTACCAATTTATTGAAGAAAAACAACGTATATCACTGACACGCGAGCGTCGCGCTGCCAGGACTCTTGGTATTATAATGGGGGTGTTTGTAGTCTGCTGGTTACCCTTCTTCGTAATTTATCTTGTGATTCCGTTCTGTGCGAGCTGTTGTTTGTCTTCTAAATTTATTAATTTCATCACCTGGCTTGGATACGTAAATTCGGCGCTTAACCCGCTGATATACACGATATTTAACATGGATTTTAGAAGAGCGTTCAAGAAGTTACTTTGTATTAAGCCGTAATCTTGTGTTGTGCCAAAGACTGTATAAATTAGTTTTGTGCTTTACAAAAAGCCGCTGATTTGCTCAAATTAACATGTTTTGGGATGATACTCGAAGTTTGTTTCAATTTCTCTGTGAAAAAATATGATTGTAACTATGGTATTAGTCAAGTATATTTCTAATGACTGTTTCTTACTCAATGTAGATATTTTCTTCTGTGTAAATTTAATATGCATATTACTCGTTGAAATCCAAGACATTAAGTAGTGTTGAATCAAAGTAGTACTAGCCAATCGTAAGTATACTTAAAGTGTACATATTTACAGGATCGTGCATAGCACAGTAACTAGGTATTAAAATTGTAAATAATTCATTAGATCTAATTATTAGGTTATAAACAGTATTACCAACGAAATCATCACAATATAAATGTAACATGTAAATACATATCTTTGTCCGTTGTAAATATTTGGTAGAATGTTTGTATTACATTTAAGATTAACTAAGTCAGAGTTGCAATTAATATTGGCTTTCCTTTTATTAGCACTTAATCTATAATAAGATTTGAACTAATGAATGGATCGGTTCCTTTTCGTAAGTAGTGAGAAATATATCCCTTTGAAATAATTTGAGCCCTTATTTAAAAGGGATATTGGAGTAACGTTTAATTTAATTCTCCTGGATTGCAATATAATATTTTGACTGTTTGTAGCAGTGTTTTATTTAGTCGTTTCAAAAGCCCTCTACCAAAATTATATGTGTAATTTTTCAATATCAAAAATTCCTAACATCATCATCAGTTACTTTGTCTCTTGATTGTATAACTCTTGATTGATTATATACCCTGTAACTAAATTATTTGCGCAGTCGATAGGTATAGACATATGACTTACTATACGGGTTTAGGATTAGGCTCGAATTTTGCCAGCTCCTTGCCTGACACTGGTGCTATTTAGGAAACGCTGGTTTGGATGGTTTACTCGCCACCGCGCCAGGAACATCCCCAGTGTCCAGAAAACTTCCATAAAAGCTTCGTACGACACTCAAGAGATGTAAGAAGATTTATTCAGGATCTCGCGATCACCACGCGGCTATTTTTAATTTTACTTGTATAAATTATTCTTCGAGTTCGATTATTCCCGAGGCGTTAGAAATAGGAGGGAATCACAACAAAAGCCAAATTGAAAACCTAATTTATAAATATTTAGACGAACCATGAGTTGACGCGAATCAGTGGCGAGATTAATAATGGAAGTGGTGTGCTCGGTAATATTCATCTAAACCACAAAGCACGTTAGTTACTTGCTGAAGTTAACATTGAAGTCTAAACATGTGTCTAATTTGTATGCAAAGTGTAAACGGGGCAATATCTCGCACTCGTGTTAGTACTGTTCTTGCGTGAATGTTAGACTTTAATGTAATGCCAGAAATGCCACATTACCATAGACTTTAATAATTCCAAAGCAAATTGTGTTAAGCTTGACAAATAGCGGTAGCGATTCACTTGTTTTTCACTAATCTGAATTTAGTGTGATTGCACCTCTTCCGTTTCAATTAAGTTTGTAGCTTGGCGCCAGTTTCGTCGTGTTGACAAATGAATTTACGTCTTAAGGCCCATTTACACGGAGCCATAATTGAGCTTAATGACCCGATAAAAATTCTGTCTCAAAACTCCCTTTTTTGTGCACGTTTTTATATCTACACTACAAGGTGTAAGCAGAGAATGGATAAAGAAAAGAAAGCAATATAGACTACCTTGAATTAAATTAATAATATTCATTATTTGATATTAATTATCACTATAACTAACTGGGCCAAGAACCTTACTATGGTTACTTAAGAAGAGCCTCTAATACAACACCTAGAATAGACAATAGAACCATTAAATATATTAAAATCACAACATCTTGAATTATAAAAAAATACGCGTGCGATGTAACGGAGAGTGCCAACCGAGTCGTTTATAGGTCAGAAAGGGCAGAGCTACTAGTACGCCATATAGTGTTACTAGCTGCTTTCGTATCTGGACTTCATCTACAATTAACATCAGCCCCCCTAGCCAAGTGGCTAGTAATAATTAATAATAAATCAGTGATGAGGAATGGGCAGCAGCGTTCCTCTTATACCACCTAGCAATGTACTGCTACTTTTGTGCCCGATAAATGGCAATAGGTTCGCCACCTATTACATGGGACCTAACAAAATTAGCGAAACGCGGTTGCTAGTTCACCTCTGCCTACCCCTTAGGGGATATAGTCGTGATTTATGTATGTATGTATGTATAGAATACAAAATGTATGAAACTAACGTATTACAGAGAATACAATAGCTACTTACATCAGTTTCATACTTTTGTTTTCTATGCGTTCGAATAGATAAGTCATTAGGTTGGGCCCTTAGCTTAGAAGAATTTATTTGCTCTTATAGGTATTATAGATTAAAGGAAACTGGGGGCCTACTCTGGAACTCCGAACGAATGAACGAACATCTATCCGTCTTTCCCACGCCACTGCGTGTTAAAATAAGAGCGACAAAGACGCAACGACTCGATCGAACGAAATAAACTTCCAGAGTAGCGCCTCTGGTCAAGATACGGAGCATTTTCGGATTATTTGTGTAAGGAGCATGGAACAGAACGAGACGGCACACCGAGTTTCATCAGGAAGAAGCCTGAGACAGTAAGTATTTGGTAACTTAGTCGGTAGCTGGTTTTAGAGAGTATTGTTTAACTTTCGTACTACCTTCAGAGTTCGTAAGGCCAACCTTTTTTCTAGAGATTATATAAATGTTACAAAAGTCTTATATGCTGGCCTGGGAGCGAACAAATAACGTAGAATAGGCCAGCCCCGACCTATCCCATGGGTGTCGTAAAGTCGACTAAGGGAGATTGCCCGGTGTAGACCAATAAGCACCTTGGGGCACCCGAATGGTGGAGGGCAAACCACCAACAACAGCATACCCAAATAGGGTAAGTGTCAGGCAGGCGGCCGGCTGTAAAACCTAAGCCAAAACTTTGAGCAGTATGGATTGGAATGTTGTCATTCCAATCACTTTCTCCGTTCATCGGTCTCTCGACATGGTCCGTTCCGTCTCTTTTCTATACATTCATTTATCACTAGCACCTTTACGGTGTGATGGATGATATGAATCAAAAGGGAGTGGATGGCTTGATGACGTCTGACCGATATGAATGGAAGAGGAAACATACTGCGCCGATCCCAGATAGACTGGGAACAGGGCAGGGAGAAGAAGAAGACATAAATGTTACAAATGATACAAGTGAATAAAGAACAATATTTTTGGACATTCTAAAGATACTTTTGTAATTTGTAGAAATTTTATGAGGATATTAACATAATTAATTATGAAAATATGATTATAAATAATATTTAAAACTGTGTATATCCGAAAACTGTATCATGGTTGTTGTCTTATGTCATTAGTCTTAAAAAAAACAATACATTAATGCTGCGTTCAGTATATAACAATCATCATCACCATCATCAAAATTTAAAAAACCTTGTATACATGTAGAAAGATTTTGGTGGTTAGAAAAAGAATTTCGAAAAATTATGATCTTGAGGCGGGAATCGAACCCGCGTCCGCTGCTATCCGGGCAGGTGCCTGACCGCTCGGCCACCCAAGACACTAATTAACTTGCCGAAATTCTCTAACCTTTACACTTCACGTTGAAAGCCAACGGGTACCCTCGCAATGTAGAACAATTTTCTAACATTTATATAATGTTAAAATTAAAATCGAATTGTTTATAAAGCAAACCCAAGCTTAACCGAACGCACGGTATTTGTAAAAATATCTGCTTTGGAATGTTTGAAATTTATTTCTACATTGCGAGGGTACCCGTTGGCTTACAACGTGAAGTGTAAAGGTTAGAAGAATTTCGGCAAGTTAATTAGTGTCTTGGGTGGCCGAGCGGTCAGGCACCTGCCCGGATAGCAGCGGACGCGGGTTCGATTCCCGCCTCAAGATCATAATTTTTCGAAATTCTTTTTCTAACCACCAAAATCTTTCTACTAATTTTTCTAACATTTATATAATGTTAAAATTAAAATCAAATAGTTTATAAAGCAAACCCAAGCTTAACCGAACGCACGGTATTTGTAAAAATATCTGCTTTGGAATGTTTGAAATTTATTTCTACATTGCGAGGGTACCCGTTGGCTTACAACGTGAAGTGTAAAGGTTAGAAGAATTTCGGCAAGTTAATTAGTGTCTTGGGTGGCCGAGCGGTCAGGCACCTGCCCGGATAGCAGCGGACGCGGGTTCGGTTCCCGCCTCAAGATCATAATTTTTCGAAATTCTTTTTCTAACCACCAAAATCTTTCTACTAATTTTTCTAACATTTATATAATGTTAAAATTAAAATCGACTTGTATACATGTCTTTCATCCGTAGGACATATTATTTGACTTTAACTAAAGACTAATTTTTAAACAAGTCTCTTCAATATATTATCTTCTTAGAGTCTTTAAAATATTTTGCCAAGTAAATTGGTGCTCATGTTCCTAAGCTTAGATAGGAAAACTTTTTCACATCGTAGATTTTACGAAACGAGCCCAGTGATATATATCTAAAACTTATTAGATGAGCAAAATGATACCTTTTTACAACCACACTCGGATTTATTTTTAACAGAGAGACTAAATGGCAAATTGAAACCATTGGTCAAAAAGCTGTAAGTGGAATTTAATAATACTTTTATAAGCAATACAATAACGCAACTTATGTCATACCTCGAATTATCTATCTTTATTAAAAACAGCAGTAGGTGCTATAAGGAATATTACTTTAACATAAATGTTATTCATCATCATCAACTTCAGTTCTATAATGTCCCCACTGCTGGGGCATAGGCCTTCACTGTGGTGAGGAATATACAGATGATGAGCCATAATCCACCACGCTGGCTCAGTGTGGATTGATGAGTATTAAGAGTTGCAGATGTAGCCAGACCGATGGTTTAACGTGCCTTCAGAAACAGAGAGAAACTCGAAATAATTTATTTGTTACTCATCCAATGGCCGACTTTAGTAAACATTCCTCTGTTTTCGCAATCATAGGCCGAGCACTAAGCCATTGCGTCATCGAGCTCCTTATATATATTTATACTAAGTATTATAGAGCTGAAGAGTTTGTTTGTTTGTTTGGTTGAATGGTTTTGACACAAATTGAAAAATTATGTTGGATAGTCCATCTATCGAGGAAGGCTGTAGGCTATATAACAACCGACAGTAACGCGAGCGAAGCCGCGGGTGACCACTAGTAGTTAAATAATACTACTGATATTTATTTACTACTCTTTCATTTTAAGGGCTCTTAAGATGTAAGAGTCTCAGAGTCTGACTTGTGTTTTTAAAAATATACTTTATATTTTTAAAAACACAAGTCGCCATATTTACTTCCGGGTCTAACGAATGAAACTCAAACAAAATTCCGTTCTAATAATTTTCTTCTCGCAAAATCTATATTTGCATGAGCAATGGGTCACGTTAAGTAAGATAAACATTCGGATGAGTTAACTTCGCATCGAATAAACATTGGATAAGCTTATTGAACATCGGATAAGGGTTCCGAAAGCTCAGCTATTTGTGGGGACTTGGCGCCAATACTGAATGGCGCTTTGTGTTCGTGAAGAAACGTAATGGTGTTTTAATCATCACAGTTATCGTCAGTGTACCTTATTTTAATATTTTGATACAACAATAATAATAAATATTTTTACACTCACACCTACCACCCAAGTCAAGTAGTTGCACTTGTGTTATGGATACTAGATGACGGACAACTTTACATACATACCGAAATCATGTTTTGCCACTTTATGTCCCATGTAATAGTGGCCCACGATTATAGAGCCATTCATCGGGATCTGTAATTGCAGTAAGTTTTTAAACCAGGAACGCTACGGTCCATTCCTCGTTTTAATATAACTCTTAGTCGTCTTAGTCATTGTACCATGTTCTATGCAAATAAATATTGAATTGAATTGAAAAAAAAAACAATAATCAGTCAAAAAAAACGTCTGTGTTCTTTGCAAACATGGGCCAAGGACGTGACTGCACATAAATTCGTAGAGGATTGTCAAAATAAATATTATTTTGGCCTACCATTGGCCTTTGCAGGCATAACGTAAACTATTGAGTGCCATTGTACGTTTGAACTGACTAAAAGAGCACACAAAATAAAAAGTGTACAATCTAATAGAGCAACAAAGAAGTACATCTTAAATAAGTTCCATGGCAAACTGCAAAACAGGAGTTTTGCTCAAATATTCTTTTCAGGCGCTCATCAAGTTGTCCACCCAATGCTTGAGTTAGTATGCTTATAAACATTCTAGCTAAGCGCAGTTTATATAGATAGGTAGTCAATCGACATCTCTTTCCACAGAGCACTACAACTAGCAGTTTCATGTACGCTACGCACATTTATTTATGATAATAAACTGTAACATAAGCCCGGTGTAGACCAATAAGCACCTTGGGTCACCCGAATGGTGGACGGCAAACTACCAACAACAGTATACCCAAAGAGAGATTGTGTCAGGCAAGCGGCTGGCTGTAAAACCTTCGCCAAAACCTTGAGCAGCATCGGTCTCTCCACATGGTCCGTTCCGCCTTTTTTCTATACATTCATTCATCACTAGCACCTTTACGGTGTGATGGATGATATGAATCAAAACGGAGTGGATGGCTAGATGACATCTGATGCCTGATCGCCTTACACTGAGATACCCTGAGAACAGTGCAGGAAGATTACGATGAATTTAAAATGATTAACTGAATAAAATAAACCCTTGGTAGAAAAAAATCACATTGCACCTGCTTTATTAATCCATTCGCAGTGAACATTCACAAACAAAAAACCAGATGTTAGTCAAAACTACTCTGATCTTTATCCGCTGGCTGTAAATTGAGTACGCTACTTCCACTTCTCAATACCACTTGGCGAGTTGCGCCGGGCCCCTTCGGAATTATTTTACATCCATTTTAAACTTTATATCCTCGAAGTTTACTACTGCGAAATTGAGAGCATCCAAACTGCAGCTGTCCAGAAAGTTTCGTCCTAAAGCTCATCAGACTTTACTTTGTTTCTTGGTAGCGATAAGAGCATTAACAATATCACTTGAAGACTTTGTATTGCTGGTTTGTTTCTTTAACATTTTCGTTAAGTACTATTCATTTTATTTTATTTAATATATTTCACATAAATATACAGATGTCATAAATATTGGTGCTAAATAAAGAAACTCAAGGCCATTTACAAGTTTCCACATCGTATCGCTAGAGTTTGTTTCTTTAACATTTTCATTGATCTTCATTGTCTTAATAGGTCCAATTTACATTAATACATAGGGGAAGGAGGCATAGAGAGGAGGAATAAAGCCTTCGTTTCATCATCTGTAACGTTGTCATTTTGTCACTTGTCAAAGTCGTCAAAGTCAAAATTGACAAAGTGACTGACAGTGACAATGACATTAGTTGTCATAATAATTTTGGATTTGCAAAGAGAAATCGGCATAATTGGGGACTTATGAAAAAAAAAAAGGAAAAAGTTCAGACAAGAGTTGCTTGGTTTGGGTGGTTATATAACCCCCAGGTGTTATAAAAAAATTCACTTTACTTTTTCCTTGGTTTCCAGACAATAATTTTGTATTTTGGCAGGTTAGGATTTTATTTAGTATTTATTCGGCGTTTAGGTTCCGTTAGGTCTTCAGTGGTCACATTTGTTGTCTGAAATTCCCTTAGAATCGATTATTTTAGAGATCGAAGAAATTGTCAATTTGTCAATGTTATTTTGGCTGTATGATACAGAATCGTTGCCCTAGTCCGGCCTAGTAGCCTTAAAAAATGTCAGGATTCGATTGTCAAACTATACGGCCAATGACGAGCGCTTATTTTGAAATTCGGAAGTGGAATTCATTCCATCTTAAAATTACTAGCTAGACGCTGTAAAATTTTGATGGTCTTCTTATCTTGGTGGAATTTTCCAAATTTTAGAAGAATTTTATAAATAATATATCGGAGCAAGCAAGTGATTCTCCGATTAACAGCTGTTATTAAAAGGAATACATACTGTGTGACTGACCCGAAAGGTCATACTGAAATGTCATAATAGGAAGTCTCGTCTTGTCATTTTTTCTCTGTTCTAAATTCGAAAGTAAATTAAGTACATAATTCAATGCCGTAATTCTTGTGTTTCGTCATCATTTTGCATATATTCGGCAAAGTCGTTTGATAAACCGTTGCTCAGACAATTCTCTGGATACCTTGAGTTGTATGGATAAAATTTCAAAGTAGAGTTTTTGGCGATTTTCGATATTATTTGATCTAAATTGATTATTAATATCGTTTCTTTTTAACCTCATAGGTACTTGCTGCCGGCTTGAACGTGTGCGATAGCGTTCGTCGGTGGTAATTCAGCGAAACCTGTGTATATGAGTTGGTGTTCATGTCAATTTTAGGCTTTTGAGTAGGGTGTTTTTCGCATATATTGGTTTTATATTGCACAACTTCAGGGTCCTTTGGTACGAGTAAAGAGACTCCAGTTATCAATCTCTGAGAGGTCCAAAGCTGTCTTGATTGTGGACTGGACCTAGCGTGAGGAATTACTACTCCCTACTACACTTCTCTACAGTCAGGTACCTTACTAACCACCAAGCGGCTGAAGGCTCAGAGATATAGATAAACTTATATAGATATAAAAAGATTAATATCATTTAGATTCGTATACCCGTCCCACTCGTTATCGACCAGAACGACTCCAACCGAACCCCTTGGTCTTGGTTTTATTTAATTACTGCTTATGTAAAATTTAAATTATAAATTGTGTTAAATTGAAATTATAAATTTACTGTCCAACTGGTTGTTTTTATTTTATTGTCACCATTAGGCCTTCTACCTAATGGTGACAAAAGGGAAATTATAAATTATTATTATATAGGCATACATGAGCAGAAAAAAATTCAAGTATTACACATCATCACCCTGCCCTTATCCCATCCTACTTGGGGTCGGCGCAGTATGTCTTCTTTCTCCACCACACTCATTACTTTCATATCATACTTCACACAATCCTTCATATTTTAGGGGTCTTCCGCTACTTCGACATCCATCAACTTTCATGTCCATGACTTTAAATGAGGCATTAAATCAGTGGCCCAATTCAAAACATTCATTAGGTTAACTGATCCCGCGGGACCTTAACGACATTGCTTAGTTTACGCAAACGCAGGCCACTGCGCCACTGCGCTAGCGAGCCTCATTCTGAATTCTGGTAGGGGTAAATGCTTCTCTAATCATGGTTGTGCAATGAGTGCCCGTCTTGCTAGCTGCGGAAAAATCAAGATGGTGGCGTTCTGTTATTAGTACTCATTGACTTAATGTGTCATGTGACGTTATGTGAAAAAACGCAGATGGCGAGAGTATTATTGATTTAAAACATCCTGAAAGTGACCCGATAGTGTTTTAAATAGGGGGATATTTTAAACACTTTATTACAGAACTTTAACCATCTATCCGTGTAAATTGTTATTTAAACTATTTACTATTGATTTTTATTATAACAGTATATCGACATCCACATTTCGCACCTATTTTAAATCCCTTGTCATAGGGGCGAGCCTATAGCAGTTTCGAGCGCCTAAGTCGCGATAGGTATCAATATGCTGCTCTACCGTCACCACACTGCGAACAAGCAAAGAAATCAGGGGCCTACCGCCTAGCTCGATTGCTAAATCAAAAGCTATAGTTTATGACGTCATGCTGTCATTTCGCACCAAATGTACCTAAACTATCAGCGATAGCTTTGAACGAATGATCACCGAATGATTTTGTATGAATTTGGCACAAAATCCGTACCGCCTAAAAATTCAGGATGGCTGCTATAGCCGTAAGCAGTGCATTGCTATATAGCTAGCATCAGCAATCGAGTTAGGCGGTAGACCCCCAGGTCAGAAAACCTGCTCTTCTTCGTTTTAAAATATTTAGTTATCCTTTATTTACAGTCTAAGTAAGTACTGCTAAACTGCTTACAGTTAATAAGTGTAGGGGACGGGGGCTCTAAACGGGCATGCACCACACAGCCAAAGAGACAAATGGGATTTTAAATTATCACATTATTTCTTCTCGAGGAATCAGTCAATTAGATTGCAGGGAGTAGATCCGTTTGGAAAATGTATTTTTCACACAAGCATACCCGCTCTAGGCAGTATGTCAGTTTTAAGGGCGCTTCCCCTAAGTGTAAGAAATAGGAGAAAAAATATTCTTCTTGAATTTCAACTAACTGACTCATATAATTCTGTAAACAGATGCCGATGTGCTGGTAATTAATATGTAAATGATGCTGTTTGGGAGCGCCAACGGAATTCTAAATTCAATATTTAATATAAATGTGTCATGAGAATACTTCGTGGTGATTTCCGTCATGATTTATGTATCTCTGTTCACATAGTTGAGAAGCTGACGCAGTAATTGACGTATTTGGCCTGCGACTGCGTAAAGTGAAGGCTGGTCAGTCGATGGGCGTAGATGAAACAGAACCAATCACCCCATTATATTAAGCCAGCATAGCATTATAAGTACGATGTCATAGTACACGTCTCTCTAGACAAGTAGCCAATCTATTCGAACGAATAGAATACAAACGTATGAAACTGACGTATTACAAAAAAAAACAAAATGGTGACCGTCAAGTCAAATTTAAGAGAAGCTGTCAAAAGTTAACATTATCCTTCCTCTGGGACCATTTTATTAAAATTTTGCAAAGTTTTAGTAAGGTTCTTGAGTCTTGCTTACTACATTTATTATAGCCACCCCTCCCCTGTCAGAATCTGTCTTACCGATTCATACCACAGGGCATCGGCTTACCGATTCATGATTGTTCAATACACGAATAATTCATATTTTATTATATTTATGAGCCATTAAACAAAACGGACGATGAAAGAATTTTCTGTAAGCACACTAAGAACAAAAGGAAATAATAAACGAGCCCAGCGATGATTGGGAGGATATAAAGCCATTTATCATATTACGCGGCCCTTGGAAAGGCGAAATTGAAACAAATAATGACGTCATTTTCTTGTAAACAACGGAACGAATTAGGTCCTCCTCGATATTATTATGGATGAAACGAAAAATAAATTGGCTTAGGCCGTTAGTACCTACCGTGATCGAATCGGGTTGCTCAAAACTGCCAAATACCTTCCAATGGATTTATTATTCATTGATTTATCACACAAAACGAATTTTAAATAATTAAGTTGAGAATATAAGATTAAGTTGAAAAGCGAAATGTGTGTGTGGAAAGATACAGGAATAAGAGATTCATTTAGAAGAATTTCAACGAAATCTATTAAGACTTGATTATTTGTATCTATTAAAGCCTAATGTTGTTGCTACGCCATAACGGTACACAAAATAAGTATCGAGTAACCGTGTAGTGGTTGATCAATGAAAAGTGCAACAGCTGATGATACCAATGGAGTCAAATCAATACTACACTTATTGACTGTTGTGATAAGGCAGAACGAGATTAGCAAGGATTGAATCACGATTCTGGCAGAACTCATAATACATAAATCGGGCCTATATCCCCGAATTTCGCCAATTAGGTTAGCTCCCATGTTATGGGTGGCGAGCCTATAGCCATTTATCAGGCACGGGCATTTGCAGTAAATTGCTAGATGGCATATAAGGAACGGTGCAATTTTCCCAACCTGACTTACTGTTTTTATGTTTGTTGTATTGTGGGTGTTAGATGGTAACTCTTAGCATTCCATGGATTCACCGTGCGGGTGCCGGGTCCGGGACTTGTGATGCAAGTGTAGGTTTACGGGATCTCTTCACAATAGCGATCTCCTAATGTAATAATATAAAAATATTGAAATTATACTACAAACACGTTTAAGTGACATTGAATTGCGATCAAATGGTACGTAAATATTTGCCCCTACTAGGATTTGAACCCTCTTGACCTTTTACCAATTTGCAGCCAGCGCATCTGACCAACGACCGTCAATTTCAAATTTTAAACTTGCTTTTACAGCGAAATCTATAAATAACTCAATCATCATTTCCTGGGGTCTTCACTGCTCGTTTTAATTCATATTTATATCCATTACACTGATAAGGCCCTAGTGATGAATGAAAAGTAATAATAATAAAATAATAATAATAAATATTTTCACACTCACACCTATCAGCTAGCCCAAAGTAAGTAGCCTAAGCACTTGTGTTATGGATACTAGATGACGGACATGTTTTAATATAATTATGTATATAAATGTTGAAAATATACTACATAAACATATACACAACGATGACTCGGAAACAAACATTTGTGGTCATCACAAAGTTTGCCCTTACCAGGATTCGAACCCGGGACCTCTTGGCCAATACCCAGCAATCTGAGCATTCGACCAAGGCGGCCGTCCTTAGTAATGGAAAGGACCATGTCGAGAGACCGATGAACGGAGACAGTGATTGGGATTACAAAATTCCAATCTATACAGCTCAGGGTTTTGCCTTAGGTTTTTGCAGCAGGCCACCTCCTTGATATCAATCCCCCTTGGGTTGATAGTTATCTTAGACATTAGTTATAAATCTGAACCAATGACCTTATAGAGAAAATAGCAGGAAATACGTGATTGATCACGTAGGCCATGTGTGAGTTTTAAAGAAAACGTTATACGTCATCGGAAACTAATATAGGTAAGTATGTCACTTTCGTTGAATCTGTGATAATAATGACAGTTTTCGATGACGAATGGCGTAAGTAAACTCATACTAGGTACGCACACGGTAATCAACCCTAACCCATTTGCAGAAAACCGTAACTAATGCCAATAATGTCGTACATCGTGAAGTTATTTTCATAATACTGGATCATTAGTGCAATGATTTTTAACCAAGGTCTCTTACCGTTGGGTTTTACCCAGTCTTACATTTTCCCATGATGTACACCACGGGAAAAACGTGAGCGGAGTATATTAAATTACATAACTATTTAATATAACATTATAATTATATCACTTGGGTTTCTCAAAAGTTCAGGGCCGGTTAACGGTTATGTAATCTTTTTCACCCTGCCCTGATCCCAGTCTAACCGAGGTTAGCGCAGTATGTTCCCTTTTCCATTCATATCGGTCAAACCTCATCAAGCCATCCACTCCCTTTTGATTCACATCATCCATTACGCCAAAAAGGTGTTAGTAATAAATTAATGTATTGAACCTAATGAATGTAGTGAATGTAGAGACCATGTCGAGAGACCGATGAATGGAGAGAGTGATTGGGATGACAACATTCCAATCCATACTGCTCGAGATTCTTGCTTAGATTTTACACCCGGCCGTCTGCCTGACACCAACTGTCTTTGAGTATCATTTCTAGTTCTCAAATTTATAAAAAAAGCACAACGTTGAGCTGTGAGAGTGATTTTTAATCAGTTCAGCAAATGATTAATGAGATAATTCAGTTCGCAAATGCACACAGATAGGGGTATTCTAAAATATATTATTATGTAATGTTCAAATGAAAATCAAAATACGTTAATTGATCCTATGCTAAGGTTGCAAAGCCTCAAACGTGACCGGACAAACTCATTAACCTATTGAGTTCCTGTGTGTGATTCAATTCCTATATCCTTGCCTTCAACAACGCATTTATACTTTCTAATTGACAGTGAGTATTATGACAAGGACAGTGTAGGTCGGTCTCGTATAGGCCTGGGTTAGTTGTGAGCTGCCACCTTAAAGCGACCTTCATAGGTGCGATTATTCAACTAAAGTGTCAAAATTAATATGCATTTCCAAGTACAATAGCTCCGTTGTGTTTCCTAGAAATAAATACGGAACAAACTGTCGTTTGTCCTTCTTATCGGTAGATGAATATGGCTAAGAGTTTGTATAGTTCCGTAAGGCAAGAACTACCACTAATACGTTACTTACTCTCGAATACAGAAACGCTACTCAAAGAGACAATTGACAATTTCCATACAATTTCTGACATTTATTTTCGAGTCAACTTTTTAAGCATTTTAGTAGCCCAAAATTTTAGTAGCGTTTCTGTATTTATAAAAGAACATAGTTCCGTGAGGTACTCAAACTATAAATAAACCACTTAATATTACGTTGAGTAGTGGCAAAGTTTATCCTGTAAATAGAAATATAAGATCCATTTAATCAAAGAAAGTGCCACTACACCATTCAGCCTGTTGCAGAAATTGCCACTTGCCTTGATAGTTTTAAAGAAAAGTATTCAAAAGAACTTTATGTAAGTAAAAAGCTTAAGATCTTTTCGTAAAAACGAAGTATGTAGTGATGAGAAAGTTGTATAGTTTTTTTTGTTTAGATTTCGCGGATATTATCATCATCTTTAGTCCGCTATAGGAATAACTTTAAGGTACAAAAATCATACGCCGTGTGGTGACGGCAGAGTAGAATACAATTGTCACCACCCCAAATCTCTCCCGTGGGTGTCGTAAAAGGCGACTAAGGATAAATCAGTGATGAGGAATGGGCAGCAGCGTTCCTCTTATACCACCTAGCAATAGTACTGCGACTTTTGTACCCGATAAATGGCAATAGGCTCGCCACCTATTACATGGGATCTAACATAATTGGCGAAACGTGGGTGCTAGTTCACCTCTGCCTACCTCTTCGGGGATATGTACAAAAATCAAAATCTACCGGGAATCGAACCCGTATCTTCCGGAATCCGAGCGGCTGCCTTTACCACTCGGCTGACCAAGACATAAGTTAACTTGCCAAAATTTCAATACGGTTTTCTATACGGTTCAAGTAGAGGCACGAGCTATGTGCGCAAATAGTATGCTTAAGTTAGTTGATCAGTACATAAACACAGACGCAGACTACTTGCGCATGTTACTTGTTATCCTCGAGTCGCTGGACCCGCTGGAATCGTTTACACGATGAATATCACAGCCTGCGCAAGTGCTTTAATATGCGCAAGCTACATGCACCGTGCAGAAGCGCCATTACGGTCTGTTCACAAACACTTCCGCAGCAAAAACGCTCTTTTCTCAAAACACAAAAGAGCTTCGTAATAGTCTGTGCAAACTTAATACATCAGCTTCCTGCAATGGAATGGAACACTGAATTTTCTGCTTTACGCTGCATTCAAATTATTATTTTTTAATTGTTGTACTGTACACAGCTCTCTTAGTGATGTTTTGGTAGTATTTTTAGCAATATTCTTGGTAACTTACTCTTGAACATTCAAAAATACTTAAGGTCCTTCACTGATAGTCCTGGGAAGGCACCCGTTTATCCCCGAAAAGGTAGGTAGAGGTGTAAAAACGTCAACAATGGCCGTTGTCTTAAAAATGAAGTTGAAAGGCTAGTGACATTTCGTTAAGCTAATTTAAGTCCTGGTTGGCCGAGTATTTCACCCCCGTAGCACGGGTCGTGGACACATCTCCTTCGGGGGAAAGATAATATTTTCCTCTCGCTCTAACTCCCACTAAATCCCGAGACAAAACACTATCAAGTGGTGGAGAGAGACTTGTCCACGACCCCGTGCTAGGTCCGGGCCGGATTGCAAAGTACTTTAGGTCAATACCCGCAACAGAATATATTTTTTTAAAAGTGACCTCTTTTTCTCTGTAACACAAGTCACGCGGTCCTTTTGTTTGTTTGGATTGAAGATTGTTATCGAAATTTGTATGCAAACGTAGTCGATGTCAATACAATCATAAATCTATAGGTATGGTCCACCAATAACAATAAAAGAAAAGTAAAAAAATCCACATCACCAGCCCTCAGTGCTGCGGCACGGGCCTTCCCTACGTATGGAACAAAATAGAGAGATTGGGCCACAATCCATCACGATGGCCCAGTACGGGTTTGTGGGTATTAACGACTGCAGATTCAGCTGGGACCTTGAGGCTTGTTAATAAGTATTTACCAATAACCAGCTCAACTGAACATTTTGCAGTCGAATATATTGCTTCTTGTACCCATATTCCCTCAGGTAGCAATATTATATTGTCCTTTAAGATAAAGGTTTTCCGAAGCCTCTCAACACTCTGACTAAACGGTCCTCGACTTCCACTACTAGATGTAGACAGTCCTTTGGGCACATAAATTGCTAGTTACTGTCCCATGAATTTCACCAGGGTCCGAAAGTGCCTTTAAATGTCCGCTGGCCTATTTACATAACTGGAGAATCCTTTTACAACTTTCCTAGAAGTGACGAAGAACTGGGATTCTTTGTTCTTTATTAAATTATCTTTAGGTACAAACGGATAGTGGAAACGTCTTCGAACTCAATTGGGAAATAGGTTGTGAGATAGTGATGGGCTTGTACTGCCGCACTCAGACACGTCAATTAACTTTAATGAGTATTTAATGTCAAAAATTTTCATTCAAATCTAGACCATAGACCCGGCTAGAATAGCGACTAGTTTTCAATTGTCATTTTTTGACGTTAAGTACTCATTAACGTTATTTGACGTCTCTGAGTGCGGCAGTTAGAGTGCCGCATTTAACCACCTCTTTGCTCTAGTGGTTCGCCCACAGGAATTAAGATTCTGGGATCCTTGGTTCGATCCCCAGGGGGTACAAATTTGTACTTAGTTTGGTTGGTGGTAAGACTTCTTTCAAGTCCGCCTGGCTAGCTACCACCTTCTTAAAATCTTTCGCAATAATAATAATGTCCGGACCCTTGGTCCGTGGGGTCCTCGTGCTATAATAAGGTTTTATAAAGAAATAGCAAAAAGGTTAGTCGACGTCACAGGAGACCGAAGAGCTGGCAGCTACCTCGGAAAAAGAATAAGTATAGCTATTCAAAGGGGGAACGCTGCCAGTATCTTCGGAACCTTGCCTAAAGGGACTACTTTTAATAATATATTTTAGTTATTACATTATATTACGGTGGGATGGATGATATGAATCAAAAGGGATTGGATGGCTTGATGGCGTCTGACATATGAATGGAAGAGGAAACATACTGCGCCGACCCCAGATAGACTGGGAACAGGGCAGGGAGAAGAAGAAGTTATTACATTATATTTTTTAAGGTTTATAGTTTTAGGTTTATCCGTTTTTTATTTAATTATAATAATGTTCACAGCATTATTGTGCATCGACAATTGTGATAATATAAGATAGCCAGCCCTTCTGTGATTGAGGGTTCCAGGGGAAGCTCGTCTCCATCTTCGGCCCTTATCGTCACTTACCATCAGGTGAGATGAAGGGTAAGACCTTCCCTGTCTAGCATAAAGAAAACAAAAATGCGTAGGAAAATCTCGTGAAAACCAATTAAAAAATACGGTTGGAAATATCAATTTTTTAAATGGTGTTGTATTAGGGCTGCCAAATCCACGATTTTAGAAATCGTTTTATTGGTATCCAATTTATACACCCCCTAATCCTTTATCGAAACGCTGTTCGCTGTTTTATTTTGAATTAATTGCAGAAGCTTTTATTAAAATACCATTCGGTCACGTTTAAAATTAAAATACCATTGGATTGATATTTATTAGCCTAAAACATGACATAAACATTACTTTGCCGTGTGGTGACGGCAGAGTAGAATACAATTGTCACCACCCCAAATCTCTCCCGTGGGTGTCGTACAAGGCGACTAAGGATACAACAGTGATGAGGAATGGGCAGCAGGGTTCCTCTTGTACCACCTAGCAATAGTACTGCGACTTTTGTGCCCGATAAATGGCAATAGGCTCGCCACCTATTACATGGGACCTGACATAATTGGCGAAACGTGGGTGCTAGTTCACCTCTGCCTACCCCTTCGGGGAATATAGGCGTGATTTATGTATGTATGTATGTATGTAACATTACCTTGAAATTCTGAAATTATATTTTCGGCGACAGGTGCTGTTGGAAGCACAGACTTCGGTGAACTGTTAGTATCTATAAACAAAACTCTAAAACAATAAGCATAATTGTATGTATGTATGTATAATTGTCAGAGAAAAATGTGAATTATGTGGTTTGTGTTGATTCTAAAAACTACCTGCGTGCCGAAAAGACATACTTAATTAAACAGGTATTGGCACGTGTCACGCAGGTAATTAAGTCAACGACGTTGTTCTTAAAAAAACCAAAGTGCTCATGTTCATATTTATAAGGAAAACTACAATTGTTACTTTTGACACGATTGTCGCCATAGCGTCTTGACGATTGTGTGTATTGTAATCATATTACCAGACCCCCTAGCCCAGTGGCCGAACTATTGAAACGCATAAAATAAAATTGTCAATTTTTGACAGCTTTACTAACAAAGATTTTGATCGTTAGAAAAAAGAATTTCGAACAATTATGATCTTGAGGCGGAAATCGAACCCGCGTCCACTGCTATCCGGGCAGGTGCCTGACCGCTCGGCCACCCAAGACACTAATTAACTTGCCGAAATTGCTCAAGATCATAATTGTTCGAAATTCTTTTTTCTAACGATCAAAATCTTTGTACTAATTTTTCTAACATTTATATAATGTTAAAATTAAAATCGAATAGCTTTACTAACATTATTTTGACCAAGTTGTTTTCTATGTTATACATTGTAATTTGTGTTCTATGCGTTCGAATAAATTAGCTACTTGGCTAGGGGCCACATGAGTAAATAAACGGAACAGAGAATAAGCTCGTCAACTGACCGCTAGGCGAGACTGCAAAAAACCGGTTTACGCTCATACAGCCAGTAGACAAGCTTTTACTCTGTCACGTTTATTTACTCATGTGGCTAGGCACTCAGTTATGAATAAACGAATTTTGATTTTGACTTTTCTTAGTTATCAGTTATATTGTATTCGTTTGAATAGATTGGCTACTTGTCTAGGCTCTCTGGTTATTTATTTATCTTAAAGGTCATTGACCAAGCATTTAGTTCCCGAAACTGCCGACGAGCCATTTTCATAGCCTGTGGAGACGGGGTTCTGGGTCGTCCAGGGTTACGCAGCTTCGGCATCAAGCTGTGTGTATTCTCATAAGGAACATTGACCGAGAATTTGCGAATCTGCCGCGCAAGCTCTTTTGTATCTTGTTTTATTTTCGTTGCTGTAGCAAAATGTGGTTGTGGTGCCTACCGTCAACAGCACGTCATCATCACCTGCCTTTTTTATGTCCCCACTGCTGGGGCACAGGCCTTCCGTATGGATGGAAGAATATAGGGAGATTGGGCCATAACCCACTACGTCATAATCCATAACGCACCACTATATCCCCGAAGGTGTAGGCAGAAGTGAATTAGCACCCACGTTTCGCCAATTATGTTAGGTTTCATGTGGCGGCGAGCCTATTGTCATTTATTGGGCTCGGAAGTCGAAGTACATTGGTAGGTGGTATAAAAGGAACGCTGAGCATGGGCAGCACTGCCCATTACTCGTCACTATTTTAACCCTTAGTCGCCTTGTACGACACCCGCAGGAGAGAATCGGGGTGGTTACAATTGTATTCTACTCTGCCACACGGCTTTAATGTATGTGTATAAAATGCACAAAAAGCAAACAATCGACAATGTCTCCTTTATCGTACGTTATTAGTGATCTAAATTCGTATTCTCGAGGGCTCAATAACATTACCGGAAGGTTAATGCCCAAAATATACAAATGACGGAATGAAACTCTAATATGAAAGCCCCAAGTCATCTCGCTCGGGTAAACTTTTTATTGGAAAGAAATTTAGCCAATAGTGGATACAAAGCTCACGGAATACGTTAAAAACGTTTTATTCTACCGGATGGCGCACAGCTTAGGGGAATTCGAACGGAATCCGGGAAATAAATACAGATAAGGGAACGAATTAAGTGTTTAATTTTGTTGCGAAAAAGCGAGGCCTTTTCGTAGCTGAATCCGTGCCGGAGAAACGAAGACGACCTATTTAGCGCCTGACCGCCTAGCATGCACACCGAAACACGATATGATATACCTAGCCATTTATCACGTTGAGCTGTCAAAACTACATAGATTTTTGACAGTTCAAAGCGATAAATGCTAGCCGGGCTGGTGTTAAATAAGCTATTCGTAGCTTATTTAGCACCTGGTGGCAGAGCAGAATACAGGCTCTATCAACCCACTTTTAGATCCAGAGTGTCATCCTATTTGGGGCCAGCGCAGTGTGCCCTCTTTCTCCACTCTCTTCTGTAATTCGTCATCTCCTCACCTTCATAATAATATTATCATAACGGACTCTCCCATCTTTTTAATGGTCTTCCTCTGCTTTAACATCTTTCAATTTTAGAAAAACCTACAGATGATACCTAACCTCTGTAGGTTTTTTTACAGATGATACCTATCATCTGTATATTAACAATATGAAGTTGAATTGATGTTTTATTTATTTATTATGTCAACTTACAGATTACATACATACATAAATTATGCCTATATCAGAAGGGGTAGGCAGAGGTGAACTAGCATCCACGTTTCGCCAATTATGTTAGGTCCCATGTAATAGGCGGCGAGCCTATTGCCATTTATCGGGCACAAAAGTCGCAATACATTGCTATTGCTAGGTGGTACAAGAGGAACGCTGCTGCCCATTCCTCATCATTGATTTATCCTTAGTCGCCTTGTACGATACCCACGGGAGAGATTTGGGGTGGTGACAATTGTATTCTACTCTGCCGTCACCACACGGCACTTACAGATTGACACTTACTGCCGCACTCAGAGATGTCTATCAACTTTAATGAGTACATAATGTCAAAAAAATTCATTTGAATATAGACCATAGACCCGGCAAGAATAGCGACTAGTTTTGAATTGTAATTTTTTGACATTAAGTACTCATTAACGTTGTTTGACGTCTCTGAGTGCGGCAGTTAATATATAATTTTATTAACATACACTTATTTCCAAAGTGTATTAGTATATTATGTAAGACTTTACAAGCATATACAGCATTCTTAGAAGCCATCAAACTAAGACATAATATTGGAGACTAATTAATAGAACTCTAATTTATTGTAATAGTTGAGGAACTAATTAACACTAGGATCAAGCAATTCCAACAATGTTGATTGATGATGCTTTGAATGAGTTAATTTGACAAAATAGGTTGCCTGAGTTTAGCATCTTACAAGTCCATCATATACGTCGGCTATGTGACATCGTATTTGGCATTCCTATTCTAATATTTATTCAGAATTCCGCAGTGTAAAAACAGCTTTAGACTGAAGGAAAATAAAATGGTTTATATATTTTCTTTAGGTACTCTCGTTTTCACCAGAATGTTCTTTCTAATATTTTCATGTAGAGGTCATCGACATTTTATCGGCAACACTGCCACTTATAGGTAGGTGCTTACTTTCAAAGTAATGAGGGCGGTGCTCCCGAGTCATATTGAAATTTGTCAAACGATTATACTTTGTTGTACGGTTTCCAGCCAAATAAGGAATTAAAATATATTTTCTCGTAACCGCAGAGAACCTAATGAATTTATATTACACCGAATAGGTGCCAGTGATGAATGAATGTACGGAAGAGTGATGGATGTGAGGGAAAGGACCATGTCGATGTCGACCGATGAATGCAAAGAATGATTGGAATGACAGAGTTTTAATCTACAAGATTTTGTGCTTATCTACTGGGCAATCTCTCTTAGTCGACTTTTCTGACACCGGGATGAGTTAGGACAGGCAGATTCTACTTAATTTTTTCACTCTCGCGCTAGCATGGTAGGTCATCTTAAAAAGAAAGTATATTATAATTTATATAAGAAAAAAAGTGTATTCGGGAATCTTTTAAAGTTAGGTGTCGTCAGTGAGAGTGGGCATTGGTTGTCTTGTAGGCCGGTGCGAGAGTACTATGGGAGTTGAAAATTGTAATTTTGTGCTTAATTGTTTTAAAACATAAAATAATTAGAAGTGGTTAAGTGAGAAAACAACTTAGGAGCCATTTCACGTTTTTGCACGAATTTCGGAGATTTTGGAGTCCTAAATCATAATCTTAAGGATACGCAGATATTATTTAATAATTGAGAAAAATAGGCAGATTGGCCTATTTTTCTCTTTAATATAATTTATTTTTAATTTGGCCGAAATAATGATATACTTGACCAATATTGTGATGTCTTTGAGCTGATTTTCATTCAAACTCAGTGGTACATGCGTAGGTGAGGATCGACCTGACGACCTCTTGAATGAGTAGTGCCGTGCCTCTGAACTCTACTATCGCTGCCTCTTGGAAGCTGGTTATAAGAATCCAGCAACGACGATTTATTTACAAAGTGACTATGACCAGCTACGGAGCTAAATTTGGGATCTTATGATTTATCTTGCATATTTCTCATTTGACTTCACAGGGTTTTTATATATTTTTTTATTTTAGGATGAGAATAGCGGCTGAATGTTCTAAAATCCGTACAAGTGTCAGTGAAAATTCGTTTACAGAAAATGTACGTAACGTTTTCATAATTCTAAATTTTAAAAAGAAATGCAATTACTTTAATGACATATAATATTTTTTCTTTAATAATGTAAATTTTATTTTATAGGATAATAAACACGTTGAAACAAATCAAGAGAACCCTGATGCATCACTGACTCTTTCAGACTCGAATTTAATGAAACTTTACAATAATATTGCATACGTATACATAAATCACGCCTATATCCCCCAAGGGGTAGGCAGAGGTGAATTAGCATCCACGTTTCGCCAATTATGTTAGATCCCATGTAATAGGTGCCTATTGCCATTTATCGGGCACAAAAGTCGCAGTACTGTTGCTAGGTGGTATAAGAGGAACGCTGCTGCCCATTCCTCACCCCTGATTTATCCTTAGTCGCCTGGTACGACACCCACGTGACAAACCCACCCACAAAAAATAAATGAGGCTACATTAAAGGTATTTAGTGAATTTTCTAAAATGTATCACGATAAGTGATAATAAGAAAAGAAAAATAAATTACAGTCAAGGTTATTATTTAAACTTTATTATCACTGATTTTTAATACTATTAGCTTTTATTTCAATTTTTAATTATACTTTTTACACAACATAACTTATCGTTTATTTTTTACCAAGCTAGAAATCTTTATTAGGCTAAATACATACATACATACATAAATCACGCCTATATCCCCGAAGGGGTAGGCAGAGGTGAACTAGCACCCACGTTTCGCCAATTATGTTAGGTCCCATGTAATAGGTGGCGAGCCTATTGCCATTTATCGGGCACAAAAGTCGCAGTACATTGCTATTGCTAGGTGGTATAAGAGGAACGCTGCTGCCCAATCCTCATCGCTAATTTATCCTTAGTCGCCTTGTACGACACCCACGGGAGAGATTTGGGGTGGAGACGATTGTATTCTACTCTGCCGTCACCACACGGCTACTATAGGCTAAATAATTTCTACAAATATTTATTATTTACCAAGTATAAAATTTTTTGTTTTTGTATGTGTGGCTAGCTACGCACACATCAATAATAACGCAATTTTATGCCTAAACTCGAGCAGAATATTTTTGTGAAATGGCTCTTAAGTATCCAGTAATAAAAGATTTATGGAATATTTTGATTGTGGTGTTAATGTAAAAAAAACGATGATCGATTGCGTAGGGTAGCCCCTGACAGAATAGTATGTAGATAATATATTAGGCAATACGTTAATAATTCACCCGAAAATCTTTAACCATTATTCGTTGCTGTCCTTGGAGAAATTGATAAGCACCTTTTCTAGGGCAATAGAAGTGAAAAAATTCCTCCGTTTTCTGCTTTGACTTCATACCAAATTCATTCCACGTAATTACTAGCAACATTCCAATATGCCGAGCCCGAAATGCTTCATCTCGGATCGCTCAATACGCCTCATAGGCGTTAACTTTTCGGCCGAAGGTCTAAGGTCAATATTCGGACAAAGTTTATTTTTTGGTAAGTTTTATTTATTGAAAATTAATGAAAAGTTAATTAAAAAACATACTCGTCTATGCACCTATATAATATATGCGCCTGTAGAGATAGGAGAAATTAGTTAGTTACTTAGTTTGGATGGGTATTCCGAACTTACTGCCGCACTCAGAGACGTCAAATAACGATAATGAGTACCTACTTAATGTCAAAAAATGACAATTCTAAACCTCCTGATTGAGCTCATGTGTGCGTCTCCTTTTATAATCCCACTTCAACCAACCCAGTTTATTTCAAAAAGTTAGCAGCCTTTTCAGACTGCTGCAGGCTTCCGGGACCGATACTAGATTGGAGAAGCTTTGCCCTCTGATTTGACATGCTCCTGCATTCCATAAGCATGTGCTGTGGCTGATTAGACAGCTGTTAGACAGGATACATTACCACCCATTATAATCATCATAAATTTGTACAAAGATTTTGGGTGGCTAGAAAAAGTTCGAAAAATTATGGTCTTGATGCGGGAATCAAACCCGCGTCCACTGCGATCCGGGCAGGTGCCTAAACCACTCGGCCAACCACTAATTAAATAATTTTTCTAACCGCCAAAATCTTTGTAATGAAATGAAATGACGTTTGAAATGACGTTTATTTTGCACATGAACAAGGTACTAATTTTTCTAACATTTATATAATGTTGAAATTAAAATCGAATACATCATAAATTGCCTGTATATTCCCCAAGGAAAGGCAGACGCTTACAGATACCAACAATTAGCGAACTACCAATCCGCACTGGGCTAGCGTGGTGGGTTATGGCCAATTCGACCTATATTCTTCCATACATAGGACTGTGCCCCAGCAGTGAGTACATTAAATGATGATGATGACAAAAGTTAAAACCAGTGATAAAATGCTAATGAACAAAAATTAATAACCACTAGTTTTTACACCGACCGACCATAAAGTGAATTGAAGATAAAAACGTCACGACAGACAGTAATTATATCGCTTCTTAAATACAAAAGTAATACATACTAAATAATAATGCATAAGTCATGAAAGAACACACAATGCTTCTGAGTATTTTGTATTAATAACGTCTCTCTTGTAAATGAGCGATATTTTATGTGTCACGCCATATATTACTCCTTTATTGGTTTATGAACCTAGTAAGCTATAGAATAAAACTAGCTGTTTTTCTAGAGTTTTAGAACAAACGCTTAAATGTTTAAACAAACAAACTATATTAAAAGCTAACTAACGAAGACCGGAACGGGTATACTGCCTAAAACGAACACTCTCCAGTAAAATCATTTTCAAAGCCCATATTATTTCCGTCAGCTTCACTATGGGAATAAATAGTTCCGTGAGCGGACATGCGGGTATTAAATTACCTGATTTATTATTTATTTAATTAATTTCAAATATTTTTTTTTTAGAAAACTTCAGTTTTATCGTATAATTTGCAGCGATTGTAAATTATGCGGTCGCTTGTACTTAGCTTTTCATTGATCATAATTATAGAAGTGACAAGTAAAACGCCATCGACGGCCGGCTTAGATGGTTTCAACTCTATTTCTTGTGCAATATGGCCTACATTGTTCAGACGCACATTAATTTTGTCTCGGCGATCTTTTACGTCGATGTATCGATTATATGTCAAGCACGTGCCACAAGGTCGTTAAATCAACAATGTGACAATTAGACAGAGTGCTTAGCGTGTCGAAAAACTAAAGCAAACCTTGTTTATTGTATTAAATAACCGGTTGGGCTTAATGATTTAGTAGGACTGTAAAGTAAATCTGCCCGCGTGGGCAATATTCGGTTTGGATTATTAATAACTCGATTTTGAATTTGTCGCCAATCTTCCATATTATTTTGAACTAGTGGTCGCCCGCGGCTTAGCTCGCGTTAATCTCGCTTGTTGTCTATGGCCTTCCTCGATAAATGGACTATCCAACACAAAAACAATTTTTCAATTTGAGTCAGTAGTTCCTGAGATGAGCGCGTTTAACCAACCAACCAAACAAATAAACATTTGGAGTGAGATAGTAAATATCTCGTCACTGGCCAAGACATTATATTCTTTTTGCGCACCCATGAACGGCGGATTTTTACGTCATAGCAGTATTTGGTTTCTTATTTGAAGATTTTATATTGGTTTGCATAAACACAAGAAACGCTCAAGTTATTAAGAACTTACTCGCAAGGGCTTCGTGATCGGATTAAAAATTCCACGTCAAAATACTTGGGCAAAATTACGCCGACCCCGGATTCCTACTTTGTTAATTTCGCCAAGGACATATTGTTATAAATGTCTCGAAACTCAATTAATAAAGAACAAAAACAAAATTATTGAGAGTCACTCGGAAACAAGAGACGCCGAAACGTAATTAAATGAACTCAATACAAACACCGAGTTTTATTGAGGAATTTAATTAAGGGACAGCGAACACGGTTTTTGCGTCAACCACGCGGAATGTCGCAATAGTCTCTGGTGCGTTGTAGTGAATGGACGAGATTAGCACCTATTTTATAGGTACAGTCAACGGCTCTTCAGACTACCCAAAACTGTCAAATTTCTTCAATCGATTGTCAACCTTATCTTGTTAGCAGTAGAGCCAAAAGTCGACTGAGAAAATTTAACATTTTGTGGTAGTCTGACATGCTTGCCAAAAGCAAAGGAAAAATAGTCAGAAATATTTACAAAATATTGACTTAAGACGTATTTAAAAGACAAAAATCAGTATAATCACCAATCAACTCTATTTGCCCCACTGCTGATACACGCCTTCCTTAAAGATGGATGAATATGGGAGAATGAGACGCTTCGAAGCTAGAACCCACACGTTTGGTGGGTATTAACGAGTGCAAATGCTGTCAGGACCCTGCCTTCGCCTTACAGTTTCCGAAAAGTCACGTCATTGATGCGAGACTCTACTCCGGGTCTTCCGCGATCCAGACAGATGTTTATACCACGGAACCGAATGATTAAAGCTGCCGTCCGCGACAAACATTCTTTGACGTATTTTACTTTGACGACATTTTAATGCCAAATATAAACTATTCGATTTTAATTTTGACATTATATAATTGTTAGAAAAATAGTACAAAGATTTTTGTGGTTAGAAAAAGAATTTAAAAAAAATATGATCTTGAGGCGGGAATCGATTCTTTTTCGATTCTTTTTCTAACCACCAAAATCTTTGTGCCAAATATAAAATTAAAAGTCTGTGCTAGGTAGGTTGCCTATCACGTCGTCCAAACTATTTAATTCCTCAGTGTTGAAGAAGTCACAGGCTCGTCTGCAACCGACGCTAATATTTGTAGCAATTCTTGAAAATATACCAAATATCAAGAAAATATTGAGGAACTCGAAGGCCGTTGAGTTGGCACGGTCAAGTTCACGGCAGCATTGGTGCGGCTATTAAATAATTGGGTTTATTACAACCAGCCGTAACTGAATCGTCCGT
Source organism: Cataclysta lemnata (assembly GCA_963931975.1). Lineage (NCBI taxonomy): Eukaryota > Metazoa > Arthropoda > Insecta > Lepidoptera > Crambidae > Cataclysta > Cataclysta lemnata. The sequence goes on along the minus strand of OZ008349.1, from coordinate 11,155,327 downwards.
CACCTTATTTAATAAGAAGTCAGAGGCTCTGCAAAACTGACAAAAAATCTCATCTAATTACATATATCAAAATCTCGTGTCACAGTGTTTGTTATCGAACTCCTCCGAAACGGCTTGACATTTACATTGAATATGTTGTGTTTATTTGGTAGGTTTTTTGTTGGCCGAGACGCTTTTACAGCATCTTTTATATCATCTACATCTTTTCTAAATTTTATAGGTTAAGTCAAGCCAAGATTTTAGTTATTTTCATTCAGATAAATTTTCGTGGACCGCTTATACGAATCGTGAACCCCCATTTATATTTCATAACTTAGATTATAACTTAGACCCCCGTCCAGTCTCCCGTGGATTCCTGGGGGTCCATCTGGCCCACTTTAGGAATCAATACGTAGCTTAAAGTAATCAGCTTAAACGTTAATAATTAAAGATCATTAGCGCTTAAAGAAACTAGTACAATGGCAGTGAAATTTAATCCCGAAAATCCTCCTGCACACCAAACGCTGGTCAGTAGCAGCGCAGTTTAAATGCGGGCCCGCGCAAGTTGTAATACAAGAAATTCTTTAAACTGCGTTACACCAAATTTTAATGCAGGCCCGCGCTCAAACTGCTCTGCGCCGCGCCGCACTGCAACTGCCGGAATACAACCCAGGCGGCGCGGGAGCAGCCGGCGCTGTTGCATCACTATGGCGGTCATGTTTGCATGGCTCACCGGGGCAGTGCAGCGCAGTGCGTCGTCGTCTAACCCGTCATACTAAACGTGGTCCAGCGGTGCAACTGCTTGGAAACTGCCGCTGCGTTCAGTGTGCCGACTCCCGCGCTGCTACTGACCTGCTCTGTTCCTGAACCGCGTTTGGTGTGTAGGACCCTTTAGTCGATACGTGTGTATCGACATATGGTATAATAATTACTATTTTTAAAATTCTAGAATAAAAATGACGGAATAATTATTACCCAATCAAACTTAAATGTCACCCACGATAAGTATTAAAATACATGAGCACATTTTAACGTTTCAGTATAATCCAACAAGACAAATAAAAAATATTAACCTACGTATGAAACAATATTTCGGGAGTAACAGAGTGTTATAATTATGAACTATCAACAACAATTTGTATATTAATTTGTATAAATATAATAAATATTAATATAAGGAAGTATTGCATTAAAAAGCCATTTACAACAAAATTCTTTATTTCGATACAAATAAATTATATTCAATCGTTATCTGCTATTATAAAGTGAATAAGTTACTAAAATCAAACTATATTTCAACATAAAATGTGTCACCATTAAAAAAAAGGAATTGAATTTCTAACTACAAAATCAGTTCACAATTTTATACATAAAGATTATAACTATATTGTTCATTCCTCGTATAATTTAGCTATAGTGACTTTATTACTATTAGTCGGTACAAAGTGTATCATATATATATTTTGTACTAATTATAATCTATCAATCTACAGTATACATCAATAAATAAATAAATTTAAAGCCATTTGCATATCTTCGAATATCGCACACTTAATACAAGAAAGATGAAACACAATAAATGCTTATAAATATTGTGTGTTCTAAATTTATGACAATAAGACTGCAATAAGGAAAAGCAGGAATGCAATCTTGAGTTGTATCTTTTTTGTATTTAAGAAGCGAATGATAAAAGTGTTATATTAGAGAGCTACGTAGCACCTATGTGTGTAATACACCCCTAATTCTAAATTTCTTCTACCTACTTGCTACATTAATGATTAGAATACAATTACCTGACTATTGAATCATAATATAAATAAATTACAAAAAAATGTTCTATGATTAAAGGTTTATGACATGTCATGTACAGTCTTATCTAGTCATTAATCACTCGCACATTACCATCTAACTTAAAATTAAGGAAAACAAAGTCTTTGACAATAAGAATAGTAATTAACCAAAAAAGCTAATTAATGCAGGTCGGGTCCGGTATTCTGCCGATATTTCCGAGACTTGATTGCTGTAAAAACACGTTTTTGGCTAAGGCCAAGTAGCGTCTTTAAATAATAAACGTTCGCTGCTTCTCAAAACGATCAAAACACTTGGTACAAACGTTGTCACTTAAAGTAACTGACATTGGCAGTTAAATCACCTTAGCTTATGATTGCATCACAAAGTTCACTAAATTTAAGCGGGAACCACCAAGCTGCTCACACACTGGCATGTCGATTGTATCCAACTATATAACACTTAGGTGTTAATCGTTTGGAAAGCACACTTCTCCGACCATCTCGTAGCCATCCGGGCAGTTCTCATTAATTTCATCATCATCATCTTTGTCTTTGATGTCTTTAATTTGTCTCACATCTATCAGCTTGGCGTAATCCTGAGGGATAACTTCGTTTGTGGTGACGTCATCCTTGAAATTGGTCGGTCCTTCGAAGACGATGGCGTTAGGGTCGTCAGTGTCGGGGTAGTATATTTTCCTGGCCTGGCAGACGGCGAGGAGGCACACCAATGCGAAAGAGAACACGAACTTATCCATCGCACTGTCTCTCAGACTACACTTGGACGAATGACTGTTGGTTTCGAAGTGACGCTTTTAAATACGCGACGCGACAGGTGTAGTATGCAGGATTCTACAACCGAAGCGAAGGAGTTATTTGTCATCGCTTAAGCTCTCGAAGTCATGTGTATCGCAAGTTTCAACAGGTTTTGCAAAGATTTTCATTCAATAATTATTATGGTCAAATCTAACAACTATTTACATCCAATTGTAATCTACGTGAAAGCTAATTTATGTCTGATTTAATGCTTTTAATAATTTATCAATTTAGTATAGCACTGAAATTAAAACCATTAAATTTGTTTTAATGTTAAATAAAATTTATTTTTTAAACCAAATAGTTTCCATATTTTGTGAAATGAAAACAAATTAATGATAGATAAATAGAGAATACAGATATTTTGCATTAATAAATAAATTGATACGGTACAAAATATCTATATTCTAAATACTAATAATAAGTACGACTTGATTATTTTATAAGCGAATTAATATAAATGTAACCTATATACATTTATAAAAATATATAATTTGTATGCCTATACAAATAAGAAGCTATTTGTCACAATTATTAGAAATATAACAATATCGGTTTTGGTCTAGACAGAGGCGTATTAATACCCACATTTCGCTAATTATATTATCATCATCATCACCAGCCCTTTAATGACCCCACTGCTGGGACACGGGCCTTCCCTATGGATGGAAGAATATAGGGAGATTATGTTAGGCCTCACGTAATAGATGGCGAGCCTACTGTTACATATATCTATCGCGTACGTACATTTTGAATTAATAAAGTAAGGCAAGGTAAGATGAAGTCGGGCACGGAAGGCCTTGATACTATAGTAATAATACGTTATGAATGATACTCTGTAATAATAATAAAAAATGTCAAACCCACCAAGCCGCACTGGACAGGCACTGTGGGTTATTATGGCCCATTTATCCTATATTCTTTCAACCATAAAGTGCTTTATCAGTAGGGACATTAGGCTGGTGATGACGAACAAGTTTTATTGTAACAAAACAAATGCATCAAAGTTTATTTTTTCTTTTTAACAAAACACATGTTGTGCGCATTAAAGATTTATTGGTACCTATCCAAAACTATGTCTTGGCCGGTCATCTGTGTACCTACAAAAAACATGCGAAAGAAACATTGTTTTCATAATAAAACCAGAATTATAAAAAAAAACTCTGCTAACACTACAAATGGACTAACAATGCTAAAATTATGTAAAACATTGCAGAATGCCCCTCCTCAGTAAAGTCCCTCAAACCGGTGTGACACACTCTTAATATGTCGGCGCGAGCTAAACGATCATTTAATTTCAAGTAGGTACCATCAGCGTCATGAGTAAATTAACAATATTGGTACCTATAATTAAGTAAGTAAGTAATTATCATTCATACACACATTCATACATAAATTCATACACATTCATACATGATTGAGCCTATTACCATTATTATCATTGAGCCTATTACCATTATCATAATCATTATTTACTTTACATTGTTTTTTTTTCTCAATATTTATATTTTGGTTCATACTGAAACCAATAATTATTAAGTATTATTATTATTTATTATTATATTATCTATACTTTTATACTTTTATCTATATTAATAATATAAAGCTAAAGAGGTTCTTTGTCTCAGAAACTACTGGTTCAAATTGAAAAAATATTTTTTCGTTAGATAGTCTATTTGTCAAGGAAAGTTATATGCTATATAATCACCGACATTAACGCGACGAAGCCGCGGGCGACCACTAGTTTATACATGAATCGGGCAGGCAGAGGCAGAGCTGTATTAACATCCACTTTTCCCGAATTATTTTAAGTCCCACGTAATGGAGGACAACTCCATTGCTAATATGGGGCACCCAAATTGCAGTATATTGCTAGGTTATGTGATAGATGTGATAGAATCACTACTACCCATTCCTCATCACCAGTTTTACCCTTAGGGCCGGTTTTTTGATCCGTAGTTAACTCAACCAATTGTTAGAAACTGTTACTAATTGCTAAATATCAGTCAGATATGTAACCATTAGTAACAATTTTAGTTACTAATGGATAAATATCAGTCTGATATTATTACTAATGGATGAATATCAGTCTGATATTGTCACTAATTATTAAATATCAGTGATATTTAAAGATTAGTAACAATTTTTAACAATTGGTTAACAGTTAACTATGCATCAAAAAACCGGCCCTTAGTCGCCTAGTACAACACCCGCGGAACAGATTTTTATTGGTGACAATTGATTGTGTTCTGCTCACCTCTACCTAAATTGTGGGAACAATCACAGCTCATATTATCTTTGGAAAGACTTTGTGAAGACTTAAGAGTAACAATTAAGTTAAAAGACTGTCACATTATACTTAATGAAGAATATAATTATTCTTAGTGACACGGCACCTCAGTTTTTAATGATTTTTTAATACCATTTTCCTCGAACAGACTAAGTATAAAGTATGATATATATCGATAAAACTAATGACATAGGTGTATGTTATCAATAAGAATACACTAGGTGAGGAAATAACAATCTATAATAAACCTTGTTGACACGTGTTACACGGGTTATGAATTAATACTTTTTTCAATTAAGGATATAAATAGGCAGACATTTTCAATATCAAATTGTAAATTATTATTTAAGAACTAATCATAATACCTTGACGTGTATATTATTATGTATAAAGCATATTCAGAGATAATATCACAGAATATGCTTTATACATAAACACGTATCTTTATCTTCTTTTAATTCTAAGGGAAAGCAATGTAAAGCTGGTACACTACCTAGTGCAAAATAATATTTATGTCACACCTGACCATAAAGTGGACTTTTTCGCCCGCTACGCATACGCATGGGCCCCCACTTCTTGGTCAAGGGGTGACATAAAACTATTATCTCACCTCGGACGATAAAAAAGAAGCCTGAGATTGCATTTTAAACGAATACTTGCAATCTGAGAAATGGCACGAGCTAGATGACACAGTCGCTAACGTGATAATCCTATCTCTCCGGGGATAAAATAAGCGTGATTAATATAAGGGCCTGTTTCACAATCGACAGGTAAGTTCTAAGTAGCTTACTTCGCAGATCATTTGACAGTTGTAATAAGTAAGTTACTTCGAACTTACTTGTCGATTGTGAAACAGGCCCTAAATGTAGTAAATGTGTTTTTATCACGCGTTGGACAGTGTCTCAAATAATTATATAGAGTGCCTGGTATTCCATGCTAGGCTAGACTCACTTATGGTGTCTTAAATTAAATAGTTGGTGAAATGTGCATATCACTACTCCTCTCCCTAACCCATAAGCGATGAACAGGCATGATTTGTGCATAATATTTATTCATCCACCATTCTTATTCAATTAAGAAATGGAGCTACAGATATATTAATATTGGAATGCGTTTACTTTAAAATTTCCCATTTACAGCAAACAGATATTTTGAGAAGATTATAACTAATGACACAGATAATAAAAGGTCACGTAGGTCGAATTAGGATCGTTACCAATTTCAAATCCAACTTACGGAAAACATTTAATAGGTTCTGTTTTTACGTTTGCGGTACTTTAATATCTTTTATTTATAATATTACTTTGAGATACAAACATACATAAATCACGCCTATATCCCCGAAGGGGTAGGCAGAGGTGAACTAGCACCCACATTTCGCCAATTATGTTAGGTGCCATATAATACTTGGCGAGCCTATTGCCATTTATCGGGCACAAAAGTCGCAATACATTACTAGTTGGTATAAGACGAACGCTGCTGCCCATTTCCTCATCACTGATTTATCCTTAGTCGCCTTGTACGACGCCCACGGGAGAGATTTGGGGTGGTGACAATTTTATTCTACTCTGCCGTCACCACACGTTACTTTGAGATAATTTCATAAATATGTATTTTAAACAGATATAGATACGGGAGGGAGAATCAATTCTCCCTCTGCACTGACCAGAGATAGGTTAACCGGTTAAACATATTTAACCTGTATGTGGTCAGTTACTAATTCTTCACACTAAATAAGCTCGCATCCTGGCAATCATTAATTTGTTTCGGTTTACTAGTTCAATTGTTTTGATTGTCCGCTTGCGATCTTTTTTGTTATGGTTCTTGCTATCGTTTCTTGAATTTATTTATGACTTATATTTTCTTGGACTCATTGAATGTATCAGGATGTAATTGATTATTTATAGTTTGACGTAGGTTTAGTATCCGTCTTCCTAATATAGTATACAATATGATCTCGAGGATTTACCAATAAAATTAAATATAATCGGTATTGCGAATCAATTTAAATTCATCATCTTATAGGTGGGAAAATCATTATTTTAATGCTCCAATGTCAGTTTCCAAAGAAAAATATTTCAAGCATAGGATCACCGGATAATGTTGTCGTTGGCATTGATAAATCTTAAGAAAATTACTTATTTTCAAGTCGAAAGGTGTTAGTGCATAGTCGAAACCTATATGCATAGTCGGTTCCTCAAGATTTCCTCCACTCGACCTTAGTCGAGATCACCTTAAGGAAGTCTTGAAAACACCCTTGAAATAGTTTGTTCAGTTACGTCATCCACCCTCCAGTGCACTACCTCCAGTAAATCGAAATCTTCTTCGGAATTCCACGTCATCAAAATATCCCATCGGATTACCTGCAACCAGTAAATACTGCTTAATAGGACGATATTGGTACAGATCTTCATTTATTTTGAGGTTATTGGAAGTTTTAACAGCATAATGAATAATTTCCATGATTTGAAATAAAACAACTTTTACGGATAAGACTCGCGTATAATTTGGTGTTTGGCATATTAATTTTCCATGATGTTATTGATTACCTTTATTCATAAAGGTACCTTTTGACTATCAATAGTCGAAGTCAATAAAACTAGTAATAACCTCAGAAATAACGTGAAAGACGCTGTTAACAATCTTTGAGGAGCCCTCAAGGTAGATCGCGACGTACCTTGAGTACGACAGTTCATTCTCGACTCGACCGAGGATAGTTTTGTCAGTTCCGCCATAGGTACACCAACTTTATTCTTGAGGTTGAGTCGAGTCTCAGTCGAGTGAAGGAAATCTCACGGAACCGACCATGCATATAGGAGTTAGATTAGATTATCATCAACACACCATCAGGGCAGAAACCTAAATCAAACCTAAACAATAATACATAAATCACACCTATATATCCCCGAGTGCCAAAACCCACAGTTACACACACCCAGTTACGAGATCAGCCTACTGGTATATCGATTCGTATAAGCAGCATGCATAAACATGCAAACCCATGCATAAAATATTTTTTTTAATCATATTCATTTCAAGGTCTCTAAAGGTCGAAGTAAACGGAACTTCTTAAAGAGTTACTATTTCCTTAAGTTTAGAAAGTAAAATAATATACGAACAAACACAATAGCAGTACGTGTTGATCGGGTCATTGACCCATGACCAATATATTATGGTCAAGGCCAGCTTTGAGTACCTACCTATATGAGATTGTTTAAGATCTTACGACCATTCACACCTATTGTTTTTATTGCTTCTTTTTTACAGCTAATTTCTTTCATAATTGTACAGATAGTTGACAGCTCGTCATGTTATACCGAAACTGTCAAAATTCTCTCATCCAATAATGTAACCTTAAAGTATTTGACGTAAAGTGCTAAATTGAAATTGCAATTAACATTTCTGTTGTGGTCAAAGTTTCCATTCTCACGGGAACTTACAATGAATCAGGTTTTAGTGAAGTCCTTGAAAGTCGCGGTAAAGTCCTGTGGCCGCACCATGAAGTATTAGTGCGAACCAAACGCGGGTGGCAAAACGGGACGCCGCTCTACTCGGCTTATAGCGTTGTCTCACATTAACAATGGGAATTGAGTCGCGTTTAGAGTTTGTGGTAAGGCCCCTGTTGTATAAAGACAAGTACTGTATATTACTTAATATAATTCCAACTATTAAGTACTTACCTACAAAATAAATTTTGATCAACCAAATTATAACCGGGACTTGGTTTTTACCAAATCTAAGTCAGGGTATGGCAATAAAGATATAAATAACAAACTAAATAAAAATACTATATAGAGGGAAGGCGGCCCAAAGATTTAAAAAAATTGCTTAGTTTATCGGTCCAAAGAGTGTTGGTGTCAGATAGAAAGCTGACTCTAAACCAAATTCGAATGTTGTGATCCCAATCACTCTCTCTGTTCATCGGTATCTCAAGATGGTCCGTTTCGTCTCTTTCCTATATATCCATTTATCACTAACACCTTTCCGGAATCATGGAAGATATGAATAAAAAGGGTGTGGATGCCTTAATGACGTCTGGCCGATATTAATGGCAGGGGAAACATACTGCGCCGACTCCAGATAAACTGGGAATAGGGCAGGAAGAAGAAATGCAATCACAAGTCGAACATGCTTCCTAATCGTCCTTCAAACTCCCAAATTATCTCAGTAATAACAAGGTCCATAATACTCTAGACAGGCAAGTAACGCTAGTAGTTTCTGATTGTTTTGTTTGTTGTAAGTGTTAACACGTTTTCTGGTACTTATTAAGAATGAATCAGAGTTGACATGACACTGAACCAACTCAATCTCTCCAATCATCGCGTTTGTACGATAACTCATGACTATTCAAAACGAGGAAAGCCTTAGAATATCGCTCGCGTGAATCACTGATCAAATTGTTTATTAAATAACAAAATAACTGGTCATCTAATAAGGATAAGAACTGTCGAAACTCCACGTGGAATTAAAGGCCACGATCAGTATTGTGCAATGGTGATTCACGCAATGCGCTTTTGATATCAGTGAATTGTGCAACCGGGGTCAGTGAACTAAGATTGCATTATAATTCATGAACTTCCGAATCCAAAATTGTTAATAGTTATTATCGAAATCGACACAACTGATATTGTTTTAATTTTTTATATCTCAAAGCGTTGATTGCTTATCACGAAAACTTTGTGCAATCAGTGAAATTATTTCAAATTGTTACGTAAGATTATCGAATGTCGGCGAAATTACGAATCGTGTTTACTTATGTTCCTGTATGACTAGCTAGAAATTTTTAGTTAGGTTAGTTAGATAGATAGTTTGATTACTACCCTTTAATTTTGACAAGCCAATCACATTCCTTTATTTTTATAACTTATTATCTGTAAAACCTTACTCATATTCATTACATTTCATATCATTCTGTTCATCCATCACACCGTAAAGGCGCTAGTGATGAATGAATGTATAGAAAAGGGACGAAACGGACCATGTCGAAAGACCCATGAACGATGAATTTATTACAATATCATTCCAAGTATACCACCCTGCTATATGCGATTAACGTCCACAGTTACTGTGGACGTTACGTAGGTTGCAGTATCCCTTGCTGGCAAATATGGGTGATTACAAACATGTAATTACTGGGCCGTGTGGTGACGGCAGAGTAGAATACAATTGTCACCACCCCAAATCTCTCCCGTGGGTGTCGTACAAGGCGACTAAGGATAAGTCAGTGATGAGGAATGGGCAGCAGCGTTCCTCTTATACAACCTAGCAATGTACTGCGACTCATGTGCCCGATAAATGGCAATAGGCTCGCCACCTATTACATGGGACCTAACATAATTGGCGAAACGTGGGTGCTAGTTCACCTCTGCCTACTCCTTCGGGCATATAGGCTTGATTTATGTATGTATGTATGCAATTACTGGGTCGGTCAGTCGGCTGTTTTAAAACGCCCCGTCGTTGTCGACGGTTCATCGGCGCTACCAACGGTCGGCCAGCTGTATCGACGCCCGGTCGGGCGCGACTACGGCCGAAACACTCAATTAATGTTCTTACATTTGATTTCGACATCAATAATAATAATTAATAAGTTCCGCGGGTTCTTTCCTAAGAAAAGCAACTTCATCGGGTGCTTTTCTTAAAAAAGCATCCAAAGAAGCTTAATCTTAATTAAAATCGACACCTTCCTACTGTTTACGTTTTATTTTATTATATTTCACACGAAATTTTATTAATTGTGCAATTTAAATATATATTTTTTAATTACGATAATACTTTTATTATTATGTAATGATTTTTGTTCACTTTTATTTTAAATTTCATACGTTATGAAATGACAAATCGATCTCGATTTCTGTGAGTCATTTTCGACGTGTTAGGCATGGTGGAAGTAATAAAAAATCCTGTTATAAATAAATGATTTCACATGGTAGCCGTGCCTCTGAGTCATGAATTTAAAATCGCGATTTATGGACTAGGTTCAATGGAGTTTTTTTAATTTAACAATATTTTACAACAAAAGTATATTAGGTATATATTATTGGATGCAACAATCAAACTCGACCGTAATGAATTCGCCAAATGAAACTCGCAAAAAATGAAACTTGAAATGAAAAATACATAAATCACGCCTGTATGCCAGTAGGGGTAGACAGAGGTGAATTAGAACCCACGTTTCGCCAATTATATTAGGTCCCATGTAATAGGTGGCGAGCCTATCGCCATTTGTCGGGCACAAAAGTCGTAGTACTTTGCAGAGGAATGCTGCTGCCCATTCCTCATCACTGTTTGATCCTTAGTCGCCTTATACGACACCCGCGAGAGAGATTTGTGGTGGTGACAATTGTATTCTACTCTACCGTCGCCATACGGCTCGAAATGAAAAATGGTTAATGGTTATTGCACCAAAAATATATTATTACGTTAAGCCGTTGATTCCGGCAGCATCTGCTCTTGCTGATCCGTCAATCTACACTAGGCCAGCGAGGTGGTTATTGCCAATTCTCCCCATATTAATAATAATTAATATAAGTCCTGTGCCACAGAAGTGGATACATTTAAAGGCTGGTGATGATGATGATGATGAACTATATTGGCTGCCGGATCTATCTATGCGCTCGACAACAGCTGCGTGCCTCGTACCCTGAAACTCAATACGCGCTTCGACTAAAACGTAGAAAACGACGATCTTCATACAACTTGCGACAGTTGAGCGATAGTCGCTATTCCGAGACGATAACATAATATTTATCAACTCTCCGACTTCAGACTTAGTAACGTGAATAACTGCTAGCAAAGCCACCGTGCACCGTTCTAAATCCTGGTTAATCTGAAGCTCTTTTCATCAAGTAAAATATACGGTTTCCTAGAAAATAGGGACCGAACTCTGTGCTTTTCATTCCGCTGGGAAATCAACTAGTTCTGTAATAAGCAGTTTACAAGAACACGTACATATACCAGTGGAGCGGAATTTCTTTCCGATTGGTGTGCTTTAGTTTAGGATCAAGGGAAATTGAAACTTAATATTTTTGTTTAAGCTCTGGTTGTAGGAAATGAAGTTCGAATCACTGGTATTAAACTTACGACAAGTCCTTGAAAGTTGTGGTAGAGTTACTTTAAAATAAGAATTATTTGTTATATCCAAACTAACTGGGATAAACCGACACTAGATAGCCTGGGAACGCGGTAGGCGATGATTATAAGGATTTAGACGATATGTAGAAGCAGATAATTATCACCACCTCTAATATCTCCCGGGGTATCACACAAGGCGACTAAGGGCCGGTTTTTTGATGCATAGTTAACTGTTAACCAATTGTTAAAAATTGTTAGTTATCTTTAAATATCACTGATATTTAACAATTTGTAACAATATACATACATACATAAATCATACCTATATCCCCGAAGGGGTAGGCAGAGGTCAGCCGTCAGAGTGTCACCTTCGCCAATCATGTCAAGTCCCTTGTAATAGGTGGCGAGCCTATTGCCATTTATCGGGCACAAAAGTCGCAGTAAATTGCTAGGCGGTATAAGAGGAACGCTGCTGCTCATTCCTCATCACTGATTTATCCTTAGTCGCCTTGCACGACACCCACGGGAGAGATTTGGGGTGGTGACAATTATATTCTACTCTGCCGTCACCACACGGCTGACTGATATTTATGCATTAGTAACTAAATATGTTACTAATGGTTACGTATCAGACTTATATTTAGCAATTAGTAACAGTTTTTAACAGTTGGTTGAGTTTAACTATGGATAAAAAACCGGCCTAAGGGTAAACAAGGATGAGTAATGGGCAGCATCGTCCCCCTGTTATCACTGTACAGTATACTGCGATTTAGGTGCCCGTTAGATGGAAATAGGCTCGCCTGATATTACACGGTGCCTTACATAATAATATATAACATAATAATAACGGGTACCCTCGCAATGTATATATAAATTTCAAACATTCCAAAGCAGATATTTTTACAAATACCGTGCGTTCGGTTAAGCTTGGGTTTGCTTTATAAACTATTCGATTTTATTTTTAACATTATATAAATGTTAGAAAAATTAGTACAAAGATTTTGGTGGTTAGAAAAATATCTGCTTTGGAATGTTTGAAATTTATTTCTGCATTGCGAGGGTACCCGTTGGCTTACAACGTGAAGTGTAAAGGTTAGAAGAATTTCGGCAAGTTAATTAGTGTCTTGGGTGGCCGAGCGGTCAGGCACCTGCCCGGATAGCAGCGGACGCGGGTTCGATTCCCGCCTCAAGATCATAATTTTTTGAAATTCTTTTTCTTATCACCAAAATCTTTGTACTAATTTTTCTCACATTTATATAATGTTAAAATTAAAATCGAATAGTAAATAACAATTAAATTCAAGAACAGAAAAGGCTTAATGGCATTGTAGGTGGTTTTCTTGAAAGATAAAACAAAAAGCTTAGAAAATTATGTCCATGTGAACTTCAATCCGGAACTGTACCAATTTGTGAGGCTGCATGGATGTAATTGTGTCCTGGTTGGCAGGGTCGGGCTCTGCGTCAGGCCACAATTTTTCATAAAATTGTTCTGACCTATTTCTCTTAGAAACTAATGTTCCAGTTCTGCTAATGTTAACGTAACAATCGCGTCCCACAGCCGTGCTCAGAGAAATTACTTTAAATTAAAGGGTTCCTTAACGTGCTTTTCGCCAATTCAAAACTAGTCACTGTTCTTGCCAGGTCTACTGGTCTAGATTTAAGTGTTTTTTTTTATTAAGTACTCATTAACGTTAATTTACGTATGTGAGTACAGACGTTAATCGTGTTTCGATAGTATTGCTTTTAAACACAGTTCTTGTTACTAAAGCAGACAATTTACAACTGCATAGCGATCATCATCACCTAGCCCATATATCTATTTGGGGTCGGCGCAGTAAGTCCTCGTTCTTCACCTTCTTCTGTCTGTTGTCATCTCCTCATCCACGTCCATCACCTATCATACCTCACATAATCTACCCATCCTTTCAGTGATCTTCGTTAACTTAGACATCCATCAGCATTAATTTCCGTAACTTTTTCAGCCACCTTCACACTTCACATTCACACAGAGAACACTGATTCAGGTGCCCAAAAGTGCTTTAAACACTATTATGAGGAGCTCGCTAGCGCAGTGGCATAGCGGGCTTGGCCTACGATTGGGTAAATTAAGCAATGTTCGCTAGGGCTGGTCATTGGATAGGTGACGAAAAATGTATTATCTCGAGTTCCTCCGTGCTTCGGAAGGCACATTAAGCCGTGGGTCCCGGCTGCATTTGCAGTCGTTAATACCCACCAACCCGCACTGGGCCAGCGAGGTGGGTTATGGCCCAATATATATTCCTACATCCTATATTCCTCCATCCATAGGGTAGACCCGTGCCCAAGAAGTGAGGATTGGTCTACACCAGACAATCTCCCCATGTTTCCATAATGATATTAGTTCAGATTTTCGCTGCAGCTCAACCAACCAAGACTAGGTGGCTTACGTTGGCTATTCTATACGTCGTTCAATAGCTAGGATCCATCCAGGCACTAAAGTTATCCTTGCACCGCCACCAAAGCTTCAAATTCGCAATTCTGAGAACAAAAGGGGAATTATCGTATCGAACACTGGCATCTCAATTCAACAGTTTCATTGACCCTAACTTATTGCACCGTTCCCCTGCTAAAGCTTGGTGTCGCCTCCTCAGAAGGGTTATTGCAGTAATAAATTCTCATGGTAAATTCACGTGACTTACAATTTACGACGACTTCACAATTTTCCCCTCTTATTTCCTCCAATGAATTTCGTAATAGACGACTAAGCCAAAATATTTAGAATTACGTATAACGTTTTCCGTTCATGGTCCTTTCTATTACTTTTCTACACATTCATTCAACACTTTTTCAGTGTTATTATTGGTATTGAATTACAAGCGAGTGGATGACAGCTTTATGGCTTCTGACCAATATGAATGCAAGAGGAAACATGTTTCCCAGACCCCAGATAATCCAGGAAGTTAATAATCAAAAGCTTGCACACTAGAAACTTACTTCTTACTTATATCGGATCCAGCGCAGACATCTTTGCGTAAGCGGTATTGTAGAGTACTCGAGATCCGTTTAAAGCTATGACTTGTATTTTAAAGCAACTTTTGTTTTTACAGTTAATCTTTGGGAAGTACCTTGGTACAATACCGGCATGAATTTCCAATGATGTAATGTTTCCTATTGACCGGTGTTCTAATACGCGAATACTGACGTTTTGCACTCGATGGTATTATGACTCGCACAAGTTTAATAAATCGGTAACCGAATTTTGTATGAATTTTATATACTGTATTTGGTACATGAATAACTAGTATCAATTGTCGTAAGACTTTCACATCATACCAATAATTGGTATATTAGCGGCAGATGAGGTATTGTACACTTGCACAGGCATGAAGCTCTTAATAGAGGTCGCTTGCGAAATCAGAAAAGGTACACATACATAAAATGTTTATAAGGATCGATGCAAACCTCACCAGTACCACCTGGTACTGGCGAACCACCACATCGATTTGAATGCGCCCGAATCCTCCGAATCTTCCAAATTGTTTTACATGTGTAATAAACTACTCATTACCCTGAAATATTTAATTCCAAAGAACAGAGGGCGGCGCTATTGCAATAATAATTAACCTCGCACTATTTGCAATATTGCTTCGATTATCATGTGTACACGATACTCAATACCTTTATTGCAACTCATAATATACATTAATATATACGCCTCGGCTGGCCGAGTGGTATAGGGATAGGACTGCAGAGGACGAGCCTTCGATTCCCGCATCAAGATTATAATTATTCAAACTTTTTCTAACCACAATCTTCTTTGTCTTCTTCCTGGCCTGTTCCCAGTCTATCTGGGGTCGGCGCAGTATGTTTCCTCTTCCATTCATATGTCAGACGTCATCAAGCCATCCACTCCCTTTTGATTCATATCATCCATCCCACCGTAAAGGTGCTAGTGATGAATGAATGTATAGAAAAGAGACTGAACGGACCATGTCGAGAGACCCATGAACGTAGAGAGTGATTAGAATGACAACATTCCAATCCATACTGCTCAAGGTTTTGGCTTAGGTTTTACAGCCGCGGCCGCCTGCCTGACACCAACCCTCTTTGGGTACGCTGTTGTTGGTGGTTTGCCCTCCACCATTCGGGTGCCCCAAGGTGCTTATTGGTCTACACCGGGCAATCTCCCTTAGTCGACTTTTACGACAACCATGGGATGAGTTGGGGCTGGCCTATTCTACGTTATTTGTTCGCTCCCAGGCCAGCACAGAAGGCAACGATTTTCTTTGTATAATGAGATAAAATTATTATGGACCCTGTCGGACTTATACCGCTGTTACTCATGTCCCGTTAATAATAACTCTTTATTTAAAGTATACTTCTTTTTAATTTTTAGAGGCGCTAATATTATATTTAAAAGCGAGTACCTAAATCAAAAATATTTTTTTTTCCTTCACTCCAAGCAAACATCCGGTGATGTAAAGCGAAGACTCAAACGCCAAGTTTCAAAAGGCAAGCTTTGAGCACGGGGAAATCGTTGAGCAAGTTTAATAAAAGTGCAGAAACTCAGGAGATTATTAAGTTACGACTGTCAGTGCGCCGTTTGAAGTGAAATTCAATTTGGACTGATCGAATTTGGCATCTTCCAAAGAAATGTGTTAAAAGAAACGTATGAAGACAATTTATGCAAATAAATACATACATAAGTGGCGCCTATGTATTATTGATGGCAGGGAGAAATAGATTGACACCCACATTGCGATGTATTCTAGTCAGCTGTCATCTAACTTATTTTAAATAATTTATTTAACAATTAGCGGCTATATTTGTAGTCAAATCAGACACAAGCCAATCAAATAATAATAATATTTATTACCTTTAACTCTACATACTTTTTTGTACTGTGCAGTTTCATTATATTTTCTAATTCAATATTTTGTAATTCATTTCACGATCATGCTCATTATTTTTACTTGGTCCTTTGAGCCGCATAATATTGTTAATACGAATATTACAAACGAGTGCAATGCAAAATGACTATAAAACAGATCTAATAGGCCAGGCAAAGTAGGTTTACATTAGATTTAATAGGTGTTGCTGCTGGTAGCTGTTGTTGGTTGATCAGAATAATTTCTCTACTTATACTTGCAATAACTGCTTTTCACAAACTATATCGTATTACTAATGCTATTAAAAAGCACTAACCAATTCACATGTCGTTGTTTAAGATGTAACTATATACCGTTAATCCTTTGTATTATGAACAAACGATAGTCCATATATCAACTAGCCCATTTTCTGGACATTGCATCTGAATGTTTGAATATTAAGCTCTAAATTTTCTGTTTGTGATTCGGAAGCCTATGAAAATCGCATGTACACAGTACTGTGCATTCTAACATTGAGCGCAGATATCTAAGAACAATGACTTAAACGTGACTAGTGTGGTTATCAAGGGTCCCTTTAGTTTTGATATTGTAACTTTGTATTACCAAATAAAAGCATCGATTTCCTACAAAATATAGATTCGTAATTCAATGGAGAGTTCCTAAACACACTTTGTTTCATAACTAGATCCATTAATAACAGTTCCGGTACACTCTGGAGCTATTCCCTTTTCTTCTTGTACTGCCCTTAGTAATTAGTTAACAGAAACATCGGCATCTAAAGTCGTAACTATTAGTCAGTTAGTTGTTGTTTCCTATCGCATCAATTTATCAGAATCGTTATTATTCAAGTTTAGGGTGTATAATCTATTGGCTACAGCATTAACTACAGCGGACAAGATAGATGGTTTGTCTATAAAAAACTCCCAGAGTGTTGACGAAGCTCAATAAGAAGTTTTTACTAAACTACTCCAGATCTAATGGCGTCAAGCGTTAACGGATGTTTCTGCGTCTCGGTATGAGTTGATAATAAGTCTCCTAATTATAATTTATATTTACTGAGCATCGGAAAGTATAATGATTACCCATCATCATCTGGATTCCTTTTTAATTTTTAAAAGCAACATCTTTCTGGTCAAAATCTTAAAGTATTGTTTTATTTACTGAAAAGTTGGTTTATATACGTACACGTATCATTTGTTTCACATGACTCACATATGACTCCTGAACTTGTTTTAAAACAAGTTGCTGATGAGCACTATTATTCTAGTCTTGGAGGAAAAGTTCTAAATTGATAGATATTCTAGATTACTGGCGAATTAGTGCTTAGGTAACGGTTGTTGTTCAATATTAAAATTTATTAGCGGAGTGGTAAAGAAATGTATGCATGCTTACCCAAGACGTGTAATTAGAGGGTTATTTAGCATGCACATTTCGCTAGATATGTCGTGCTATACACCCATGTAAGTGCTGTGTCAGATTACGTTCTGTACAGGTGTGAATATGGGGCTAGGGTAAATAGCAAATATGGACAAAGGAAGGAGCATAATAAAGACAATAATAGTCCTTATATAACAACCTTCCAGATCAGCCACCTTTCGCAATGAAACATATGGCAAAATGAATTAAAGAAGTAAAGAAATGGAAGGTAATATAATCTTGTAATAAATTAGAAGTAGATGATATGTTGCAATGGTTAACTGAGATGTATGAAATAATATGGCTGAGGTAACTTTGGATCTGGTGTTGCCTGTTTATGTCAAGACCCTTTATGGATGCCACCTAACAACAACAGCTTCAGTAGAACTTTAGGTACGCGGTCGTCAACTCATCGGACCTAACATTCATCCATTCTTCAAACTACCGCATAGTTTGCGGAACGGATAACAGGTTGAAACACTCGTGATAACAACTGTACTAAATGGCTTAACGGGTCTTGCAAAGTACAGAGGAGCTCGAGATTATTAAATTTTGGTATCTTTAGGTGATTATCTTGGTAATGGCAAAAGTTGCACCATCGACCTCCTCATTGTATGTTCAGTAAAAGTAATGGTACCTGTTTAATAGGTAATTTATTAAACAGTCGAAATTATTCCACTTGGGAGAGTCATTTGAGGTTTTAATGTATTCCCAAAGTATTGAAATTATATATTCAATTCCGATGTTTTATTCACAATGGTATGATCACAAGACAAGTTAATACTTAGAAGTAGATGGCATCATAGGACTAGTAGTCATAGTATCTTAAGGTGTTCGAAGTTTTTGTTAAAGGCGATGCAAAAATAATTGGGTACGAGTGCTGAAGTACACTTTGTTATCTGTAATATTCTATTTCGGTACAATTTTACGTGATAAACGAACTGCGATAAATCAGACACAGCAACGCCATCTTTTGATGTAAAATAAAATCACGGTGCCCGTCATTTATTTTGTGCCAAATTACTTTAGGTGTTTTGTTACAAGTTTCATAAAACCTTTTTTGTTCCTTTTTCAAAGTTGTTATTTCGAAACTTTAATCGCCTTTATGATAGAATTTTATTTATATTTTCTCTTTACAAGTTCTCACAGTCAATTGAGGAATACGAGCTAACTTTTATAAATAAAATGTTAAACATAAGTTTTGATATTTTGCCATTATTAAAACGTAAGGAGTTATTCAGTGAATTTACTTACTGCCGCACTCAAAGACGTCAATTAACTTTAATGAGTATTTAATGTCAAAAAATTTCATTCAAATCTAGACCATAAACCCGGCAAGAATAGCGACTAGTTTTGAATTGTCATTTTTTTACGTTAAGTACTCATTAACGTTATTTGACGTCTCTGAGTGCGGCAGTTAAAGTTTCAATTGTAAGGTTTATAATGGAATAGCTTAATAAATACAATTAAAGCTAAATACTAAACTTAGATCAGTGTTTTTAGACTGTGTACTACTTATTTTTATAGCTTTTAATAGGTTTCATTATGTCGTATTCAACTATTATAATTTCAATTAAATAAACTTAAATCATACAATACTGAACTTTAATACATACTGACTTAAGTGTAGAAGCCCTTTACGGATTACTGCTATAGATTTAAAAAGTATTATCGGTGGTTTTCAATTGTTAAAATATTATACGTTTTAAATAAAATATAATGATACGATGGCGATGAAGTAAACAAAATGTATAGAGACTAAGTAGTTATTCGTTATATTTTATAAAACTTTATTTATACAGGTAATATTTCTGACCATTCTGAATTTTGTTCAGAATTAAATAAGCTTTGCTAATTTATAGATTCATACATTTCAATTCTTCATTAAATATTCATTTTCCATTGCAGTACCTGTAGAGCGCCTACAATCAAGGAAACGTGCATGGCAACACACTAATGCAAGGCTGTTTCGACTCCTATTAAAATTAGTTTTCGACCATAAATCGTTCGGTGTAAGGTCCGGATTTTATTGCCCAACTTTACAGGTCAGGAAATCTTGTTTCGCTGACTGTACCTAATGAATAAAACGACTATAAATCCCAACTAAATGAAAAAGTGGGAAAATTCTTTAAAACTCTATTGACTTGGGGCACTAAGGGCACTAAATCAGGGCATTTGCATCTGAACACTGAAATTGAATCCAGAATAAACTGTGTTCCGAGCATTCGCAAGTGGGCAACTAAGGTGATTACGAAGTTGGGAGCGATTCGGACCGCCGCACTTTGGCTGTGTTTCAAATTTCCACAGCTTGTTGGAGCATTTAGTTTCAGTATTATCCTCTTGCTTTATTACTTCACTTATTTTACGAGTCTTTATTTCTTGTCTTACTTGTGGGAAGTAGTAACCGTCTTTTCATTTCAGAAAACTACTTGTCTCAGAAATATCTAAAGCCCGGTATACACTGCTTTCTTGTCGCTATTATTCCCACAAGCAAATTGGATCGTCCTTTTAGTTAAGAAAACTGTTTGTGTAATAGATATCTAAAACCCGGTCCCGGTATACTACTACTGGGACACAGGCCTTCTCTATTGATGAAAGCCGGGGCTGACGAGAACCGTTAAGGACATGTTGATGGATGTCGAAGTAGAGGAAGACCCTTAAAATGATAGATGGATTGTGTGAGGTATGATGTAAAAGTGATGGATGTCGGAGATGAGTGACAGGAAAGAATGGTGTAAGAGAATATACTGCAACGATCCCAAGTAGGATAGAAGAGAGTGATGTGATGATGTGTTAGGATGTGTTAGTATATAGATGTGTTAGTGATAGGATGATGGTGATATGCAGTCGGCACTAAAGTTGACCGGCATCAGCGAACATTGCTCACTTTCTGCGATGAACTGACAGAACATATTCAGGGAATAATTAACTCGTTACATAAATTGGTTACGGGCACACTGTACCTACGACAGTGCCAAACAGTAACCGCAGTAGCGATTGTAAACTGCCACTAACTAGTAAACTGCGGCTTGAGTGGTTTGGCGGCATTCGGCGAGGTTAAGAACACTTACTGGAAACGGCCTGCGTTTTGAAGATCCGCTTAAGACGTGTCGATTATCTGTAAACTTTGGACGCTTCCAAGACTTTCAATTGCTTTAGGCTGTGTAGATCTTTGATCGTATACAACTGTCGCAATGTTATAGCTTCACTAAAAAATGATAAAAGAAAATGTATTATTTTTTATTATATTTGAACATTATGATAAGAACTTTTCCTAACAACAATGTTCTTTGCAAAAACATCTTATTTCTTTTTTGCAAACAAATTTAAAACATCAAATTAAATATAGTGTTACGATGTTTGTTAGTTTTATTGAAACTTTCACAAAAACAATGAATCTTCATTGTTTCCATTAAAATTGCATAGAAATTGCTCGCTTTAGGTATAGTATGCTTGCTTTAAGGCACCTTCCCTTACCAAACATCCACTCTTGTAATATACATATAGGGATATACCTACTTACAGCTTGTGAAAGCTTTCGGGCGCGATCCTATTGTCATCAACGGGACCCGTTAATCGCAATATTGTAAGATGTGGCATGAGAAATGCTACTGACATTTCACCGATAGATTTTACGCCCCCCAGTCGGCTTTTACGACGCCTACCAGAATTTTTAAGTGGCGACAATTGTATCTACTTACGTATAAAGCGAACAGTGCCTCTGGCATGAACTTTTCGAACACTCATATCGTAACTGCGATACGTTCCATGTACATGGCAATAGGCACCACATAGGACCTAAGATAATTGGCGAAAAGTGAATGTTAATTCGCCTTTGCCTATAAATGGGCAGTATTTTTTTAATATTATATAATTTGTTTAATAGGCTTAATATAGATAAAACAATCCATAGAGTAATCAAGAAATTATCGAGTAACCATGAGTAGGTTGATCAGTAGAATATCTCCAGAATTCGAAATGTTGAGCCAGTGAAGTAATACTTGGCCAAATGTCAAAATTAGGCTGATTACTTGCATTCAGTCCAGAGTCGAGCTTATGAAGTTTGCAGTTCACTTTTAAGTTTCGACGACAGTTGGAACGTATCCAAGCGAATACACGGGCCAGGATATATTATATCATTATTATCTTGATCTGAACAGACAAAGAAACATTATGCTTACCGACACTTTTATTGACTAGCTATTTGTCGACTGCTATGTCATTTATCTTCGGGACAAACGACGAATTTGGCTTCAAGTCTTGCAACCGAGAAACGCTCTGTAGAATTTCTCAAATCCGGCATTCCCGGAGGGGAATCTGGAACTAAGTGGACATTCCGACAATGCACAACTAGCCGTTGTCGATTTGACAACAGACCCCCTAGCCAAGTGGCCAATCTATCGAACGCATAGAATACAAAATGTATGAAACTGTTGTATTACAGAGAAAACAATACTTCAGTTTCATACATTTTGTATTCTATGCATTCGATAGATTGGCCACTTGGCTAGACCAGGCAATTGATGTAAATCTACTTTGATGTTATAATATACCACCCACCCACTAATCCGCAATGGGCCAGCCTTATGGGTTGTGGCTCATTGCATGCCGTAGTATTTCAATATTTATTAAAAGTCATACGAATGGGGAATAAATCTATCCTTTGACTACAGCGGAACGATAGGCAGTATATATAGTAGGTACCTATAGGCAGTATATTACTACGTATTTATAACCAGAACGGTGCTGCCCATTGCTCATTAATGTTTTAATCTTTAGTCGCCTTACACGATAAAATCTTTATAAATAACAGCCGTGGGGTGGCGGCAGATCAGAACATAATCGTCACGACCCCAATCTCTCACGCGGATGTCGTATAAGGCTACTAAGGTAAAAACTGTGATGAGCGTTCCAGTTTTACCATATATCTATAGTAGTCTACTGCGACTTATGTGCCCGATTAATGGCAATAGGCTCGCTCCTGCCACACGGAACCTAACAAAATTGGCAAAACGTGGCTCTTGATTCACCTCTGCCTGCCTGCCGCTATGAAAATGGGCGTTATATAAGGATATATTATTTATAGTCACTAACTGACAATTGCTCATTGGCTGACCACTTCCGTCCGTGAACGGATTAACTGTAATCAGTTTGCCGAACATAATCAGCGGCAGATCGACGAGGTGTTGGTAATGCCGCAAAACAATCAACGTTGGATGAACAGTAAGCCCTGTGGACTACCGAATCGATTAGATCCGGTGAAATCCACGTCACCGCTGCGTTCTGCCCGATGTCTGATTTCAAAGGCATAAACAAAATAAAGCCCGCGTTCCTGCATCAATATTAAAATTTGGTTCTGATTTTTTTCTTTGTATTATTTTTTCTATTATTTATATAATGTTCATATAAAAATAAAATTATTTAAAACATATTATTTTTGTATTATTAATTGTTTATTTCGCTTTTTTCTTCTTCGTAAAACTTTTTAATTTGTTTTATTTATTTATTAGCAATGTATATGTATAGATATCATTATAGGCATTGCAAAAAATATATTTGTTTTGTTTCAGATACTAATACTAAAACAGTGTTAGTAAACAAACAGATAAGGTTAACAAAATAGCTGCTTACATAAAATAGAAAATAAATAACAAAAACAAACGTTACCGAAATAATACAATTTTTTTGTAGTAGTATTCTTACATTATAAAGTGTTTGATAAAAAAATCTGCCAGTTTATCTAGTTTCTACTATATCTCAGATCGAGTTCACACTCTCTTGATCGAACCCGTAACATAGGTAATGGACCGGAAATGGCACGGGAAACCCTTATTGATCCTTCTGCAATACAGCTGCGATAAGGAACATAAATCATTACCCCCCCCCCCCCCCCAGAGACGTTAATTAAATTTGATGAGTGCTTAATGGCAAAAAAAATCATTTAAATCTAGACCATAGACCCGGAAAGAATAGCGACGAGTTTTGAATTCTCAGTTTTTGACATTATGTACTCATTAACGTTATTTGACGTCTCTGAGTGCGGCAGTAACTGCGTTAAAGACAGCAATGAGTAATGGACGGCTGTATTCTGCTTGTTGTATTCTGCTCTACTCTGCCGTCACCACAAGTTTCAAAGTCTTCAGATACTTACGTTGTTTGCCTACTCATGTCTCATACACGTAAATTGAACTAAGAAGTCCTGAAAAGGTGGAAAACTTGTCAACAATCAAATGTAGTCGTCTGGTTCCACTCGCGCGGTATGCCATGCAAGCAGTTCATGCTTCCCAAATTTATCGTGTTCAATGTACAGCCTGACTTTGATGTGTGAATGTTACAATTGAGAGGTGATTACTGCCCGTCAAGCCACTACCCATGACGCAGAGTACCGTCATAGTGCACTGCACGGCAGTATGCATCCAAAATGTTTGAAATTTTCCCTAGGCAAATTTTAAAAGTCACAAATAATAGAGACTTGGGGCCGAGTTTAAGTTGAACTCGGTTTATTCTCTAAACTGAGTTCCGCTACATAGTTTGCATTAATCAAAACCAAGTTTTATTAAACTCAGTTTCTATGAGAGACAGTGAAATCGGCCCTAAGTGAGTCTATGGTTCGCTAAGACTGGTCATTGGATGGGTGACGAAAAATTTATTACCTCGAGTTCCTCCGGGCTTCGGAAGGCAAGTTAAGCCGTTGGCCCCGGCAGTAACCACCAACCCGCACTGGGCCAGCGTTTTGGGTTATGGCCCAACCTTTCTATATTCTTCCATCCGTAGCGAAGGCGTGTGTCCCAGCAGTGCGGACAATGAAGGGATGATGATGATGAAGTCTGTGGTGCCATTGTTTCACTTTGTGTTAATCTGCTCAAAATAAAAGAACACTATAAAATATTATGTTATAAAGTTGTTTCATCGCTTTACATAAAAAAATATTTATTTATGTATAAAACCTTTATTGCACAAATATAAAACAACTGTACTGTGTGGTGACGGCAGAGTAGAATACAATTGTCACCATCCCAAATCTCTCCCGTGGGTGTCGTACAAGACGACTAAGGATAAATCAGTGATGAGGAATGGGCAGCAGCGTTCCTCTTATACTACCGTACTGACAATGTACTGCGACCTTTGTGCCCGATAAATGGCAATAGACTCGCCACCTATTACATGGGACTTAACATAATTGGCGAAACGCGGGTGAGAATTCACCTCTGCCTACCCCTTCGGGGATATGGGCGTGATTTATGTATGTATGTACTATTGGCGGACTTAATGCCATATGGCATTCTCTACCAGTCACCCAGTAAGACGTGTTACAGACCATGAGGAGCGACTATAAAACAATGACGACAAAAAAAGAGGCATCCTGGAAGGGGCAGACAGAAGTGAGCATAGGTGGATGTCTCAAAAAGTCTATCAATGTCTCCCTGTGACCATATCCGAAGACATACATACACACATAATTGACGCGACGTGATCTTTCCACGTGATGTTTCGAGGGTCATGATAAGTCATTGGTCCCGGATCTATCTGCATTAGTTGATACCTCCATGAGACATCCGCACTGGGCCAGCATGGTAGGCTATGGCAAATTTATTGCTATATTCGCCGATCCATAGAAAAGTCTAGGCAGTAGGGACATTTTGCAGTAGGGACATTAATGGTAATAATTATTATACCCATCTTACCCAACCATACGCGCTACGCGAACGGAAAATCCCACTTCCTGGTTAGGGGGTGACATAAAATATACACTTACCTCGGGAATAAAAACAAAGCTTCAGATCGCATATTTCATGGTCAAATACTAACAATCTGAGACATTCTTTGTTTTATCGCCCTTGGTATATAGTCTACTCTATCACGATAGCAATTACGCTTAGACTCCTACGCAATGCCGGCATACTTATTACTTTTTGTACGCGGCAATTAATCAAGGTGACATTTGTATGATCCCGATTTTTGCCTGGACAAAATAAGGCAAAAAGCTTTCGGTATTTAACATAAGCACCAAAAAGGTAGAAGTTCATAAATCGTGCGAGACGCAAGCGTCTAGACTTCTTTAACTTAGAAAAAAAAAGATCAGTGCCCCAAGCACGAACTTTTCCAAGTACTGTAACGTAATCGTATCGACAATGTATGAACGGTTTCACAGTTTCGATTTGTTTTAATCGACGCAAGTTTTCTCTCCAACAAATTTTACGTGACAAAAATTTGGCAGTCCTCTAGTCTAGACGATGCCACACGTCAAAAAAACAAGATTTAGGTAAATAAACCAAAGAAATATTTATAATAATACATTTAAGAAAAATTAAATAGGTACTTAATACATGTTAAATAATTATGTGTTTATATATAACGTTAATATTAATTTAATATAATTAATAATCATATTTTTTTTATTAAAAATTTATTTTGTTTTGGTTTAAAACGCTTTCTCGATACGAATACGATTCGAATCTTGGAAAAGTTCGTGCTAGAGGCACATAAAGTTGTATCATAATCAGCTTCCAAAAAAGGGTAACCCTTTGTACGAAAGAAATGGAGTCACGGGTCCATTTCTCCCATAAAAACAGGTCTACTGGCGCTGCGTTTGCTTTTTGGCGAGCTGGGTAATGCGTGTTTTGGAACATTAGTCTTTCACTGCAAAGATTTATGATCCGAAGGTCCAACCTATCACATTTACACTCCACACCATATTCCCATAGCTCTGAGCCTCCATTATTATGCTAATGTCCGAGATGAAAGTGTCATCTTAACTTTTTGAGAGGTGTCTGTCTACATGAAAGGAAAAGTTTTTCAACTTTGTAATTAAACTATTTTCCTTACCCACTAGGCCTGTGCGGAAAATCCGTAGCTTCAAAAATCTGGATTGGTATAGACCTAAAGTATCATCATCACCAGATTTTTTAACGTACCCACTGCTGTGGCACAGGTCTTCCCTATGGATGAAAGAATATTGGGAGAATAGGCCACGATCCATCCAATGACCGGCCTTAGCAAACATTGCTTAGTTCACGCAATCACAGACCGAGTGTGCTATGCCACTGCGCTAGCGAGCTACTAACGCGTGGGTTTTCATATTAAAAACGTATTAGTATTTATGAAAAAGAATATTCGCATGAACACGAATTTTATTTAGCATCAGCGTTGTTATTGAAATATGCTGCGTTTTTTTACCGACTTCACAAAAAAATAAGGAGTTTCTCAATTCGTCTGTTTTTTATTTATTTTATTTAGGCCCTGTTTCACAATCTACAAGTAAGTTCGAAGTAGCTTACTTTGCAGTTCAATTGACATAAATTTCATATTACAACTGTCAAATGATCTGCGAAGTAAGCTACTTCAAACTTACTTTTTGATTGTGAAACAGGCCCTTAATGTAACTGTAGCTGGAAGCCACAATCAGTGTACCGACTATGAGTACGATTTAATATGAAAAAGGCCTATCCAATCCGTAGAAATGTCGTAACGAAATTAATGTTCGCATTTCGGAGACGATAAATTCCATTTAAATATCCTTGTGATTGTTTTTTTTTAATGTAACTGCTACAAAATATCACATTTAAAGTCACGCTATCACAGTTTTATACGCGTTAAAAGGCCACGCATGGAAAGATAAGTTCATTAAGCACAGAGCAATTAACGAGACTTCCACACGCAAGAAATATACTTAGCTTAATGTTTATTTTGTTTACTGTGGTTGGAGTTCGAGGTCGTTTGTCACAATAATATGGTCAATATGATAAGCTTGATGATAGACAAGGATCTGCTCTTTACAGTTATTTTTGTTGATGTTTTTCATCAATTTATATTCATTTTACAAATCCAATTTAAGAAGATAATGGCATTAGAGCATCTATCATCAAGCTTTATTGGTTGAACGAAGTACCTAGTGAACCATTGGTTGATCAGAAAATAAAGCCAAAAACTATGGCGGTCAAAAGGTTAAAGGGACCATAATTATGAACCTACAACTAGGTCGCAAGTCCCAAGTCCTTCTCGTAACAGGAGATGGACCCGACACTTCTTCTTTTGTTTTTATTTTTAAAGCAAGACAATGCTTCTTTTGTTTATTTTCAAGCAAAATCGCAAATTGTGTACAGTAGCTACGGAAGCTTTCTTTTACCCGGATCACATAAATACGCCATGAATTTAGTTGTGCAATTATATTTTCCGCGCACGAACGGGGCTCGCTTTTAAATTAGTTTAATTAACTTAAACCATGGCGTTACTGGGGCACCTAGTTAATTCTCTGTCTCTTATTTATTTGTACACTATAATGCAATTATGGTTTATTAATATTCATACCATAACACTGTGCTTTAAACGTTTATGCATAGTTTTATCTTATTAAAGAGCTTGTTAACTATAGAAACTTAGATTACAAAGGGATGATGAAAATAAATTAAATTTCTTTCCTTTGTGTTAACTTTCAAAATTTTTAATAAATGCATCGGTTAATGGATTGATTTTTTTTTCATTGGTTTTATAAATCTTATTACAAATAACTATACCAACGCTTGTAAACTCCACAAATACTGCGTTCACTAAGGTGTAGGGGGAGATATACCAGAGAGGATACACTGCCTAAAACGGACACACTTGTGCTTAAAATCATTTTGATAATGGACATATTTTCGCAATTGTCACCACCCCAAAACTCTCCCGTGGGTGTCGTACAAGGCGACTAAGGATAAATCATTGATAAGGAATGGGCAGCAGCGTTCCTCTTATACCACCCAACAATGTACTGCGACTTTTGTACCCGATAAATGGCAATAGGCTCGCCGCCTATTACATGGGACCTGACATATTTGGCGAAACGTGGGTGCTAGTTCACCTCTGCCTACCCCTTCGGGGATATAGGCGTGATTTATGTATGTATGTATGTATGCATATTTTCGCCAGCCCCGTTTTTTGCACCCTTAGGTAGGCAGGAAGGGACTGTTCCCACTTGTCGCCTTGCGTAATGGCAAATAGTTTTATACGCTAAATTACCCGCTTTAGGCAGCATATCCGCTTTGGGTCACCTTACCCTAAAGCCAAAGGTGGCTTAAAAAATCTACTTTACTTTCCCAGAATAGTATGACAAAAGACATATTGAAGCAACGCCATATAATTTCATGCCTTCAGCGGAAGAAAAAATAAACATGAAACAAAGGAATTATCTCAATTAATGAATGTGGGTTCTGGAAACCTTGACAGATGTAAAAATAGCACTACATGAAATGAAACGCGAGCCACAATTAGAGTGTGTCGCGATGAATATATAGAATTACAAAGCAATTCATCTACACAAAACGCTTCGTCATTCCAACAGGCATCTGGTTGACTTCAATTTCCGACCACGAACGAAGATTTTTTCATTTCTTATGACGTCGATATTTTGTTAAGGAAATGAGTACGGTGTTTGATCTTTAGGTTATGCGAGAAAGCATTATGTCTCGGTGGTGCGAACGATCGCGAATACTTTTTGAATAATTTCATGGTATAACGGAGGATCACATCAATTAGGACCTGTGACAATTTACTTGGTTTTTACTATCCTACAAATTGTGTTCCATTTTTTAAATATCTGCCAGCAGGAGAACTTTAGTGGCATAGTGCGCTCGGCCTGCGATTGCGTAATTTAAGCAATGTTCATTGAAACAAATCTTTTACTGCCGCACTCAAAGACGTCAAATAACGTTAATGCGTACATAACGTCAAAAAATGACAATTCAAAACTAGTCGCTATTCTTGCCGGGTCTATGGTCTAGATTTAAATGAAATTTTTTGACATTAAATACTCATTAAAGTTATTGACGTCTCTGAGTGCGGCAGTTAATCTGTTAAATAGTAATTGATTAAAAATAAATAATTATAACTGGTCTGATGCATCGGCTCATAATTAAACCTGATAATGAGTTCAAAATTAGTAATAAGATATCCTTTTTGGACTGTTTACTCTGCCAGATATAACTATAAGTACCTAGTATTAAAAAACTAATACAACTTTTTGAACAGAATATCACTTTCGTAGACTGTCTTTGATATTCCCATTGAGATTGAAGTCCAACTACAGTGCATATTCTTAATTAAACTTCGGCTAAGGGAGCTTTATACAATTTGATTAAGAAAATAAAGTTAATTTAATTTCTTTAAAATGAATACCTAAAAATAATATTAATTTAATATTTTTAGAATGAAGCTTACTGTAGAATTACGCTTATTTATTTATTTATACTAACTAACTACTACTACGTAAATAATAAGAGAACTTTTCACTAACATTTAAGTCATATAATCCACCACTCTGGATCACATCACATATCACACGGTGCTTGGGATGAACAGGACAATTTCGAGAGGCCAATGAATGAGACAGTGGTCCCAATCCATACTGCTCAAGGCTTTAGCTTAGGATTTGTCGTTGCAAAATAGGCCGAATATTACTAATAGTATCAGAACAATCAAAGAAATACCTGTTCAAGATTAATCTGTGGTAGCGATGAGGTATTTTTGTGAAGCGTGCTTACGATAATATTAAGAATCAATATAGCGTACAATGGCCACCCTCCCCGTCTTTCCCCGAGTAATAATAATCGCTAGCAACGACTAACAATAATCTAAATTTAGCAGTATCGATTGCCATCGCTTGTTCGGATTGGCTTCTCGTTATTTATGGAATACCGAATGCAATTCACACACGCCTTTCCTCACACTGCCGATAGATCAATGTAAATTTCACTCTACAGGGCGACCCACGGCCATGCCACACGGAGGGAAAGTATATTAAATATTGAACGTAGGATATTTTACTAAAAGAAGACATCATTTTATTTTTAATAATAAGTAGAACTGCATTCACAGATTTTTTAAAAATCGCCTACCTCAACCGGGAATCGAACCCGCCAAATGTGATAGAAAAATTACTTGTATTTTATAATAGCGTTTGAAAGGGTTACTCATAAGCATTATTTTTTCCTAAATAACCTAGCATATTAAATGAAACTAACATCATAAAATTTTTCATTTTATTAAAAAAAAATATATCAAATGCTCAAAATGTGATCCGTTCTGTTGTATACAAATTCTCACTCTTTTTTACGTACGTTACTTTACGTGTTCCATTTTCGAATTATTTATTTTTACTAATATCAGCCAGTTGCATGGTAATTGTGAGCTCATGAAGAAATGCATACAAGTACCTACTACACTTCATGTATCGCTTTATTATTATCATGTACTTACACCACGAAAATCTCGTATCTCAAGTGGGTAGGCCTTTGAAATGATAATGTTAATTGTTGGAAGCATGGCCAAGTCAGAGGAAATTTCCCTGAACAAAATTTTAAATAAAATATAAAATTTTATGATCTTAGTTTCATTGAATATGCTAGGTTATTTAGGAAAAAATAATGCTTATGAGAAGCCCTTTCAAACGCTATTATAAAATACAAGTAATTTTTCTATCACATTTGGCGGGTTCGATTCCCGGTTGAGGTAGGCGATTTTTAAAAAATCTGTGAATGCAGTTCTACTTATTATTAAAAATAAAACGATGTCTTCTTTTATAAAAATATCCTACGTTCAATATTTAATATACTTTCCCTCCGTGTGGCATGGCCGTGGGACGTCCTGTATAGCTGCATAGCTGGAGTACGACGAAAACGGATTTACTTCGATTGACATTCGAGGCATTTGCAATGCGACGGCTCGAGATACTTCTTGTCAAACGGTGTGATACCACGTAAAACTTTATTTTTGAGTAAAAGTTCTTGAGATTTCTTTAATATAATTATAATACTGCATTTCAAAAGCAAACAAAGTAAATGTAAATGCTGTATAGAGATCTACAAAACAACATACATAATTATATACATAAATCACGCCTATATTCCCAAAGAGGTAGTCAGAGGTGAACTAACACCCACGTTTCGCCAATTAGATTAGATCCCATGTAATTGGTGGCGAGCCTATTACCATATAACTGGCACATAAATCGCAGTATTGGTAGGTGGTATGAGAGAAATGCTGCTGCTAATTGCTCATCGCTGTCTTTACCCTTAGTCGCCTTGTACGACAACCACGGGAGAGATGGGGGTGGTGACAATTGTATTCTAAATATGCTCTGCCGTCGTCACACGGCTGGTTTTAAAGATACATACATACATAAATCACGCCTGTATCCCCGAAGGGGTATGCAGAGGTGAACTAGCAACCCCAATCTCTCCCGTGGGTGCCGTACAAGGCAACTTAGGGTTAAACAGCAAATAATGAGCAACACCGTTCCTCTAATATCACCTAGAATAAGTTCGCCATCTATTACATGGAACCTCACATAATTGGCGAAACGTGGGTAATCAATCATTTCTGCTAAATAGACGTGATTTATGTATCATTAACCATTGGTCGACTTGAGCAACAGCCTCGCCAAAGAAAGGGCGGTGACAATTAAATTTGCGCTGACGTCATTACACGGCTCAATCAATTGGAACTTTAAGTCTAAATATAGGAATTCGCTTCAAACTCTGTAACAATTACTTTGCATCTAGCCATTCAGTGAGTAATACTATAAGCTAACTTCTAAATCACATTTTTTAATAACACAGGAATTGCATTCCGTTCCTGTGTTGAAAGTGATTTGTTAGTCTTTCGCTTAAACTGAGCGGGCAGTTAAGATTGAATCTGATTTCTCCAGCGCAGGGTTTTATAATTCAATATGTATGCCTCAACGGTGACTGTAGCGCTTTACCCTGTATTTTTCTGTCTCCGTCTCTGCAATTGCTAGAAAAATGCTAGAATTTTATAATGTGGGTATTTTTCTCTATAAACATGTTTATCAAGAAACATTAACTTTTATTATCCATATGATAGTTTTAGAATAAGTTTCTACTTTACTTTATAAAAATATATAAATATCCCACTCCACTCTATGGGATGGTCAGAGATGTATGATATCATACATTATGAAAATTGATATCAATTATTATAAAAAAATATTTTATAGAAACCCCGGAAAATAACGAATTAATGCAGGAATCGAACTCACGTTTTTTTATAAACAGGTCAGTGTTTATAAAAAGGTCGCATTAAATATTTTTCGGATATTTATCTTCTATTTCAAAGTTTAAAGCATTTGCTATCTCGAAATAAACGAATTGTATTTGCAAATGTAATCTCGAAAGAGCTTTGACGTAATTAGGTCTAAGTAATTGTCTGGGCTACTCTAGTGTTAAAATAAAAACTAAAAATTTACTGAATAAGCAAAATTTAGACTTATACCGCTTAGGGTTCCGTCTATAAGACTCTCGTTTTTTTACCGAATCCTAACCGAGCTTAGTGAAACTTTTGGAGGTACCACGGGGCCAATCTAGTCAACTATGTCCATACAAATCAAAACAAAACAATAGTGGGGAAAAAGTTAGACTATGCCTTTTCCTTTAGAGCTTGTTGAAAATAAATAATAGTTAATTTTGTTATACGTGAGTGCAAAGTTGCTTTTTAACTGAGTGCTTAGTTTTGATGACCAAGCTAGCGAAGGATTCAAAAACTAGAATTCTGAGCGTTAGCGAGGGAATCAAAAGAGCACAAGGTGAACAATCGTTGCACTCGAGTGCAAGACCTAACTTTTAATTCTTCTCAGCGAGGAAATGGCAAAATACAAAAAAAAAATACAATCACGACACTTTCAGTTTTTCACCCAGAAACTTCCAAAACACCCACCCATCAACCAAAACACACCCTCAACACCCACCCAGAACATCCACTCAGACACACGCACAACACCCACAACACACACCCATCCACCCGACACACCAACTAACTACATCCACCCCGACACACCCGCAACATTCATCTAGACACACCCACCACAATATTATTTTCTACTTTCCATTAAAACCTGTACCTCCTCCAACCTCTCTAATAGAAATTACCGTCCCTAATGGGGTTCCGAGACGGTCAATCAGCTTATGTCAAACGAATCAAACAATAGGTCTGTTAGATTTTTAAATGCTTGACTCAAGCATCAAACAAGCGTTGTAGACAATCAAAATATTTAAAGCAAGATTGACGCCAAGCTGATTGACCGTCTCGGAACTCCAAGGTTTTAAACAATTAAATGACGTGAAAAGAAAATGGCGCGTTAATTACAAAAAAAGTTCACCAAGAAGGTTCCGAGACTGAGTTTTTGACAAATTAAAAAAGGTGCATGATAATCTCGGCACCATGGAGGTAGAATTAAATAGGTTTAATGATGTTTTGAATTCACAGAGTACTTGGTAGCAATTATTCCCACCACTTTATGTTCTAACCAAATGGATATAGCCAGCCATTCTAGCAAATTAAATCGTTTTTAAAATTTGTATATTTCTATCAGCACCATTAAAGTAACCATTGGTATCTTTTAGCACATGTCATAAGTTCAAAGTCCATTTCGGCAAACATGCGGGGGCAACGCTCTTCTATAATTTATGAAAAAAAATAACCAATTTCCATTTCGTTTAATCCATATTACGTTTCCTCCTATATCTATTGATAGATTTCGGTTTGTTTATAGTAGCTACTATGTGAATCCAAAATAACTACAAAAAAGTAACATATTCCATCCACGCGATTTTGCGTAGCATTCCAACTACGAAAATCGTAGAGCCTGCGCTTCGCAACATTGCATTGCATCATCTATCTATTGTTATTATGTTATAGCTTAAGGCGTTATAATTAGATGTAGATTGTGCATTATGCTGCGCAGAATATTTACTATAGGACGCAATTTTGCCTTGCTCTTTTCAATATGTAATAAGAATCACGTCATCCAGAAGATACCAAGACGACAGTTTAAAAATAGACTCCTATAAAGATGCTATCGTCGGAAATGTAGAACGGAACCATCAGTATAAAGTACAGTCTGATCTTGGCTAGCTCAAACTTATTCAGAACTGAAAGTGCAAAGCTTTGTAGCGTTCTTTAGCGCACCAGAGTGAACATCACTTATGATTACTTCGGAGTATGCAACACTCGTGCGGTAAAATCTCAGGTTTTATATGCGTTACTAGGGCATTACTTTGCATCTACACGCCAAGAAGCTACTTTAAGCCAGACTTTATTCCTTAGATAAGAATATTTCATTATAAAATGTAGGTCAGATTGACGAAATACACACCCACAAAGCTTGACAATAATTTCATTCTAAGATACTTTTTATGACGACAAATAGACCATTTTATATATTTGGAGCGGCTTCATTAAGTTTACTGGTGAGCTTAGGCATAAAGTTTCAATTTTTGTCTTCGTGACAAATATAGTGCTAATAACATTTCGGAGAAAAAGTAGGAAAATATAAAAATAGTAAGCTAGTCTATTGTTTTAGCTGGCTACCTATTTTCTTTAGTATGTGGAGTCTTTTGCTTTTGCTAGCAGAAAATGTGTCTCATTTAATTAATTTTCGTTAATTTATTTATTTTACTTTGGTACGAATTCCAGCACGTGTTTAAGTTAAGTGCTTTTTTGCGCTGTACACCAATATTTTAGATACGTTTTTTATTAAAAATCCTAAAATAATTGTCTAAATAAGAACACATCTGATTAGATTTTCTGTTTATTTGTTGTATGGTGTTTGTTTGTTGATGAAGAATGAAGAATGTTAGATTTCTGTATGTATGTAAAATAATTAAGGAAATTCTCCTTTTCTTTGGTTCCTGTAAAACTGACCTTACACGTTTGTGATAAGAGTGAAGGCTTGTATTATTAAATTGATTTCACGAAATTAACTGAGCAATGTTTACAATCTTATCCAAATTGGCTGGGCCAGGCTGGCTGGGCTGGGGTAAGGGCTGAAGATGGAAACGAGCTTCTCAACACAGAGGGGCTGGCTATCTTAGCACAAATTGTCGGAACACAATAATGTTGGTTAACATTATTATTATGGCCACAGATTTTTGATAAAATGAAGCTAGCCCGTGGGACTCGAAAGAAGTCCTACCACCAACCAAACATTGTTTCGTGTTTGTTTAGTAAAATTAATACATAATGTTTTCTTATATTTGCACGAGCACTATACATTTGAAATAAAACAACTTTTACGGAGAAGACTCGCGTATAATTTGGTGTTTGGCATATTAATTATTGTTTTATTTCCAAAATTAATACAACTCCTCCTAGCTGTGCCCTCGGTCGAGAAAATGACAATTCAGCCAACTCGACAAATTTCTCCACAGCAACAAAGTCAAAAGGTCGACTCTTTACATTCCGCAAATATGGCGGAGGGTAAAATAAAACATTATTTCCCCTTTTTCAATATTCTCGTGAGTTCATCTCTCGAAGCCTCTTAAAGGGGTTTCTCAATACGTTTCCAATTCTTAATTTGATCAAGACTTTTTGTTGGGTTCTTGGAAGGCGCGTCAGTACAGTGAAGTTAAATTTCACCGGAATGGGACGAACGGGCATACTGCCTAAAGCGGGTATAGGTACTCTCGTGTAAAAATAAATATTTTCAAAATGGGTCCATCAAAATGTTTTCAAAATGGGTCCATCAACCTTATTAACTGCTTCATTGAGAGGCAATTGAAGTTTCCATCTGTCTCGTTGGCTGTATGGAAAATATCAATATACCAAAGAAACTATCTATTTTTCGACCTTCTTTGTAATAATTTGCCTAATATTTATTTTCTGGAAAAAGTATTCTTTAGCGCCTTGCAATGGCGAGAGTTTAGTGCTAGGGACTTCGAGCCAAATGAAGGTTTAAGGGGCCTTTTAATGACGTCATAAACAATGAAGTTCACTGACCCCTAAGCACTTTATTGCGAAATGGAGTATAATAATGTGAGACTGAAAATAATCCCTCAAACTTCGTATACACTTAATTATGCGAGCATAGTTAAATTTTTCGAGTAGTACCACATTTATTTATTTTTTTAATTAAGATGATAGAGATCTTCTCTTTTATCTTAATTAAATATCTACATCTTTTTTCGTGTTTGAAGCCGTCAGTGCCAAGCGTGCAGTCCTAAGTAAAATATAAAAAGTGAAATAAAAAATTGGTAACCCATCTCTCCCTCGGGTGTCGTGGCAAAAAGTGGGTGTTAATTCACATCTGCTTACTCCTTCGGAATATAGGCGTGATTTATATATGTAAATATTGGTAAGTCTTTGACCCAAGAAACATGCGACGCGACGATGCAATTCAAGTGAGTCATCCAACATTTCTCTAATTAAATACAATAAAGACGCAATACGAAACCACTTAAAAACATTGTGCGTTCTAACTTCATGACAGTAAGAACTTAAGAACTTAGTTTTGAAGCAATGCAATTTTGAGTTTTACCTCTTTTGTGTATTTAATGTTATTCAAACGAGCGCTCTATTATGTTATTTTCAATCTAACCGATTTAGCTATAGAATAATAATCTTCAATTCAGTAATAATTACTTAATCCAGACCAAAAACTAAAATCAATTTGTCCCATTAGTTAAGGTAAGATTGGATGATAATTAATAAATTAATTAGCTACTGCTCATTACGCTGCACAAGTTATTGTCACAAAGGCTGTGTCTATTGGAGCGTAAAATTATATTAATAATTATTAACATCGTATCAACATCAACTAATGTAAGACGTGCGCCAATGTCACATCTTGTCACTGTGTTATATTAATTTTGTCCTTTCTCGGTTGCCCAAATACATTTTGGACTTGAAAATATTACTGCGTCTTGCTCTCTGTAAATACAAAAATGAATATAAATCGTAGACATGAATTTTTCGAAACAAAAAAATAATTATGAACTGCTTGAAATTTATGAAAGGGGTTTGTTTCAGTCTGACTTTAAATATTATAATAGGTCTCCTTACGAGAGCTGTTATTATGATAAATAAATATCAAATTCAAATATTTCTTACGCTCACATACAACTATCATATAGCCCAAAGTAAGTAGCATAAGTGTTGTGTTATGCATACCACATGACTGGGATATTCAAACATACCTACATAAATATGTACTCCATAAACACATTAACAACCTTGACTCTAGTACAAAATTAACTGTCTGTGTTCATGACAAACATTTGCCTCTACCAGGATTCGAACCCGAGACCTTTGACCCTTGGCCAATAGCCAACGATCTCACCATTCGACCACAATCGCCTCCATTAATATCAAGATGAGAATATAAGAAGGTAACAGAAAGAAATGGTCAATTCCAACATAATTCTGCCCTAACCACATAGCTTCTTGGAAAAAGAATCGAAAATTATCCTCCTTATTGGATACATTTACGTGGCACCGTACCACGGCTCTGGCTTAACTAGATCCACAGTATTGCCTCTGTCTGCTTTGGCGTAGTCTATATTCAATCGGCATAAAGGGAAGCTAGATTCCAATCTAAAATACGAAGCGTAGCCCCGACGTGAGTTTGTTCCGATTTGTAGTACAGTTTTTACGCTGTGCTCTGAAAACTAGAGAACACAACCGACCGAAAAACTGTTCTGTTTGCAGCTAGATGTCGTATTTGCGAAAGAGTAAAAAATTTTATGCATCCAGGCCTGGCAGGTTACCTACCTGCCTTTCCATCAGGCCTGGATGCATATAATTCGGTCGTTTATAAAATTCTTTTGAATTTCCAGTGTCACTCTAGAGACTTTATTTTACTTGTATAATGAGGGGCACCCTGTTGTCAATTACCTCTCTTACGAAACACTTTATCTGTTTTGATCTAGCTACAAAAACCGCTACATCATTATTTTGGTATTGTGTAGTGTCCAGTCCAGAGTAGAACCTAGAATCGAGTAGGGTCCTATAATATGCCGACACCATACGTAATATCCCTTTGAAATTCCAAACTTTGCGAGCGACCGGCTAGAAGCTTATGAATTTGGTATTTACAGCCTCCGGCTACTTTGAATATGTTGACAAGGGTCTTAGAGTTTTTGTCATCTAGGTCGGACCCCAGGACTAAGCGGTCAATTAAGTGATTGAAATAAGTTGCCTTATTTAGGGAACCCCATATGTTTTGTACTCGCTTAGAGCTATTTACATACTTACTTCACGTACACATAATAAATAATTTATTTGTTCGATTTTGATATACCAGAAGACTTTTTGGGCACTGCAAAAATTTTTGAGATTCGTTTAGACCATCAAACTGAACAAATTTCACTATGGAAGCAACTACAAATTCACGAATAAAATATCAGCTGTTTCATACAAAATAATAATACCTACTTGAGCCCAATGTATGAAAGAACTGTTATTTTTTTCGTGAATTTGAAGTTGAGAAATTTGTTAAGTTTGATGGTCTCAACGAATTCCAAAAATTTTTGCAGTGACCAAAAAGTTTCCTGGTATATGGAGAACAGCCCATTCTCCCTACATTTTTCCATCGCCAGGATTGCCCCAGCAGCGGGGACATTAAAGGATTAGTGATGATGAGGTTGACGATTATGATGAACATTATACAGTTTATAACAACAATAATGTGATTTGATTTTTATTTGAACATTATATAAATGTTAGAAAAAATGTTTCAAAGAAAATGTAATTGGAAAATTAAGGATTTTTATTATTTGTTACAATATTGTTTACAGCGAAGAGCTCAATACCCAGTGACCTTCGGCCTACGATGGCGTAAGCAAAGCAATGTTCGCTTAGAAAGGATTGGTGACCGAAATTATTTTTAATAAATCCGTGCTAACGAACAAAAAAACGTTGGTCCCAGTTGTAACGCAGTCGTTTATCACCCACCACCCGCAATGAGCCCTCGTGGTTGGTAATGGCCCATTCTCCCTGTCCCCTTCGGGACATTAAAAGGCTAATAATGATGATTGATACAGCGTGTAACATAGGTAATAAACGCGCACTCTCACAGAAGCGTTCATCTAGCGCTAAGTCAATTTCTGAAGTTCAGATTTTTTTTAAATAACATTAACATAAAACCTAGGTACCTAAAAATTTAAAGGTCTACCCAGCAATTTAAAAGTCTACCCAGAAATGCACAGAATCTTTCCATAGCTGGACAGATAGAAAAGGGGGTGGCGGAGGTAAGTTCTAACATGTTCTGAAGGGGACCCGTAAGCCGTTGCGTCATCGAATGCCTCATCGTATATAAAACGGCGTTTAATTATGTCTTTAACAAATGCTACTAGACACTGTAGGGTGGAAGGAGTAGGTGACCGTTATTTTGATCCTAATTCTACACGTTGATAAAAAGCCCCGTACATTGTTCAGCATCTTTCTCTTTCTCTCTTCTCAAGACAAAATAACATACCAATTTATTATAACATTAGTAAAGGGGCTCCGTAATCCTACAAGTGGGTCACAAGTCTCAAGCGCTGCTACTGACTTCTCTCTCTGCCACACTAAGGACCCGGTATCACGGTGAATCCATTGAATGTT
This sequence comes from Cataclysta lemnata, assembly GCA_963931975.1. NCBI lineage: Eukaryota > Metazoa > Arthropoda > Insecta > Lepidoptera > Crambidae > Cataclysta > Cataclysta lemnata. Next base: position 11,114,729 of record OZ008349.1, on the reverse strand, counting down.
AAGGGGTTTCGTCTAATTACTAGTCGACCTTCACATAATGGACGTAAAGCACAAATTCGGTTGAACGTTTGACATAATTATTGCGGTAAACGTCGAACTTTCCCAATCACGCTTCAATAACGCTTTGCTCGCTCAGCTTGTGCTATTAACTGGTTCTTGTACTACCTTAAATCTGCTAATTACCGTAGAATATCCTTTAATAAAATTTTTGGGTTCCTGAATAAACGGGCTGGTGATAATGATTTTGACGGCCGCCTTGGTCGAATGCTCAGATTGCTGGGTATTGGCCAAGAGGTCCCGGGTTCGAATCCTGGTAGGGGCAAACTTTGGGATGACCACAAATGTTTGTTCCCGAGTCATGGTTGTGTATATTTGTATGTAGTGTATTTTCAACATTTATATAATAAATTAAAAATATGTCCGTCATCTAATATCCATAACACAAGTGCTTAGGCTACTTACTGTGGGCTAGATGATAGGTGAGAGTAAAAAAAAATAAAAAATCCACTGTCGAGAGCCACTGCGTTATCCTTTGTGAATCCTTTGTGAACATCATCATAATCATCACCAGTATTTTTAATGACCCCACTGCTGGGGCACGGTCCTTCCCTATGGATGGAAGAATAGAGGAAGATTGGGCCTATTAACGACTGCAGATGCATCCAGGACCAACGGCTCAACGTGCCTTCCAAAGCACGGAGGAATCCGAGATAATAAGTTTTTGGTCACCCATCCAATGACCGGCTTTAGCGAACATTGCTTAGCTTGCGCAACTGCAAGCCAAACAACCACTGCCAAGAGCCACTGCGTTATGGAGCTCCTCTGTGAACCCTATGAACGAATGAAACTTTTATTCCCAATTGTCAACAGTGTTGACGGCGTAGTGTTAACTATAGGACAGGATCAGCATAGCAATTTATCGCTCTGAACTGTCAAAATCCAATGATTTTTGTAAGTTCAACGCGATAAATGGCTATATCATATCGTGTTTGGGTGGTCATGCAAACCGAGGATTCGGTGTAGCTGTACACTTGAAACAGATGGTAGCCGAACGCTTCATCATGGTAACAAGGTTACCTACGTTAACCGTCACGTGAAGTTTCCGTAGAATTAGAAAATAGACCGATTCTATGCGAGCTAGCTATAGGGTTTGGGATTTTTCTAGTATTCGTGTCATGTGGCATGCGAAATGTATAAAATATGTCGCAGCTAAGCAGCTTAATTAGCCGCTCAATCGACAGCCTAGCCTCTTTACTAATTCTATAATGGCACAAATTAGTGGCACTCGCCGGCGGCACACTCGTTTCGCTCGCTCGGCTCGTGCTGTTCGTTGTTCCTATACTAACCTAACCTAAACAATTTACCAACTGATGTCGGTAGATAGTAAAATTTTTGCCTGGGTGGCTGCTGCATATCATACGGGCCGCTATTGAACGGCGCTGCTTATTAAATAGGCTAGGTTGTTGATTTAACGGCTAATTAAGGTAGTTAGCTGCGACATATACAAAGTCCATCTGCTCAGTCCATTCCTATCCTGCTCTACCGAACTTGCGGCACCCGTAAATCTTACACAAATCAATCATAAAATAAATCACGCTTATTTATCCCCGAAGGGGTAGGCAGAGGTGATTAAAGACCCAAGTATCACCAACTATGTTAGGTCCCATGTAATAGGTTGCGCGCCTATTGCCATCTATCGGGCACGTAAATTACAGTATGTTGCTAGGTGATATAAAACGAATACTGTTACCCATTACTCTCGCTGCTTGCCCTTTAGTCGCCTTGTACAACACCCACGGGAGAGATTGGGGGTGGTGACAATAGTACCTATACTGCTCTGCCGTACAATCCTGCTTCTAATTGGGAGATCATTATTCGTAATATGAATATGTTTTATCCCCAATTACGAGCTCAGTGATATTTAAATAGGTGAAAGGTTTACTTTGAAGGATTTCAACAGACATTCATTGGTTTACGAAGTAAGTACCATACATCAAAGGATTGCTCGTTGCTTTTGATCGTAATTGCAATTAAGTTAGTGTAAGCCTTCGGATTTTCATTCTATAAATCAAAAGATAACAATGATTACACAAATATCACATTCATTGCGATTATTAAATTTATTGAAAGACGTAATTGTATTTTTGTCACTTTAATTCACAAAGCCTTTCTGTAGTCGACACCGCCCTAGCTCTCTCCCATTATATTCTAACACGAGATTATAAGAAATTATCAAGGCGAGATCCGTAATTGACGGGCAACGGCTTCGTCGCATATCCAAGTACAAGTATCAAACTAACCAGTAAGGTGCTAACTGCCGCACTCGGAGACGTCCATTAACGTTAAGTAGTATATAACGATAATTAGTACTTAATTTCAAAAATGACAATTCAAAACTAGTTGCTATTCTTGACGGGTATTCATTAAAGTTAATTGACATCTCTGAGTACGGCAGTAAGTGCTTTAGTTTAGTGAGATACGCCCTTCTGTGTCCGGGTTGTCGAATAAGCCTTTGTTCACCCAAGTCATGGCGGCAATGGGGCTGGGAGATAACAGATTGATGGCAAGTAAAGCTGAGTGCACAATGTAAGTCTGTGTCAAAGGGTGCTCCAGGGATATTGTAAGCGGCATTTAAGCGCCGAGTGATTCAAACGTATCGTTGATTCTCTTCGATAGACATATCTGGAACATTCTATTTGACAATGGTGTAAAACACTACAGGTTTACTAAAGTAGTTTAGTTTAAATAACTAACAGTACAGTAACTAACAGTAACTTATCTGTTCAGAAAATTGGAACGACGTATTTAGTGCTCGCCAAATTTTTTTCATCCTTTGCATCTACAAATGAGTATAATACTATATATTGTTGTTCTTTCTCACTCACTCAATGATTGATCATTGAATCAACTCTCAATCATTGAAACACAAATACCATGCAACATATTTCAATGAGCACTGGGGTTATTTGGCAACGTTTCTGAAAAGTCAGGAACGTGTTTATGACATCGCGATAGCGAACACAAAACAAATCATACTTTGTATACAATAGAGTGCACTGAATCCTTGGGTCTTGAAGATACCAGAAAATATCTGAAAAAAGAAATTTCTGGATCAGTACCAGCTAGAGGTGCGAGGAAAAAATCCATAATATCGAAATGGAGCGATCCTATTGGCAGATTTTTCCTCTTCCATTCATATCGGTCAACCTTCACCATTTTGATTCTTGAATGAACGCAAAAAGTGATGAAAATGACCATGTGCAACAGACCAAAGAACGGAGGAAGAGATTAGTATAACAACATTCCAATCCAACCTGCTCAAGGTTTAAGCTTATGTTATATAGTCGGCAGCCTGCCAGCACCAACCTTCTTTGGATGGGCCAACATAACAATACATTGCTACCAAATAGTACTTTGAATAGGACAGAGCAATGATAACGATAATACTTCAAGGCAAGTTGATGGTGGCTTTTAAAGTTAAATCCGCAAGGGCCACTTCGTTTTGATATAAAAAAGAACTTAAAAATAAGGAATATTGTCTTAGTCGCACTCATTAGCATTCACCAGGAGGATCCTATCAGAAATTCTACGTGTACTTTTTGAATTTTTCTCGACTTGTTTGCGTTATGCGTAAACTTCAAACGGAAAAGAGTCCCGCTGCGAAGATCTTGAGGAAAAAAGTGCCTACACAGAGATCTAAGGCGGGTCGCTCACTGTAAAGTCGAGGGGACGACGCGGCGGCGGCGGCGCGGCACGGTCGAAGCGCAGTATTTAGATCGAGTCGAGGCGCGGGCGGTTATGCTTTCCTTAGACGTTCTATTCAACAAGTCGTCATCAGAGGACGGAGACATACTTATACAAGTAATTAATTATATCGTCACGCACAAATCTAAACACGTCTAAACGCAACTACGCGGTCGAAACAAGATGATAAATTGGCGCGGAGTCTCCACCGCGCCCCCGCCGCTCCCACGCCTCGACGCGGTTAGTTGGTGCACTGCCTAGTTATTCTATAAGAAAGCTAGATGCGTCGCGCCGCTTCAGTGCCCGCGCATCGACGTCGCCTCGACGCTTGTGTCTGTGGGCGACCCGCCTAAGAGATCTTAAATGGCAAATAAGGTTAAACATCCCAGAATAAAATTGTTGACGTAATCCGCCTAATGAAATAAACGACATCTCTGCCTATCTACAAAGAATTTGTACCTATTTATCATGGGTCCGCTCAACCCATGGCATTGTGCTGATAAATTAAAAAGGCGCAGTCATCTATGTTTTATTATAACGAGGATGACATTTTATTTTGCGTGGGCATTAGTGGGCAATAATTATTGTATAACCAAATCCCTTAGGAAAAAAATTCGACTTTTGGACGTTTTGAAACTTTTCTACCATATCTGCTTCGTAAACAGTGTATATGACAAAATTAAGCACTTCGTTTTTCAAGATTTTGTTATGTCTGGGTAAAATATGGTTAGTTATCAATAATAGGAACCACTTTATTGAGGCCATTAATCCCAAATATAAATATGCGACTATGAAAAAATATATGAGACTGGAGGACTCTGGATCCATTTAGTGAACAATTTATTTAAATATAGCCTTCTGAAGTTTTCTTGCCTCGCATTTATTATTAAATTGTGAATAATAGCAGAGTAACAATAATAATAGTAACTAAACTTAGGTAAACATAGATTGGGCAAACAGGGAAACAGAGACCGATTTTGACAAATTAAGCTGTATTTCTTGCATAAACAACATTTGGGCTTGCATAGGTTAGCTGTCCAAATGGGCATTTAATCACGCAAGATTTTTTTAAAGTCGGAGATTCCTAGAAAATTTTACAAAATATAACAATAGAAAATGTATCTATTTTTATCGAAAGTTTCCATGAAAGTCGTAATAAACAAGGAGCCTTCCTAGAGTTTTTGATCGACTAAAGGAGACAGTATTTCTCTATAAGCTTCTTATGCTCCCATGGGGATCAAAGCAGTGAGATCATGTGGGAATAAGCCAAAAATATTGCGCCCATAAATATATACTACAGAGTTTTGTTGGGAGTGAGAATAAAGCTCAGATTGTACCAAATCTTTTTTTAACTTATCAATTTCTACAAAGCCGTGTGGTGACGGGGGGTGGAGCAAAACACTATTATTGTCACCACCCCCATATCTCTCTCGGGTGTCGTACAAACTGGCTAAGGGTAAGAACAGCGATAATTAATGGGCAGCAGTGTTCTTATAACACGTAGCAATATTATGCTGCAATTTTCGTTCCAGTTAGATGGTTATAGGCTCGCCTCCTATATCATGGGAGATGGGACCTAAAGTAATTGACTTAACGTTGGTTAATTCACCTTTGCCTACAAGTTCGGAAATAAATAGGCGTGATTTGTATTATTCCTACGAACTGGTTTCTCCATTGTGGTTTGTCATAGAGACGTCATGATTATCCAAGCCTGACAATTGCCTGACAACTGTTTAAGGCCAAGAAAATACACACAACAAATTAGAAATTCACAATGCCACACCAACATTTATTTCTCATACTGTACGAACTATTTTATTTTGTCCTCATAATCCAAAAATGCAGTAACTCAAAATTATATCATTTTCTGATTTCTGTTATACCTATGGTAAAATTCAATAAATCTAATTAATTATGCTAATAGGTTAAAAAATATAGGAAGTCCACTAAAATATTGCGCAAAATTTTCGTTTTGATTTAATACATTTACTTAAAACTACAATTATTACGATTTGATTTTTATTTGAACACTATAGTTAGAAAAATTAATTGAATAAATTTGAAAAACTATTGTCCTAAGCAAAATCTCCAGCATCAGAGCAATATATATTTTTTTTAATTTTCGGACCTGTTTTTCTTCGTAACTTACTATTGAATTACTTAGAAATTGCATTTCTTGAGGTAACGTTTTTTTGGCTTATGATGGCAGTATTGTATTGGATTGCCCGTATACGGCCTCCATAAAAGCTGGCGTACACGGCCAAAGTGCTATAAAGACCACACGCCTTCCACGACACACAAACGGTCTTAGGATTCCGAGTCAACGAACTCCTGATGTTAATCCAAAATTATTTCCGAATATTTTTTTCCACAACTCGTTACCGGGCGAAAGAAAATTTTCAAAAGTTGACGTGATACGACTTATTGCTGGTATTTTCAAGGTAGATAGCTTGCGTAGCTTTAAGACTTAAAGCATTTATTTTTGTTACAATCGTTCATTCCACTCTTCCCCTGACTACCCCTTCTGGCCACACAATTTCTGTTATTTTTGCACATATGAGATAAAAATTTGGACAGTATATTGACGAAGTTAAAAGCAGAACAATATTGTTCCAGCTATACAAGCTTAACTCGCCTATTGATTATTGATGAAATTGAAATTAATAGTAGAATACCATCTACAACCAATCTGTACCGGACCAACGTGGACGGTTATGACCCACTCTCCATATATTTTTCCATCCATGGGGAAGGCCTATGCCCTAGCCTTAAAGGGCTGGTAATGAAGATTCAATACAATATAAGCAATAACGGAACCCTGCTCTTCTGCATTCAGCCTATTTTTTAAATCTGCACGACTCTTTAGCAATCTATCACCTTTTCTTTACTTTTTCTTAAAATTGGTCCCAAAAATGTTACGGACGAGAAATTAACCAATGGAAACATTCGAGGGACCCATTAACGAATTAAATTTCCAGGAGAAAAGAATCGCTATTACCTACCAAGATAAATTGGATTAGCGCAAACACTAAGCTTGCGTATTTGGTGTACAAGTCATCGAATAAAAATAAAAGCTCGTATACCTAAGTATTGCTTTAATTAATTACACGTCGTAATACTCCATGATTTATTTATCTCGAAATAGTCTGACCCATTCTTTACCAGTGACGAAAAATACTGAATTTGTATCACAAAGCCTCTCATAAAAAAGCTTGTATTATAACAAGGATTTAGTTTTCTAGAAATAGTCTTACCATATAGGTAAGACTATTGCAAACTTTGACTGTAACTAGTGGCGAAAAATATTTATGTAGTGTTTTTTATTAGTATCCAAAAATTTTCTTATACCTATTAGTTTGTATAAGAATTTCTAGGTATAATTAATTACACATCGTAACACTCAATGATTTATTTGTCGAGAAACATCAATACAATATGCAAGTGGCGAAAAAATACAAATTTTGTTTTTACTTTCTATATCCATCACAAAGCTTCTCTGTAGGCGTACACAACCGATCCCCCCATATAAGCGGTGATACAGAAAGACACGAAAAACGCCATTTCCATCGCCATCTTGGGCAATCTCTGCACATAGCCGTAAGCCGCCACGAGCCGCGCCAACACGAAGCAACGCAGCAAGTTTATAGCCGTTGCCTTTTCCGGGGACGTGGTGACGTACAGGGCAGCTACCAACCAGAAAGGTGTAAGGTTCTTCAAATCACTCACGTTAGCCCTCTGCACCTTTTCCGGGTTGCAAACCAGCGTAGCCAGGGGTGCCAGAGCGAGCAGTTTCAAAACTAAAATAGCGGAATACAGAAAATAGCTGTGCATGAGATCCGTACACGGCTTGTCGCAAAGCGAATATTGCGAGGACCCCATTTCTTGAACGAGAATTTCGTTGATTTATTTTAGTTCCCAATCTTGACAAATATATTCTATTGCTAGATATAAATGTATGAATGACAGTGACAGCGGGTACCAAAGAGTTCGAAAACAACAATTTAAGCATAGATTAAATATAATTGAGCTCATCAAATAGGTATATAGGTAAATATGGTTTCAACATTACGAAGATTATGTTACTACATGAAAGTAAATTATAAAATTCTGTTTAAAATGTTGTATCGACTGGTTAATAGACTAAACAAAAAGATAAATATTTTCCAAAGAATTGTGTTAGCAGACTGTGCAAAAATTAGTCTGAAAATAGATTTTCCTAACCTGGGGGCCTACCGCCTAAGCGCCTAACTCGATTGCTGATGATAGCTTTAAAGCAATGCATTTCTTATGGCTATAATTTTAGCTAGCAACCATCTTGAATTTTTAGGCGGTACGGATTTTATTCCAAATTCATACAAAATCATTTGGTGATCATTCGTTCAAAGCTATCACTAATAGTTTAGGTACATTTGGTGCGAAAAGAGAGCATGACGTTATAAACTATAGCTTTTGCTTTAGCCATCGAGGCGGTAGGCTCCCTGGTGTGCTATAAAGATACTAGAGTCACACCACAACTAATCACCCTCATGTAAAAATCAATTTGGAACCTTACGCGTATAGGCTATGACGTTTTTATCAAATAATATCACAATGATTAGGTACTTCACCAGTATAATATCCTTCATCCGTGTAAAGGCCCGTGACCTAGCAGTGAGGACATTTAAGGGCTGGTGATGATGATGATTTACCTATATAAATACAAACAGGGTTGTGTTATTTCAGTAAAATACCTTAATAATTACGAAATAACAGTTATACGGCCACAGTGTCCAACATGCAAAATTTACACACAAAATTTACGCTAACAAAACCAAAACCCCTATAAACGCTATGAAACGTAAACTGTTTACGTTTTAATTGTATCACGAAGCTTACTTCATGTTTGCGTTTCAAATGACGCTCATGAATAGCTAACGAATTGAGTGAATTCATTTCCAATTTAATTCACTGCTGATTAGCAGTTTTGTAGGTGCTCAGTGACTTTGTGTGTTAGTCAATTGTAATTGGTCAGTGAGTCTTTACCTAAGAATTCTTAATTAGCCATTGGACCAATTATTATTATGCATTAATCGTCGTCAATCAGCCATGGGGAACGGCCCATTATCCCCAGAGCAACATGGACATATTTTGGTTTCAATAAATGATATTTATGTCGTACATTTCAGATATTTATCTTTAAATATTACGTATTAGTCCGTCATCTTGTTTCCATACAAAATACTTTTGCTGCTTACTTTCGAGTGGATGACAAAAGCCTTTAACAACGTTTTTTTTAATTAAAAAATGTATTTCTTTACTTCTCGTTTCCGATCAACATCAACAAAGAGAGATGGCACTGCGTTCAAATTTAATCATGCCGTATTTCGGCGCCTTGGCCCTTATGAACAAAGTTGCTAAGCCGTTCAGACCCTTTGGTTGGTTGAAAAATGAGTCTACAGCGGACCGAGGCAGTTACATTTGATGCTATTTATCTAACCCCTTGAATTCCGGCGTATATTTCTTCGCGGGCCAAAAGTTAAATTAGATAGCCGTTTCGGTGCATGGTGCGAATTTATCGTCCAATTATACTTGAAGTCGAGCCGGCTCCTGCTTAGAGGGAAATCAAATCTGGAATTCTTACGGCAATTAAAAGTTTCGTCATTAACGGCCCCTGTAACGATACACCTGCATTGTGGACATTGTTAATTGTTTGCTGGATTAAGGGATATCTCCGTGGCTGAATTGAAAACAGTTCCGAAACAACTTCTTTAATAATTAAAAAATATATATAATAACTGTAATGTTGCTCAAAAAAACATTGGATGCACATCAAACAATTGCAAAATATTGGTACATCAAAATAGATACCATAATGCTATCTATAATTATGTATCAAACTAGCCCATAAGATACTATATTTTATATATATTATATTAAAATTTATTTAACGATTAAGGTACACACACAAAGACAATTACAATAGAAGACATACATTACACAGATAATTGTTCAAAGGTACTGATTATTTCTAAAATAAATCTCTTTTAGAATTACGCATTTATTATTATTGGTTAGATAATTTTGTATAGATGCATGTCATGTCGTCTGAAAAATACAATACAAATTTTTATTGCACTCTTAAAAAAACCAATAACAGAAAATATACAAAATTTTATTTTTAATAATATAATGTGGTAAACTAAACCATAAGCCGTAAAAAATGGTGCAGTTTAGCAATATTTATATGAAAAATATATCCTATCCAGCTTTTCTACCGTGCAACTAGATACTTCAGAGTCCGAACTCTTGTAAAGTAACTATTTACTAACTCGTTTTTACTTTGAAGAGCGCCTTGCCTAGGGTAACTTTATGTCATGTGCAGTTCAAAACTAAACTGAACAAACATTGTGTCGTTTCAGAGGCCATTTTAATTTAATAACTGCCTTGTATAGGAAACTAAACCCCTGAGGTCGAAGCCGCGTAAAGACTAGTTTTAAATATTTTCAGTGTATTTGTATGGTACCAAAGTTGGCACGACTAATTTAGGTAAGATTTAATTCAGCGTGACATGGCAAACGTTTATTTAGATTTTATATGATATACCTTGGTAAGCCGTATTTACTGCAATGGGAAAAGCTTTAAGATGATTATTTTTAGTCGGAAAATAAAAGACAGTGCCCCATCCTTCCGTCAATTTCTATGAATGTCTTACATTCATCAAATTGTATAAACTATATTGCCCGCTTTAATATTTTTTGCTTGCTTAAGAACACTTACCAACGTAGGGTGTTCCCTTAAGCGGGGAATTCACTAGACGGGCATGCCCGCCGGATCTCGCTTCTATAGGTCTGTGCGACGTTTGCCTAGTGTAGTGCCGTCACAGTCAGCCTGGCTGGCCTATAGAAGCGAGGTCTGGCGGGCATTTCTGCAGGCATGCCCACGGGCATATACGCCTACTGAATTCACCGCTTTAATCATGTGGGGTCGATCACCGATTCCACAATCATTCTTGTAATTGTTTCGATATTATCAGCTTCTTCGATGCTTGGTAGTAGTTGAAGTTACAATGTTGCGACATTATTTGAAGTTAGAACACAAACATTTATGTATGTGGTCCATCGAGGTCTAGACTGGTGATAAAGTTAGCAGTAAAACGTTTGCACGCTGGTTCCTTTTGGGAGTCTAAGTGCAGACGATGCTAGCCGCAAATACCTATGGAGGAAAACAATAAATTTCTCTGGGAAACATACATTTTCACGCGCCATATATTTCTTTGTAATCAAGGGAAACCGTGTTGAGTTGAAAATACACTTAAGGTTCAAAATATCGCGATTCGTGCACTAGGTGAGCTCACAACTAGGTGAACCCGTTGTGTCTAATGGCTGTTTTCGCAGTCTTTATGAGCCACTAAGTGACAAAACCTTTTTTAACTGAATTTTGTGAATCATCATTGCCTCAAGGTAATGTAATTATTTTCCAAATACTTAGAAAAAAGATTATTATTATATTAATGTAAAGCCTATAAGTCAATAAATTACACACATCATATAACAATTACGAGAAGAAAGCAATTAGCATTTGCCCGATTCAGCCAATTAGCTATCAGCGGCATCTTGTATTAAAAATAGAACTAGCTATTAAATTGATAATAGAAAGCAAAGTAAACAAAGCATACCTATTGTGTAATAGGAATGCAGTAAGTTTATTAACTTACTAATTTACTTATTAACTTACTACCTTTATTAATTTACTTCAGGTTTTAGTTATAGAATAAAAAGCAAAAATTTTACGTTCAATTTTCAATTAAGCATAGTGCCACGTGTCTATCTACGTTGAATTGATAGGCTTATGCCAAGCAGTGAAACGCATATAAGCTGATTAATATCACGATGATACTAGGTCTAAGTAGTAAGTACGACATGCAATACAGTAGTTTATTATAATCAGTGAGAACGTTAGTTAATATTATAAATAATCCATTAAAATATTATTGCATGTATATTTTATTAAGTAATAATTGAAAAAAATAACACTCAATACATTTTATTAATACGGTAAATTTTACTACAGCTATTTTACTATAGAGAAACTCTTTTGACAGTTAATAATCGTGAATATTAAAATAACTAATCACGACGCCAGAGTAGTCTCATCACCTCTAATTACTCCCAAACGAAGGTCTCGTTAAATATTTAACAATATTCCAAATTAATTAAAGATATTCTAATGAAAATCTTAAAACTAATAAACACTCAGAGTATAATTCATCTTGGCGGCCGGCTTGGTCGAATGCTCAGATCGCTGGGTATTGGTCAAGAGGTCCCGGGTTCGAATCCTGGTAGAGGTAAATTTTGTGATGAACACAAATATTTGTTCCCGAGTCATGGTTGTGTATATGTTTATGTAGTATATTTTAAACATTAAATATATATAATTATTATGATATTAAATATTTTCCGTCTTCTAGTGTCCATAACACAAGGGTTTAGGCAACTTACTTTGGGCTGGATGATAGGTGTGAGTGTAAAAATATTTATTGTTTATTTATTATTATTATTATCTCAATAAACAACTTTATTTTACATAATAAATGAGAGATATCTCGTTTTGATAACGTAGTAATTTTTAGAAAGGATTTTCTGACCTCTTTTTAAATAATTTTGAACAGAATTCAAATATAAAGTTTCACTACAGTAGGTTCTAAAACGATTCCAATTACAGAGTAAACGTATTTAATTAAATAGAGGGTCTGAAAAATATTGAACATTTGTGTTCTTTTGCGACCTGTTTTTTATGATAATGTTTCACACAATTGACAAAAATTTCAAATAAAAATGTTATAATGCAATCATTATAATAGGTTGGGGAAAAAGTTTCTTCGCATTTTTTAAGAAAATTCAAAACATTTTTTAATATAGTTTATTTACATTTAACTAAAGTATGTAGGTACCATTTTGTTCGATAACTTTTTGCCATCTTGTAGGTAGGGACATGATCCCATTGCTATAGAAATTTTGGGACTTCTGGTCAAAATACCGCGACAAGTGGTTTTGGCAGTCCTCTCGTGATGTTAACCTGACACTGCCTAAAGAATTCTGAAGAGACCGAAACAGGTGGAAATCTGAAGGTGCAAGGTCAGGACTATACGGCGGATGCATTAACACCTCCCAGCCAAACTCTCTTAATTTTTGCTGAGTGGCTAAAGATGTGTGAGGTCTAGCGTTCTCATGATAAAAAAACCACACCCCTTCTGTTGATTAATTCCGGCCGCTTTCTCTCAACTTCTTGCTTTAATCTCATCAGTTGTTCCCAGTAGAGTTCAGAATCGATGGTCCTGCCTGGAGGTAACAGCTCATAATGAATAATGCCCTTCCAATCCCACCACACACACAGCATCACCTTGTTGCGAGTTAACCCGGGTTTTAACCACAGTCTGTGAAGCCTGACCGGCCTTTGACCACGACCTTTTTCGCACGTTCTTGTCGTACGTGATCCACTTTTCATCACCAGTTATCAGCTTCTTCAAAAATGGTTCGGTTTCATTACGTCGTAATAAAGAATCACAAATGAGTACACGGTTCATTAGGTTTCTTTCAGTGAGCTCGTGAGGTACCCAAATGTCGAGCTTTTTTGTGTACCCAGTTTTTTTCAAATGCGCCAAAACTGTTTTGTGGTCAATTCCCAGTTCTTCAGCTACGTCGTAACTACTGACATGCCGATCTTGCTCCACTTTTTCAAAAATGGCATCCATTTTATCTGTAATAGGGCGACCAGAGCGACGTGCATCTTTGACATCAAAATTTCCGGATTGAAAACGTTTAAACCAAATTTGTGCTACTCTCACAGACACTGCTCTAGGTCCATAAACATCGCAAATTGCATTTGCATTTTTACCTTTTTTGTAGTAAAATTTTAAAATGTATCGAATTTCTTCATTAGATTCACTCATCTTGGCGGTACGAAAAACAAATGAAAAACACACATTTTCCTAATTCGAATTTGGAATTATGTTCTTTAAAATTTAAACTTTCAATGATACCAAAATCAGCGATACAAATAGTATAGCCAAAGATATTTTATTACAAGTTTATACATACTATAATGCGAAAAGACTTTTTCCCCAACCTAATATTAATATAATATTACATCAAGTTCTATGAACTTGAGCACACTGACAACATAGACGAATTATTATTTTTAATTTTATTTGAACGTCAAAGGATAGAAATATTATTAAAAAGAAAGTTATAGTTTTCCCGCAGCAAGAATATAATTTTTCGAACTTTTTCTAACCATAATTTTCCATAATAACATAATCGAAATGATTGATCTGTTTATAAATTTACTAACTGTAAAATCTTTATATTTTAAGGCAAAACCTTATCTTTACTTTATTCTAGTTAAATATTAATTGTCGCACCTCACAGCCAGCCCACTTCTGGAATGTCTAGACGTAAAAGAAAAATCAAAGTTTCAATTCGCATCACAAAGATAAGGAAGCAACAGGTCTGGCGAACTGATTTGATAATATCTTTCTTAAGAAAAGCAATTTTGCCTTATTTTCAAGAAGATGGAAATTTCAAGAACCGAGCGCATTGAATCGCGGTGCAAAGATTGACGGTAGACGAACTAGCATTATACGTGTAGCAACTATATGGGAACCATGTGAAATAAAGTGATTTGTCTTGTAAACCTTTTAATATGACTGCATTGCTGCATGAGTTGTGATGACAGAGCAGAATACAGAGGGTGGCACCCTCAATCTCTTTCGCCGGCGTACAAAGCGACTAAAGGCTCCCGCACACCAAACGCAGGTCAGGAGCAGAGCAGGTCAGTAGCAGCGCGGGTGTCGGCACACTGAACGCAGCGGCAGTGTCAAAGCAGTTGCAACGCTGGACCGCGTTTAGTGTGACAGGTTAAGCAGGCAGTAGGCTACAAAATGTCGAACGACACGGACTATGTAGAAGAATTAGTACTGCTATTGGCTCAACAAAAGAAGAGAAGAATATTATAATAAAATCATACTAACGTTTATTTTTACGCACTAATTCAATTTATCCTATGTAATAATATGTAAAAAAAATACAACAGTCGTGAACCGCTTTCGACGCGCTGCGCTGCACTGCCCCGGTGAGCCATGCTAACATGACGGCCATAGTAATACAACAGCGTGGGCCCGCGCTCGAGCTGCTTCTGCCCTTCTCCCGCGACGCCTGGGTTGTATTCCGCCAGTTGCAGTGCGGCGCGGCGCAGAGCAATTCTAGCGCGGGCCTGCGTTAAAATTTGGTGGTGTAACGCAGTTCTAAGAGTTTCTTGTATTACAACTTGCGCCGGTTCTCTGTTCATCTAACAAACAGCAATGCAATATTTTGTTCGAACCCGGAACCTCTTGGCCAGTGATCTGACCATTGGACCAAACCGGCCTTCATGTCAAGCTATAGGACTTACTTTTCTGGGCCGCTCCTTCCATACAAATTTACTGATTCAATGTCAATACCCTTATTGTATCTTGGGAAGCAATATTTAAAAGTAGATGGTTTGATTTAGCTAGAAAATTAATTGACCCTCAAGAATAAAAAGCATAAATATAAAATTTATCTAATAAGTAGTTTCCACATAAATCACCTTTCAAATCTGAGCAAACGAAGAACGTTTAAGTGTAAAGGAATGTTACTGTCGGTATAAATTAGCTGCGATATGAGCGCTATGAAAGGGAGCAAAGATTATATTTTAAAATTATTGTACTCGAAAGTGCACTCTAATAAGATCGAACCACGTTACAAAGTGGTTTGTACAACTTGCGGGGAACTGGGGTGAAGTTAACTTTCAACGTGTTACGAATTTATAGCACTATGATGCTGGCACTTCTAGTGTATCTTGGCCGTTAATTCTAAGTTCAGCGGTGAAGAAAGTAACTTAACTCGTAAAGTATTAATTGAAAACTTATTTTGTCGAAGTTTTAAAAATATCGACATTAAGTTGGGTTTCAATTTTTCAGTTTTAGTTATAAACTAAATTTAATATTCACTATGTCCTCTCTCTTGCATTGTTATCTAAGTATAACTTATTCATATAAGGAATGGATGAAGGTGTGAATGAGATAATATAAACATTAAAAATTAGCTAAATAGTTACTAAAATAAGTTTTCGCATAATTCGAAGAAGAAAAGAAATCGATACTGGACTGGATAAAAACTGAAAAAAGCAATTAGCAAAAAGCCTAATGAGCGCTTTGTGCGAATGTTGGCATCTAACGAAATATTACAATTTGAATGTCGACTATGTGCGTACGCTGAACCAAACAGTCAAAGCCAGGAAGCTCACTATGTTGTAATGAATGAAATCGGAGCGCAATTGTTTCTGTTCCTTGTCAAAGTTCTCCTCTGCTTGGCTGTTCCACAATGAAAATAATGTCTGCTCACCAACCTAATTAATTTCTATGAAAATACCCCGTTCTTGCTATTTATAGGAGGTATATAAATAGCATTAACCTGGGGGTATTTTCATTAAAGTTGCCACGAATAATGATTTGGCCGAATAACTAATATTCGGCTTAGATTATAGTGATTTGTGAATAAAATATCGCATTTTTTAATTATATGAGGTTTTTTATTTTTCATGATATTATTTGGTACTTACCCATATTAAAAAAAGTGGCCGAACAAGCCGAATTCCGAATAATGGCCGAATATTCGAGGCATCTCTGATTTTCATAGAAATTAATCTGCACGCTTTAGGTGGGCGAGCAGACATTATTTTTATTGTGGCACACCCAAAACGTGTCCAACTCTCGGCCGTATTGCTTTACAGGAGTGCTGTATTTCAGGGAACTTTTACAATTTGCTATTGATTTATTCCGTCTCTGTTTTGGTGTTATTTATAACTCCGTGAGGTTCCACTCATATCTTTTAGTGTGGGCTTGGGAAGTTTCAATTTATGTCGCCCGCGTGGATTTATACTCGCTCCTACCACAGTATACTCAGAACAGTAATACGTATTCTTAGAAACTGGCTGCTGCTCATCGGAATGTGTGCTTTCGTAGTCGGCGCCGCGTAGGCACGCACTGTAACGCACACATTGACATAAAATACGGGAGCATAAGGGTTCGGCGTAATTGCACGTGTACGAGGTGATTGCACTTTCGCTCGCTGCTCGTTTACGCCTGGCACATTCGCGCACGCAGCCGCCCGGCTTTAGTTGCCTACCTACATCCCTAGCGTCAACGCAGAGTAGGCTAATAAATCGTGTCGCCAAACATTTCCTATGAAATTATAGATCTGCTCCGAACACGTCAAGGCGATTGTACTGTACTTATATACCATCGTAGTTATATGATGATCTGAACATAGTTTCATATCTGATATGAGATCGCACTCTGCTGAGTTGAGATTAATATAATTCTGAGCTATGAACATTATTACGTGCATGTCAAATGGGCCGCAGCCCGGTAGTCGCCTCCAACCTCCCCTTATAGTGACCCCTTTCCACTCAAGATTCCTGAGCTAAGATCCTGAGAATGTCCTTGTTTGGACCTGAGCAAACTATCTAAATCTGAAAACGTAAAGTACACCTACTCAGGTGCATTACAACAATTATAGAACAAATAGACCGCACATATATTCGATGCAATACCATAGAAATAAAATAGATTCGTAAACAATAAATTGTACAAACTTACCAAGGTTTCTTAGAATGCACCATCCGTGGTACGTGGCACCGGTATTCGGCTGCGTCTGCCACTCTGCGTCCCAAACGTGAGACAAGCCCGCTCGCGCCGGTTATGTCTACCCTCAACAAATTAACAATCCCAAAGCAATGGAATGATCGCTGCATTCGCGACAACTCGTCGATAAGCCGCAGATAAACTACTGTTCTGGGTATACTGTGCTCCTACTCCTAACCACTCCTGTCTGGCACAACTTTTTAAAACAAAATTAGAGATTATATCATAGAGTTTGTATCATAAATATCAGTGTCTAAATTGTTTTTGACACTATCGTGTAGGTTCTTAGAGAAAAAGATTCAAGTCCACGCCCCAGATTTTATAAGCATTGACACAAATCATTAATAATAATAATAACTTTAATGCAAACAAAGTATACACACGAGGAAATAAATAAAAACAGTAGAAAAAAGGCGTTAAAGTAATCTCTTAAAAGTACATTCAGTCATTCGTTCATTCCAATTTTCTTCCGCCATTAAACCAAGTTTTAAAGTGGCCTACTATTATTATACCAAATTGTATACCTACCTAAATTGTTTTTATTATTTGTTCATTGTGGACAATACGTAAGGATTAAAACCGCTTAGAAAACGGACACAGGGCCGTGAAGTCTTGCAAAATTTTCACAGCTTTTTGCTTTTTATATTTGCTTTTTATACACGGAATATCTTCCTAATCTTTTGCAAAGCCTTGCCTGAGAATTTAAAAAAAAATCTTAGACCAAGAATTCGTACTGGGCTATTCATAAGATGTCACATTAAAAGTCCATTGAGAATTATGACTGTGTCAGTTTGTGACATCTTGATAGCTTCCTGAACGTAGGGGAAGTTAGCCCAAAGTGGACAATCTCCATCAGATGATGAATGAAGCAGCTTACGTGACTATTGACTATGAAGCAGCTTACGGCGAATTTACATGCACTTTTCGCTAGTTAGGTAAGTTTCCATGTAATAGATAGTGAACCTATTACCATACTTCGGGCAATTAAGTCGCAGTATATTGCTAGGTGGTATAAGAAATACACTATTGCCTATTAATCATCGCTGGCGCTACTTTTAGTCACTTTTTAATACACCCACGGGAGAGATGCTACGCGGTTATTATAATTTTATCACGTCGTCAAATTATTTTATACACTAAAGTGACCGTTTTTGCCACTATACCCACATTGGGCCGGCTTCCCCTAACCTACTGACGTACTTATGGTTCTCGGGAATTACACTTTTTCTGCCAAAGTAACAAGAAATCCTATGAGAATCAAGGAGCTAGTTCAGAATATAAAAGTTTTGAAAGTGCTGAAATTAGCCGAGCAATTTCTATACTAAGCCGCGACAATCTTTCGGCTTGGCAAAGTTTCAGCATAAATTATTAATAATACCTTTGACAAGTTACGAGTAACAATTTCTTAGAACTTTGTCCGGAGGTATAATACTTACTGTGGAGATTAAGGCTGTGCTTCCATGGTTGCGGGTAATTGTCTTTGGCACTCACATTCATAAAACCATTGCGTTGCATACAATTAATTGTCACCACCCTCGATTTCTCACTTCGTGTATATTTTTGATGACAGGTCTGACAGAGAACTTCTTTGTTATGTTCTTAATCTTAACTATTTTCGTGTTTTAGATCAGTATAGAGATCAGTGCCAAGCGTGCAGTCTTAAGTTTGCGGCCGCCTTGGTCAAATGCTCAGATTGCTGGGTTCGCATCCTGGTAGGGGCAAACTTTGTGATGACCACAAATGTTTGTTTCCGAGTCATGGTTTTGTATATGTTTATGTAGTATATTTTCAACATTTATATACATAATATAAAAAATATGTCCGTCATCTAGTATCCATAACACAAGTGCTGATGCTACTTACTTTGGGCTAGATGATAGGTGTGAGTGTAAAAATATTTATTATTATTATTAAGTAAAATAGAATAAATAATTAATAACCCACCATCTCTTTCCGCGGGTGTCGTACAAGACGCCTCTGGTTGGACAGCGATGAGTAATGGCCATCTCATCCTCGTATAGCACCTAGCAATATACTGCGATTTACGTGCCCGATAGATGCCAATAGGTTCGCCACCAACGTGAGTGATAAATCACCTATGCCTACCCCTTTTAAGGGATAACTAGGCGCAATTTATGTATTCATGCAAATGAAAGTGTGCTAATAATAAAAATTAAACTTAGTTTTGGAATCAATCCATCTTGATTTGAGACTTTAACATTTATTACTATTTATTTATGATATTTAAATATTCACTATTAAATGATACATATTGTTGAACAAATTGCTTATCAGTTGCAGTAGCTGTTTAGTTAGGTTTCAAACAGAAGCAGTCTTCGCGAGTAATCGCGAAGTGAAGCATTAAGTATTGTGTACTTTCCATATTGTGTTATCGCCTGTAAGAGATTAATACAGTACACAAAGGCGTTCGTAAATATATATTTTATCCCACGCCATTTGTATGTAGGTATGTACAATGAAATAAAATTCTTGTATTTTTCTCCCATGGATCGTGTACCCCGCGCGTATTCATCCGTGAGACTCGGGTCACATGAGTAAATAAACGGAACAGAGAATAACCTTCATACAACCGCGCGAATTGGTTGCACTACTACAAGCACGAGGGGCGTGTATACGTTACCACTGGCCGCTGTCGCGCACGCGGCGAGACTGGAAAAAACCGGATTATAACGCACAGCCAGTTGCATGATGTCAGGGTTAGTGCGACGACGTTCTTAGGAAGCTTTTACTCTGTTCGGTTTATCTACTCATATGCTCGGGTGGAGCTAACGTTAAAAAACAGCGAAGTGAACCTCGAGAGATGTTGACAAAAATTAACGAAAAGCGATATCCAACATTTTGTTTCTGCACCACACAAATGTCAAGAATACAAGCTTGGGTTGCTTAGTAAAAATTGCTAGACAACTTTTAACACTGTTGGACCAACCTCAAGAAAAAAAGCATTTTTTCATCCCACCATCTCGGAAAAAGCGGTTTTGCTCTTCGATATCTGAGTGCAAAAGCCGTTTTTATCCTCTAGAGGCTAAAGTAAATTTGAATTTAGAACATCGTGTGCAATGAGTTTGTGAATTCAAAACATCATTATACCTATTTATTTCGACCCCCATGGTGCCGAAATTATCATGCAACCTATTTTAATTTGTTAAAAACTCAGACTCTGAACCTTCTTTGTGTACTTTTTTTGTAATTTGCTTTGCGCGCGCCATTTTCTTTTCACGTCATAAATTTTTTAAACCTTGGGGTTCCGTGACGGTCAATCAGCTTGGCGTCAATCTTGCTTAAAACATTTTGATCGTCTACAATGCTTGCTTGATGCTTGAGTCAAGCATTTAAAAGCTTTCTAGGTTTGTTTGATTTGTTTACGCTAGCAACGGAACAAAAACATACAGAAAATCAACGTGCTTGACTCAAGCTGATTGACCGTCTCGGAACTCCATTAGGGACGGTAATTTTTATTAGGTACTTACAGGTGTGTCTGGATAAATGCGGGTGTGGCTGGGTGGATGGGTGGGTGTTCGAGGTGTGTCTGGGTGAATGGGTGTTTTGTGGGTGTGTCTAGGTGAATGGGTGTTTTGTGGGTGTTTCTGGGTGAATGGGTGTTTTGTGGGTGTTTCTAGGTGGATGAGTGTTTTGTGGGTGTTTCTGGTTGAATAGGTGTTTTGTGTGTGTTTCTGGGTGAATGGGTGTTTTTGGGTGTTTCTGGGTAAATGGGTGTTTTGTGGGTGTTTCTGGGTGAATGGGTGTTTTGTGGGTGTTTCTGGGTAAATGGGTGTTTTTTGGGTGTTTCTGGGTAAATGGGTGTTTTGTGGGTGTTTCTGTGTGAATGGGTGTTTCTGGGTAAATGGGTGTTTTGTGGGTGTTTCTGGGTGAAAGGGTGTTTTTTGGGTGTTTCTGGGTAAATGGGTGTTTTGTGGGTGTTTCTGGGTGAATGGGTGTTTTGTGGGTGTTTCTGGGTGAATGAGTGTTTTGTGGGTGTTTCTGGGTGAATGAGTGTTTTGTGGGTGTGTCTGGGTGAATGGGTGTTTTTTGGGTGTGTCTGAGTGGATCGGTGTGTATTGCGGGTGTAAATGTTGTGGGTGTTTCTGGGTGGGTGTTGAGAGTGTGTTTGGGTTAATGGGAGGGTGTTGTGGAAGTTTCTGGGTGAAAACAGAAACTGTTGTGCAATCACAACAGTTTCTGTTTTTTAACAATGTTGTATTTTTTTTTTTATTTTGCAATTTCCTCGTTGGGGGGGATGAAAAGTTACGTGTTGCACTCGAGTGCAAAGATTTTTCACCTTGTGCTCTTTTGATTCCCTCGCTATCGCTCAGGATTCTAATTTTTGAATCACTCGCTACGCTCGTGATTCAATTTTAGAATCCTTCGCTAGCTCGGTCATCAAAATTGAGCACGCGGTTAAAAAACAACTTTGCACTCACATACAACAAATAACTATTTCCTTATCAAAAAGCTATGACGGAAAAGGTAAACGAATTGTGCGCTTACAGCCATATAATGTTTTAAATCTTATTGATTTTAAATAAAAGTAATAATTTATTTTTGTTTTTATGACATGTCATAAATTATTTTTCTGAAAACGGTTCCAGCTGAAGACCAGCGCTAGTCGTGAGGCTGGCAATATGCTGAGCTAGACATAGACCGAACGTGACATATTGCCTACCTTTATGTTTAATATTTTTATTGCTCTGTTGTGTCTCAATAATTTTTCTCTTAGTGATGCATTTTGGTATGAATCGGTTTGAATGGCATGAATCGGTGAAAGTCGTCCTAATTTTCTTCGAGTGGCAATTGAGTCGTCGGCTATTCGGAGCATGCTCATTATTTTTCACAGGACAGCTGTTCGAATTGCTTCCAGTGATCGAGATGCGTTTGGATTTCGAAACAAAAAATCCAGATTTGTTCGAGTTCGATCGAAATACAAATTAAATTGAAAACTAAGGGCCTGTTCCACAATCGACAAGTAAGTTCTGAGTAGCTTACTTGGCAGTTCATTTGACATATATTTTATATTACAACTGCCAAGTAAGGTACTCAGAACTTACTTATCGATTGTAAAACAGGCCCTCAATCTCACAAATTAACATTAATAATCCACGGCCCTATATAGTCACTCAGAATTTGCGTTAAAATACATACATACATAATTCACGCCTATATCCCCGAAATCCGCCAATTATGTTAGGTCCCATGTAATGTAATAGCCTATTGCCATTTATCGGGCGCAAAAGTCGCAGTACATTGCTAGGTGGTAGGTATAAGATGAACGCTGCTGCCCTGGTATTTAGTATAAGCCATAGGATTTTTATTTTAATTGTTTTTAACACCATACAAAAATCATGCCAATATCCCCGAAGGGGTAGGCAGATATGAATTAACACCCATGTTTCGCCAATTAGATTACGTCCCAAGTGTCATTTATCGGGCTCTAGATCGCACTACATTGCCAGATGGTATAAGAGGAACGCAGCTGCCCATTCCTCATCACTGATATATCCTTAGTCGCCTTGTACGGCACCCACGGGAGAGATTTGGGGTGGTGACAATTGTATTCTACTCTGCCGTCACCACATGGCACTATAAGAATACTAACTGCCGCACTCAGAGATATCAAATAACTTTAATGAGTATTTAATGTCAAAAATTTTCATTCAAATCTAGACCATAACCCGGCAAGAATAGCGACTGGTTTTGAGTTGTCATTTTTTGACGTTAAGTACTCATTAACGTTATTTGACGTCTCTGAGTGCGGCAGTTAGTCTTCACCTACGTTGCAATGTCTTCGATAGGTCTCTTTATCTTAGGATATTGTAACAAAAGAAACTGTTGACATATTTTATGATAAATAATCAGAAATGAGACAAGCCTAAGCCTCCAAAGTGGGTATCACAATAGTTTTCCCGGCGAGGTTACGCAAACAATTATAATTTCCAAACATCCCAGTAGTCGAAGTATATCACCGAACATTACTTGTGCAAATATCTCTGTAAATGGAGGATATGTGATCTCGCATACAAATGTTACCGAAACTTAAGCCTTAATCTCTTAATGGATGGTTCGGGTCCACTTAAAGCTCGGTTTTAACAATCTTTCGCCTGTAATTGGAATACATAAAGGGGGGACAATAAAATATGTCTCGTCCAATTCCGAATAACAGTTGTTACTCGCCGAATCACACAAGTCATCCGATCTTTCGTCTCGTAAAAATTTAAGACATTCATGAATTCGAGTGATATTGGATTTTTACTGTGTACTTTATTCTGTGAGGCCAACGCACTTTTTTCATACAGTATTTCACCATTCTCATCACAAGCCCTTTAATGCTGGCACAGGCCTTCCCTATGGATGAATAATATAGTGAGAATGGGCCACAAACCAACACGCTGGCCCAGTGTGGAATGGTGGGTATTATCGACCGTAGATGCAGCCGCCACTAACGTCTTAACGTGACTTCCGAAGCATGGAGGTACCTACTCGAGGTAATACATTTTTGGTCACCCATCCAATGACCAGCCTTAGCGAGGCTTAATTTACGGATACGCAGCCACTGCGGTATCGAGCTAACCTCTTAAAGTATTTAATAGCATTTATTAATTACGGATATGGACAACGTTCTGAAATTGCACAAAGTTACTTAAAATATAACGTAAGAGTAAGTTGTCCATTACCTTGTGACTCATCCATCTATTGCTGACAAAATGTATAAAAAAGTGGAAGGAACCATGTTCAGAGGGTATTGAAGGGACAACATTCCAATGCATAGTGCTAAAGGTTTTGGGTTCAGACTTTACAGCCGGCCGCCTGACTGACACCAACCCTCTTTGGATATGCCACCGACCATTGATGCATATAAAACCCAGTATACTTATACTTAATTTATAAAATTGAATTTTCTAACCATCTATTGCAGAGAGAACCGTGCTAGTGCCAGTTTACTTAGATAACGATATGGCTAAATAAGGACAAGGGTATTTTTTAATTAAATCGCTTTATCTAGCAAGAATTTCTTGGATATAAGAATCGGGCGTCAGCCAGTTTTTTTTAATCTGACCTAATTATAAGAACAGTGTGCTCCGAGATAATATTGTTATCCGCGAGCATACTGGCTTACATAGATAATTATCTTAAATATTGCTTGCCAGCTTTTATATCTATAGCTATATCATTTTATATTGAGTTCTTGTTCCGTACACAAGAAGAGCCTGTATTAAAAGTAAGGGAAATTGCTAATTACAATATCTCTTTAAAAATATAAATTATTCGCGAATCTTTAGCATTATCCGAGTGTTGACGGTAGAATACAGAACACGCTTGTTGCTATACTCCGACAAGTTCGTGCGTGACCTTCCTGCGGTATGAGACGGTGGCGGGGACGAGGCGCTCTGGATGTTGGCGGGGGTGGGTGATGCGGGGAGGAGCGAGTTTCCCCTTCTCCCCGCATCGCCTGCCCCCGCTGGCTGGCATCTGGAGTGCCCCGTCCCTGCCACCGTCTCTCATACCAGTGGAGGGTCTCACACGATGTTGTCAAACTATAGCTGAATACGCTTGTCATCACCATCACATCTTCTGGACGTCATAGAAGACGACTAAGTAACGATGAATATGCATCAACTTTCTTGTGATGACCACTTAGCAATTTATACAGCGATTTCCGTGCCCGGCAGATGGTAATACGTGTAACCTATAAAATCTTGGTTGGCCGAGTGGTAAAGGCTTCTGCCCGGAATGCGGAGGACGAAGGTTCGATTCCCGCATCCCGTTTTTTGATCTTTTCTTAACCTCTTTTTTCTTAGTAAGAGAAGTTGTCGAAAATTTACATCTGTATTCTATTCGCTCGCATAGATTGATCACTTGTCTAGTAATTGGACGAAACGGGATATTTTCCCTGAATATCGGAATATCAATGTAAAGGTTTTTGCCCACAAAACCGTTTCGCCACCGACAATGCACGGAGCATATCCGCACCGGTAAAATATTCAACTCGACTTCGTGCCGGTGCACTACGTGTATGAAGAGTGACGGTCATACACGTAGTGCACGGTGACGGTGGTCACGACGGTAAAGGGGGGTTGGTAGTACGGTGTAGTGGGGTCGCGGGTATGGCAAATAATTGTTGTTCTTTCGAGAGAAAGACCAGATTGTCTTCGATAGTAAAAAAACGATTTATTTGGGCAGCACTAAAATTCACGACCGCTTGGGTGAAGCAAGAGAGCGATCAACCCAGAATTGGCATAAACAAAACAAATCATAGATAAATCATTTTTCTCATCATTATAATTACTTTATGTTGGCGTTGCCAACAGTGGGCAAAAACCTTTCTATTTCCAAAAAATGTTCACACGTCAGCACTTTTAGAACGAGACGCTTTTTTATCGAGCATTGTTGCATTTTGAGCGCTAGGCGTTGAACGTTAAGGCCTTATTCGCATGAACTTGGAAATAATTAGAATGCTTTTTTAACGGTCGTTAAAAAAGCTCCCGTGCGAATGCGGCCCTAGGGCAAAAGTTTCCCGGAGCGTGTAACTGTTCGCGGTACGTCGACGACAAGGCTTGTGTTTTCGCAACTAACGCTGTTGTTTCTAAGCCACGGTAATTGTGTTCGAATGGGTTAAGTGGGCGTACGTGTGGCGGGACTGAAGTTGTTTCATTTATTTTTATTGTGATATTTTATAGCTAATGGTTAGTGATTTCATTTTATTAGCTTAAATATATTATTATGAGCCGTATATTTTTGCTCGAAACCAACGGGCATGCATGAAGAGATTGATGAGATTGGATGAAGCGAAAGAAGTAAGGATCGTATCAAGTGGAAATAAGTGATCTCGCCTACCCCTGTGGGAGAAAGAAGTGTCATATGTATGTATGTATGTATTATTATTTATGATAATATTAGATTAATTTATCATCTAGCCCAAAAGCAAGCAGCAGCTATAAGTCAATTCCAAAATTTTTCATTCGACCTTACAATGCTCCTTTTAGATAAGTATTATTTGCATATGTGATTGCGCTACCAAACTTTATACTATTAAAAATTGAAACACAACGAAAACAAAGTTCAGAAACATATTCCAAAAATTACGGGAATATTCTCAAATAATGTTCTTGTGATATTTCTTCTAACGAATGAAACATTCAAATAGCAAATAAAAAATGTAAGAATTGGATTGTCCCTATAATTGCTATCCTTTTTTTCACTTCAGTCAACGAGTGAGACAGATTGCATTAAGCTCGGCGAGTGTTGACAGAATTAGGCTCAGGCCTCGCTTAATTAACTTGCATACAGAATAGCTTTCACGCATTCTCTATTTCTGATATGCCAAACAGTAATTTGGCCTAATATTCATTTCCCAGTTAGTAAATTACAGTAGTTTAACGGAAATGTAATTAGAGGTTTGCATATTGCCATGTTTGTATTGGTCTGTTCGATTTGGCGGATTAACGACTTTTTCAGCACATTATGTTATCGCAAATGGTGAAATATTCCTGATTGATTGTACAGTCAGCAGTACAGGATCATTTCAGAACTCTATCATACCAACGACATCATTTGAGCAGTATTATAGTACTTACGCAATATATTCTATTTACAGAGATGCAAAAAGAAATATTCTATTTACAGAGATTTTATTTTTGTTTGTTATTTTTTTTGTTTGTTTGGTTGAACGCGCTAATTTCAGAAACTACATACGAAAAAATATTTTTGTGTTGGATAGTCTATTTATCGAGGAAGGCTATATAACAACCACTAGTAGTATAATAATGCTGAGAACATTCAAACGAAATGCCGCGGCCAAACAATTACAAGCGACAAAAACAAGGGAGCCTCGGTAGAGCACACAAAGCGATACAAAACTCCTAAAGTGGGACAAAAAGCAATTGCGCTGCAGTCAAGAAGTTGTTTCTTGGAGCAAGAGATTTTGATTCGCAAGCAATTCTCGTCATTTCACTCTTTGAACACCGTTTTGCCGCTAGGCTCTTAATCGCTTATTCTTCTGTGTAGGGATATTGTTTTTATTTAATTCAACGTCTAATCTAACGTCAAAAAAGTCACTCTGCCAGAAATATTATGCACATATTGTTACAGTGAAAATTATCTACAGTAATTTGGTATAATCCACGGGGTCCTGAATTTTCACTGTTTTAAATACCACACATAATTTATTTTATTTATTTTACAATATTTGGAAAACTAATAAAAACTAAACAAAATACTCACGCCTATATCCCCAAAGGGGTGCGCAGAGGTGAATTGACACCCATGTTTCGCCAATTAGGCTAGATCCCATATGACGCGCCTATTGCCATGAGGAACGAGGAATGCTGTTGCCCATCCTTGCTGTCTTACCCCTAGTCGCCCTACACGACACTCACGGTAATGATGGAGGTGGTGAAAATCGAATTCTGCCGTCGCCACACGGTTATTATTTTTAATTAGATACATTCATTTCAATTCAAACAATGATCTGCGGGGTCAATAAGTAAGCGGATTGCAGTTGCTTTCGTTTACCTGTCTCTCTCACTCATTGAGTATAATAGCAAAGTGTGAGAGAGACGGGTAGACCAAAGCAATAGAAATCAGCTTGCATAGTACGGGGTCTGGACGCGTCCGCTATGTGAAATAATTAAGTATTTGAATTAATCTGTATCCTGGTGATGTTTATTTACTAATGCCGAGCAAATGCAAGTACACAAAATCCCAGACAGTGTGTATCCCCCCTGAGTGACGTTACGGCAGGATTATTTATCAATTTCTCGGTCTGACTTTGAGCTAAATCACCGTCTGAGTGGGGAGATTCCTATTTGATGAGGGCTGTTTGCACTGATACCAATTCTATTACGTCATTACAGTTGTCTGATTGCTTTTTCGTCTATTTGTTTGAAGTTTGTTTGCTTGTTTCACATACCGCCATCTTTTATTAACTTATTAACATATATTTTGCGCCTAAAGGATACATTGAAAGCATAACCAGAGCGTGACCCATTTGTTATATGGCTGTTATGATATTTGAAAATCTACTGATAATGTTGAAAAGAGGAAGTTCATATTTATGTAGTTTGTCTAAATTTTGACATTGTGCAATTGAAGCATAATAATTATTTTTATAATATAATATTGTACATACATACATGCATACATAAATCACGCCTATATCCCGAAGGGGTAGGCAGAGGTGAACTAGCACCCACGTTTCGCCAATTACGTTAGGTCCCATGTAATAGGGGGCGAGCCTATTGCCATTTATCGGGCACAAAAGTCGCAGTGCATTGCTATTGGTAGGTAGTATAAGAGGAACGCTGCTGCCCATTCCTCATCATTGATTTATCCTTAGTCGCCTTGTACGACACCCACGGGAGAGATTTGGGATAGTGACAATTGTATTCTACTCTGCCGTCACCACGCGGCCATATGATATTGTGACGTGTGATAACGGCAGACAATAGTTCAATTTATATAACCCCTGTCTCTCTCGTAAGCTTCATACTAGGCGACTAAGAATTAGACTAAGTGGTGCACACAGAGACGTCAATTAACTTTAATGAGTAATTAATTTAAAAAAAATATTCAATCAAAACAAGACCATACACCCGGCAAAAATAGAGACTAGTTTTGAATTGACAGTTTTTTTTTTATTAAGTACTCATTAATGTTAATTGATTCGTCTCTAAGTACGGCTGTTATTTATAATATAACGAGAAATGGGCACTAGCGTTCCTAGTGCACCATCAAGCAAATTACTGCAATTAAAGTTCCCGGGGAGAAGCTTGCCCCCCTAATACATGGAACCTATCACAAGCTGGCGAAACATGGATATTAAAACGCCTCTGCCTACCCCTTTAGGGCATAAAGGCGTGATTCATGTATGTATATATGTACGATTAGTATGATTTAAAATTGCTGTCATTGTTGTCAGGTTCAAACCGCATCTAGGATTAACAATAAGCAAGAAACCACAAATCTAATTTTCCATCGTTAAATAGAAACGACCGACAAAACTATATGCTCATATAATCGCTGGAACAGACGACATGCACACGTACGGAAACGTTTCAATATTCCTCAAGGAAAGAAATAAATCATGTCGCGACGAGGTGTACACATTGAACCGTGTCAATTGCAATTTTAATTCATTCCCGTCTTAAGCGGTGCGGCAATCCCCTCGGGTGAATTTAGGCAAATCTCGCTCTTTACCCCGCCCGCACGTTTGGGCCATAAATCCGTTAAGATTCGGGATTTTTCGCAGGCTTAAAATCGTGTTTGGACGCATATTTAATCACGCGGTTAGCAAAGCAAACTAATGGAATTGCTCCGGGAATTTCTTTCTGTTTATTTTACTTAGTTTCAATTTTGTACACATGTACCTAATATCCCGGAAAGGGTCAGCACCCCAATATCGCTATTTCGTGTTTTGGATCTTAGACCACGACCGTTGTATAGGAAATGTCAATATTCTACAATTTAGTATTATGACGAGATGGAATTGTAATAGAGACGAAAAAAACTAATTAAATGCTGTTTTAGATAATGGGCGAAGGGCTCGATGATGCAAAATATAGGTCATAAATAGTTCGAAAAATTACAGTTTAGATGCAGGAATCGGATGGCGGAGGACGTTGGTATGATTTCCGCATCAAAATCAAGACAATAACTTTTCGAACTTTTCTTTGTCTATGTTTGATTGTAATTATTTGTCTAAATAAATTATATGTAATGTTCAAATAAAATTTGAAATAATTGCCATAAATGCAATTATCACAAGTACGATTACAGTCTTTCATTAAAAAAACGGTCTCATCAAAGTAGTGCTTCAAAAACAAGACGCTAGTTTCCTGTCTGCGCTTATTTCCCAAAACCTAAGCAAAACAAAGGAGGGAGTAAAACAGGCGAGAGATACTGAATAAGATATCAAACGGCTCGGAACAATAAGCTTCTTCAATTGTTGCCAGCTCGACTCGTCAAAGGCGAGCCAGTTGGAGATGCAGTAGTTCAGAATTCGGTCCCTCCGGACTAAGTCAAAATCCAAACTACCGTCATGTTGACAACATGCTTACCTACTAGATCTTTCGTAGTGGTTCTTTTAGTGAAATTCTAAAATTCGTTGCAGTTTTTCTAAGTCTTTTGAGTAATTTGTAATGGAGAAGGAACAAA
The DNA here is from genome assembly GCA_963931975.1 of Cataclysta lemnata. Taxonomy (NCBI): domain Eukaryota; kingdom Metazoa; phylum Arthropoda; class Insecta; order Lepidoptera; family Crambidae; genus Cataclysta; species Cataclysta lemnata. Next base: position 11,084,119 of record OZ008349.1, on the reverse strand, counting down.
ATAGTAGGTGTTCTGTTTAGCGTACAAAGGTAGGCCGACAGGCATCTGTTCCATTTTTATTTTATTTATTATTTTGTGTTTTATCATGACACCTCACGCTGAGCTGTCCTCTTTCATTCCTTCTTCGTTACGACTCACTAAAAAGGTTAAGAGCAACTACTTCATAAATAAAATATTAATGGTACGAAAGAGATAAAAAGTTATAACCAATAAATTTAAATCAAAGGTTACAAAATTTGAAATTTTAAAATAAAAATAACTCTTATTGTACATAAAAATAATAAATATTTAACCATCTAAAATTACCATTACCAAATTAAAAGCCTTACGTGTTGCTGACTGTACATCACGAAAATTTATTACCGCCCATTTGATGAGGCGTACCTAATATAACTCCCCACATAGAACACATCTATTACCAGAATCCATTATCTATTTGCCACCCAATGAGCATGTTATAATAATCGGCCAATAACGGTTATTATTAATACCTTCTCATATTTCTGTCTCGTTTGGAGTAGCTAATATTGACCAGCTCTTATTTTTTCCATGATAGAAACAAATTCGAATGTCTATTTTGGTGGTGACGGCAGAGTAGAATAGCTCCCGTGAGTGTCGTACAAGGCAACTAAGGGTGAATCAGTGATGAGGAATGGGCAGCAGCGTTCCTCTTATACCACCTAGCAATGTACTGCGACTTTTGTGCCCGATAAATAGCAATATGCTCGCCACCTATTACATGGGACCTGACATGGTTGGCGAAACGTGGATGCTAGTTCTCTGCCTACCCCTTCGGGGATATAGGCGTGATTTATGTATGTATCTATGTATTTTGTTTCTTTCTGGGCTGCAAATTTTCGATGTTTCATTTTGAATTCAACATGCCCTTCAAAGTTGGGATTTGTTTTGATATCTATAATAATATGTCTAACATAAAAGCAATAAATTTACAATTACTTATAATTAATTAAGTTCTATAACCGGTGGCCGTGAATTGTTGTATGGCCAAATGTCATTTTACCAAGCCAGTAGACAATAATATTTGTACTAGTGCCACTCAATACGAAAATTAATCGGATGGACCACGAATCAATATTACATCATCAAACGCTCTGTGGAATACATTCCGCTAAGAATATTATTTTAGTTCCGTCGATGTTTATTCGCAGCACGAAAGTAATTTCAAATACTTTTCCATGCATAAGGGCGTCCCACATACTTTGTCTACATACCAGACATGTAGCGCTTCAGCATGCGTGCAAAACATCAATAATGGTTTTAATGCGACTTTTTTACATTACCTCATGTTAGAGGATTTATATTTTAGAAGTGATTGGAGAAAACTGAAAAGAAAGACCTAGGTCACTAACAGAGACGAATAAAACACCCACATTTCGTAGCTAGACCCGACGAAAACTCTTAGCATTCCATGGATTCACCGTGCGGGTGCCGGGCCCATAGATCCCATGAAAAAAGGGCTAAGCCTTTGGAAGGTTAGGGTAGGTGCCAGAGAGCCGGGGTGCGAAGTTCCGAGACCTCCACGTGGTGCACCCTGGGCAACGTCTGGTCTGACTTTCGGACCAGACGGCTAACTTCGGAACAGAGGAGGTACGGCTCTTGGTCGTAGGTGGTCTCCAATGGTGGTGCCGGAAGAGGCAGCGTTGGCTGGTCAATGCAGACCCTGGTGCCCTCACTGGTGCGTTGAACCTCCCACCTAAGACGTGGGGGTAGCGGCGCATTTGCGCTTCGGCCACGGGATGGCCACGGCCTTTGGAGGGGGGGCAATGCGTAGACCATTTCCTGAAATTTGACGCTGAGTTTCATCCGGGCCCCTTTTGTCACCACTGTTGGAGACGTGTGTGGGGCCGCGTCGGGGCGTTTGTCCGGCGGCGTGTGAGGGAGGAGTTATTTCTCCCTCTGTTATCAGAGGGCGGGGGTGTAAGCCCGTGCTGCCCAACGGCCCAATAGTGGCTGTCCCTAATTGTGGCACCGGAAGGGTCGGCGCTGGCTGGTCGATGTGAGAGCCTGGTTCACCACCCGTTGGTGGTGTTCACGGCGCTCGGATGGTTCGCCTTTGGTAGGGGGCCAAAGCGTAGACCATAGCCGTAAATTTAGCGCCGAGTTTACCCTTCTGGCGCCACTGTTGGAGACGTGCGTGGAGACGTGTCGGGACGTTTGTCCGACGGCTGTGTGCACAGGTGTGCACCGTTTGAGGAGTAAAAGTTCGTCCTCTGGGGAGGGCCGCGACCCTGTGATACGGGTGCTGCGGCGGTAGGTTTGAGGAGGGCTAGCCTTTAGCGGGCAACGCGATGGGGGATCGATGGATGGGAGACCTCGGTCATGTCCTAGGCCCCCCTCAACGCGTTGAAGGTGTATCACCCAGGGGACGTTTAGTGGCGTATGAAAGGGCACCTATTCCCTCGAGTCCCATATACCCTTCAAGGCGGAGTTCCCGCCGCTGCGAGGGGATGCTAACTGCATTTTACCGATGGTAAAAAAAAAAACTTGCCAGAGAGCCGGTGCTGTCGCATACACCATGAATCCTAGAGAGGTGTAGAGGTGGTTTATGTGAGCGTCGACAATATGGAGGTTTATAATAATAATTATTTTTATTAAGGGCGTATATATACGATACTAATCCAAAACTGGAGTGAGCAACTGCCTTTACTCTGTACACGAAATTATTAATTACGATTGTTTTTCTGAACTTACCCAATTTATTGGTTTCGAAGAACTAAAACAATATTTGCGCCTCCCTAATAAACTTTCGGTGTTCTATTGTTTGATAAGCTAAGGGCGATATAGTTTTTTTTCGCAAAGAATGTTTGATTAAAGAATAATAATGTTTTTTTGTTGTATTCTTCTTGGCTAATAGAGGTTATGTTAAGAGAAAGTTGCTAAGTGAAACAGCTTTTAATTGAAATAACACAAACATAGAATTGGTTCCATAGAAAGTTTCTGTCAATGTATACTATACCTCAAAGCATTGAAGGTTACTCATTATGCGTTCTCGCAAAACCATGGCTTTTTTAATCGCATTCTGTGTGCATTTTTTCTATGCATTAGTGCTTGGCTTAACGTTTTTCATATTGACTTCCTACCTTGTCTTGTTCTTTCACAATACTTTTATGATCAGTGAAAAAAACACCATCCATTAATTTTTTTTTTTGTATGGAATTACTTGACTTGCAACGGATAACGAATAACTGCCGCACTCAGAGACGTCAAATAACGTTAATAAGTACATAACGTCAAAAAATGACAATTCAAAACTAGTCGCTATTCTTGCCGGGTCTATGGTCTAGATTTGAATAAAAACATTTGACATTATATACTCATTAAAGTTAATTGACGTCTCTGAGTGCGGCAGTAAACCCATTTCTAGCTTAAAACAAGTGACGTAAAAACTCATCAACAGACGCCTGCTATTTCTAATTGCCCTGCAATAGTTGTTGAGCTTAATTGCCTTTAATAAAACATAAGGCGATAAAACCAGCACCAAAGTCGTAAATCTGCTACGTGACCCGATACAAACAATTCCCCGAACGTCTCTATTCTTAATTTCCCCTTTTTCCACAAGGTTTCCGATAAAGTTCGATATTCCAGAAAATACATAGGGAAATATGTCATGTTAGATAAAAACCGTAGCTCTGCTGGTTGAATAAATAATATAATGGGAACGATGAACAATAACGTTATTATAAGTACAAACAATAATATTATATATGTTTTGATAGACATTTTGTCTTATGATTTGGGTGGTAAACAGAGTTCTTTTAATAATGAAATATGTCATTTGTAGTCAGTATCTATATAAATACCAGCTAATCTATTTTTTGTATATATTTGGTAGTAAATTTACACATAAAATTCGGTCGAGTCGTTTCGGTGGAGTTGAGAGGAGTTCTATAACATAAACACTGTGACACGAGATTTTGATAATTTTGTATATAAAATTTAATAAATGATGTAGGACAAATTGATTTACACCTGGCTTTTATTGGCACGTTTCAATCATATAATATTTATTATACCTAAATCATGTCTAGGGAATTACTAAGAAATTTTCTTTAACATGATTGTTATAGTGTTATTATTAATAAGATGTTTACCCGCCTTTAGTTTCTCCTGATTTACTTTAATCTCTCAGCATAGCATTCACAGAAAATGAAAATTAAACAAGTAATTTTCAATATTTATTATGAGCAAGATTTTTATTTTTCTAATTCTCTGGCTAAAATCAAAACCATTAACCAAACAAAGGCCTGCTCAAATTGGAACAAATTTTGTGATCGCAGAAAATTCTATAATTGCTTCATTAAAAACATTTCTCGAACGTTCGTTCACTATTCACAAGTTTGTAACAATTCCAAACTCATTACGGTAGTTCCCAATTGTATCTGGACACCTTTCTCAATGGGCCGCGCGTACAAACCAAAATGTTTCTTAAGAGACAGCGGTAACGTTCAATGTCAAAGAATCAGTGGCCGGTAGTTGGTCACCATCGTACAATACCAAGTCTCTTGTTAGTAAGTATTCATTTGCTGAAAAAGTTCTGCTGTTGCCCCCGTAGCACGAGACGTGGAGAAAACTCTTCGGGGAACAGAAGATATTTTCCTCTCGCACTAACTCCCGAGACAAAACAGTGTCAAGTGGTGGAGATAGATTTTGTCCACGTCCCGTGCTAGGCCTACAGTTTCCTATTATAAGCTTTAATGTACTTATAACAATAGCGAATGCAGCAACGAGACTAATCTCAGAATTCCTTAAAAGTGGTTTGAATTGCTACATTTCCTACGGCTCTTGCACTTCGTTGTGCTTTTAAATTGCATAGCCACAAGATAATAAAATTACTATTATGACAGCGTCTGTATCATCATCATCAACAGCCCTACAAATGTCCCCAATGCTGGGCCTATCCTGCGAATGCATGCTGGCCCAGTGCCGATTGTAAAATACGTAAACTAAATAATGCTTGCTAAGACCGGTCAATGGATGGGTGACCAAAATTATACTACCCCAAGCTCATTGCTTCGAAAGGCACATTGAGCCGTTGATACCGGCTGTATCTGTGCAGTCGTTACTAGCCACCAATCCGTACTAGGCAGGGAAAAAAGTAGTTCGTTATGACTATATTCTTCTATCCATAGGAAAGGTCCAACATTGCAGGTCCATGGGGTCAATGAAAACATTAAAGATTTGACTTGCATTGTTATGTAGTTTTAAAAATATTAAGTGTTTCCACATCCGCGTTACGACCTCCATAGTCCCATGTAATATGGGGTAATTTAAGTCTCTATATTCAAAGGGCAAATTGAATCAGAATATTGTACTTTAAAATCCCCGAGGCGGTTCATACGACTTCCTTTTTTAAAAAGTTCACTTAAATCAGTAGTCAAGAAACCGCTTTGCGTACCTCGCAAACGAAATTAACGTCTTATTGAAATTGTTGGTTTCCGTGCAGCAGTAACGATGCAAAACTTTTTTAATTTGACCTCGTGCTCAGACAACAGGTAGTTTGTTGACGCGGGCCGTTGATGAAAAAAGTTTCACACCAAAACTAAAAATGTGTACCATGGTATTAAAATACAGACCGTAATTATTTTTTTATTCAGACCACAATTTGGTTGACTAGAAGTGATGGGGTAAAATTTAAGTATGTTATTGTATTCCTATTGCTACTCCACCCATCAACCAGAACCATTCCAAAACCAAAAATGAGTTAAGGTCCCAAGTAATAAATGACGAGACTATAGCCATGTATCGGGCACATAATCCGGATATTGTTATAACAAAAACAAATTCTAAAAGAGCGAGTAAAATTATGCGAAGCTCATTGTTGGCAACACCAACAAGATTTACATATTTTGTCTTTGTCTAAAGAATGCGCTCTCTCTCTCTTGCAAATAATGGCGGTTTGGTAAACTGTGCTAAAACGTGTCTCCTCTTATTAAATTAATTATAAATAGTACAAAGTGTTTAACTTGCTGCCCACGACCTACCACAAAGACCCCAACATTGGTCCTTCGAGAACTAGCGCATTAAAAGGGTCCAAGAGGTCGCGACGGGGTAAGCGAGTTGGATTTTTGGAAGTGAGGAGCCACGCGACAACGCCATTACAAGGGCCCTGCATTCCGCGAAATTTGTTCGGAGGTGCCGGCAAACATCGCGACTTTCGTCACCCATCATCTACGCCGCGAGGTTACGAAAAATCGGCGAAGATGCAAGCAAAGTAAAGTGATTATTTTGTGAGTCGTGTAAAAGTGTGCGTTTTACAAAAGGCAAATTTCCTCATCCATTTTGTACGAGTTTGGTGCACATCCAATCAAAATAACCCAAAACAGGAAGCGTCGTCCTAAGAGCCAATCAGCGTGCATCGGGCATAGCTGTAGTTCCGCGCGAGAGCCAAAGGTGGCGCTGGGGCGCTGCGTTCAACAGCAACAAGGCGAGCGCAAGCGTCTGTCCCGGTCCGTTCCCGCCGCCATTTTGTCGGCGCATTGTTGTTGGCTTGTGTGCTGCGTTAGCGTTGTTGACTTTAAGTAATTTAATTAAAATAAGTTCTAGTGTTCAAGTGTATCCCAAAGTTGTGTATTTATCATGTCTGTTGAAGACGTAAAAAGGTTAAGGGCGGAGCGTTCCTTCATTAAAGGAAAAATAACAAGGTTATATAATTTAAGCTGTCTTGAAAAAATTGGTGAAGAAACGCTCGGCAATTTGCTAACCAAGAAATCAAAAATGGAGCAATATTACTTAGAATACGAAACTGTAAATAAAGAAATATTTATTTTGGATCCGAGCGATCCCGAAGACTATCAGTCCTCGGACTCAAAATACTATGATGCCGTGTCAGTTTTGAGCGACGCTATAGCCTCAAAAAACTCAATATCAACAGGCACTCCTCGTGTGAAAACTAAATTACCGACTATTAATATTAATAAATTCACAGGAAAATACAGTGAGTATCCCGACTTCATTCAATTATTCAATTCGTTAATACACAATGATCCAAATTTAGATAATATACAGCGTTTACATTACCTAAGGCAGTTTTTAGAGGGCGAGCCCTATAACTTAATTAAAGGTTTATCACTTACGAATAAAGGATATGACGATGCTATGACTATGTTAAATGATAGGTATTATAATAAGTTTAAAATATCTTCAGAATTTATAGGTGCGTTGCTAGATTTAAAACCTATTCAAAGGTCAACGCCCTCTGTTATTAGAGAATTTGTTGGCAGTGTAAAGCAGGGTTTAGCTCAAATTCAAAATATAGGGATTAATATTGAAAATTGGGATCCTATTCTAATGGTTATTTTTCAACGAAAACTAGACGCCTACACGTCACGCGCCTACCAATTAGAGAGGGACTTCAACAATGAGCCAAAGGTTGATGACTTCATCAGCTACCTTGAGCATCGTGCACTGGCTTTAGAGAATGCTGAAGGGGCACCGAGGATGCAGATTTCAAGGCAGCTGCAAAGAGAAAATGTTGCAGTGAACATAGCGGCAGCTAAACCTTCGCCTGCCATCAGCTGCAATTACTGTAAGTCCCAACAACATAAATTATATTTGTGTAATAATTTTAAATTGTTACCATCTGCTAGTCGTTTAGAATTTGTTAAAGAACAGCAGTTGTGTGAGACTTGTCTCAATAAGCATACAGGAAAATGCCGTTTCCATTTTAGATGTGCTCAGTGTAAAAAGTCACATCATACTTTGTTACACTCGGAAGAGCAGTTGGCACCACAACCTGTTGCATTAATTTCTAATATTCAAAATAATAATTATAAAAATAATAATGTCCTTCTCCCAACAGTTACTGTCAAAGTCTTCACACATGACAAGCAAGAGGTTAAGGTAAAAGCTATTTTAGATACAGGCTCACAGACTTCCTTAGTCACCAGGAGCCTTGTACAAATCCTAGGTTTGACTCCAGTGCGAGCAAACACTAAAATTATTGGAGTAGGGAATAAAACTAGTTCAATATCATATTCCATACCATTAAATATACATTCCCTAACATCAAGTTATAAAACTATAATTGATTGCAATATTGTGGAGAATATAACTTGTAAAATTCCTCAAAATACAATTAATATCTCAAAATTTGTCATACCAGAAGGCATGAAATTAGCCGATGAAAGTTTTAATATACCGTCTGAGATAGATTTACTAATGGGTGCCCATGTATTTTTTCAGGTGTTGCTGCCATCAGAGCTCCAGCTGCCTGAGACACAACAAATTGCTTTGTCACCTTGCACTTCATCTGCACAGCAGCATGCACCTGCACCTAGCATCATTAATACCCGCTTTGGCCATATTGTGGCTGGAGCATTGCCAGACGTTAGTAACAATTCAAATTCATTTGTCAATCTCTTATGCTCTCAATGTGATACTGATGTTAGGGAAACTTTGAAGAGGTTTTGGTGCACTGAAACAGTGCCAGAAATTATAAATGAAAAGTCTTCAGAATTTGAGTTAACGGAGACAATTTTTCAAAATTCTATAAAACTTGAAAATAAAAGGTTTCAAGTTGATTTACCATTAAAATATCCAATAAATAGGATAAAAGATATATTAGGTGAATCATTTAACTATGCTTTTTATAGGTTCTTAAATTTGGAGAAAAAATTGCATAAAAATCCAAATTTATTAGCAGAGTACAAAAAGTTCATTCATGAGTATATTCAGCTTGGCCATGCTCACATTGTAGATTTAAATACAATAAATTTTGAGCATGATCTTATTTATTTCATGGGTCACCATGCAGTGTTAAATGATAATAGTATTTCAACAAAATTAAGAGTAGTTTTTGATGGCTCAATGAAGACCAACAAAAAAGTATCACTAAATAATTTATTATTAAATGGCCCTGTAATTCAAAGGGACCTTTTCGAGGTATTATTGTTATATAGAATAGGTGATTATACTTTTACCACTGACATTAGGCGTATGTTTAGAAATATGTACATAAAACCTGAACATACAACTCTCCAAAATATCTTATGGCGTGACAACCCTAAAGAAAAATTACAATGTATTAGGTTAGATACAATTACTTACGGTTTGAAAAGTTCTAGCTTCCTTGCCACGCGATGCCTGCTTGAGCTTACCAATATTTATGCTGATAGATTTCCTTTAGCATCATTCATTATAAAAAATTGCACCTATGTGGATGATATTATTTATTCAAGCTCTGATATCACACATATCATTGCAGCAAAGCAACAATTGTGTGAGCTTCTTAGTTATGGCAGTCTAGAAACACACAAATGGGCTTCCAATAATGATAGAATTTTGTCTGATATTCCATTGCATAAACAACACTTTGAAAATAAAAGTATAACAGAAGAAAATGATTTTAGTATAAAAACTTTAGGAATAGAGTTAGACTTAAAATATGATAGATTTGTGATTACATGTCCTAAAGGATATCAAAATGATTGTAATACTAAACGAGAGATGCTTAGTTATATCTCAAAATTTTATGACCCATTAGGTTTTGTCAGTCCTATCATTGTCAAGGCAAAAAGTTTCATGCAGAAGTTATGGTGTAGTAAATTAAATTGGGATGCAGCTGTTCCTAGCGATTTAAAAAAGGAATGGTTACAGTTTGTCACTAATTTATCTCGCATGAAACCGATTTATTTATTTAGAAATATACCTGTCAATGAAAGTACCAAGGCAGTACACCTGGTAGGATTTGCTGATGCGTCGAGTTCTATAGGTTATGGGTGCTGTTTGTATTTACGTGTGGTCGGCTCAGCAAGTATGCCAGATACATTCTTGCTATGTTCGAAGTCGCGAATAAACCCGCTTACAAGTAAATCCAAGCTGACTGTACCCAAGCTAGAGCTTAATGCAGCTTTATTATTAGTAAAGTTAACTTCAAAGGTTTATAACACATTAAAATTAAAAATAAACATTAATTACGTCTATTTGTATACAGACTCCAAAATTGTACTTGCATGGATTAAAGGCGACTTATTAAAGCTTCAGCCATATGTGTCGAACAGAGTTAGAGTGATTAGAGAGTTGTCTGCTCAGTGGCAATGGTTGCATGTCAGTTCACAGGAAAACCCAGCTGATTTAGTTAGCAGAGGAGCTGATCCTGATGAGCTCAACAGCTGTGAGCTATGGTGGAAAGGTCCATGTTTTCTTCGTGATGCTAATTATAATTTCGAGCAATTAATAATTTTACCTACAGATGTACCATGCACTCTACCCATTGAGGATTGTTCAGGTGAAGTCATACTACTAAATACTAGTAGTTGTGAGTTTTTTAAGTTTTTAGATAAGTTTTCTAGTATTAATAAAATGGTAAGAGTTGTAGCATTTATATTTAGGTTTTTCTATAATCTTTCTAAAGATAAATATAATAAGGTACAGTTGTCATATTTGACAAGTGGCGAGTTAAACAATGCGTTATTGTTTATAATTAAACATGAACAAAAAATTTATTTCGAAAGCGAAATAAAGTTAATGTTAAAAAATGGTACCATAAAAGGGCCATTACAACAGCTACATCCATTTCTGGATGATAAGGGCGTGTTACGTGTGGGCGGTAGGCTTCAGTATGCTGACATATCTTTCTCACAAAAGCATCAGATTATTCTGCCGAAGAATTCTCGTATAACAGAGTTAATTATAAGTAGCGAGCATGTTAGGTTGTTACATGCTGCACCTAGATTACTTTTATCTTCATTAAATCAAAAGTATTGGTTAGTGAATGGTATTAGGCAGGTTAAAAAAATAACGCACAAATGTATAATTTGTTTTAGGTTAAAGGCGTCTACGGCGCAGCAGCTGATGGGTTCCTTGCCCCTACATCGTGTTACAGCAACGAGACCGTTTCAAAGAGTAGCAATCGATTTCTGTGGGCCGTTTGATATCAAAAATTCGCGAATTAGGCGAGCTTTGATGTCAAAAGGTTATGTTTGTGTATATGTCGATTTTGTGACGCGAGCTGTGCATTTAGAGCTATGTTCAGATATGACCACAGAATGTTTCTTAGCCTCTTTTAAGCGGTTCTGTTCACGTAGAGGATTACCCTCGGATATTTATTGTGATAATGGTAGCAATTTTCGAGGGGCAAGAAATCACTTAGCTGAGTTATATAGAATAAGTAAGACTGATGATCATCAAACACAGGTCAACGAGTACGCTGCTAATTTAGGCATAAAGTTCCACTTCACTCCCAGCTACTCCCCTGTCTTTGCTGGTCTCGCTGAGGCAGCAGTCAAAAGTATGAAGTACCATTTAAAAAGGATTGTACAAAAATTGATACTAACTTATGAGCAATTTATTACTTTGATTACACAAATTGAAGCTGTACTAAACTCAAGACCTCTATTACCTGTATGTTCGTCAGATATCAATGATTACTCATATATTACACCAGGACATTTCCTCATTGGTGCTCCTCTTATTGAATACCCAGAACAAGATGTTTCTAAACTACCATGTAATAGACTTAAATTTTGGCAAACAGTTAATAATATAAAACAATGTTTTTGGAATGTTTGGTACAAACAATATTTAAATACGTTGCAATGTCGTCCTAAATGGCAAACGCCGAAGCCCAACATTAAGGTTGGAGATTTAGTAATCTTAAAGGAACAAAATGCAGCACCTTTGTATTGGCCAATGGGAAGAATTGTAAAAATTAATCCTGGAAACGATGGCAAGGTTCGTGCTTTTAGTGTAAAAACTAGTAATGGTAAAATTTATAACAGATCTTTGTCTACAATATGTGTACTTCCACTTGATGACTAAAATAGGTAGCTAAGATATTGAATGTTCTTTCATGTTACAAAAACAGTATTTTCTTTAAGTTTAAATGTAATCAATTAATATATTTTAGATGTAAATGAAACACTGCTGTTGATTTACTGAAACTTTATTTTGTAGCATAAATGCTGTTAATTTATGAAACTTTATTTTGTAGCATAAATGGTTTGGGTAACTAATATTTTGTTAATGTATCGTAAGTTTTTACTTTGATAAGTATTTTGAAATTGTGAGGCCGCAATATGTTGGCAACACCAACAAGATTTACATATTTTGTCTTTGTCTAAAGAATGCGCTCTCTCTCTCTTGCAAATAATGGCGGTTTGGTAAACTGTGCTAAAACGTGTCTCCTCTTATTAAATTAATTATAAATAGTACAAAGTGTTTAACTTGCTGCCCACGACCTACCACAAAGACCCCAACACTCATAGAAATTTTAAGTGAAAAGTTTTCTGGAACGAGTTTTGCGAAACAGTTGGCCTTTTTTTCTGGATTCTAGCCAAATTTCATTCAAAACACTAGCTATTTGTTTTAACTAGGTACTTTACTAATTAAAATGCAACTGTACAATAATATTGTAATAATGTTGACAAAATTGCAATTGATGATAATTAGCAAACTGCACTAATTCAGAATGAATACTCAGATCGCAATTTTATACTGCATGTCATGTTAGCAGCTATTTTATAGATATTAAATAACATCATAATTTAACAATTCTTAATTATGCGATCTAGCACTAGGCCAGCGTGGTGGGTTATGGCCTATCCTTCCATTTACTTCAAGTGGATAAAAACAGTTTTATCACTCACACCGAAGCCTATAGCTTACCCTGAAATATTTTGCAATGGATTCGCTTCCACAATAGCGTCTAATTCTTAATCGAGGTCGAAATTTCCAGAACGAAAACGTTGGAAACAAAAACGTATCTAGTTTTCTTTTGCGAAACCAGCGCCATACACATCGTTAATCCTTCGAGCTGTTTCTGCAGCACTGGTGCCACGGTAGAACTCGTACTAGGAAATGTAGCGATATTTCATGTTTACGATTGTGCGATATGAACGAACGCCAAAGAAAAAATTAATCAGGGAAAAACAAACGAATGTCTGTATTTGAAACGTAAATGTAGCTAATGAATTTGGAATTCTTAACTAAAGAGGAGATATTTCAGATCAAAGCGGCCAGTACGACAAAGTGCCAATATCATAAGGCCTAATAATAAACATTGAAAATATAATACATAAAATTCAGAACTAATACTTACGAGACTAAAAGGAAATCCTGAACTTCAATTAATTTCAATTATTTAACATGATTATTTGTCACTTTGTTAAATCATTATCTTAACATAGTCAATGCAAGGTGTTCGCATTACAAGAACGCCACATAGGTATGTGAATTTAAAATTCAGTGTTGACCTGCGTTAAATTTAAAATGTCGCACCGCTAATGAAATTTTGGCTTAAACGTTAAATGTCGTTTTCATTTCGTCACTGACATGAGTGGACGGAGGATTTCATGTTACATTATCTTGCACAGAAATTGAGGATTAGCAGTCCAGTTTCACCTCGAAATTCATATGAATAATTTTACCTTCGGGAATAATCATAGCAGCATATTACTGTAAAATACATTATATTGGAAATACTCCACAAAATCCCGCAAATATAATCCTAATAATAACCTACAGCAAAATATACATTACCTACGGGATATTATAGAAATTCAATATTCGTTTTCTGAGAATACTAATAACATAATACATATGAAAACCGATACAGACCCGTAATAATCAGCTATCCTACGTAAAGGTTTTATTATATTTCCCCAATTAATAATTCTAATATTATTTTTGGCATCAACATCAAAGTGGTTATTTGTATTACATAATTATTCATAGTCATATGCTGTAGATGTCACGACTAGTACATTTTCGCCTAAATCCTAAACATCTCAGAATCCTGTGCTTTTTTACTATACATAATACATTTACACATTACGTCTTCAACCTTTTAGAAATATGTTTTAATTCGTTATATTGTACTGTTTTTTTTCAAGCTAAAATAGGAGCCTACGAGTATAATTGACGGATGTAGCCTTAGGGTGGCAATTATAATTTTGCCAACATCCAAAAATTCTAGGATATAATAGGATACTAGATGCTTTCAAAGGAATTTACCTATTACAGTTTCGGTCACACGATCCTATCTGAAGTCTATCGGGATTCGTCAGTTACCATTTCATAATATCTTTGTGGCATATTTGTTTAGTTATGCCTAATACTACATAACTTTGGCTAATAATAATAATAGTTAGTTATACTAACATATAACTAACTATTATTATTGTTAAAAATACACAATACACAAAGAAAATATCAAAGCCAATAATTGTTTATATTGTATAGTGCTTGTTGAAATTAAAATCGAATAGTTTATAAAGCAAAAATATCTGGTTTGGAATGTTTGAAATTTATTTCTACATTGCGAGGGTATCCGTTGGCTTACAACGTGAAGTGTAAAGGTTAGAAGAATTTCGGCAAGTTAATTAGTGTCTTGGTTGGCCGAGCGGTCAGGCACCTGCCCGGATAGCAGCGGACGCGGGTTCGATTCCCGTATCAAGAGTATAATTTTTCGAAATTCTTTTTCAAACCACCAAAATCTTAATGAATTGACTTACTTTAATAAATAAGTTTTTAGGACTTCAGTATAATGCCTAAGGTGTCGAAATATAAAGACTCATTTGTAAGTCTTTTTACGTACAAAAACTCATACAAGTAAGCCCTAAATCGAAATTGATTTTAAATGAGACTTTAAGGAGTGTCTCTTTGAAAAATCACATTTAATACTCTTCACATTGAAACGAGAATGTCACTAAGGTCACTAAATTCAATTTACACGAGTTTCGATTACATAATATTATAAAAAGTAGCCTTTTAAAATTCTTGAACTATTGCCTTACAAAGTTTTTCAAAGGGCCTCTCTGCTCGTCAATTTCTAATCTGATAAATCATATGCAGAACTAAAAAAATGATTCGAACGGCTAGCCTAACAACGTTAAGTAAGCACAAAAACTAATTAGAAACTAAAAATCTTATCAGTCCGAGAATCCAGTCATAATTAAATATCACCCGCTTTGGTACAAATAACAGTATATTTTATTTATTAGTTTAATCCATACATACATACATAAATCACGCTTATATCCCAGAAGGGGTAGGCAGAGATGAACTAGCACCCACGTTTCGCCAATTATGTTATGTCCCATGTAATAGGTGGCGAGCCTATTGCCATTTATCGGGCACAAAAGTCGCAGTGCATTGCTGGGTGGTATAAGTGGAACGCTGCTGCCCATTCTTCATCACTGATTTATCCTTAGTCGCCTTGTACGACACCCACGGGAGAGATTTGGGGTGGTGACAATTGTATTCTACTCTGCCGTAACCACACGGCACATAGTAGTTTAATCCGATGTTATATAATTTATGAATGGAACACAAATATTTTAAACTTATGATGGCCGGCTTGGTCGTATGCTCAGATTGTTGGGTATTGGCCAAGAGGTTCCCGGGTTCGAATCCTGGTAGGGGCAAACTTTGGGATGACCACAAATGTTTGTTTCAGAGTCATGGTTGTGTTTTTGTTTATGTAGTATATTTCCAACATTTATATACATAATTATATTAAAAATATGTCCGTCATCTAGTATCCATAACATAAAGCTACTTACTTTGGGCTAGATGATAGGTGAGTGTGTAAAAGAAAAATAAAACTACACCTAATCATCTCAAAATATGCATTGTGAGCTTCTTGTGGTATGGACACGAACTAACAGATAAATAAACATAGTAAGTATATAAATATACTATTTTAAATTATGTGCCCCATTTCCGCATACTTCTCATATTAAATAAGTTAGACTTTTTTTGCATAAACATACCTCATTCCTGCTTTAGTGAGAGCAATATTACATCAAAGATACAATGGCGGATTACATACATTTCCGTTAACATATACATTATATCTCGCCTTTCTCCCACGTTATGGTATTACCTTAAATAAAATTTCTAACTTATTTAATGTATGAAGTTTTCAGATAATTTTGCGGTGCTTACACACCAGTGAGCATTACGATCTCATTATCTTATGTCAAGCCTAACTCACTGTCAGCATTTTAGAAATGTATCTACTATGACAAGTTCTACTTAATCACACTCACAATTTACAGAGATAATATATTATGCCTGATTAATTTACAGTTACAAATCTAATTAAAACTTAGATAGCTGTATTAGTTTGAAGAAGCACTTATTTAATTACTAAATCCAGTTTGTTTTAAGGAAAAATAGGTCAGAAAAATTTCGAAATATGCGGGAATCGGATCCCGCGTCCTTGGCAAATACGGGCGTCTACTTATCCAGTCAGCCAACCAGGCTTTCGTTTTACAGCCGGCCGTCGGTCTAACACTAACCCTTACTGCTAAAACATCTATAATGTTGTTAATGAAAAAAAAACATAACACAATAGAGCCAGGACATTCTTGCAATATAAACCATTATCTCTAAATTGGTTCTACCTATTACCGCATCGGTAACAAATTGGCATGAAATATGTTATATGTAAATATCTATGTATGTTACCTTTTTAGTATACTTGTTTATCTGAACAAACCACATTGAATTGTGTTTGTTTTCATTCGTAAGTTTACCATTAACATTTTAGTTCGGTAACACTTACACAACAAGTCTGGCTTGTTATTCCAGAGAATACTACTAGGAGCATGCATGTATGGAAATACAGTACTCCAGACTCAGTAATGGCCTCTTGTTCCATAAAATCAAACATTATAATTATGCGCAGCTGACAATGTATCTGGCATATTCAGTGCCAAACACGCTTAGCATATTAGGAACATCGAATGTGAGTGAAACTAAATCGAAGTTGAATCATTTTTAAGGACCCAGGCTCTTAGCCTAACTGCCGCACTCAGAGACGTCATTTAACTTTAATGAGTACTTAGTACAAAGATTTTGGTGGTTAGAAAAAGAATTTCGAAAAATTATGATCTTGAGGCGGGAAGTACTTTGTGTATGAGTACTTAGTTTAAAAAAAATCATTGAAATCGAAAGAATGAATAGCGACGGGTTTTGAATTCTCAGTTTTTTACATTATATACTCATTAACGTTATTTGACGTCTCTGAGTGCGGCAGTATGTCCCTCAAAAATTAGTATGTACGTAGCCGTTACAGCAATTATTTCTACATTGCGAGGGTACCCGTTGGCTTACAACGTGAAGTGTAAAGGTTAGAAGAATTTCGGCAAGTTATTTACTATCTTGGGTGGCCGAGCGGTCAGACACCTACCCGGATAGCAGCGGACGCGGGTTCGATTCCCGCCTCAATCGCCGCATCATAACTTTTCGAAATTCTTTTTTCTAATCACTAAAATCTTTGTTTTAATACCAGCTAAACAATACTGTTGTCTTATAATATCTCTGGTAGGTAGTATAGGTCCTCATTGCCTTGCCTAATGGGCAAAATATAAAAAAACAAAATACACTCTTTTTTTGTTCTTTCCGTTCCTTAGGGGCCCACACTATAATAAGCCCTAAAATTCCCCTTTTAAAAGGACATAACCAGAAAATAATGCATTTCGTTAGGTGCACAATTTACATGTATTTATGGTAAAATTTTGCAAATTTTCGTCACGTTTAAGTCAGAAAGCGACGGTGAATATGTGATGCGCGACACAATGAAGTTCCGCCGCCTTTGTGCTGACATGGAGGACTTCCTCTGCTGAGACCATGGACGTAGTATAAAAAACAGGACTCAGCACTATAGCCGAAAATACGAGCCAGTGAGATGAAGTGAGGTTGTTCGTGCTCTTCTAATGGCAATTGTCATGTTAAATTTTGTCGGGGCATTGTAAAAAAGGGACAGAAAACTCCACACTGGCTATCTCATTTATATTTTATTTATTTATATATTTCCATTGATATAATTTGTTTTCCAAAGTAAACCTTATGCCGAACGCGTATGATTTGTTTGACTATAACACTATTTTGACAGTGCTCAGTCCTGATATATTAATATTACGTCCATGGCTGAGACGTACGCTGAAAGGAAAATGAATCACACATGTTTTACTGCAAGAGAACCTGAGCCGGTTTTCAAATGCAACTAAGTGCACAGAGCACATTCGTCAAACATGAATTAATGTAGGGATTAGTAAGGAAGAACACAAATACGAGTTAGCTTTATCACTGGACACAACACAGCAAAAATACCTATTTTCTCTGTGATTTTTTGTCCTTGTCTCGCCCGATTCGCCTCGCCTTTCTCATTGTACAATCTAATCGTCTCTATTCGTTCGATTTACTTCATTATTTTCGAATACCTTAACCATTCTATCGTTTCGTATTCAAAATTCTTGCCTATTGAAGCCATCAAAGAGTGGAAGTCTAGTACCTAATATTGGCGAATAAGTGTACCTAGGTTCATGTCCACCAGTGGCGGAGCGTCCATATAACCCGATTCCCAACAGCCGTACCAAACGAGCGAGCATAAAAAAATCATTACCATAATTCAAGTACAATACCATTTTATAAGCAAATAAAAAAAATCCATCAATATAATCTTATCATAACAGTATTAAACGCGCGCGAAACAATATGCAACATAGGTACATACAATTCGCTCCCGCTCTCTAGATTCCTTCAACTAACTCGCTAAATATCGAGTTATGGACGCCTGCTATACAGCGCCTGCACGCACACAGACAAGCGTAGTCTTGTCAGGCGCACGCAACGCGAAATAGTACCTAAAGTTTGCCTACAAGCCGGCATCAAGCCGGCATTTCGGCAGCCTACGCGCTTATGCATCGATACACTACGACACACGCACACATTAGTAATAAACTCCCATGAAAACAAGTTCCGTCAAAAGTAAATATTTTAGATCTTATTGCAATAGCCATAAAAGCGGAATTTCTTTTGTGAACTGCACTCAATATCGCGGTCGTGCGCCGCTCCTGCAAGCCGCTCCGGACCGGGTTGAATCGTCTTTCTGGCTGTATAAAACAAAGCACAAGCACGCAAAAGTGGCAACGTAGTTCTCCGCTTCGTCACTAGATGGCGTTGAACAGTTGTAGCCGTGTCCTAGCAGGCGGTGTTAAAAGTTAATGCTTAAACCATAAGAGGCTTCATATAGTTGTGGCTTGCCTAACTTGTTCTTTCACGCCACGCCACTGATGTCCACTTAAGTGCATTACTACTAACGATTGTTTTTAGGTTCATGCCCACTGAATTTGATGGTTTTTCGTATTACCACTGCTTTTTGATGGTATTTCGTTCTGGGTAGGTACGAAACGTCACTGTTTCAGAAGTGACGCCTTAGATAATTTTAACCTCGACACATGAGCTAATGGTTTAATCAATAAAGAATGCCGGTCTTTGGATGGATAACCAATACACATGTTATCTTGAGTTCCTCCGTGCTAATACCTACCAATTCGTGGCCAGCGTGGTGGAGTATGTAGGTCATTCTCCATATATTATTTACGTAAGTATAAGTAATCATAAATTTTGTATGGTAGCTTTGATATAAGATCATTTATTTACATAACGGTATTCCCTTTCTGCACCGCCAACTAATATTTCTGTACCCAGTTTTCCGGTTGCCTGGTAGAGAATGCCTTATGGCATTAAGTCCGCCGTTTGTAATTTTGTGTACAATAAAGTTTAAATAAATAAATAAATATTATTCTACTAGTGGTCGCCTGCAGCTTCTCCTTTCTCGATAGATGGACTATTCAACACAAAAAGAATTTTTCAATTTGAGTCAATAGTATGTGAGATTAGGGCGTTCAACCAAACAAACAAACTCTTCAGCTTTATAATATCGTATTAGTATAGATAGGGAAGTTTTATGCGTCAGGAGTGAAGGCATATGAGTAAACAAAACAATATCATGTTTTATTTTCCATGTGGTGACGGCAGAGCGGACTACAATTATCACCACACCTAATCTCCCCCGCGGGTGTCGTACAAGACGACTAAGGGTTAAGATAGCGAGCGACGCGAGTAATGGGCATTCGCTTTCCTAACAAGTAAATAAGTGAAACAATTCATTTCCCTCTATTTCGACGCGTTCCAGACCTTGGCAATGAAAACTGAGCTGTAAAATTGTAGGCTATGTCCATGACCATGAATCAAGTGTGATTGGTCGAAACAAGACTGAGAAATTGTCGGTATACGATATTTGATTTGAATGTATCGTATAATTGCGTAGGTAATAGTTGCAATACAAAGATCAATACATATGCTCAAGAGATAAATGTCGTATCTACTTTAATTCATTAGGTCAGTGCGATAGGCAGCTCATAGGCTTCTGTTATTCATTCCGTTGATCTATTTATCGCAGAGCTAATGACCCAGAATAATTTTGATTGACTGAAGAAACATTACTTTTAAGTAATTAAGTTTTTAAGTAATGGCGGGCGATTTCATAAAGATTAACTACACTAAGCATTTTTTATAAAGTCAGTAATAGTAATACTATAATTTTATTATGTTCGGTAAAATTTCTAAAAGATAAACTAGAACTTCAAAAGCCTATCTATTCAATTTAAGAACCAGTTTTCAACTTATGATTTATTTTTATATAAATAAGTGACACTTTTAGCGTTTTAAATTTTAGTCAGTTTATTTAAGTAAAAGAAAAAATGTATACACAATAAATAATGCAAAACGCTACCCTTTCTCTGGAAATAGCCTTAAACTCTCATTTCATAAACATTTCTAACAACAAAATATAACTATAGTACATATTGATTTATAGATCACAAAAGACATACAAATAAAATCACACAAATATAAACAATTAACAGATTTTTTTTTATTCAGTAGGTACACATAATATATCTAGAGACACACTCGGCGAAATTCGAAGTACGCAGCCAATTTTCTAGAGCATTCCACAATCACTGGGCACGCTTGAAACACCTTAGCCTACTTACAAGCTATATCACAGTCTGGAAGAGCATTATCCTAGCCGTCTCACATGTATCTGTCGCGGACCCTGGCGAACATTTCGGCGCTGTTAACCTTATTCGCACCTTCGTTCTTGCCGAAGAAGGTCATTTTTGATGTCTTCACTAAGCCTTTGCTGTCTGCGGATGCCTTCCTCCAGTATACTGTCTGCACGGCATGTCTGCCAGCGATGTAGCGGGTTGCGCTTCCAATGATCTGCCTCTTGTCCATTTTCAAAGAATTACTGTTTAGCGTACTTGATGAGATATCCGCTCCGTCAAGTGTCTGCGTGAATTGTGACCACTGAGCTACCCGGACGGCTTTTATACGGGCCGACACGTGCGATATGCTGATAAAGGATCAACAACTCGTCTGTCGATGACGCGCAATGTGTGTTTAGCTTGTGTGTGCGTAATCACTGCACTTGGCAGACGCGTGCCGTCGGATGTCACAACGGTTTTGTTCTCTATGCAAATGTGAACGGAATCGTTCTAAGATTCGGAATTTTGTGGCAGTTTCGATGTTGATATGACAATGTCACGACTCCATAATAGTTGGCGAATAGCCAATAGCTTCTGCGATTGATATCTTCATCATCATCACCAGCCCCTTAATGTCCCCACTACTGCACGGGCCTTCCCTATGGATGAAAGAATAAGGGAAGAATGGGCCATAACCAACCCAATAGCGCGCTTGGCCTGTGGTTACGTTAACTAAGTACCTAATGTTCGTTAAGACCGGTCATTGGATGGGTGACCAAAAATTTATTATCTCGAATTCCCCCGTGCTTCGGAAGGCACGTTAAGCCGTTGGTTCCGGCTGCATCTGCAGTCATTAATACCCACGAACCCGCACTGGACCAGGATTGAGATAGTCGTCGAAAACAAAGATAAAAAATACGGCATTTTATGCATAATGATTTATCATTGATCAGCAATGCAATGCGTTACTCCTTATATAAACATAACTACGCTTAACAAAGTCAAATAACGGTATAAATTATAACTTGTTTACACTAAGCTATTTATGACGTCATGTAGCGTTGAATGAAATAAAGAAATATGATTGTTAAAACATCGATAATTGTTTTAGGGTTCTGTGTGGAGGTGTTAATAAGTGTTACACAGACCAGACTAGGCCAGCCCCAACTCATCCCATGGGTGTCGTAAAAGTCGACTAAGGGAGATTGCCCGGTGTAGACCAATAAGCACCTTGGGGCACCCGAATGGTGGAGGGCAAACCACCAACAACAGCATACCCAAAGAGGGTTGGTGTCAGGCAGGCGGCCGGCTGTAAAACCTAAGCCAAAACCTTGAGCAGTATGGATTGGAATGTTGTCATTCTAATCACTCTCTCCGTTCATAGGTCTCTTGACATGGTCCGTTCCGTCTCTTTTCTATACATTCATTCATCACTAACACCTTTACGGTGGGATGGATGATATGAATCAAAAGGGAGGCTTGATGACGTCTGACATATGAATGGAAGAGGAAACGTACTGCGCCGACCCCAGATAGACTGGGAACAGGGCAGGAAGAAGAAGAAGATTTTTTATTAAAAGATTCATCAACATTGTTTACGTTCGTTATCACGTCTCAGTGGCCTTACTTTAGTAATTGCTAACAGTTTGAAGCATTATATGGAACCCCAAGTAAAAGAACTAGGTACAGAATTCGTGAGAAGTGATAAAAGTGTTAGCAAGCCTATTTACAGCGTCCAACTTTACGAGACATTCGCGAACATTTAGCTGCGAAAGTTTCGAGGGAAAATTTCCCTCCATCTTCAGAAGGGAATATATAATTTTGAGGGGAATCGTGAATTGCTTTTCATAAGAAACTGGTGGATGTTGAATTCTTTGCCCGAGTTTTTATTTTGACGGGAGCATGTCAGTCATGGTCATATCGTAAAATGTAAAAAAGGAGTAATTACCTGGTAGCTACTGTTTTCATGAACTGTCAAACACATACATAAATAAATCACGCGGAGGTGAATTAACACCCACGTTACGCCAATGAGGTCAGGTCCCATGTAATGGGTGGCGAGCCTATTGCCATCTATCGGGCACATAAATCGCAGTATATTGCTAGGTGTTATTAGAGGAATGTTGCTGCCCATTACTCATCGTTGTCTTTACCCTTAGACGCCTTGTACGACACCCACGGTATGGGGGGTGGTGACAATTGTATTCTTCTCTGCCGTCACCACAGCGAGCCTATTGCCATTTTTGGGCACGTAAATTGCTATTCGATTTTAATTTTAACATTATATAAATGTTCGCGGGTTCGATTCCCGCCTCAAGATCATAATTTTTCGAAATTCTTTTTCTAACCCCAAAATCTTTGCACGTAAATTGCATTACAATACTAGGTGGTATAACAAGAATGCTGCTGACTCTAAGATAACCCTGGGGTGACTCAGACCTGACAATTTCTACGTTATTTATTCGCTCCCAGGCTAGTATGGAACACTTTTATCCAAGACATTGAAAATACTATTATATGATAATGAATTACTCAATTTTACCCCAAATATTCTACCTGTCCAAAGCAATAAGACAATTTATTATTGATTTAGAATATGAACAATTCTGCGGCAGAATTATAACACCCACCCGCCATTTACAATATTTTCAGAGCTGAATTGACATTCCAGTCAGATATTTAGGTACCGCGAGGACCTCGGTTTAATTTTACATCTGAGAAATTGATTTACAAAGAAGCCGACTTACGATTCGAAGACGTTAGCGCCTTTAATTTCAATATAAAGTAAGTACCTATCTATGTAAAGTTTCTATAAAAAGGAGCACCTTAAGTAGGGAATTGATGAAATTAATTATTTGTTTTCATTTGTTTTCGTAGTGAGATTATTAATTATGTTTTATCATCATTGTTTCATTATTGGCCGTGGTGACGGCAGAGTAGAATACAATTGTCACCACCCCAAACCTCTCCCGTGGGTGTTGTAGAAGGCGACTAAATAAATCAGTGATGAGGAATGGGCAGCAGTATCCTCTTATACCTACCACCTAGCAAAGTACTGCGACTTTTGTGCCCGATAAATGGCAATAGGCTCGCCACCTACTACATGGGACCTTGCCTAATTGGCGAAGCGTGGGTGCTAGTTCACCTCTGCCTACCCCTTCGGGGATATTGGCGTGAATTATGTATGTATGTATGTTCCATTATTTTAATCATCATCGTTCATCAACATCATAACATTAACTATGAAGGCAGCAGCGCAATACAAGATTAATAGATGGGCATCTGTCAATATTGTACAATAAACACTTTTGATGAGTATAAACATGAAATGGTTTCATGACTATTTTCTACGGTTATAGATGAAAAACTATTTTCACACTGGCCCCTCTTTCTACCACTCGTTATAATGCGTAGAAACTACCTTCCCTACATATGCCTACAAACTCCGTATCGCTTATTAGTTTTATTAGTGTTTAATTTTCTGAATGACCACTTGAGACACGTTGCGGTAACATGCCACGGAGCAACTGACCACGTGTTACAAAGAGACACGCGGTGTGATTGTGAATCGGGCAAAGTTGCATAAATCGGTTAGGTAGGTACTTCTGTACATAAAATATGTTTCGCTACACAAAATATCTTTGAAAATGGGAGGATATCGATGGCGCAGTGGGCTAACACGATTGGCATGCGATTGCGTCAGCTAATCAATGTTTGCTAAGGCCGGATGGGTGACCAAATATCTCGAGATACTCCGTAGTTCGGAAGACACGTTAAGCCATTGGTACCGATTGTATCTACAGTCGTTAAGACCCACCAACCAGCACTGGGCCAACGTGGTGGATTATGGCCCATTCTCCTTATATTCCGCCATTCACATAGGTGGCTGTGCTTCAGCAGTCGAGACATCAAAGGGCTCGTGATGATGACGATGAATCACGACGAAAAGAATCATGTGTCCATTCTTTTGATGCTCAGCATATTACGCAATTTGCTATAAAATAAACTAACAAATGCTTTATATAATACAATATCTTCCTTTAGAATAAATGCCCGACGTGCTCTTCGATAGGTTTAAAAAATATATATTACATAACAATAGCACAAAAGATTAACAGTAGATTAAACAACTCATACAGCACCTGTTGCACAAACGCCCCATGTTAGTCATGTGTAAATCACTTTATTAGGTACAGATAAGTATAGTTTAAGATGATAACAATTATCTACTTTACAGTTTCCACGAGTCCATTGTTTTCTGAGTAAATAAAGGCCCAAAGGAAGAGGAGTGATAAATGACAAACCTAGGATTACATTTAACTGTAAGGCGGTAAATATTATAAAACTTCAAGTGACATAATTATTAACTTTTCGTAACATTTTGTCAATAATAAAATGAGTCCATTCTTTGATAAGTCGAGTGAATATACGGAACTGTAATTTTTTTTTGTTATTTGAACGTAACAAAGTTAAATGCTGCATATTATTAAATCAATTAAGAACTCCATAAATGATAACGTCTAAATATTTAATGAGCATTTTGTACTCGATCTCAATACCTATAAAAATAGAATAAGGAATTAAAACTTTTAATATCACTTGTCTAGTGTAGCCTTAAATTGATAATTTTGTCAAATTATAGTTTCAACAGATGCTTTTTAACATGATAGAGATTGTGTCATTAACAAAAACACTTTTTCTAGATTAATTAATACTTTTATATTAGGTGTCGTACAAGGCGACTAAGGATAAATCAGTGATGAGGAATGGGCAGCAGCGTTCCTCTTATACTACCGTTCTGACAATGTACTGCGACTTTTGTGCCCGATAAATGGCAATAGGCTCGCCACCTATTACATGGGACTTAACATAATTGGCGAAACGTGGGTGAGAATTCACCTCTGCCTACCCCTTCGGGGACATGGGCGTGATTTATGTATGTATGTATGTATGTTTATATGTGGTAAATTCTCACGTGTTTATTCTAAAAATATAAGCTTATTATAAAGATCCCGTTAGGGTAAAGAATACTATTATATGCTGTCTTCAATTCAGGCAGTTCATGTATCATTTTTATGAATTTCTTGCTTACTAAACTTGTTAAATTATCATTTTACGAAGGTCACTGCTCTAACTTAGACTGCATTGGATAAGATGAATATTCCGTTCCACAATACTATTAAGTTATAAAAGGCACTTGGTTAATTAGATTGAAACAGTGGCCTTTAAAGAGGAAATTTAATTTGGTAGACCAATTCATTTGGTTGAGTTGCTCTGTCGTCCCTTTTCACCAATCAGGAGTATTTTATAAAACATTTTAATCAACGTTGCTGCGGAGAAATTAAATTTTTTGTACACAATCCCTTGTTTTGTGACCAATTAAATGAAAGCCCTGCAACGTAACTTTCGCAACATAATTACAAGGTTTGTAATTAACTAAATAACTTGTGCTCGGGTCTTAAGGAAGGAAATACCTAAACGTACTTCGGTCGGTGCTCCTTTGAAGTTCTCAACACGAGCAATCTAAAGAGGTTCTTTTATTTTTAGAATGGAATAGAATGGTCAAGAAAAAGATAGTCGAGTGGTAGCAGCAGCGCTGATTGCTGTTGCAAACATTCTACCTTTCCCACGGGTGTCGCACCGGCCGGTAGCGTCAGATCTTGGCTGACCACTGAGGTCAGCGCCGGCCGCTCGATAGCCCAAGCTGGGCACTCCTGCACAGTTTGCACGGACGTGTCCTCCGGCGCGTGGCAACGGTGACACGCCGCGGTTTGCTCCCTTCTCGCCACGTTGCACAGGTACCTCCCGAAGCAGGTGGTCACAGTTCTAACCTAACCTAACCAACAAGTCGGAATGCGGTGGACTCGATAAACAAAGATAAGTCGTTTCTGGCGCTTCGCTGGCCGCTTCCACGGTACGCGCGGTCGGCTCGCTCGGTCACAGTTCTAACCTAACCTAACCAACACAATTAACAAATGATACGGTGCCATACCATAAATTGCCTAATATCGTTAGACTAAGTAACCATATTATTAAAGAAAAATTGGTCAATAGATCTTTGTCGTTTAACGTATTTGTGTTAAGAAAAATTTACTAATGTTCTTTTGCAAATTGACAATAGTATGAAGAAATTCCTTTATGAGATGTACAGTTTGTGAAACATAAATAAATGAAACGATGATTTGCGAAATGATAACTTTGAATTTCGTTGCTTGTTAACTGTAAATTTGTTTAACTGTTGATCAACCGAAAGGTAACCGTTAAAAGATATATTGCTAGGTAGTTTGCCAGGAACCCTACTGCAGTCCATGCATCATTAAATTTCTAAACCTTGTAACGACGCCTAACTTTAAGGGTCCCTTAATTAAAATATATATCTTCATAGTTTTTCTCGAAACTTGAACAAAATAATTCATAATATTTGCTCAATTGAACTGCAAATCATACGTGTTTTAAAGACACTGGCTCCTATCGTCTGGCCCAAAGTAAGTGGCATAATCACTTGTGTTATGGATACTAGATAACGGACAAAAATTTTAATGTACACAAACAATTATACGTCTATAAATATCTATATTACACTACTTGTTATTTGTTTCCTAGCAGATTTTTATCTCGTTACTAGATGTTTCCACACGCCCGGTTGACTAATTCGTTGACAATAACATTGGCTAAAACTTAAAGTTTCCTAATTTCAAAGATTGCAAACGACATTATTTCTTACACTATTATCTATAAGTCAATCGTGCAAAATCACTTACACAGTCCTCTTGTGATTTCTCTTCGCGGGTGTATAGAGTCTACTTACAATTTCCGTAACTTCGATCACGAACTCGGACTTAATTTGGGTTCATTCAATCATGAAAAGTTAAGTATCAAATGTATTAATGTAAATATGTATGTCAGTATTTTACTGAATTAATTAAACTTAATTAAAATTAATATACATATTTATTTATTATCAAGTAGAGGTAGTAAACCGTAATGTTATTTTTAAATTTATTTTAATATAAAGTTCTATCCACAGATTTTGTTTGTTTGCATAATTTCTATTTCATAGCACTCAAACTTGTCTGAAATATATAATTTTAGCTACAAGGCCGCACGTTGTAAATATCTTTGTTGTTGTCTTTGTGAGCAATAAAGTATATTTGTGTTGTATTTTGTAAACTAGTACCTACTTAAGTCTACAATTGTACAGGAAATCTCCTGAGACATCATGGCGGCACATGCCGGCTCGAGTATGTAATCATCATATCTATGTACACTTCATATGTAATCCCTTTAAGTATTTTAATAAGTAAATGTCTGATTGCAGGATTACTAACGAGCGGATATACAAATTATATTATTGTTCTTCATTTGTCTTAAATATATCACACCTTCAACAACAATAAAAGCACTTCAATGTCATAACTGCTGGGGCACAGATGGGTAGAAGCATATAGGTAAGTCAGAATATAGCCTTCATGTGAGTAACTAATCTTGAACCTATGAACGAAAATATGCACTTTCGTGACAACGATGTCTATGGCGAAACTAAAAGCAATTTGCGAGATAACATACCGTCTTATCCGAACACAAACAACGTTTTATGTAAACACAATTAAAATAATTGTTTCAGTTTCGTAGGTAGTAATTCGTAGAGATAATAATTGACGATGGCTGCTCGCGTGTAGCGTTTGATAAGC
Source organism: Cataclysta lemnata (assembly GCA_963931975.1). Classification (NCBI taxonomy): domain Eukaryota; kingdom Metazoa; phylum Arthropoda; class Insecta; order Lepidoptera; family Crambidae; genus Cataclysta; species Cataclysta lemnata. The sequence goes on along the minus strand of OZ008349.1, from coordinate 11,055,627 downwards.
AATATGCTATAATAATTGCTATAGATTTCTAATACCGTACCTACCCCATTTAATTAATGTTTTCATTAGCGAGACTCTTAAAAAGTATATAACAAGATATCTGATATCGACGACAATTATTTAGCACTATTTATAGAGTAGAGTAATGTTAATTGAACAAACCAGTATTTAAAAACGCCTTTTAAGGTTCATCAAAAAATTATGATATTTCATTTTTCAAAACAGAAAAACTTGACAAGAAATATCTATAACAAGTTACTAGCATTACATTAAAGAAACTCCGTGGCGCAATGGCTTAGCGTGTTCGGCCTGCGATTGCGTAAGCTACGCAACGTTAGATAAGGCCAGTCATTGGATGGGGATCCTAAAATATATTATCTCAAGTTTCTCCGAGCTTCAGAAGGCATGATAAGCCGTTGGTCCCGGCTGCATCTCCACTCGGTAATACCCACCAATGTGCACTGTACCAACGTGATAGGCTATGGCCCATTCTCCCTATATTGTTCCATCGATACGGAAAGCCTGTATCCCAGCAGTGGGGAAATTAAATGGCCAGTGATGAGGCGTTATTTATAGGTTTTTTTGGGCTAGATAACCTATTTATTACATATCTATATTAAGTGAAGTACCTTTAACGTCCCGTTAAAAGGACTATAAGAACTATTTATAACGACGGAGATAAGTGTTTTTTAGATACCTGCATAAACGATTGACGTATTGAGACGCATAAAAATAAAATTTATTGGATAAGTAACGTAGTCGACCTTTAGATTGTTGGTATGGAAAATCGTTGAACTGTGTAATCTCGCTCAAAGTTGAATGACCATGAGTTATTATTAGTGTTCCTGATCGGTTTGTGTTTTCGCTGACTTTTAATAGCTTTCCGACTTACACTTTTAGTCTATTACAAAAATCACAATAGTTCTTAAAGGTATATAAAAAAAATCCAAAATATTTCTTTCTTTTACTGTATATTTTTTTTTGGCATTCATTGTTTAAACATGAAACCAATAATTTTTTACTTTGATAATATGTTTATGTTTGACGGTCAATTCGGTCGAATGGTCAGATCACATTATGCTATTGGCCAAGAGGCTCCGTATTCGAATCCTGGTAAACGCAAATGTTTGTGATGGACACAGGCTACTTATCTAAAGTCCCTATTGAATTCGTATCAAATTAAATATCACATTAGATTGCCGATATACAGTCATATTCTGATAATCTTCATTAATAGGGTATAATCTCTCAACTTTTAACCCACTTTATAAGTTAACTAATGGTCGCCCGCGGCTTCGCTCGCGTTAATGTCGGTTTTTATATAGGTTAAAGCAGAATGACAAAAAGGATTTACATGGCGAAAGTGAATGGAGAAATGGGAAGGGGAAGGCCTAGGCGGATCTTTCATAATCAAATTGAGAGTCTATTAAATAAGGGCCAGGTCAAGAGTACCCGAAACCGACGGGCATGCATGAAGAGATTGATGAGATTGTATGAAGCGAAAGAAGTATGTAAGGATCGTATCAAGTGGAAGGAAGTGATCTCTGCCTACCCCTGTGGGAGAAAGTCGTGACGTATGTATGTATGTATGTAAAGCCATCCTCAATAACCAACCAACCAAACAAACAAACAAACTCTTCAGCTTTTTATTATTACCTATAGATGTTCTACATTCCTAGAACCGAATGTAAGCAAACCATTGCGACAAGTGTATAATAATATATGCAAAGAATCAATCATAGTTATATCTGAACCATGTAAACAAATGTAGTAAACATGCCTCACACTCGATTGGGAATTGTCCATTCGTAAACACAATATGCATTGGAATAACATGACGTCATCACATAATATTTGCATTACAAATCAGATGCTTAACACCTTTGATTGGTTAAGCACTTCGAACTACGTGTAGGACGACATCAAACAAAGCTATTTCCAGAAAATTATTCTTAGCCGAGTTGATTATTAATCCCTCTGTTATCATCATCATCTCCAGCCCTTTTAATGTACCCACTGCTGGGGCACGGGCCTTCCCTACGGATGGAAGAATATAGAAATTGGGTCATAACTCACCACGCAGGCCCAGTGAGGGTTGGTGGGTATTGACGACTGCAGATGCATCCGGGATCAACGGCTTAACGGGCCTTCTGAAGCACAGAGGAACTCGAGATAATACATTTTAGGTTACCCATCCAATGACCGGCCTTAGTGATATTGCTTAGTTTACGCAATCGCAGGCCAAGCGTGCTATACCACTGCAACAGCAAGCTCCTCAACTCCATCCCTCTGTGATTGTTTTCAATTGACACGTCGACTTCGAAGACTAGTTCTTGGAACCAGCCCGCCTGGCACGGGAAGTGGAGAAAATCTCCTCGGGGAAAATAAAACTTTACCCCTGGCTTGGCTCTAACTCCCACTAAAAACGGAGATGAAATACGAACGAATAGAATTCAAATGTCAATTTTCGACAGCTTCTCTTACATTTGACATGACAGTCGCCATTTTGTTCTTTCTCTAATAAACTACACATACATACATACATAAATCACGCCTATATCCCCGAAGGGGTAGGCAGAGGTGGGCTAGCACCCACGCTTCGCCAATTATGCTAAGTCCCATGTAATAGGTGGCGAGCCTATTGCCATTTATCGGGCACAAAAGTCGCAGTACATTGCTAGGTGGTATAAGAGGAACGCTGCTGCCCATTCCTCATCACTGATTTATCCTTAGTCGCCTTGTACGACACCCGCGGGAGAGATTTGGGGCGGTGACAGTTGTATTCTACTCTGCCGTCACCACACGGCTCTAATAATCTAATCTAATATAATTGCATACATTTTTCCATTTTCTATAAGGAGAACGTTTTATCCTATAAAAAATCAATCATTATTAAACAGTCATTAAAATGAATTATATTTTTTTAATTAATTATTTACAATTATTAAAATTTGTCCGTCACTTAGTATCCATAACACAAGTGCTTGTGCTACTTACATTTGGCTAGCTAGATGACAGATGTGAGTGTAAGAAATATTAGTATTCATTTATTATTATTAATTATTAGAAGAGGATCTAATACTAATTATCTATGAAACCAGTCATAATAATGCAAGCGATAAGTTTGTCTGTTTATCGGATTTAATACGTATTTCGGGTCAATGTGTCAAGGGACTAATTGATGCTTTCACGCACACAATAAACAAATTACTTCCGCATATTGTGCATATAGCGTACGTAAGTATACTAGGGAAAAAAATAAGTGGGACGTAGGAATGATATTCAAACCAGTTTTAGGATTAAGTATATGATTGAAGTAATGCGATAAATACTCTAAAGATCGTTCTTAAGAAGTGAGCTTACACGCATGGGAGTAAGACGTGATTTACGGTGACATACAATGTAGCTCGAAAGCGCAGTGGCTAGGCGCGCTCGGCCTGCGATTGCGTGAACTAAGCAATGTTCACTAAGGCCGGTATTTTACAAATGTTTATAATTATACAGCCGCGTGGTGACGGCAAAGAAGAATACAATTGTAACCACCCCAAATCTTTCCCGTGGGTGCCGTACAAGGCGACTAAGGATAAATCTGAATATTAGGAATGTCCAGCAGCGTTCCTCTTGTACCACCTAGGCTAGTAATGTACTGCGACTTTTGTGCCCGATAAATGGCAATAGGCTCGCCACCTATTACATGGGACTTGACATATTTGGCGTAACGTGGGTGCAAGTTCACCTCTGCCTACCCCTTCGGGGATATAGGCGTGATTTATGTTTGTATTATTATGTTATAATTATAATTAATTATTTGCTATATTAAAATTGTAATAGTCATTTAGTATCCAAAAATACAAGTGTTTATGCTACTTACTTTAGACTGTCTAAGGGCTTGTTTCACAATCGACAAGTAAGTTCTGAATAGATTACTTGGCAGTTCAATTGACATATACCTCATATTACAACTGTCAAATGATCTGCCAAGTAAGCTACCCAGAACTTACCCATCGATTGTGAAACAGGCCCTAAGCATGATAGGTGTGAGTGTAAGAAAATATTTATTTATCTATTTGCGACCCAATTGCCATTTGTTTCTATTGTATTCATCACAGCAACCAATACAGAAAGCGGTTACGTAATATAATATAGTACGTGTCTACATAAACAAGTAGGTAGGTAACAGAGTAATAATTATTCCACTAACGGTCCAGAGTACCATTTGAGCTGCGCGTGCTCAGTTTGTATTTTTCCCTTAGGTGACTAATTACTGCATGGAACTATGATCTTTGTTGTACAAAGTCCAACTTTATGTAACTACATAGCTTGAAGAGGATAGCGCAGTGGCCTCGGCCTGCCATTGCGTGAACTATGCAAAGTTTGCAAAGGCAAATCATTGGGTGGGTGACCAAAAATATATTATCACAAGCATCTCCAAGCGTTTAACTGGATGGATGGATTGTGTGAAAGATGATAAGAGGAAGGGGGAAATTAATTCTGAGCTTACGCCTGAAACGCCTGAAAGACTGTGGAAGACGAAGACATGCTGTCCCGACTTACTGCCGAACTCAGAGACGTCAATTAACTTTAATGAGTATTTAATGTCAAAAATTTTCATTCAAATCTAGACCATAGACCCTGCAAGAATAGCGACTAGTTTTGAATTGTCATTTTTTGACGTTAAGTACTCATTAACGTTATTAGACGTATCTGAGTGCGGCAGTTAGAGTAAAATAAGTGCTAACTAGAAGAAGAAGAACTGTAGAGACCGAAATTGTCTTTTCTGTAAACATACTACTTACAGGATGTCCGTTTATTATGTTATATGTTGTTCAAATTGTAATTCATTTACAGATGTCGAATATATGACATAACGCTTGTTTATCTTCGTACCGTTGGACCTTGAACATACATAGTAACCGTGGCAGAGATATGAAAATATGTATCACTTTTACTTAAGTACCATTGCGTATGCAAAATGATTTCAGTATATATCCCCGAAGGAGTAGGCAAAGGTGTATTAATACCCACGTTTCGCCAACTATTTTCAGTCCCATGTAATAGGGAGCGAGCCTTTTTTATATGGCAATTATATGGCACCTTAATCTGAGGAACGCTGCTGCCCATTTTCCATCACTGTTAACATTTAATCCCACCCTGTAGAGAAGATTTGGTGAGGCGACAATTGTATTCTGCTCTGCCGTCACCACACGGCATCGTTTTTAATTCTTACTAAATATTACTTACAAAAATCATTAATTTTGTAAAACTGTAGATAATTTGTATTAAGTTAAGTACACCATTTTGTTTACTCTTAAAAAATAAAAGAAATTGAAAATATATAGACCACAAATTTATTTAGGAAGACAATAATTACGACTTGGAATCAATATCCTGACTAATTTTACTAACGCAAATCTTTTATTTATTACAATTTGATGTCAAAGATCTTATCTGGATTGCCTCAATTCAGCGTTTGTAGACGTTTTGTACGTTTCCTGTTCTAATTTACGATAACTGTTTAATGTTCCATTGCGTATCAGTTGCTCTAATTAACACACTATATTAGCACACATATTGTCACCTGCCCTGAGCATGATAAATGAAGTGATTAGTAAAACACCACGCAATTCAGTCTATCCACATTTGTACAGGCAATAACACGACAGACTATATCAAACTGACAAATATCTCCAATCGATTATCCACTTGAGCTTGTTTGACATAAGCGCAAGATCGATTGAGAAAATTTGCCATATTGTGGCAACCTGAGAAGCTGTTGACTGTATCGTTTAATTTCATCAAAAAGACATCCAATATGGGGGTGATAATGGAAACTTTCGAATTATTGTAATGAGGCGTTATAACACCATTGTGTTAACTATTCGATTTTAATTTTAACATTATATAAATGTAAGAAAAATAAGTACAAAGATTTTGGGGTTAGAAAAAGAATTTCGAAAATGATTTTGGGGTTAAAATTCTTTTTCTAACCCCAAAATCTTTGTACTTATTTTTCTAACATTTATATAATGTTAAAATTAAAATCGAATAGTTTATAAAGCAAACCCAAGCTTAGCCGAACGCACGGTATTTGTAAAAATATCTGCTTTGGAATGTTTGAAATTTATTTCTACATTGCGAGGGTACCCGTTGGCTTACAACGTGAAGTGTAAAGGTTAGAAGAATTTCGACAAGTTAATTAGTGTCTTGGGTGGCCGAGCGGTCAGGCAACTGCCCGGATAGCAGCGGACGCGGGTTCGATTCCCGCCTCAGGATCATAATTTTTCGAAATTCTTTTTCTAACCCCAAAATCTTTGTACCATTGTGTTAGTCTGTAGGTATGCAGCTGGTTGGACATACATAATAAGCGTATTATCCACCTTTATAGTTAATTCATAATGAATAAGAATATGTAAATATCTTGAGATTTGCTATAGATAAAATAATCACGTGTGAGTCTCATCACGCCGTCTCACCCAGTATCCTACGTAATATTATTATATACTCCGTTCTAACGAAAACTAAAGATTCTGCAATATACGTTTTTTACAAATTAAGTTATTAAGGATTTGTAGATATTAAATGATTTATGTATGTAAATTATTAAAAACTATTAACCTGTGTATGTGCAACAATAAGCATATTACTGTGCGATGTAAGTTTCGCTAATCTTGTTATATTATCTTCTTCGTCTCCCTGCCATTTTCCGAGTCTATCTGGGGTCGGTGCAGTATGTTTCCTCTTCCATTCATAACGGTCAAACGCCTTCAAGCCATCCTGTCCCTTTTGATTCATATCATCCATCACACCGTAAACGTACTAGTGATTAATGAATGTATAGAAAAGAGACGGAACGGACCATGTCGAGAGATCGATGAACGGAGAGAGTGATTGGAATGACAACATTCCAATCTATACTGCTCAAAGTTTTGCCTTAGGTTTTACAGCCGGCCGCCTGCCTGACACCAACCCTCTTTGGGTATCAGTCAACCAGTCACCTTTGCGTTTTGTGTATTCAGATAAAAACTACAGAAACGTCATAAAACAATTAAATTATCTCAGCTCGCAACTCTCACGATAGCTACCCATCTATGTTGCTATGTACAATTTTGATAAGCACTTGCGTTCGTCAATTAACACAAAACAAACGTGTTAATACGATAATACTTTTGCAAATACGTCTAATTCTAAATCCATCTTTTAAGAAACGATATATAAAATAGCTTAGAATAGATGTATTATTTTTCAAAAGGTAAAATGGTAACAATGGTAACTGAAAAATTTGTTTTTTTTTTCTAAAAATTAATCTAATCATGCAAACTTTTTTATTTGTTAACAGCGTTCTTGACTGTCAAGATCTGTATTGAGAGCATTAGAGCGTTTCCATATTTTACTCGATTTCAGCGGCATTCTATCGATTTCACTTTTATACGCCACTTCGATGCATGATGCGAATGCGCGTGCGATGCCCTGTGCGCCTCCGACACGTTATACACCACGTTCTAACCACGTTTAATATCACGTGTCATCACTAGAGGAAATCATTCATAATAATGCACAGATCAATAAAGCTTATGTTGCGGTCCAACGTCTAATGGTGATTCAACTAAGACAATAGACTACAACAATGGGATTTTTCCATCTAAATTTACAGCACCCGTCTGGGGTAGTAAGTCTACCTTACAGGAAAACAAATAATGAATAGAGAACACTAACCACCCCCAGTCTCTCCCGCCGGTGTCGTAGGCGACTAAGGATTAAAGCGGTGACGGGTGGAATGGGCAGCTGCGTCCTTAGTAGCAAATATGCTGCGATTTACTTACCCTATAAATAACAATAGAATCGTCCCTATTACATGGGAGCTATAAGGTGTCAGGCAGGCCGGCCGTTATTCATAAGCCAAAATCTTGAGCAGTATGGATCTCTTAGTTGATCGCTCTCTTAACACGGTCCTGTCTGTCACTTTCATAATTATATATATTCATCGCTAGCACCTTTTCGGTGCGATGGATGACATTAATTAAAATAGAGTGGATGGCTTGATCGGTCAAACGTCAAACGATATGAATGGAAGAGACCCACATAAACTGGGAGCATGACAGGAAGATCATGATAATGTAAATAAAAATAATTTGATCAAACTTTATTTCAAATATGGACACAAATCTAATTCTAACACACTATCTATTGACCTAGAGCCAAACGCAAGATAAAAATGTACTTGACATTGCTTTTGACGAAAACATAATAAAAATATAGAGCATGTACAATGACATAATGGAACGTCGTAGATTATTCTATGACGTGTATTTTTCTGTAGTTTTAACGTAACTACTCTAAAAATTTATTTAAATATTCCAGCAGATGCATTCCATTCATCCATCACTAGCACCTTTTGTGATAGGTGACATGAATCAAAAGGGAGTGGATGGCTTTATGGCTGAACTATATGAATGGAAGAGGAAACATATTGCGACGACCGGCTGAAAGATGAATACGCGAATACGCGACAAAAAAATATACTTAGAAACATTATTTTATGCAGCGATTTGGTGTGCCATAACATTATAATCATGTGGCTAATCAGACATACATATTTAAGAACCCATAATAATATTCGATTCAAGTAGGACATAGGTATTTATCAAAACATACAAAAAATATTAGACAAGCCAAAAATCCGGTCCATTTTTAATTAATTACCTATTAATTAAGTTTTTAGCTTTCTACGAAGATTCTAGGGAAGGATTTTATTCTCTAGCAGTTGGAGATGATAACAACACGAGATGATGACGAGCATTTACGTTCTTCTAATGCACAAAGAAACTCTACGCCCCGATGATACCGATTAGCAGTCGGAATTCTATTATTATCATCATAAACAGTTTTATTCGTCGTGTATTATTGAAAAGGGATAACTCAACATAACGTAAATAAAAAATATTGAATCTTCCAATTATGTCGTCGGTAACTAATGACGTTGGTAACTAATGGCGTGATATCTGATAATTTTATTCAAAACAAACTGTATAATAATATTATAATATACTTATTAGTATAGCCGTGTGGTGACGGCAGAGCTGATATAATTGTGACTACCTCTATCACTCCCGTTGGTGGCGTAAAAGGCGACTAAGGGTAAAGAGAGCAATGACTAACAGACAGAAACGTTCCTCTTATACAATGTTATTGCGATTTACGCGCCCGATAGATGGCAATGGGCCTCCACCTAGCACGTGCGTCTTAATTCACCTCTGCCTCTAATTTTTTGATAAATCTAGATACATCTAGAACACAAGGTTACTGTTACATAGAGTAGTGAGGGACGGCTACTATTGGTCATAGGGGTCCCCCAAGAAACACTATGCCTTCAACACGTGACATCTATACATATAGATGTTAAACGCTCCTAATCATGAAAAAAGTAGACTTGGGGCTGAACACACAAAAACAGGATACCCGTTCTGCCGCGCTTACAAAAAACGTATTATGTACGATTATTAGAAATCAGGAAAACAAGCTCTATAACTTTCCCATATAGAACATTTCAATTTACTAAATATTCAAATTTTTACATCAATAACTAGCTCAGCTCTGGTCATACAAATGTACTAAAAAAAAACCTTAAACGCTTTTTTCTGAGAAGTTGTAAAAAGGTAGATAATGCGTTTTTCGTAAGCGCGGCAGCGTTATCTTGACCATAAAGTTGCTTGGTGTCTTACAATATAACCCGATTCAATATCCTAATACATACAATTGATTTTAACCTCTTTATAAGCAATGAAAAACAACAACGAAACAATAGGTTTCGTATCAACGCCATCTAGGGACATTTATTAAAACAAATTACACATCATTTTAATAATTATTATGACATTCGGCAGTAATGGTTGCAACGGTTTATGACTACCGATCTCCAATGAGATATAGACGAACAAGAATTATGGCAGTAAAAGCATTGTCATTGCAATATACATATGGGAGAGAGCACGCGTCATTATTCTCTAAAGCAGTATCAAGCATGCCAATTACTTTCTTCTAGCATGAACCAATAGCTATGTCTTTTCAGCGAACGAGATCATTTGACGAGATACTTTAATAAGAAACAAAGGCTTACTACTTTGAGAGATATTCTGTGTTATTAACAGTCCTTTGAGTCACGGCACATCGTTATTTGTTACATCTTTTGGGATCGCTGTATTACTATGATATACTGACTACTGAGAAAGTCTTGTGCTCGCGAGCTACTTTAACGCATTTTTTGCCTTTGGTTTCGTTCTTTTACTCCTAATGATTTGTATTGCTATTAGGTATTAATCTTCTTTATCATATTTTTTTTTTCAAAGATGTTCTAAATAGTATCATTAATAATAATTGTAACACCGTATTTTATGTTTCTAGCTTCGTTATTTTAGTCCAATGATTATGTATTGGTATTAGGTACTGTGTATTAATCTTTTATGTCTTTTATTTCAAAGATGTTTCGAATTGTGTAAATAATTGTAAGACTTACTTTATACCTTGGCATGACACAAAATATGATTATGCTGCAAAGTTACCTACTGTTATAGTAATATCATAAGAAGACGGCCAAAATATATTACGACACCGATTCGTTTATGTTTCATTAGAGAAAAATGGAAGGGAATGAATCAATTGTCAACAATTTTTCAAATGCTTCTTGCGGCTTCGTAAATAACAAATATATTTATTATTAAATTCTGTAAAAAATATTTTTGATGCTATATGAAAGTAAATTGAACCGTTAGAGTTATTGAAAAGTAAATATAATACTTATACATAATTGAATGTTTTATACGCTTTTAAAAGTTTTTAATTGATACATCTCCAAAGATAATCCATCACTGTTGGCTGTACGGAAGAATACTTTTATTTTCTATTACATACATACAAGTCATAAGTCACGCCTATATGCCCGAAGGGGTAGGCAGGGGTGAGCTTGTGTTGTGAAGTGTCCACTATTAGTAACAATAATATAGACTTTATTCTCGCTTTTACTAAATTATTTACAGCAACGTTTGCTATCTGTTCTTATAGACGAAAGCAGATAAAAACAATGCATCGAGCTGCGCTATCGAGCTACTGAGGGAGCTACGTAATATTTTCACCAAAAACTGGTACAGACCTAAAATCCTTGTTCCAGTTGCCTAAATTGCGGTCGACGTTAATCAACTTCAAATTGATGATGCAGCGACGATAAAAATACAAACACAAAAAAACATTCGCGCTTAGCAACCGCGAATGGTCCGAATCTAGCTGTTCCGGGGTCAGACATTGAAATCCGGAGCCGTGTGGTGACGGCAGAGTAGAATACAATAGTCATCTCCCCAAATCACTCCCGTGGGTGTCGTACAAGGCGACTAAGGATAAACCAGTGATGATGGGCAGCAGTGTTCCTCTTATACCACCTAGCAATGTACTGCGACTTTTGTGCCCGATAAATGGCAATAGGCTCGCCACCTATTACATGGGACTTGACATAGTCGGCGAAACGTGAGTGCTAGTTCACCTCTGCCTACCCCTTCGGGGAAATAGGCGTGATATATGTATGTATGTACATTACATCCGACATTACGTTCCTCCGCAAATTAGATAAATATACTACATACATAATAATATTTCTTACAATCATACCTACGATCTAGCACAGAATAAGCTGCCAAATCGATTGTGCTATGGAAACCAGATACCTACATCATCATTATCTTTCTGCCTTATTCCCAGTTTATCTGGGGTCGGTGTAGTAAGATTCCACACCGTCACACATCATCAAAACATGAACTTTGGTTTATATCACTTAAGACACAATGTGCTAGTCATGTATCAATGTACAGAAAAGTGAAGGAAAGGATCATGTCAAGAATCCCATAAACGGTGAGAATGATTGGGATGACATCATTCCAATCCATATTGCTTAGATTTTACAGCCGGCTAATACCAACACTCTTTAGGTATGTTGTTGTTGGTGTTTGATGCCACACTTTTACGTTGTCTCAAGGTGTATATCGGCATATACCACGTATATACCATCTCAGTCGACTTGTACGACATCCCTGGGAGAGTCGGAGACTGGCACATTCTACAATTTTTTGCTTCCAATCCACCAGTACGGAAGTATTAGCTTAACCTGATCAATTCTCATAAAAATCGTAATCAACAGTGTCTATGTAGCACGATATTCCGAAAAATTGGGGCCAGTGGCCATTTCGATTAGACTGACAGGTCGAGGGCCCGTAGCCAAGCGGTAATCGTTTCATAACGATAACGTGTCGAAGTTCATCACGATCGGCCATATTACTTTGGTATCTACAGCGTCTTAGCTTGCGCTACCAACATAACTAGGAACTTACGAAGACGATTTTGGTCACGTGATTTCACGACGACTTACGTCAAATCCCATACATTTTGCTTTATCGAACTTCGTTATCTTGGTCGGTATGTTACTAGGCCCCCAGTAATGCCAAAATATTTCACCGAATATTTTTCCGTCATAAACAAATAGATGCCTAATCTGGAGTAATCGCGAATCTTCGGCAGTTAATGGAATATTACAGACATCAAAGCAACGTTTGATAAAATAATGATCAAAAAACACGTTGAAGTTCCACGTCGTATTTGGAATTGGATGGGTAATTACTTTCGTGAGAATAAAGCTGTTGATCTAATTTAACGATTTTCTCAACAGCCTTGTAATATTCATATCGCCTAGCCAACGTGATGATGCAGTGGCTACTATGCGTATTTATAAGCTAAGCAATGTTAGTTAATGCCGATTATTGGCTTCGGAAATCATTTTCAACGGTCCATACGTATCTGAATACAATACAATGAAGAATTTATGGATCGCAGCCTTTTCTTGGGGATATCCTTGGAGGAAGAGATCGAAGATGGACCGACGATCTGGAAAAGGTGTCGGGAAGCCGCTGGACGCGGACAGAGCTGGACCGATCCGTTTGGAGATCCTTTGGCCTATGCCCAACACGCGTCTTCTTTTGCGTGCCCGCTAGATGGCAATAGGTTCGCCACTTATTACATGGGACCAAACACAACTGGCAAACCGTGGACGTTTATACTGTGCTACTGGTTCTACCATAGGCGTGATTTATTTATGTTTTCTACATCAATATTTTTATAGCACGATTTTTTACGTAGTCGCTTTATGACACGGGCTTATCAAAAGCGGAGTTCGTGCTCCACACCCCGAACTCTATAAACCAGTTTTTACACGTTGTTGTTGCCACACGTATTGTTATGACTGATACTGCTACCTTATTGCGCTGTATAGCGAACCTATACCAATAAAAAACAAAGGGTAAACATACTTAAATATCTCTTTTACGTTACCCGCCTTTATGACACTCTGGAGAGCGCAAAGTGGATGAACGAACGAATGTTTTAAGTTGTACGTTGTAAGTTTGACGGCCGCCTTGGTCGAATGCTCAGATCGCTGGGTAATGGCCAAGAGGTCACGGGTTCGAATCCTGGTAGGGGCAAACTTTGTGATGACCACAAATGTTTGTTCCCGAGTCATGGTTGTGTATATGTTATGTTTATGTAGTATATTTTCAACATATAAGACGATGCAAGAATACATCACTTTTAGGCATTGTAGGGTTGTATTCGGATTAACATGCAGGTTGTATTCGGATTAAGATACAGTCCTATTCACACCATCTCCACCTTAAGAATGTATACATAATTAATAATTATATTAAAAATATGTCCGTCCGTCATCTAGTATCCATAACACAAGTGTTTAGGCTACTTACTTTGGGCTAGATGATAGGTGTGAGTGTAAAAATATTTATTTATTTATTATTATTTAAACATGCTCCAGTGCCATTATTATGTTGATAGGCGGCGAAAATTTAAATTTTTCGACTTAGCATCGCTAAATACAGTGGCCGACAGACAGTGGCTGTCATACATATAAACCACCTCTATTTAACCACGAACAGGTAGGGTATGTAAGGTTCCGCTAGCCTAATTTACATACATACATACATAAATCACGCCTATATCCTCGAAGGGGTAGGCAGAGGTGAACTAGCACCCACGTTTCGCCAATTATGTAAGGTCCCATGTAATAGGTGGCGAGCCTATTGCCATTTATCGGGCACAAAAGTCGCAGTACATTGCTATTGCTAGGTGGTATAAGAGAAACGCTGCTGCCCATTCCTCATCACTGATTTATCCTTAGTCGCCTTGTACGACACCCACGGGAGAGATTTGGGGTGGTGACAATTGTATTCTACTCTGCCGTCACCACGCGGCCTAATTTATAACGGAACGAATTCTTTGTTCACCCTCGGGACACCTCCAACTGCCTAGATAAGTAGTTGGCACTATACCATTTTTATTATTTACAGGTGAATGTTCTCTTTGAAAAAAAAAAATATATCTTTCAAATTCTTGACAGTTGAGAACGTTACGTATTTTTTATATTATGTGGTAAAAATGATTTGAAAAACTACGCCAGAATCCTTGCATTGTTAAATATTCCATAAGGCTTGAGAATGTTGAAGTTTATTTTATTAAGTACTTAACGTAGTGTTCCTACTGGCGAGCGAAAGTGTAGTAATTATATTTTTTATTGATTATGACTTTTTTAAATAATATTAATAGCATTCCAAAGAAAAGAAAAATTGTAATTACTTTCCTGATGCAGAAAGAAATTTCTGATTTTTTTTTAAATATTATATTATTATAATATTAAAAAAAAATCAAAAAAATATTAGAATTATATTATATTCTAATATTTTTCTAACCCAGTAAAAGAACTGTTTCCCTGACCTATAGATACAAAAACTATAAAATTCAATAAGATCCATTTATATTTCTTTACGGAGAAAGTCCTATCAGTGTGTTTTTTTCTTCAAAATCTTGTTAATGGTTAAATAATAATAACAACACAATACATTAACAACAAACATGTCACATTTTTATTGTAGGTAGGCACCGTGCATGATATTTTTTTAGGTTGTACGAAATGTTTTTTCGTCCTTCCCCTTTCTTTATTTTGAGTAGTACAAAAGCAAGGAGTCATTGCTCTGTTCTTGATGTCTTAATTAACCCAGATTCGGTTCACTGGGCTGCACCATTGCTCTCGTCGCAGATATCAAAAAACGGGTGATGAAAGTAAGTAATGAAATGAATGCGCTGTGTTAAAATGTGATAATTCAACCCAAAATTCTAATTTGTCAAAATCAACATAGGGTGCTATTGTCCGATGTTGATTTTGACACATTGCAATCGGAGCATGCCAAGACCGAAACTCCATTACTACTTTTCAACACAGCATCGCTGAAAACAGTGGTCCACGTACTGTATTTTTCATACATACATTAATCATACCTATCAAGCTCCGAAGGCAGGTGTATTAGGACTCACACTTCGCCAACTATGTTATAGGGGGACATAACAAATTATGTTATAGAGGGATATGGGGTTCGTAAAAAAACGCAGTAAATTTCTAGGTGCTATAACAAGAACGCTGCCGCCCATTTTAAATCACTGTATAAGCTCTGATTCGCCTTTTACGACAGACGCGGGAGAGATTGGAGCAGACCATCTTCTGTATACCTTATTCATATGCAAAATAAACGATTTGAATTGGGGGTATTACCAATTGCATTGTGTTATTCTGTCACCACAAGACAAACTGTATGTAATGACGCAACGCAGAATGATATCAACAGACGCTGATCCATTGTTTTATAAAAATTAAATGAAAATAACAAATAATACAATTTTTGTGTAGATTTTTAACCATTTCATGAATTAAGAAGCGTCATTCGCTATCGGCGATTATTAATAGATATTTCCAGAATAATAATTGCTTGTCTCTAAGCTCCTTATCAATGCACGCAGACAATTGCGGTTAAGGGTCAATTTCTGAACTATGAAATGCCAAACATTTTTATTTATAATAATATCTGGCATGTCACGTCATTCTTAAGTGTATGACGTAAAAGAAAAAATGTTTATAAGTGATATGGAGCTATTTTAGTATTAAGATTAAAAAAGCCGACTGCCTTTGCACCGGATCTACTCTTGTTCAAAACAATAAACAGCTTTTATAAATAAATTGCACATTACATTAAATAAGTTAAAGTTTAAAGTCTGTGTTGTTGTGCTCGATAACATTTGAAGAATATGGTAGTTTGTACCTAATATGCCTATCGTAATATGCATGGAGATTGGCGCGTGGTGAGGGCAGAACAAAATACAATTGCCACCACCCCCTATTTCTTTAGCGATTATCGTACAAGGCGACTAAAAGGGCAAATACAGCTATGGCAGCAGCGTTCCTCTTAGACTACCTAAATATACTGCGAATTACGTGCCCGATAGATGGCAATAGGCTATAACATAACAGGCGAAACGTAGGAGTTAATACAACTTTACCTACCCCTGCGGAGATGAGATAAGGGCAGTTTGATGATGATGCTGATGTATCTTGAGAATTAAGGTTCTTTTTTGAACATTTTACGAAGACGACGTTATTAATTACTCTATAACTATTAATCCATTATTAATTACACCGGACTAAATCAATAGTAAAATTCTAATGACTAATATGCATAACATTTATGTAAATTTAAGAATTATGGTTATATTATTATTATTTAGGATAAATACCTACTAATACTTCTAACATAGTTTTGTAAGACAGAATTGTAGCTAATCAATTAATACAGTATGATGATTTTGTGTTTGTAACTATAATTAATGATCCAAGTTGGTCGAATGAAATAAATCAATTAAATTGAACTGAATTGAAATCACGCAATCGTGAGACAAGACGGAATTCGCAGTAGGTTATGCGCGTGTCCTGGAAATAGTAATGACTGGGACTAAGGTTCTGTTATTAGGCCCTCAGCTGCGAGTCGTTTTTTAACCATTGTGTGATTTAGCCGCAGATATTAGGCCTAGTTGACTCCAGTTGGTCCCAAATGTGTGACCCACAGGATTATTTGTCAGAAGGCCAATCTTGTGCGAGTGAAACCGTACATAAGAGCGCTTCACACAGGAGCGTTATCAACGTGGGGTGCGAAGTTCCGAGACCTCCACGTGGTGCACCCTGGGCAACGTCTGTTCGATGGGTCAGAGCGGCACTGACTTTCCGGGCAGACGGCTAACTTTGGAACGGGGGAGGGACCTTCGGGTCAAAGGTGGTCTCCAATGGTGGTGCCGGAAGAGGCAGCGCTGGCTGGTCGATGCGAGAGCCTGGTGCCTACACGTTGGCGTCGGCTCACCACCTAAGACGTGGTGTTTGCGGCGTCTTCCGGATGGTTCGCCTTTGGTAGGGGGCCAAAGCGTAGACCATAGCCTTAAATTTAGCGCTGAGTTTCATCCGGGCCCCTTTTGACACCACTGTTGGAGACGTGTGTGGGGCCGCGTCGGGGCACTTGCCCGGCGGTCACCAGGTGGAGGGCTGCGTCGGGGCGTCTGCCCGGCGGCCGATAGGTGTTGGCCGCGTCGGGGCGTTTGTCCGGCGGTCGGCAGTTTTCTCCAGTGGCGGGCGCGGCTCGTCGGCGGGTGGAGTGTGCGGACTTGTGCTGGGAGCTGTCTGAGCAGTGAGTGACAGAGCCCTATGTGGAGGCACACCACACGATGGGTATGTCCACCGCCCAGTGCCGCACAGTGTCTTGGGCAGATCCGATGCATCGCCCGCCGGGGGATCGCGATCGCCACTGGAGGAGACGGCAGGACGTAGCGGTCGTATCGGGGCGTTTGTCCGGCGACCGGGGGGTGGGACCACGTCGGGGCTTTTGCACGGTGGATTCTAGGAGGGCCGCGTCGGGGCATCTGTCCGGCGGCGTTAGGTGTGACTGCGTCGGGGCGCTTGTCCGGCAGTGCAGGTAGGGTGGGGGAGCCTGCGCCCTCTAGCTCCCTCTGGGGCTGGAAGAGCGCCGGTTCCCGTCGTATGGGGGCCTGTCTTGGAAAGATTCCTCTTCAGAGGAAACTTGGTCAGGACGGGCGGGTCCTTTGTCCGGCGCAGTACGCTGTTGTTGGACATTGGACTAGAGGAAACGGTGCACAGAAGGAGCCCGAAAGGGCGGGCGCAGGTGGCTGTCCGGTGACATATCCTAACGGATGACCCCGGATGGCTGCCATAGTGTGCTTTGGCTCGATATGCCCGGAGAGGATGTTTAGTGGTGTAGTGGGGGAACGTCTCTACCCCGAGTCCCACATACCTCTGTAGTTGCACCGTACTGCAGGGATGATGCGTAAATGCAGTTTACCTCTCCACAAAAAAAAAAAAAAAAAAAGAGAGCGTTATCAACGTGCTGGTTAATATTTGAATGAAAGGTATGGAATATTGTATTAATGTCAGGTGGCAGAATAGTTGGAGATTTTCCACATCAGACCACCGCCTCTTTTATTTTAGTCCATTTTTTTAATCTAGCCTAGATATTTAATCTAATTCAAAATCGGAATATACTTCAAAGTTTTGTTTTGGTATTGTAAATGTTGTCATACATTCATTCATTACTAACACCTTTCGTGTCTAATTGATTTCAAGAATCGAAAGTCTCTACTCCAGATATGAATGAATGAGGAAACATACGGAGCCGACCCTAGAAAAATTTGGAACAGGGCAGAAAGATGATGAATGCATAAGTATTTTATCAATTAAGAATGTGTGTATACAAATTAATTGCCGTGTGGTGACGGCAGAGTAGAATACAATTATCACCACCCCCATCTCTCCCGTGGGTGTCGTACAAGGCGACTAAGGGTAAAGACAGCAATGAGTAATGGACAGCAGCATTCCTCTTGTACCATCTAGCGATATACTGCAATTGATGTGCCCGATAGATGGCAATAGGCTCGCCACCTATTACATGGGACCTAGCTAAATTGGCGATAAGTGTGTGTTAGTTCACCTCTGCCTGCCCCTTAAGGGATATAGGCGTGATTTATGTATGTATGTATGTATACAAATTAGCTGCCTTTTTACAGCTTCAAATCTGGCAACAATGCTGTTTGACAAACGACTTAAGACGTATAGGACAATTAAGCTTATTCCCAATATCAATATAACGTTTCTTTTCTCGTAACGTCCATTAGGTACCTTCGAACAGCAAACGAGAGGCGTTTACGACCCAAGTCTATCATTACACGTAATTGCTCCACTATTAACGGACCCGGGTGATGTCGTTTCACCACAAAGGTCTGTGAAAAGTCCCTCTATTAATATCACAATGAAAATTCCAGCAAAGTTTTTGCAAGTCCAATTTCATTACGCTAATAATACGATTGGGAGCTATAAATCCGGCGTCCCCTCTTTACGGCACTGCGAATGCTAATAACGGAGTTTAGATCGCCGCATGTTTATATTATTTCGGAAATTGGTTTCTTCTCATTCAGTTTCGGCAATTAACAAAGATGGATCCTGAGCCCGAGGGTTGAAAATTGCATTTTGAAATTGCGGTTCTGCTGTAAAAGTGGCCAAAAAGACATTTTTATTATTTATACTGTATAAATAAATTGTAATACACGCATTTTTTTTAAATGTGCAATGCCTTAGTATATTCCCAGTTTCCCCCGAATGTTTTCCCCCGATTCACGCCGGGTGGTGACGGCAGGGTAGAATACAATTGTCACCACCCCAAATCTTGTTTTTCGTTTCTCTTATATCGCATAGCAATGTACTGCGTTGTCCGTGCCCGATAAATGGCAATACATTGATATATCTGTGGGCAATACGCTCACCACCTATTACATGGGACCTAACATAATTGGCGAAACGTGAGCGTCAAGTCACCTCTGCCTATCCCTTCGGGGATATAGGCGTGTTGTTGTTGTTTTTAATGTAGTGCCTTTGTAAGCCATAGCTATTTACGTCGTAGATACCTAAGTAATATCCTACAGTTATAAACTATCTCTTCATTAGATTTTTTTTTGCCAAATCCAAAAGAATTGTCTGTTCACATTCTGTTACACAAAACCTTTTCACCCGACTCTATATTTATCTTAAAGAATGTATCTAAAAATATTTGTGGGCGAAAAACTAAAATACCTAGGAGTAAATAATGTATTTCCCAAAACATTTTCGGAGAGTATTTTGTGAGCCTTTTCTGAAAGCAACTCAAACGTAAAGATACATGGCCACGGGTTAGGAATGGTTCGTATTTTCTAGTGATAATAATATTACAGCTTCTCTTATATTTACGTGTCCGATAGACGGCAATAGGCTCGCCCCCTATTACATGAATGTACATACATACATAAATCACGCCTATATCCCCGAAGGGGCAGGCAGAGGCGAACCAGCACCGACGCTTCGCCAATTATGTTAGGTCCCATGTAATAGGTGGCGAGCCTATTGCCATTTAGCGGGCACAAAAGTCGCAGTACTATTGCTAGGTGGTATAAGAGGAACACTGCTGCCCATTCCTCATCGCTGATTTATCCTTAGTCGCCTTGTACGACACCCACGGGAGAGACTTGGGGTGGTGACAATTGTATTCTACTCTGCCGTCACCACAAGGCTAATACATGAATGTATCCTAACATAATAGGTGAAACGCGGGTGTTGATTGAACTCTGCCTACCCCTTCGAGGATATAGGTTTGATTTATGTATCTATACATGTACTCTTAAGTAAGGGAAGGCAGAAAGCAATCATTCTTTGACACAAGGGTTTTCGGTATCTAGCGTCTGGACGATTCATTTTTTATTTTTTATTTATTCATCTCACCACAAACAACATTACAAAAGAAGGGTTTCACATGTAGCTTAAGAATTAATGTCATTCGTGGGAGTCTGGTGTCTATGTAGGTTCGGAGACCCGTGTTACAGGTCACCAAGCCCCCCCGTCCTGATAGACTTCGCTAAGCAATTTCACATATAATGTTGATATGTATTCCACAATTTATACGAGCATGCTATCGTGTTTACAAAAAATAATAAAAAAAATAATTAGAGAATTAACAGAGGATATAGCAATATAAGGAATTTATTGACAAAAAATCATAAGTGTATTGTAGTCATATCAGATATGAATAAATTAATTTTGACACTGACTTTGACTTTAACTGCCTAAAACGGCTGTACTCGTGTATAAAACTATTTGAATATGCACGGACTATACCTACCAGGTCCATACCCATACCCCGCACTATCCCTAGTGCATTGTCTTATGAACACTACAGGAGAGACGTTCGGGCGCCGGTCACACCCGCCCACTTCCTCAGCCCCCGATTCCTCAGAGCTCGCGCTTAGACTATACATTAGAGTCTTCCTGTCACTGTAAGAGCGCAAGTAACGAGTCTGGCGATATTATATTCATTTTAAACCATTTTTAATACGTGATAGTGTCCGTTTAAAATACTATATCCGCTCTGAGGGCCTAGCCAAGTGGCCAATCTATTAGAAAGCATAGAATAAGCGTATCACAGATAAAACAAAACATACAGTCAGTTAGTCAGTTTCATACTTTTGTATTCTATGCGATCGAATAAAAAAAACCACTTGGCTAGGCAGGGTCTGTCAAGGGTGAAGGTTCTAGCTAAGTTAGGCTTAGTTAGTCGTATCTATTCGAACGCATAGAAAAAAAAGCATGAAAATGGCGTATTGTTTTCCCTATAATACGTCAGTTTTAAACATTTTGTATTATAATTAGTACGCGTTGCTGGATGGAGGAGTTTGATAGGGCTGCTTGTTCATAGCAAAAGTTAAGCGACGGTCGTAATAATCATATTCAGATTAACCCATCGAATATAATTATGTTTTAGCATGTTTTATTGTTTTCATATTGATGTTAAACCTATCGTTACTAAGTAACGAAGGGCCTTCCAAGCCACTGAGCCTAACTGGCAGAAATTCTCTGTAAAGCGAACCAATTAAAATATTCCGCTCTCATAAAAACATCAAAGTATATTGTGAACCTTATTAATCACAATATCAATTGATTTAATTAAGTTTATGCTTGACCGGCAATGCCTCCGGCGTTCGCTCTGGTCGCAGTAAATTCGGGCAGAATTTCATTTGTAACTGTTAAATCATTATAAAATTTTAGTAATGGTGAAAGAAAATTATTCATCTCGGCTTCGTCTCTTTTGTTATATAAGAAGGTACAGTAGGTACCTCTGTTTCTTGTTTCCAGCAATTAACGCCCCTACTGTTAAGACACAGATGAATGGACTAGAAGAACGGATCCTTCTATTCGGAGGAATGTTTGGTGTTCACGAAACCAGTTGAAGCCGGGGCCTTTCTAATAATAATATGATCCAACGTATTTATTTTGATACATTTCTATTCTACAATTTATTTTAAAATAGTAAATATTTATATCAAATACATAATCCACTTTAGGAAATCAAAACGATTAGCAACTAACTGCCGCACTCAGAGACGTCAATTAACTTTAATGACTATTTAATGTCAAAAATTTTCATTCAAATCTAGACCATAGACCCGGCTAAAATAGCGAATAGTTTTGAATTATCATTTTCTGACGTTAAGTACTCATTAACGTTATTTGACGTCTCTGAGTGCGGCAGTAAGACTTATTTTTGTATTTTATATTAATTGACCCGTCAAGATATGTAGTTAATAACGCTTCTAAATATCGTCTCCCAATAGGGTTAAGCCGGATCCAGACGAGTGTAACGTGTAATGTAATCTAAAGTGTAATGTAACACGAATGCTACGTTAAGAGGGCACTACGAGCGTTACAGTAACTCTTCTGGCTGGACGTACAATTCCTGTTACATTACACGTTAGATTACAAAAGACGTTACACTCGTCTGGATCCGGCTTTACTGAATTTTCGGAATAACAATCAATCATAAAATTCCGCCATTGCGCGCTCGAGCACCTGCAAAAGCCTAAATTCGCAGCAGCAAATATTCGCTTATCAGTAGTTCCCAACTCTCACCAATATCGTTCTATTCCATTGTTTCCCGCCAACTGTTTCCCGACAACACGAAAACAGTTCGCGTGCACCCAGTCGAACATTCCGTTTTACATTTTAATCATTTAAATTATTTCACCTTTCACCATTCAAATGCAACGCGTTTTGAATCGTGCGAAATTTGAATAAATTTTCGCTGCAAATTAAGGCAGAGTGCTTTTCGACAATCGGGGCTCGGCAGCAGCTCTATAACTATTCATTTAATTTTAGGCGTTATATTCTGCAGCACAGTAAATATTGCTTTTAACTGCTCGAAGATTTTTACAATTATGTTTAACTTACTGCCGTAATAAAATTCATATTCTTTTGTTTATAGTGCAAGCTGGTGTTCACTAACACTTAAACAGGCGATTATTATCTAACCGTCGGATTTCGATATTTTCCTGTATGAAAGATCTGTCAAAAACTGCTGGTAATCTTATAATCGCCTGATTACGAACTCGAGCCAGTCGACTGAAATGTATGAGGTCTAATAAAAGAAGGTACAATTTTTAAAAAAAGCTAAGATGAAGCTGCTTTCTTGGCTTCTTTCTTGGCCGTGTGGTGACGGCAGAGTA